>OX454335.1:6971442-7689514 GCA_949716465.1 Chalcosyrphus nemorum
ACGTTTAATTTGGATTCGTAATTATTGGCATTTCGAGTTCAATTCGCAACACATAATTTTTTATAAATTCATAATTTATGGCATTTTTTTTTAGAAACTCCAAGAGGTATATGTATGTATAGCCTTTAGGCATCTCAATAGGATAATTGCTAAAGCTGTCTGAAGGTTTGGTAGTTCTTTTTGGTAAGGCCAACCGTCGACTGCATCGACATCGTTTATAAGCCGTTTAAGTTCAATTAATAAAAAAAAAACCCTCAGTGGTGCAGTGATAAAATTAGCCTGGACCATGTCTGGCTTTTTGGCCCAAATGTGTTGTGCAACCAACTGCGAGAGCGAGAGACTAGTAATTTCATTTCTAAATGATGACCCATAATTTGGGTCCGTGGTTTAAAAAAAAAATATCAAAATTATAACTAAATAACTGAGATGAATGGGATGAGGGCCTGGTCTTTTTTTGGGGGAAATAAATAAATTTAGAAATTTCGACAGTGTGCGGTGGGTTTTTAGAGATTTTGGCGCGGATTTTCAGAGGCATATTCGCGTGAGAGTTTTTTTCGTTGCAAAAATTTAGACTCACTATACTGAGTCACCGTCTTCACGTGACTTAGATACTCTTTGAATGGACTTTCTTTCTCGTAGATTAGAGTTCGATAGGGATTCGTACGGTATACCCTTTTTCAAAATCCCTTATTGTACATAATCCCTCTTAAAAATTCTTTCGCGATATAATATGTATGTATAAAGATTTGTTTCTCAACCAGTATTGCCGCAAGAGTTTGAAAAAAAGTATCAAAACGTATCATAGTAGGAATAATGAGTAATACTGCTATTAAACATTAGAAAAGGACAGAACAATATCTCACAATTGAGTGGAAAAGGGGATTGGCTGGGCCACTACAGTGTTTTGTTGTCGTTTCATCAATCTAGCAATGTATGCCCCAAAAACTAGTTATGGACTCGGCTAGTGATGTATCATACATTGCCAACAGCTTGTGGCACAAAGTAACATTATAGGCGCAGATGGAGACAGTCTTTCGGTCACAATTATACAGAGTTACAAACGAGGACTGCCTTTCCTTCCAGGATAGAGCTATGAGTTTAGCTATTGGCTTTGCACTTCTTCCTGCTATTAGCTTACGAGCTAGCATGTCCATTTGTTTCACCATGAATCGCTGACAATCTTCACGGATGGCTCCAAAACCGATGAAGGAGTCGGTGCTGGTATCTTTTCAGAAGATCTGGACATCCACCTCTCCTTCAGTCGTCCTACCTACTGCAGCGTTTTCCAAGCCGAAGTCACTACAGTATCAGTATCGGATATTGTCATATACATCGACAGCCAAGCGGCCATCAAATCCCCCGGATCCAGCACAGCGTGAGTGAAGGACTGCCACGTATCTCTGAACGAGATAGTTGGACAGTACAACTTCACCCTCTGCTGAGTGCCGGGTCACTGTAATATACCAGGGAACGAGGCGATGCTCCTCAGGTCTAAACAGCCTTGCCGGCCTTGAGGCGCCAACGTCCTAAATACCTTGTCCATGCCGATGCGGTGAGAGAAGCCAACCCTCAGTGGCAACAGATCGGCCACTGTAACACTGCAAGGCTGCTCTGACCCATGCTAAATAAAACCAGGTCCATCGGGCTTCTGTCGCAAGAAGCCACAAGAGAGGAACCGTCACCAAAATCGTAAACACCCTCACCGGATACTGTGCTATAGGAAGGCATGCCCAAAGACTGAGCCCTACAATGCCCTACAATGACTTCTGTAGAAGTTGTAGAGATGAAGAAAAAGAGGAGACCCTCCTATGCAAGTTCCCCGCACTTGCCAACATTAGAAAGGCCACATTAGGTGAATACCTGTTCAACGATCTTAGTAATATCAACAAACGGCTAAGGTTGGCTCCTTCATACTAAGGAGTAAATGGTTCCCACCCACCTTACACATCGGCAGCACAATGGACCTTTTCCTGGTCTAAGTGCATCCTCACCGAGGGCCGGTTTGAACCAACGAACCAACCAACAATGTCCCTTTGTTGCTCGAACTCTAAGTCAACATGAACAAAGGAAGGGGAAATAGTTCTTCGAATAAGGAACAATCAATTGGACATAGATTCTCTACAGACACCAAGACGGTACCATTACATATAGTCTCTGAAAAGGGAATTATTCAATCAGAATCCTTTAGAGAAGTCCACAAGCAGAGCAGCTACAATGAAAGCTATGCAATGATAACCATCCATCAAGACCCTTGAGGAAGAAGAAAAAGCCTATCAAGTGGTTATGGTGGCCAAAAAGCCAAGTCCACTTTCACAGTGTTACTGGAAAATGTGCTCGCTGTACGTATATAAGGAAGTAAGAGACATGAACATCAGAATCAGTTGGTGTCACTCAACTTAGCAGAAATATATACCAAGGGGGAAATATTCCCTAAAAAAGAATGGTATAGATCTTTAGTATTCCCATCATAATCTAGTCACTGCCACCTCAGATGCAAATGATGAACACCGTCCATATTTGACACAGACCCCCAAAACTTCTTCATGATCAACCCAGTCCATGAAGGAATGAGAGCAGACACTCGAATAAAGTCATCCTTTAGGCCTCGCTACAGAGGTTTCTGCTGTTAACCAGGCCGTAGAAATTAAAGGATGGTAACAGGCAATCAGGCATCTCAATGTCTTTCTTTCAGTCATGTCTATCTCGATATGGCACACCTGGTTGGATTGTCCCACATACGAATTGCTAGAAGTGATGGTGAACCTTAACAAAAGTCCTTGACGAAACCCAACGCAATGTCAACTGCCCCTGCAAGGCAGATGTTGAGAGCTAACCCTCGCCTGGCTTCTCGGTTAGTACCCTCATAGTTACTGTGCCTTAAAACCGAAGTTTTTTGCAGACTAAAAACTTCCCAGGCTTCAAACTTCATTGCAAGAAGCTCCGCCTGAAGAACACTAGCAGAGTTAGGAAGACGGAGAGACCTTGATATTCTATTTAGACAAAACCCCAGCGATTCCTACGCATGCTGATCTTTATACGAACACTCTTATATCTTATCCTTAACCCTCTATTCTATAATAAGTTTCAAGTTAAGAACTACTGTTCCACTTGAACTGAAAGTAGTTGACCATTTAGTTTGCGTATGTCCTTCAAGCGAGTGGAAAAGCATCCAAATCGATATCGAGTCACTTTTAAACGAGATATTCAGAGCCAATAAGGTGACCCTCAGTTGGGTACCAGGGCATATGGATATCGAAGGAAACTAGAAGGCGGATGAGCTTGCTAGGAAAGGGTCGATGCTGCCCTTTGTAGCAGCCCCAGTCAGCTCTTTAAAGAAAAAAGTAGAAGATGAAGCCATCGATCGTTCAAACAGACGCTGGATTCATCTGGATACATGCGTAACGGCTAGAGCTCTATGGCCGGCCTTTAGCAAGAAGAGATCATCAACTCTTTTTGAACTCAGTCGTCATAACGCACGGGTATGTCTGGCGTAATTACCGGCCATTGTGTCATTGCCTATTGTAGAAGCTGCAGAGACGAAGAAGAAATCGAAACTATTCGTCACCTGCTGTGTGACTGTCCTGTCTTATTTGTTAGAAGAAAGAGGACTCTTGGCAGTCATTTCTTGTCGGAGCTGGACGACTTATCTGGGTGGTTCTAACAGCGGACCCTATTACAGCGGCGTTCCCAGGGTTAAACGATTGGCCACAATTGACGCGAATTGTGGGTCTAAGTGAGCAGTGACCTTCTGGTCATCTACCTAACCTAGCCTACCCAAATCGGATAACATCTAATACCAACGACTATCCTGCTTTCATTTGGGAATTGCTGCCACCGAAATTGACGTCCATGGCACAAGAGGGCAAGAGATGAAGAGCTCACTTGAGCTTCCTATACCACGGTCAATACAAATGCATGATTTGCCATTATTTGCATCATTTTTGCCACTTTATTAGATTCTAAAGCATCTGCAGCCAATCCTATAGCCATTCAACATTCATGCTAAACAAAGGCCTGAAAGCAATATCGCATCTACCAATTACGTCGATCGCAGCAGGTCACAACCACAGGTCATCCGAACGTAATTAAGGCACACAATTCAAATAAATCCCGCTTTAGCAAAGAAAACGGTTCTCTGCACAAAGTGCCCCTTGTTTGCCAGGCACCAGTCATAGTCTTCAATATTAAGAAGCTCCCAACAAAGCAATTTCCTCGATCGCCAAATTTCTATTCAAATTGACTTCCTTGTGACTCTTTAGAGGAATTACTTTCTAATAGAAGCAATCAAAACGGGATATTGCCATTCCCAATCGCCGTCGCCGTCGCCGCCCCAGCTCCAGTCCCAATCCCAGTCTTAGTCCCAGCCCAGGCACACACAAGAGCCCAACTAAAACTTACCTGACCAAATTGCATCTATTCCCAGATTCGAAAAAAAGAAGAGCTCCTCTCCATCCCAGGTGCGACTTCAAGCCATTCTAAGACATTCTAGACGACAACGATGACGACGCAGAGCAGCGCGTCTCCCAACTTCCCGATTCAGCAAAATCGAATTGTAAAATAATTGAATGGAAATGGAAATTTGCAAGGAGCAGGCATTGTCATCTTTCGTGCAGAGCTCCCCAGCCGTGTGCTGTGTTATGTGTCATTGTTGTCCAGCAACGACGACGACGACGACGAGGAGAATTGCTCCGACGACGACCTCGTAGTACCCACCACCACCACCACCATATACATACAGCTAGCAGACTTTGGCGATGACATTGTCTTAAAGCGCGACATTTCTAATTTGGCATTTAAATGCTCATACCAATTACGTTCGAAGCGGATGAGGAGCCTATTGCTACCGCATTTTGCCCTGGACAGTAGAAGAAGTATCCACTGGCAGCATGCACACACAACAGAGGCTCCACCATACTCGTCGTTGTCGTCCGTCTATGTTTGGAATTTATTGGCGAAGCACACAGACAACACCATTGCATCGGCTCAAGACGAGAAGCTGGATAGCTGCACAGCAGCTACTGCGTTCAAATTATTGGACTTGAAGGCAAATTGGAAGAAGCATCTCACATGTGTAACCTTTCGGTGAAACAAATATGTGTGTGCAAGGAGCAAGGGGTGGATGGTGACGGTGTCCTCCATGAAAACGTCATTTGGAAACAAATGCGACATAAAATGCTCGCGCTGGCTACTGTTGGACCATAAAACTGGTTTAGCGCGGCTTTTGTACACTTGAACCCCTTTTCTATACACACACGCAATCAACGCGCACTGTCAATGTAATTTACTGAGCGTAATACACACCTTGCACCTGAAGGTCTGTTATTATTTTTTTTTCTCTTCCTTTCCAAGTCCTAAAAGGGTTGATGACAACCCCTTGGCAGGAGATAGGCGTCATCTGGACAATGGAATGAGGGAAAAGTTTATTTATAGAGTCCTGCCTCGAGAAGGAGGGTCAAACAGAAGGTGGAACCCTTACACGATGTTGCAATTGCAATTTGGCCGAAAGTCATTTTGACCGTTCTTTGTCGTGCACACACACGCATATAAGAAACGGGATGAGAAGATAGAATCATCTGTAACATGTTGTGGAAGTTTATTGCCCAACGGCCGCATGTTCAAATCCATTTGGGGTGACAAGATGCAGGATGCATAGACATTTGGCTGGACAAAAACCTGCAAGGGATGATGTTTTTATTGGCAGACACACCTCGTGTTAATTGCACTTGAAGTTTGTAAGCGATTCAAGCAATTTACACGTAAACGAGTGAATGGGGGAGTTTTGGTGGTTCGGTAGATTGATTTCGAGTTATTTTGTTGCTATGCTCGTCGTCGATGGACAAAATGGTTGTTAGACACGGTTTTCGAAAAAATATATTGAAAAAAGTGTGTCCAAAGTTGGAAAGTCGAGATCTTTACTTTACGCAGAGAGCACACAATGCTTCAATCCTTTTTTTAAGTTTCAACGCTCGCTCATGATCACTAGACCAGTTGTTAGCTATCCAACTTTGGGCGGATGAATGCCTTATAAAGTGATGCCAAATGGAACGGAGTAAAGTCTCTCTAGCATAGCTTGAGGAAACCTTGAAAAATATACAGTGAATTACAAATGAATGCAAAAATCACATTGAACTCTCCCCCAGAGATTTGACCACCACCCATGGCGAATAAATGCTGAACCTTAATGCCAGCTGAGTTGTACATTGATACACATACCGCGGATGACAGGACTTTCGGTTTCAACGATACAAGTGACATTCATGGAGAAATGTCAAGAATCTTGGTCTCGCTTGACAGACTATATACAACCTTGGACCACACTGTGTTGGTTGAACCCCATTTCATCATGACCATACGATGCTGCTTCTCTTATACGGCCAAAGAACACCAGGGACGTGAGTTGGGGCATGAGGCGAATGAAAGATTGCAGACAACAAATCACTTAAAAAAATGTCGGAGACAATATAGAGCCCTGAGGAACCCCAGCATTTATGTGCTGGTTATTAGATTTGAGGCTGTCTAAGACTACTTGCATTGAATCCCCCGAAAGGCATTTGAAGTGCATTTGAAACATCAAGCAAGACTTTGGTTGTTTCGCCAAAGTGACGCGGAGGTTAGTTTCAACTCTCGGTGAGGTGGACCATAACCAGTTACTTCGAAACCTTTACTGCCCGTCATTGAGTGGTTTTCTTGACGGTTTATCAGCATCTCCATGACATTGAAAAGAAGAGACATGCAGATGGAACGATTAGCCCTTTTTACTGGACAAATACTTTTTTCCATCTACTCAGAGATAGCCTAGAAGGGAAGGACAGAAGGATAAGCTTACGCAGAGCTTTCCTAGCGAGGAAGAAGAGAATCCCATTGGCTTTGTCTAAAGAGCTCAGAACTGAGATGCTATTTATAAAGCAGGGCTGACGAATAATCCAACAAAGTCCCCTCTTATCTTGCTTCTTTCGGTTTTCCTCAGATTTGTTGGCCTTGGTTGGTGGGCTCTTTACTGTTCTTCTGTTCGGAATAATCCATGTCATACCTAGGACCCCTATGTCGATGTCGAGGATGCCTAGCGACCAGTTAAGAGTCCTAAAAAGCTATTGAGCTTGCTGTATTCCACTATGAACGAGGTAAAAATACTGTGAACTATGAATGAATGCAAAAATCACATAGAATTCTCTCCAGTAGATCTGGACACCACAATGGTTTAAGAAACAAACCTAGGGTATTGACGGAAAGACCAACTTTGCCATACTACTGGGCTCGATGAAGGAGTCATAGAATTTCTGATACTACTCTTGTATGTCTGTGATAGGATGACATTGGGTCATAAGCAGACCATAGATGACCAAGTTCAAGCTTTCCATAGGTGTACTTGTTGTTTAAAGTTTTATACCTTATCCGAAGGCCAGAGGGGTTTTTCAAGGCAGTAATACTCTTGGATGCTTGTCAGAAGATCGCAAGAGGTTGGACTGGTAGTGCAACGCAGTAACCAACGATTCAAAGGCGCTCAAAAGTACTCTATACAACGTCTGAGCTGCTGATCCTAGAACGTAATAGAGGAATGTTTCTGGGGGACAAAACCGCTAAGGCTTCTCTCGTTGGGCATGTAATTGATTGATGATAGCAGGAGGTTGTGGCAACTGTAGGAGGATGCATTCCAGACCCACAGTTGATTCTGCTCTCATCGCATTAGTGGTATGCCAATGAACACTAGTCTTTGAAACTTTTTGAGGCCAGTAGCAGCCTCCAGAAAAAATGTTGACTCATGTTGGCGTTGTTAGCGTCGACGCCAGCGGCAACTGGCAAAAGCTGTTTTGCAGGGTTCTTGCTGCTAAATGAGCAAGTGTACTCAAATTCTCACCTACCCATCGAATTCTCCAGAGTTAAGCACTTTTCTACTGTTTAAGATGTTTACCACTTCTTGGAGGCCAATTGTACTGACTACAATATTCAATTATGCAATCCCCTGACAATCCCCGTGACAAGTGACGACACATGTCTCCTATGCCGAAGCACACAGTTGGCATCGCGACCTTGACTAATGACACACAGATAGATATGTCTCCTCAAGGCGGACACCGACAAGGATCAAACATCTCACTGTACTATGTCTAATTGTCACTTGGCATCGGGCGCGTCCACAACTCATTAATAATTGCCAACGTTTGTCACATAAATTCCTTGACGGTGTGTGTGGATTGGATACCTACCTAGAATGACCACAGCCAAAAGGCTTCCGAGGTGATGATGACTTCTTTCGGTCGGCCTTCAGCCGTCAGGCCGTAGCAAAACGAAATGATGCTCGTAAATGAGTTTAAAGCACTTTGGCTGCTCCTTCCGCTAAAGGAAGCTCGCAACCGAGTTGGGATTGTTAAATTGGCCCATAGGAATGCATTGTCCAGCGGCGGACATATTCCATTCTGTTTTTTTTTTTTGTTTTTGCTTCTTTCTTTCTATCTGGTGGCTTCTTTTGTTCTTTTGTACTTTTGTTTTGTTTATATCATCTTTTGGTTTTGGTGCGCGCAGTCAATAATCGTAAATCAAGGGATTTATGAGTTTTATGTCTGGAGAACTGGGACTGTGTGCTGTTTTAAGCCCGCGGTATTAATTCCGATTTGACTGATTCTCGCCACAGAATGGTGGTGCTACACATACATATGCATGTGTGAGTGTTTGGAGTTAATAGCGTTATTGATTGCCCGATGCATTTGGGCGTCTTGTTAGCACCGTGGTAGGTGCATATATGCGCCCGAAGCTAGTGGCCAAATGGCAGTTTAATGGAATCGCTTTCCAGAGTGCATTTCACGTGAAGAAGGGATTTCGTTTGGAGGCCAGAGAGACGTTGGAAGGTATTAATCCGATAAGGAGATTGCACGATCCCCGAGTAAGTGTTTGGATGTAGTCAGTTGGTATACAGAAGTGGGTGGAGGTCGTCGTTGTATATTCGAAGGGGCTTTTAGGGTAATGAACCTTATGAGTCAAGGAATTAATTGTGAAAGGATAATGACTGTGAGAGGGGTTAAAAAAACGCGTTTGAATCTAGCACAATCTCATGAATGTCTTACACAATTCACCTCCCACTTTCCATGTGTCATCACGCACTGGTTTCCTGCATAACTTCAAGGCAACATGATGACATCTTACACAGAGTCGCAAATGCCAACGCACACAATGCATCTGAGAGATTTTCTAAGACACAATCGTGTGACACACCTCAACAGACACACAAGAGATAGAATCCAACTGTGAGAGGGTGTGCCATCCTCCAACAACAACCCACTCTCTCACAACTCTCATTAGGAGTGCCAGAGTCTGCCGAAATACAACTTTTGGAACCTCGAATCTAATCTAACGACGGAAATCGCATATGAGTGACATTCCAAGCAGGAAAATTGCAACAACACAACTCTCATTCATAATGCGCGCGCGAATTGGAATTCTTGTCATAAGCATCTCATCTCATCCGCTCCTCCTCCTTCGATTCTATTTTTCAATGCTAATTTCTCTAGCATTCTATAGTTGGAAGGCATCCTCCTCATGGTCATGTTTGCCATTTTTGTTTCGTAAGAGCTTATTGTCCGCAGCAAGGAGTACCTATCCAGCTGTCACACGACATCAGGGTTGTAATAGAACATGTTGTTCCCTGGACAAAGGCAGGCGACGCACGACGAAGAGAAGGTATACGCATCCTTCTGGAGAGTTTGCTTCTTTCTTTTTACAGTCTTTGGCGTGTGTGTCCAGTTGGTCTCATTTCAAAAAGTCTTCGATTTGGATTGAGTTTAAGCTGCGAAAAGTCACCAAATATGGACGCGAGTTGGTGGCATTTCAAAGTCGTTTGTGCATAGGAGCATAGGAGCAACCAAGTGAGAAGTGGAAGTTGTCCAAATCCGCAAATTGATATTGCTTTTTGGGATGATGTGAGAGTCAGTCTCTATTGCAATTTGTCTAGGACAAGTAGCGGTGTTGGTGGTTAGGTTAGGAGCATAGGACGGGATTTTAGCTTGTCCTTGCTTGAGGAATTTTAGTTTTGGAAAAAATACTTCTTATACTTCAGGTAATAGCCCATGGTTCTAACATAATCGACCAAAGGAATAGCAAAGTGTTTTATAGACGGAATGGTTGGTACCTTATTTACTTTGAAAATTCACAAAGAAATACATAAATAGATATAGAAAGAGAAGACAAATGCACTCACCATCATTTTGTTACGCCCACTTAAGTTTCCATGTAAGCAGAGCTCTCGTGCCACTCGCGTACGCGAAACGAGCACTAGGTATGCCGAAACTAGACACTAGCAACTCGGAGGCAATTAAAAAAAAAACAAAAAAAATAAAAATACTTAAATTACCTAATTATTTTTATTAAAATAGAAATTTAATTAAAAAAGTGGAGATTTTTATATTTTTTTAACAAACTTTCCAAAAATAAGGCACACTATTTGAGAGATTAGACATTATTTATATTTAGGCAGGTTTAAAAAAAAAATATAATATTAATAAAAAAAATCAAATAAAATTATTGCGAGATTTTTATGCTAAGAAACGGATTTTATACAAAAAAGAGGGTCTTAAATAATTAAAAAAAAAAAAAACAGGGTTCACGTTCGGATATTTCGATTTAAAAGAAAAAAAAACGCGTGCTCCCTTACAACACTTTAACTGGACGTAAGCTGGATGATGTCTCTTGCGGGACATGTTCTGAAAAAGAAACAAAAATATATTAAAATACTGTTTTACATTGAATAGACATTTTTAAATAGAAGACGGAACATTTATGGGTTTGATACGGTGTCTGCTTGTCCGTCTGTCCGTCAGTCTGTCACAGCCCTGTAACTTTTGAACCATTACACATAGAGAGCTGAAACTTTCGCTATGTATACATTATGTAGAAGCCCGCACAAGATGGTGGCAATGAATTTCATTTTTGGGGCCCTTGTATGAAGGGCAAGAAAAAATTATTTTGTTTCCCATCATGTGGCATGTCAAATTAAAGAGAATTTTGCAAGGGCTCCATATATGTAAGAAATATTTTTTTCCAACAAAATTGGTTGAACAAAAAAGCTTGCCAAACCTTTAAAAAATGTTGCCCCCCCCCCCCCCCTAGCGGGCAGACCACAAATGGTAAAAATGTGAAACAATTTGGAGATACGTAGAATTTTGTGTAGATTGTGAAAACAATACGAACATTTCTGTATGTTATATATTTTCTGAGAAAAATTAAAAAAATTGGGTATCTAGTTAGCCCACTGTGTCTCCCCCAGTTTTCATGTTATCTAAATAATTTTTACAGTGGGTCATTTTGATACTAGGATTGGCTCAAATTTTAAGTTTCATTCAAATCCGCCAAGTAATTCCCGAGTTATAGATTTTAGAAGAGCGCATGGACTTCTCTTGCTGCTACCTCATTCGATTTCGATTTTTCAAAAACAAAGTCATTTGCACGAATGGATCGTATATGTTAGCTCTATTGAAAACTAAGTAAGTTTAAAAAAAACTATAATTTTTTTAAATTTTGTCTTTTTTCAAAAATATTTTTTTCTCAAATTTTTAAAACTCCAAACGCTGTATTCCTTCGGATGTCAATTATTGCCAGTGTTTTGCTTTACTTAAACCATTTAGCAAGCAAAATACCGTTACATGCAATTTTATCCAAAAGCTTGGTGCGCCTAAACTAACTGAAATATGAAATTTTATCAAAATCGTCATACAGACAGACAAAAAGAGTCCGCAGACACACTATAACGAGCTTTTTTAACAACGTAATTTCAGAATTGACTAATATCTCCAGTTCCAATTCTTGCACGAATTCAATACATATTTTATATCGAAAGTGCAGGTTAAAATGGACTGGTATCTCAGCACAGTATTACTAGGACATACCTACGTACTAGGCATTACATCGTTCATATCAAAAACCAGTTTTAGGTGTGCCTATGCAGGATACGAATAATCTTGCCCTCTATTTAATGACAATATAAAATGTCCGGAACACTATTGCACGAGGCCTTCCTCGCAGTTGCCCAATTTTTTTTAAATCTAAGAATTACATATATCAAGAACTCTTGACTTGACAACTTTGAATTTAATTTTTGAACGCACTCTTTCAATAATCAGGAGTATAGTTTGTGTTTTAAACATTTTTTTTTGCTTACTTACAAGACGGCTTAAAATTATCTCATCACTTTCAAGGACAGATACAAGGTGAAGCCCATCACACACTGGAGCAATTTTGCCCTGGAGTAACCCAAAGTGAATTGTCCTAAATTTGACAGCTCGCAAAGAAAAGAAGAAATGTATAAGTTTTACCCCGCCTTTCAACACTGCTTCAACACCGGATGAAGATTTTACCCCGTTTCTTACTTTACACCTTATCTTCCTCTTCTAATAAGGCAGTCTTACCCCGGGGTAATTACAGTGTGTGATGTCCCATTTAATGAAATAAAGGTGACAATATACTAAACACAATAGAGTTACTTTCTAATACTAATCAAAATATTTCAAAGGGAGTCAAATCAGAACGAGTGGAGTACGGGAATACAGTTTATAAGATGGGAATACGAATACTCCCTTAGTAGTACATTCGACAATACTGACACGAACGAGCAACGTCTACAAATTATTAAAATTTTCTACCAAAATTCTCTGTCGGTGACCGCAACTTTAAAAGCGTTAACTCCAATTTTCGGTCGTGATAGACAGTCGCCTAGTTTTGAGTCGACATACTCGTTGTGTGATGTTGCCGTGTCAGTGGGACACTGTCGAAAATATAGGAAACGATCCAAATCTGTCTGTCAATTGCAAGGCAGTCTCAAGAATTGGGCATCGCTCAGACCACATTATGGCGTATTTTGCGTAAGGATCTTGGTTAACACCCATACAAGATGAAGCTGACTCAAGAATTGAAGCCGATGGACCATTTGAAACGACGCACGTTCTCCGATTGGGTTTTTAGAAACAAGATGCGCTAAGATGATGAATGTCACCGCAAAATCATCTTCAGTGGCGGTAGGTATACAGCTATAAAAATAAATAAATTAATACACACTTTCATTGGAAAATGAAACAATGTAATCTAAAATGCTAAAAATGTATCGGCATTATCAGTGCATTGCATCAGCATCGCAATGATGCCGCATGCACAAATGTTTGATGTTTCTTAATTAACACTAACGTAGTAACATATTTTTTCTCGTAACCTAGCTTTTCACAAATTCAATACTTCACTTGTATTATAAATATGGAATCTCTGAACAAGACATTGGGCTAACATAGCGAATATATCCTGCAGAAGGAAAGTTCCGCGTGTTTCATGTTGTTGGCTTGCTTAAAGATCCTAAAAGCCCCCTTATGCTTAAAAGCACCTTTTAACCATCTTCACTTTACCCCATATATAAAATGTATCACGAATTTTACGTAGCCGTTGAAAGAAAAATGGTGTTCGGTATATATTAATATCTCGCACATTTTCGCAAAAAATTACTAATATTTTCTTAAAGAAGACAAAACCACCTAAGTAGTTATGCAAATTAAATTAGACTGAAATACACGATTCAAAACATATGACCTGTCACTCGTACATATGTATGTACATATGGAGGCCTGAACTTTTAGTCATAGAGTTTGAAAGAACGGTTTCAATTTTCACTCGCATATATACATATGTATATTCCATATTATGGAAACCAAATTTAGGTGTATGACACGATTAATATTGCCTTCTATAAGGGGCAAAGCAAAACTAGAAGGCAAAGGAAAAACCGGCCGGAACAATATTGCACGAGGCCCTTCTCGGCTAAAATTTTTAAATTGCCTTTTAGTTTTATATTGCCATTAAATAGAATGTTATTTATATTAATTATATCTTGTATACACCTAAATTTAGTTTCCATATAAAAAATGTTTGAGGTTGATTTCTAGTACGAGTAATATCAAATCCGGTATGATTTTTCGGAGCGGAACCAGTTGTACGCGCACCATGTTTTTCAGTGTTTAAATGTATTTTTATATACTTTTTCGGTACCTTTTCACTTTGTTTCTGTATTTACCAGTAATTTGCAGTACTTTCAGGTACTTTCGAGTACCTTTTCAAAACTACTGCAGTGTATTGAAAATGAAAAGTACTAAGCAGTACTGAGCAGTATGGAAGAAAATACTGAGCAGTACTGCAAAAGTACAAAAAAAATATTCAAAAGTACTGGAAAGTACTACAAAAACTAAAGAGTACTGAAAAGTACTACATAAACTAAAGAGTACTGAAAAGGTAGGTACTTTTCTAATACTATATAGTACTTTATAGTACTTTTTAATACTGTCTAGTACTTTCTATTACTTTTTTTAAATTTTAAAAATCCAAAAGTACTAAAAAAGGTAGTAGAAAGTACTAGAAAGTACTTTCTAGTACTTTTTTAAAATTTTGAAAATCCAAAAGTACTAAAAAAGGTAGTAGAAAGTACTAGAAAGTACCAGAAAATGCCGAAAAGTAGTAAAAAAGTACTTTTTAGTACTTTCTAGTACCTTTTTTAGTACTTTTGGATTTTCAAAAATTAAAAAAAAGTACTAGAAAGTACTAAAAAGGTAGTAGAAAGTACTAGAGAGTGCCAGAAAATGCCGAAAAGTAGTGAAAAGTACTTTCTAGTACCTTTTTAGTACTTATGGATTTTCAAAAATTTGAAAAAAGTACTAAAAAGGTAGTAGAAAGTACTTTTTCACTACTTTTCGCCATTTTCTGGTGCTTTCTAGTACTTTCTACTACCTTTTTAGTACTTTCTAGTACTTTTTTTAATTTTTGAAAATCCAAAAGTACTAAAAAAGGTACTAGAAAGTACTAGAAAGTACTTTTTTACTACTTTTCGGCATTTTCTAGTACTTTATAGTACTTTCTACTACCCTTTTTAGTACTTTTGGATTTTCAAAATTTTAAAAAAGTACTAGAAAGTACTGAAAAGGTAGTAGAAAGTACTAGATAGTATTGAAAAAGTACCTACCTTTTCAGTACTCTTTAGTTTTTGTAGTACTTTTCAGTACTGTTGAATATTTTTTCGTACTTTTGCAATACTGCTCAGTATTTTCTTCCATACTGCTCAGTACTGCTTAGTACTTTTCATTTTCAATACTCTGCAGTAGTTTTGAGTACTTTTCAGTACCTTCATGTCAGCCAACCCTCGTACTTACCGCAAAGTTTGCAGACTATTCGCGCGAGGAGCGTCTCCGGTTTAGTAGGTCGGTTTCAATCCGAGATATAATTTCGTGGCTCGTTAAAATAAGATAGATAAGTTATTTAAGCTAGTTATACCCTATCCTAAGGGTATATTAAGTTTGACACATAGTTTGTACAATAGAGAAATATTAAAGATAGACCTAACAAAGTCTGTCCGTCTGTCCGTCCGTCCATCCGCATGTCACCAGTTTTTGGGCCTTAAATTTTGAGCTAGGTTGATGAAATTTTGTATACGAGGTCTTTGTAAAAGTAAGCAATACAAGTGTAAACATTTTTAAAATCCGACCACTGACACGCCCACTTTTCTCAAAAATTAACTTTTTTCACTATTTTCATATGAAACTCGAAAAAACTTACATGGGCCAATATGTAGATATTCACTTAATCTACAAATCGTCTATACATTGTATATGGCCACGCCCACTTTTTAGGGGCGTTTACTTCAAAAATTAATTTTCGAGTAAAAATATTAGTTTATAAGGCAAAAACTGACACGACCAAATAAGATAGGGATAGGGTATCATACGATTCGCTCCAGGCGGATTGTAGCATTTTTCACTGGTTTTTAATAAAAGTTGTGAAGTCCTTGTTGGAAAACCCTTTACAAACGTTCTTTTCAAATGTCTTACAAAATTATTGCAAAATGAGACATTTTTAAAGAAGTGGGCGTGTCTGTGGACAGAATTTTGAAAAGTAAGGCCCCAAAAACAGGTAAAACAAGTACGGACAGACCGTCATTAAACACGTTTAAAGTTTAAAGTGAGATTTCGGCCTGAAACTCTTGTTTTTAAAAAAGACTTCAAGAGAAAAGGCTATACCATCTTGTGAATCAGTCTTTTTTCTTAAATTTTGGCCTAAATCACAATTTTTAGTAAAAGACTTCCAGGTAAAAAGACTCAAAAAGGATGATCCACAAGATGGCATAGCGTGTTTTAAGCGAGCTTTTTGAAGTTCAGATTCAATGCCTTCAATGGTAGATCTTAAATTTTGCAACAAAAGGCAAAGTAAAACCGTTGCCCTGAAAGAATGTTGGTTCCATGAATCATTATTCCGGATCATAAGCACACACTCCTTTTACGATCGCTTGTGTGATACATAAATGCCTGGAACACAATAGCCTCCTCGGTCTTAGCATCTTTTTAAATCACCGACACGTTCGGTTGCATTAAAAACCATCAACACACGGCTTAAGAAAGGACAAAAAAAAAACACATTTACCATTGCCGCGACCTTTGCAACCTGAAACGTTCGGTGGGAGTAGCAGAAGCCAGATTTACTGATACCACAATCCGGTGCGGATTTCATTTTAAGTACGCACTTTTCTGACGTTCAAAGGCCACCACCTCACTTTTATGACTTAATATCTGCGTGCCAATGTGAAAAGAACTAACTCTGTGTGTCAACACACAACCGAATGAATGCCTCCTCACCAGCCCACAGAAGACTCATAAAACCCATGATTTACTACCAACATAAATGCTGTCCGATTTTTTTTTTTTATTTGAAGTTGCTTTTTTTTTTCTTCCTGTGAACTGAGTGAATAGTGCGCTGATGGACGCGAGAGAGGGTGCGAGGCAACCAACCCCCTCGTATCAGTGTTTGGTTAATTAAAAGCTTCCCTCGAACAGCGAACAGCCGAACAGGTGAATGGGTTCAGTGGAGAAAAAAAAATTGAGCCAAACTTTATGATCCTTTTTAATTTATTTTGTTTTTTTGTTATATAAAAAATGAATAAAAACAAATTCCGCTTCTTTGATTTTTATTGCCAAGGGCAGCTCACAGCAAAATTGTAATTTATTACCTGAAGAGAAAATAAATCACCAAACTATAAAGGATGCAACATGAAACTAAAGTTGTGGCCGCAGAAAAAAGAAATGGATGGGAAATATATTAATATACTCCAAATTGGTAAGTGAATCGTCGAGAAAATGATGTCCGGTCATTAATTATGAACAGAGAACAAGGTGGAATGGTGGTGGTGCCCTATAGGTCCCAAAAGCACCGCTCTACAGGCGGTCTGCTTCGTCATCGATGAACGTCGTCCTTTTTTGTATGCAGTAGATCCGAGTGGTAGAGGAAATATATATAAAAGAAATCAACATAATTTTTGGACTGACATTTTGATTGCAAAAATCGGAATGTTTTTTTTTTTGCGGATTCTGTGTAACTTACAGTGTGTCACGAAAAAGAATGGCAGTGTGTTCTCCAATAGGGATTTCCAAACTTTGACAGATCATTGCGGCCATATTCTTGAAGCTACATCTGTCAAATTGGCTGTCAGTTATTGAGTCTGTTTTTCCAAATAAATATGTTGAGCTATAGCGATCAGTTTGACACGAAAAAGAATGGCAGTGTGTTCTCCAATAGGGATTTCCAAACTTTGACAGGTGATTGCGGCCATATTCTTGAAGCTACATCTGTCAAATTCGCTGGCAATTATTAAGTTTGTTTTTCCAAATAAGCTTTAGTGATCAAGAATATAGAAAAACCATCAAAATGTTTTATGAAAGTGGGTCTTCTATTTGAGTAATATTTCGCCCATCTTTTAGTTGCCATTATCGTTCTTCCGAGAGCACTATGTGGTGGTATATTTAAGTTAACAGTGAGTAATCCCTAAACGAAACGAAAACCCGTACTTCAACCGAAATCTGCTTAAAATATCGCCGCTAACCGTGAGAGTGCGCAGGAGACCTTTCGCAGACCACAACTTGACGAATTTGGCGTCATATTTGGGCCACTACAAGATTCAACGTCATTTGTTCGCTGATTGGGCAGTCGACCATGGGTTCTTCAACATTTGTCGACTTGGGAAGAGATCTAGGAAATTGCAATGTATTTAGAGAAAGTCATCGGTCTATACTTGGAGCAAATGCTGTCGTACGGTGACACTTCGTCTAAACGCTTTATACACTTCCAGACATTCCCTTCTCTGGCAATTCAGGAGCAAGCACCCTCAATCATAAACCATTTGGATTTTAGACGCCGTTGTGGACAATCAACACATTCCTACCACTTAAATCAGCGAAGCCTGGTGGTATCATCCCGGCGGAACTGCAGCATGGCACACTGATCTCACTCCTCACCAAGAGACTTCAGATCCATGAGCTTATCCTGGTTTCTGAAGAAACTAAACAAAAATCCTTTCGAAATCGCAGCAAGCATTCTGCGACCAGAAACCGCCCTACATTCTCTCACCGGAGGAGCTTTCGCTGGTAGCCTTGCTCGATAAGGAAGGGGCTTTCAACAATATGATCAATTCAAAACTGAGTCCATCGCCGTACGCCTCAGGAAGGCTGTGGAAGTAGACAGATAGCTATGGCCTTTATACCAATCCGAACAAGGCGGAGCATAGAACCCCAAAGATCACGTCGGAAAATTCAGCTTAATTTGGAAAAGGCAGCCATTGAAGGCGTTGTGTTGTAGATTGGAAGTCCGGTAGAAATTGAAGACCTGGCTCTATACTGTGGACGCAAGTCAGGTAGCAGGTAATAGTCATTGTGCAGTCCATCGAGTCATTCTGTAAGAATACCAATGGCACAGTGTCCAACACTTATACCGGAAAGGACCAGAGTATCTAAGAGTCAGTCCCTGGGCTTTGTACATGTGTACTATGTGACTTCATCATCTAACGTCAAATACTACCATTGGGCGGTGTTGCCTTCGAAGAACATCAGGCCTAGACACTTCTAGTTCACATCGTCCATCGGAATTGAATGAAGCGAAGCTCAGGTCGATTACTAGTCGTAGTTCCAAAGACTAGGGTTCTTCTGTCTCTTACTGTCAGACGATTTGAGCCAATACTTGGTATAGCATAAGACGGTATGACTACGTACATAAGTCAGTATAACCAGTGAGCGGAGTTATCCCAAAATCGAAAGAAAGATCTAGGTAGACGGGGCTTACAAGTCCAACTAAGGTTTCCAGCTTTATTCTCCTCCATGGGTGGTGTCCAAATTGACTGGGGAGAGTTTTAGGTGTTTTTTTTTGCATTCGTTGATAATTCACAGTATTTTTTTCGCATCAGTGTTGAAGTATACAAAGTGCTTCAGACATGAGTTTTGGCCTTAAAATAACTCCAAAGTGATTCCCATTCTCCCCGCCTGGTGAATCCCATCAGACTGTAACCGAAATGCGTCAAAGCAAATGATATTTTCGCGAATAAAAAAAAACATTCAAACTGGTCCTTGTGCCCATTCATATCCCTCCATTCCATTCGGAGCATATTTTTGAACAAAAATTCCCACTGCCATGCTTGAGTTATGATTTTTCTAAATTCTCGTCCTCCTTCGTCGTGCAGTTGTTTGTTGTTTGTTGTATCCGATTGCTAGTCGGTATCGTTTGTATCTTTTATAAGTTGTTGCTACTACTCCTTGTCTTAGAGCTTGCAACTTGCAACTCTATGTGTGTACGTATCTCTGCTGGTTGTCCAACAACTGTCGGTTCGGTTTTCTATCTGTCAGAATGACTCTGCGTTGGACCCTGGTTTTTCTGTGTGTGCGCGCGCGCTTTGAATAAATTATTTACGACTTGCCTTCGTTCTTTTTTTCTAAGACGACGGACGATAACATTGCCTGCGTTTATTATTTATGAGCGCGTTTGCTGTTCTTCATATATTCCTTTTCTTTCTTTTCTTTTTTCTGTAAATTTGAACAGACAAAATATTTGCTCCGATTGGTGCACAGCCACATTTTGCAACAGGTTACGGGGCTGCGTTCCACAAGAGAGGGAATGAAAGAGAAATTCCAAAAATATGCTTTTGAATGATGAATAATTTTATTTTTCGGTTTCGGTCTGATATCAAATAGTTTTTTTTTTTTTTTTTTGTGAATTTTTAATGCGGAATGCATGGCCGGGAATATGTGATGACATTCAACTATGCGCGAAGAGACAGCCAGCACACAGATGGAAAAAAAAGTTAACATACTTATATCGGATTCAGTTGGAAGGAGAATTTTTTTGCACGATCCTGTGCTTGGCTGGACGGATGGATGAGTGACTGCCTGCTGTGTGGCTGGGGAGCTGAAATTCTTCCCCTTTTCGGTTATGAATTCTTTTGGAAGACATTCATCTAATACAGCTCTGCGAATTGGGATCAAAAATTTTGTATTTTTTTTAAACACATCCGCAGAGCGGACTCGCTAAGGGGGGCCCATTAGTGCGATACAGTCGACAGTGTGTGGGGAAAAACCACGGTGTCATATGTGTACATTAGAAAAATCTATAGATACAATTTTCAATCAGTTTGCAGGCTATATCCCTCCTTTTCCAGCTAATTTTGAACAGCCTTCAATTTTTTCTAGGAAAATTGACAAAAAAACAAGATTTTTCTAAGAAAAAGGTCGCTAAAAACTAGGCGTGGCCGCCAAAGTAGAGTGAATCTTGAAATACTTATTTGGAGATTGAAATTTCCGTGACTAAACGTTGTTTATACAGTCTGATCCGCTGTATTTGTGAAGCTCAAACTCTTCCTTCCACAAACTGAGGATAGTGGCTGCCACATGCCTCAAATCGTGCCACAGGCAAGCCTATTTTATAGATCACCTGATTTGAGTTCATTTAGGCTTAAGCCTTTTACTCGAGCGTGCCCATTTGCCTGAAGTAATCAAGGGTAAGTTGGCATTTGGGCTTTAGGGCCTGGAAAAACTGATGATAGTGGCTGCCACAATCAGTTCTGTAAAGTGACTCTGCCTTTCGGGATTCGATGTTGGAGGAATACACCCGATTCCACCCAGCCCTGGGGGATACTGCCTGTGACGTTATACTACCTTATCCCATCTTCAGTGTCGTAATGCAGTATTCTGCTTCCATCCGTCAAGAATAAGACCACGAGTTGAGTCATCATCTCGAAATGAGGTTACCCTGTTCTGGGTACCAAGGCAAGGCGGACTTACTGGGAAAGCAAGAGCCAACCTTCGAGTTTTCTGGAGAGGATCAGTAGAGCACGTGATTATTGTAGGCTGCCTATAAGTGGGCTATTTACCGGCTGGCACCACTTATAGCAAAGCTCTAGGCCATGAGCGAGGAACACTGAAGTGGGTGGTGGAATTATTGCGCATCGGAAGGTTTTTGTAACTGTAAACTATAAACTGAAGGGATTCGTGATGCTTTGTCAATGTCCCGCAATAGCCAGCAGAAGAGGGAGAGTCACTTTGTAAAAACCCAGGAGATGAACCAAATTTCTGTTACATAAACACAAGGAATAAAAGTCAGAAAAGAACTGTGGAGCAATCTAGGCCCAGAGAGTCTCTGCGGATTGTGGATGATGGATCTGACACTCTCTCGGAATCTCTCAAAATAATATCCATAAATAAAGACCAAGAGTTCCATTTGAAAAAGACAAGAGTCTGAACGTCGTGGTGCTTCTCGACACTGTCGGAAGTCTCATCGCAGAAAGCTACCGATCAAGGGACCTCTCAAATCAACATCGAAGTTAACGTGCAGGCCGTAGCTAGGGATAAGACTTTGGATGGCTGAACTGTTAAGTCAGGCCAGCACTGATTATGTGTATCTATAAAAGCGAGCTGAAATGCAAGCATAAAATATAGTCTCGAACTTCCCTCAGCAGGAATCTACACATAATCTATCTCACCCCTCGGATTATGGCCTTGTCGTTGGCGATAAGGCTTACTGTCTTAGTGGCTCTTGGATGGCGTTCGCAACTGGAGTTCATCCAATGGATCTTCTCCCAAGTTTCCGCAGTCAAACAATGTACTGTAGAGGGGTAAAGTACTAAGGACAATCCTACTCCCAACCTTCTTTTAACCCAAGAACCTTCCCTGTTCCTACCCCTGGACTGGTTTAAGATTACTGGACCGAGAATCTGCTAGGCTGAGTTCCTAGTTTAAAACAAATAACTCAGCCGAGATCGGTGTATCGAGAACCTGGCGCACTCTGGATCAGCCAGCCTTTTCTCTGCAGGTGGACGACTACTCTTGGGCCCAAAGCAATGAACACAAAACGACGAATTGGAATCACTTCTCTCTGGAATTGACGGAGAAGACCACTGCAAATGTTGTAAGCAGGTCGCAGGGGGAAATATGTAACTTGAAAGACTGCTTCGGAACTCACCTCCAGAGTCTACAGATTGGTGTCGACTATATAAAACTTGGCGAAACCGAGGCCTGACTGTTCGAAGAGGTATCAAGACGTCCAACAGTGGCACTGTTCGAAAGCATAACAACTCCTGACCTGCTAAACGTTCCAAGGTTGAATCGAAGTCCCTTTTTACATATATTCCCCCAAGAACTTTCGAAAATGATCCTACAAGTTTCTTGGTTCCCACAAAATACCCCCCTGGTGATTCACCAAAATCTATAACAAAGTTCCAACTAACTCCTCGAATCGAATCATCATCATCATCGTCAGGAACAAATCCACAACTAAAATTCGCCTTGTTTACAATTTGTAGCAAATGATAACACGGACCATCAAACAAGAACCCAAACGAAATCTCGTCCTGCCAATTGTGGAGGGCCCTTAGCGCATTTTGATTCTGCATAAACACAAAAGGAGATTTCCGCTTCAATTGAATCAACCAATTTTCCGCACACACAAACAACAAAGCAAACTTTTCTTTCCTTCTCTCTCAGTGTGTACACTCCACACACAGGGTGGCACCCAAATTGAGTCCTCTCACGGAAGGAAAACTCAGGTGTTTTTTTTGTTGAAAACCACCATCCCTATGTCTCAAGTATTTAAATAAAATTCCAATGACGAGACATTAAAAATCAGTTGAAGGATATTTTCTTTTCGAGGTTTCTTCAATTTTTTTTTCCTTTCTTTCGTTTTTTCTAAGGAAAAAAAAAAAAAACAGGAAAATGAAAATGAATAACAATTATTCAAATGAAGGAAACTCCTCGACACGCGGTATTTGAAAGAGAAGAGGAATAAGGATCCACTTCTGTTGGAAGGAAATTGAGTTGGCGAAGACATTAATATTAATTTGCATACTTTTACTCCTTGTAAGAGTTCGGGAATAGGGCTATGATGTGCCAGGAGTAGAAGTCGTACATCATGGAGTGATTCCTATCCAGGATCTTCTTTTCTTTTTTGGGAGGAGGTACATGTACCTACGCACGCACAACGTGCCGCTGATGAGAAGTCGATGGGTTTTCGGTTAGTGGGTTGGAGACGTTTTTATGGGCTGGTGCCTTAGGGCGGCTATTAGGTGGCTCCTTGTTTGTCTCTCTTGCTCTCTCTGTGTGTATGTCTGCAGCTTGGTTTTTCTTTTTCGTGACAATTGTTTTATTTTGTTTTCTGTTGTTTGTTTGAAGTTTGTCGGAATTATTTTGGAAGAATGTGTTCTAATTGGAAAGGTAAATGATAAGAATTGGATTGGAAGTACCTGGATGTGGGTGTGAGGGGGAAATAGTTCAAGGATTTTTGTATAAAACCACAGCCTTAACTAGGTGAAGTTATAATTTAGTCAAAAGAATTCAAATTTGTTTGTACAAAGTTTTTTGTTTTTTGAAAATATTTGTGTGGAGGAGGAAGAGCTACATTGCTGCTACAAGGAGGGCGTTTTGTTGAGAGGAAATTTGAAGTCAATTTAGGTATTCGTTGTATGCAATTTGTAGCTTATGAGGATTGGAAAGAAGAAGCCTTTAACTCAATGTCTATAGAAACTTTTTCTGCAATAAGCTGAGGGCGACCAGATAGGAATGATAGCTTTTCCAGCTGTCATGGTTCAGCAGTCGTCAAAGTTAACAGTGACATCTAGCTGTCAAAATATTGAGTAAGATTTGCCATTTTATCGTGCATCATTCTGTCTGACTTTTTCTTTTGAAAATCCAGCTCAGTTGTAGGTATATACACAACGAAGATTCCATCGTGTGTTCCATCGTCATCATGGGTTGAGTGTGTGGGCAGCTCGTCACACCGTGGGAAAGTTTAGGCCTGAGGACACTCTTTTGGCCTTTAAGCCACCAACCAAATAGACATTGGTGCAAAATAGAGAAGACAAAGTTGCCGTAGAGCCCAGTTTCGAAGAAGACCAAGAAATATTGATTCGACTGAATTGAGCATCGTCAGAGATTCAGCCTGGCTAATTTTGGGGTTTGATTCGGGCCTATATCCGTATAAGATTGTGACGACAAAAGGAATTGAAGACAGATGACCATGGACAACAGCATGAGTTCGACCAAAGAATCAACTTCTCGCACGAAGCCCAATTTTAGCTCAGAAACTATGTCTATAAGCAAAATTGCCGTCATTGGAGCGAACACAATCTACAAGGATTGACTGTGTGATGTGGCTTATGGCATAGTGGCATCATCGGAGCTATGAAGAAGGAGACACCGCTGCCGTCATTAGTCTCAGGTGATGGAACGATGTCAACCTTTTTTCTGTGGCCAGAGCTTGACGACATTGATATATTCGAGCTAAGGTTCCAACAAGATGGCGCTAGATGCCATACAAGTGACACAGCGCTGGAACTTGCGACTTAACACCATTCCATTATTTGCTCTGGGGCTATGCTAAGAAGTCCTTAGTCCACGCTAACAAGCCAACCACTTTGGGTGAGCACAAGGCCAACATTGAAGGCGCTATTGCCGGAGTAATCCCGTACATATTGGACCGAGCCGTTGAGAACAGTTAGTCATTGTATACACTTTTGGCTACACTTCAATATTTTCTGCACTACGTGCTCGAAGTGGTCCATTTCATCTACATATTGTATGTTCATATAGCGAATCGGGCGTTCAATATGCCAATTGTGTTGAGCATAAGTTGCACTAAGTGAACGAAACACATTCGCTTATTTCCATCATACAGCTGAAGTATTTACAGACACTGTGCCAAGCTAAGTTTTCCCGTGATAAAATGTCAAACAATACTGAACAAAATTACTATGATAAAATAACATGACTCACTCGTCATCTGTCAAAAAATCCACAAACAAAAAAGTACCTCTTAATGAATCGCCCTTTACTCATCTTCCGCCTCTGTATAGTTCCCTCCACTTGCGGCGTTCTCCGTCGCATTTACTCCAAAAACAATTCATTTTCTTCACCTTACCATTCCCAAAAAAATACTCTCTTACTGTTTTCAGAACAATAAAGCAAATTCTAATTAAAAAATCGAAAACATAAACCATCGTCGGCAAGAAATAGTATCTAATAAAAAATTAATTAAAAAAAGTGTCCTTACTCCATTTTCGGAAGGAGATAGCCACCCAGCGGTAACTGTGACAATTTTAAATTACAAAAGCAAAGCGATAAGCATCAATTCTTTTTATTGCTCAACCCTTACACCTATTTCACAAAGAAGAAGAGGAAAAAAAACAAACGGAGTTTAAAGTAATTCCCCCGTTTTATAGGCCCCCCCGTCACAGCCATAAAAACTCACAAAGTCCTGTGTATTTGTAAAGCATTTCAAGGACCAAACCAAATTCAATCGGTGTAACAAGTTTGGCGCCTACAAGAGCATGGAAAATGGGAAAAATGGATGGAGGCTTCACAATTATCTGCGAAATGATCAAAGTTTTGCCAACGGTTTGGCGGGGGAACCGACAATTAAATGAAAGAAAAGGAGTCGGGTGTTGGTGTGAGAAAGGTATAAAGGAAAGTTGAATCTGGAGGCTAATTAAAGGACGTAAGGTCCTTTCGAAAGGGGTACAGATGATTGAAGATATGCCTGTTGTGCGTTATGAGTTGAAGTGGAAGGTTGCGAGTTCATCATATAAGTCTACGTGACCAAGAAAGCCCACTCTATTGCTTCTATCAATTTTAAGCTCTCTGATTGCAGTTCTTTCTCCACTAATATGAGTCCTTGTAGTGTAGTGAAGGGACATCCCATACGGGTAACATTCCTCCAGTCCTAAGTAACAGGCTCAACTTCACACGACAGCTTTTGGATAACTGAATCAGCAGCAAAGGACTGGCAGTAGACCCTTCAAGGACAGAGGTGGTTCTTTACAATAAGAAGAGATCAATTCCTACCTTCAGATTCCGAAATATCGGCGGCGTTGAGCTTTCAAGCCTTCCCTAAATCCAGAGGGCACCGGAATCCTGGAAGCAATGAGAACAACAGCTGAAGAAGAAATGGAAACCATGCTTAGTTCCCTTCCGCTTGATACTGTAATAGTCTGGCGTCGAAACGGCTATAAACCTAAGAGAAGGCCGTTTGTGGTCTTTGAGCCTATACGCCCATGCCTCCATATTGCCCCAATGGGAGACTACCAGTAGGTCGACGGAAACTGGACTGAATGGACACCGATGAGTCTAATTTGAAAGGAGATGAACCAAGAAGAAAAAGGAGCTGGCGTTGGTCTCTCAAGATAAGTCTGATGCCAGGATTAGAATTGGATTCACTACAAGAAATCCTGGCAAAATTTACTGAAAAAAAGGAGCTGGCGTTCGTCTCTCAAGCCGAGATCAAAGCCACTGTATGATGGATCATTGTGGAGATGGAGATGGAGATAGCCAGGCAGCCATTAAGGCTCTAGACTCTGCTGTAATGAGATCGAGGCTTGTGAGAATCTGCAAATCACTCTTGAAAGAGATAGCCAGAGACAAGGCGTTGACCCTCTGCTGGGTACCAGGCCATATGGCTGTCGTTTCCTTTTGTAGTAACCCTCATCAGTTCATCATGAAAGAAGATAGAACATGAAGCCATCAGTGGAGCAAACAGACACTGGGTTCATCCAAAAAAAAACAAAGCAAAAAAAACAGATCATGAACTCTGGTTAAACTCAGCGGAGCGACTCAGTGTCCTGCATAATGACTAGGAAGACGTCCAATATGTTCATTACATGATATGTGATTGTCCTGCCATATCCGTCAGAAGAATGAGAACTTCTCACAGCTAAGGGACTTAGGCAACCAAATGTCATGAGATTTTGACAGACAGTAGAGAAAGATTCGACCCTTAAAACGCTCTTGATTGCTGATATGTTTATGGTTAGGCCACACTGTGCACCCTACTCCCATGACAATTACAAGAAAATCACAACTCGATTCGTATGCCTTGCAACCTCCAGCCTACACAGCATTCCATACCATCCTCCTACAACGACTCCGCCCACAGCAAGGACAAGAAAAAGTTATGAGTCCTCATACCATAAATGGCATCCAAAAGATGACACTGTCACCAAAGCAAAAGCCCAAACAACATGCCAAAGTCAATCGCAAACCCCAGCGAGCGAGCGATGTAAATCTCTAAACAAGATGAGTCCACCAAAGGCACACAAAAATTATTAACTACCCAAACAAAGCGTTATGAAGCTGGCATATGTACAACAGTGAGCGCGGAACCGCTTTGAGAGATAATCTCCTTTGAAATCCCTTTCAAAAGTCCGCTGGGGAGTCCACATACAAATGCAAAAAAAGCCTTTAAATTAATTAGCAAAACATAGAAACCAAATCCCGCGGATACAGGTAGACCCATGTCCAGCAACCGGGAAAGCAAACAACCTACACAATCGACAATTGACAATACAATGGGGTGAATGTAATTAATCTTGACATAATCTGAGCAGATAATTTCCCATTTTTGGTGTTCGCCAAAGGACCGGTCCCCATGTCCTCCTCCTGTACAGCCAGCTACTATTTTTGTCAGCAATACAGTGGCGGCTTCTTTTTTAATTGTGCTACCCCAGTGGTTGGTGGCGGTACCATGCCATGTCCATAAACAACAAGGCACAACAGAGGATAAATATTTGTGCAAATAGCCACTGGGCTGTCACTCGGGCGTTAATTAGCGATGCAGAGAGCTGTGTTGACAGTTGCCAGGGCTTATGAGTCGCTCTAATTAGATATTAGTCCTTTCGATACATATTTGATGGTCCACCTTCACATGGTCTCAAGGGGGTTATCTTGTCCCGTATCTTTCTTCTACCGACCAGCCGACCAGCAACAACAACAACAATAACGTGATCGTCTGTCAAGATGATTATCGCGGCACATTTGTCTCGCGGTACATAGCCGGCTTGTCATGTTGTTGCTTTTTTTTTTTTTAAAGGTCATGCGCAGTTTTTCTTCGCTGATGCACTGCATCACTGTATAAGAAGCTGCGACTGTGGATGGATCTTTTTGTCTGGTTGGACAGATTAGCGCGAGCACGGTGTGCACCTTGCCTTAGGGGGCTTTGCACACAGAATGCGATGTAGTTGTCAAATGAAATTAATTTTTTGGTTGTCGGTGATTAATTCCCACCACCATGAGCAGGGCAAAGAGCCACCATAAAAGGCCATCTTCGTGCGGCACAGAGGTTCTAGGGTGGTGTGGAGGATCTTCCTCTCGTCTAGTGATCTGGTCGTTGGCGTGAATTAATCTGAAAGACGTGGAGTCAGTAGCTGGTTTGGTTTTTTTTTGAAAGAGTGATGCGCCATGTTAAAATCCAATGAACATGACTTTTTGAGTGGGGAACAGATCAGTGGAGCTGCTGAACTGAGTCCTCGATCTCCCACTATGTGGACCCTAAGAATTATTACGGCAGATGGGTATCTTTTCCGTTCTTTGGATTTGCATGACTTTTGGATGTGCGCTTGGTGAAAGTTTTTGTAGCAACTATTTAGGAGTTCAAAAGACCTGGATATCCACCTCAAAGTCAAGTAGTTTGTCTAGTAGCTGACTGGCTGGCGGCTAGTGCAGTATCAGCATTGAATTCTTGTCATAAAGCACATATGTACAGATAGTTGAACAGTGCCAGGCCGCTGTAACAGGACGCTCGACGCGACTTACTCGGGCTGAATAGGATAAGCTTGAGCGACATCAAACTAATCAACGCCGATCCGGTGAAGGAAGCCAACCTTCAATGCCATCAGCACGACCATCTCTAGGCTGCTCTAGCTGACACTGACCTTCGTACCCCTGAAATACAGTAGAGGAACATCTCCTACCCCACACTGCGCTATAGGAAAACAAAGATAGGGCATACCCTACAATGACTTCTGCAGAAGCCTCAAGGATGAGGAGGAAGAGGAGACCATAAGTCACCTAATCTTCTATCTATCTATCGAAGTCCGAAATCTTCATGGATAAGCCAGGTACGATTGAGGAATTAGAAGCCAAAATTACTAGCGCTCTTCGCCAAAAAAACACGTGAAGAACTCGAAGGCGTCATCGAAGATTGGAACTTCAGACTGGACTACATTAAACTGAGTTGCGGCCAACATTAGAAAGAAATGATCCTTAAAACATAAATGCCAAGAATTTATCTTTTGCTCGCCAATAGAGACAACCAGAAAAATTTGCATTTTTAATTTTTTATCAATTTTTAAAAAAGTGCCTCCAAATGAATCACCCATTACTTTTGCTTCTGTCAAATCTAAAAGTCATAGAGCGGCATTTTGTTTCAAGAGCGTCCTCAATTCGACATCAAAAATGCTAATAATCACTAATTACACTTTATGAAGGCTCATTAATTACAAGCACGATACCCTCCTGCCGCATGATGAAAACCAAAGACACACCTTCTCCAAGGGTTCCTCTATCAAGGGACCAACCCATTTCGGAATCCATTTTTCAACACAACACCTGAAAAAATTAAACAAAAAAAAAACGCTGGTAAACTTCTTTCCGGATATAATAACAAAACAAAAATCCCGCGAATGATATCCCTACCACAACGATCTCAATTACACTGCCGGCCGACCTGGTCCAACTGTCACTCTAGCAGGTGGAGTCCGCGTCCGTCGCGCGAATACAATTGCGCTCCCTTTTTTTTCATGCAATTTCCTTTCCTTCATTCATTTGTCCAACCCTAAAGTGTAATTTAAGATCCAGCCTGCCCAATTTCTATACACAACAAGACAGAGAGAGAGCGGAGAGAGAGAGAGAGAGAGAGAGTCCCTGCCAAATGATGGCGGAATTAAGATGATTTATACACAGCAAGCTCGGCTTTAGGGGGTCTCGTTCGTCTGTTGTGCGCGCCGCCGTCAAACGGAACCCATTACACATCCGAATGAATTTTTGTTCGCGAATGCGAATGAGACGAGTGGCGCAAAACAATACGTAAACGTGTTGAATAAATGTCAGCCGTTGGCACTTAATTCGCGCAGCCGCACACATCCACCAGAGAGCATAGATATCTATTTGGCTTGTTGACTTTGACGGGCACTGCTTCGAATGCACATGAGTGAGCCTCACAACCATGACGTGGGCAATTAGCGTTGACGCTGAACTGAGACGCGCGCGTCCGTTTGTGTTGAAGGCCTTAATTGCTTGTTAGGCCTTTTGACATGAGAGAATGGTATTTTTTTTTGTTCCAATGCCTAGCCTAATCATATCCTTTGTGAATTGAGCGCCTCCCTTTTGGCATTTAATAGTATGTAAGTCGATTCGCTAGGAGTATGAGATGTGGCATTGCGTGCCATCGGGCCGTAAATCAGAAAACCATTTGGGGCTAAGCCAATTGAACCACTTTAAGTAATAAATTGAAAAGTTGCCGATTTGGCCCCAGTGAATGGTGGCGGAGGAGTCACTATAATTTCTGCTTCCTCTCGCTCGGCTCCTATCTATCTGGTGGATAAGAACTTTATGTCATAGACATAAGTTGGTTGTTCGTACGAGAGCAGGGAATAAAGGGCCCTGAGTGGTTGTGCATGACTTGTCTATCGTGTGTGTAGTCACAAAGTTGCACACACACAGTGCAATGGGGTTTTATTTTTAAAGGACTTTCGGGGGGAGACACATCTTTTGGGATGAATGCCCGGACACATTCATAGTTCAATTATGGTCAGCAGTTACACTTCTTAGTAGAGGCATGGAAGGAGAAATGTTGCAGGATAAAGAGCTCTGTGTACAAAAATGCTTTCAGTTAGGTAAGGTTAGAATGGCCACACTAAGGTCAAAGAAGACCAATTGTGAGAAAAAAGGATTAAAAGATCTGACCACCAGAAGTTTACTATGAAGTGACGAAGTCTACTGATGTCAATAGCAGCGAGTTCTAGTTCCTAGGAGTAGCCTCCTTCGAGTTGAGAAAGGTTGACAGGTACTGAGAAGGATTTCACAGGAATCACTTGCTGGGATACCCAATCTAAGGGTGTGTCTCCCTATAATGCAATGTCCTGTGATCTTTTCGGTAACAGAACTAAATTTACTAACTTAATTACTTATATCCTGTATTCCTTGTACTTTCTAGGGGTTTCTGTGCTTCAGCTCTCCCCAACTCTTTCCTAGTTGCCGTGTGTCCTTCTAGACTTTTCTAGCTTTGACTAGATTTGTTTACTGATGAAGCACCTGTCGAAGTAGTGCACAAAGTACGGAGAGACGTGTTGAGACTCCCCTTTTCCGATAGAATTGGCAGAATTGTGTCATGCCGTATGTACCTACTTAGAATGTTCCTAAGACTTGTTGTTGTTTCACTATCTCATTCAGAGGGCAGTTCTAGAATTGAAATCAACCCAAATTTGGTCGGGATTTGACAGTAGCTTGATTGTTGGTAAAGACGGTGGCTTCCCTCGTGGGTACCACATCATACCCTCGCTACGGTGGGACTTCCTTTATCGCCATGATTTGTGCTTGACACAGACTGCAAAGCCGAAGTGAACTTGGATTGCACTTACTTGATATAGCGCTGTTTTGGATCCTAGTTTTCTATTAAGAGTACTTCATCACTTGCTTGGTTCTCTCTCTCCCTTGGAGAGTTCCTGCCTGAAAGATTGCGTTTCATCATCTGTGATCCCTCGAAAGTTGCTTTCAGTTCCTGGCATCCGTGACAACTTGGTGTTTGCATCGAAGGTTTGGTCTTGTAGCCCGTTTCAAACATCGGGACTGTGGTTCGAAGATTCCCTTGGCTGGAGAATTGTTGGGCATTCGTTTGATGTATTCGTCATATTCTGACCTATTGTCTAGATCCTGTTCTCTCTTTTCTTATATACGATCTAGTAGTACTCTTTGCTCAGCTTTCTTACACTCAAGCAATCGGCGTCATACATCCTCTATGATAACTTGCGGCGATCTTCAGATAATGTCTCCCAGCCTATCCCAGCCGATGGAGAGATATGTAAGAAGGAGTGCTCCAACACGATATGAAGGGAGTCACAAGAAGAAGCCGGAATCCAGTGCACGTTTGGAAGAAATCAGACGAGTCTTTTCCAGATCGAACGAGACATCTGGACAAGCTTTGAAGGCATCCTGAACTGAACCACAGGCTGGTAGAGCTTCAGACGATAAATACTGTCATACGCAACTTCAATGTCTAGTTTCGACAGTTTGATCTATTGTCCAGAAGTCACAATCTATCTGTTAGAAGAAAGAGAACTCTTAACAGTCATTTCTTCTCGGAGCTGGAGAACTTAGGCAATGTTGTCCTGAGATTTATATTACAATCTGAGTGGTTCTAACAGTGGACCCTATTACAGCGTTCCCAGGGTTAAATGATTGGGCACAATGGACCCGAATTGTGGTTGTAAGTGGGCAGTGACCTTCTGGTCACAAGGCACCCATCTACGTAACCTAACCTAGAAATCACAATGGTACGTGCCGAAAGGTGGCCTTCACACAATACGTTGCATAGGACCTTAGGGCTCATAAAAGATGCTTCGACGATAGCGGACACAGGAAATAATAAGTAGCAGCTAATAGCAAAGGTTTAAGACGAACGCGTGCTAAAAGGCTCACTAAGCCATTTGGTGCCAGAGCCGACAAGGTGGACCTTAGTAGAATCAAAATGCGCGGCAGTGGTGAGAGGCGAAAAGCCACCCCAAAGATCGAAGCCTACTTAATAAGGAGCTCATTAAGGCAAAAAGGACAGATGACCAATAGCGCCAATGAAAGAAAAGTGGAAGGAGTTTGCTGCCATGAAGGTGAGAAGCCAAAGCTCCCAGGAAGAGGCGACTAAGCACTGCGAAAAGGTTAAGGTCGAACACAACGTTGGTTCAGTTCTATCCTGTATTGGATGTCGGCAAGGCCACATTGATTGGAAGAATACTGGGACGACTATTCCTGCGTTCGGGCAAACTGAATTGGAAGCGTGGAATCAGCAGACTGGACCGCAACGACCAGCGATCCTTTGAAGAAGGTTATACCATTTTCTATGTCTTGGAAGGAAGCAGTCCTTCTAGACGAGATACCAAAGAGGACTAAAGCCAGAAGGAAGGTACCTGACTTTGAAAAAGGGTCAACAAGGGCACCCATATACCCAACATGACCTTTATGCTAGAGATGCTAGAGGAATAAGCCTCGGTAGTTCTAGAAGGCATAGGACCGGCATTCTTGAAGATCAAATGGTGTACCCAAAGCTGACACTTCTGCGACCTAAAAGACGACGTCAAAATCAGTACTGTTGCGGGTTTAAAGACCTCTGTAGAACGAGGAAACCCTTCTTAGGTTCGAGACTATGCACCCAAAGGCAAATTAGTAAAGTCCAGCGTCACTGTGAAACCTCTGCCGATAGCCCACAATAAATCATCTCTATTCTACCCCAGAAGTTCGCCCATAATGTGCAAACTATAACATCGCATCCTGTTCCAATTCTGTTTCTTCAATGACCCTCCACCGATAAAGGATATCATTGCAGTCAAACATTTGTCAGTACTTTTTTCTTGCTGGCATCGGCCAAAAAAACTTTTATGGATATGGACGCACAAAAAAGAAAAGAAGAATATTTCCAAGCGACTTCAAGCGAAAATCAAAACAAGGATCCAATTATAAAGCCATCCATCGCCAGCCAACCAGCAGGACAAGAAAGAATGACAATTTTTATGCTAAACACTCCCTCTGTCAATTAAAATGTGAACGAATATCAATTAGAGTCTCGATGTGAGATGCCAAGTATCTATCTACTCGTATCTATCTATCCGTCGTGTGTTTTGATCTTGAAAAAAAGTTGTGATGGCAACAACAACGCTAAAAACCTAATTACCATTTGTTGATTTTTCCGCCATTTAAGTTCCACCGAGTGTTATTCTAAGCAAGGGAACGGCCCTGGCTACTGTTATACGCAATGCCAGCTGCAATTTACGCACCGGTTTTTTGTTTCTTTTTTGCGCTGATGGACCCCACTCTTTAGTGGCGCAGAACAATAACAGGGAATTCGTAACAACATCCATCCAGCAGCAGTGTCTCGTCACCTCTCCTTCGTTGGAATATATATTCTGTCAAGCGAATAATATGCAAATTATGAAACAATCTGTTACTATGTGTATCTGTGCGGAGGATTTTTTTTCCCAACAGTAGATGAGGTGAGAGATGGCGACGATTCATGACTTATTAATGGCGTCACCCCTGTTTGCAAGGATATACCACCCACGCCATTTGGTATGAGTCTGTAAACAAAGCATAAATCGCGACTTGTTTCTCGACAAAGTTTCCAGCCAAATTAGCCGCCATCAACTGGGAGTGAAAATTTACCCCAAAAAAAGGTACCCGCATGGGGGGTTGCTTAGCTAGAGCGATAATTGATGATGCCCTCCCGAGAGAGAGAAGGATGATGATGATGTGTGCATGAGTGAAATTATTTTGTTTATTCAGCTTGAAAGTAGAATAATTTAAAAAAATCTGGGCAGTGGATAGATTTTTGCGCGACGGTGGGTAATTGTTATTCCGTTGGCGGGTGCAGGTGGTAAGCATTAGACGTGTCTTTGATTTGATTTGCGATAGCCTGCCATAGAACAGGGTGTCAATGATTCGAGTTGTACATGACTACATCACTATAACTCATATATTCACGTCATCCGGTCAATTGAACGCCAGCAAGTACCTACATCCTTGGGCTTAAAGTGTGTGCAATTGTTTCCGTTCGGCTGACAAATTGTTGCCGGTGATAAATTGGAACTGCGATTGGGTTGAGTGATGGATATTTTCCTGTTATGCATGAACGTATTATCATTATAAGCAAAATGATATTTATTTTGCTTCCAATATTCATGTGCAGAACGTGTTAACGTGGCGCTTCATGGGAGTAATGAATAAAGGATTATATTTTGTAGCCAATAAGAGGAAATCGGAAGCCAATAGGTTCATTTAATTGAGGCTTAAACTTGCAGACATTACCATCAGCTGTGTGTACATGATGCTATATTCAGCCTTCAGGAACATGGAGACGAACGATCTCTATGCATGCTAAAGGGATTCCACTCCCTAAGACTCTAATCCCTGTTTCAAGTGGAGAAACGTCCTATCAAAGGCTTCTATTGCTTGATTGGTTTCTAGTACTTTGATCCTTATGGTGCCAATCGAGGCTTTTCTTTCCCCAGTCTGACTTACGGGCAAATACTCGGTTCAAAACCGAAGCAAAGTGCTGCATCCATCTCTTAAGCCAATCCTCAACCAATCAGAGCGACGAAGGGTCTAGGTCTTACACTGGGTGTTAGCTTTCTAGTGATTCAGATCCTGGTCCTAGATGCTGTTGCTTTTGGTTCCATAGCCAGCACATTGGAGTACTCGCACATTGTCATGTTGCAAGCTACGCTGCTCTTTTTTCGTCTTCATATAGGGACTTTAGCTCGGTTCTCCCTACTGATGAATTTGTTGCAATTTGAGCTCTTAGGTGTGTCCGTTCCTCAAGTATCGCTGGAAAGCCATGTCCTACGCCTTTCAACTGATGGACTGACACTCTTTTCAGCTGTTTTAGAACCATACCAATGGTCTCGTAAGAGGTGATCCCTTAGTTTTTGGCGGGACCTTTCATTCGGACGATGTTGAGTCTACGAACAGAAGCTTTCTTATAAGAAGATCTCATACCAATCCAAGTCCTCTCCTCTCCTGTTCCGGGTAACAAGATGACTTCTTCTAAGACGGCGACTGATGGAAAAATAGCCGGCTTTGTGCTTAAGCATGGTGCAACCTTAGGCATGGATTTGTGTTGCCTACAGCTGCCCAATCCGTGACGTCCTATAACATGTTTGAGCTATTCCCTGTCGCTGTCTACCTTTGGTATAGTCTGCTGGATGTTGCAGTAAAATCAGCTTCCAATTGATTGTAAAAGGTCTCCATTTCTTCCTCAGATGGACCACAATGAAGCATTGTACTCTAGTCCTGAATTTGGCCGTCCAATTTCTGTCAGAAACTAAAGCTCTCGCCTCCTCCCAATATGCCGAGGCTATGTCGCATGAAGTCATGTTTGTCACTGTTTGTTGCGTTGACCCTTGTTTCAATTCGTCGTACCACGTTCGCTATGAAGGAACAAATCTCTGACCAGTCGTCCCTTGCCCACCTTAAGCTCTGGCCTTGGTAAATGCCCTGCACTGGAACATACCGTGCTCTGCGTCTTCTTTCTCTTCTGGGTAATGTGAGCCAAAGGTGAGTGAGCCATTATGCCCGCACAGGAACATCATACATTGCAGTCCCCGTACAACAATTTTGTCCAAGTCTCATCCTTGAGTACCAGCTTGTGGCTACCTTTGGTTATGTTATCCCACCTGACTTTGCCGAGTGCTATAGATGCTGCTCCTTCCTCATCCTCCATCCTCCTACTGTGTTAAGGCTCAAGCCCCTTGCGATAGACCTTAAACATATGGTCGAAGCTAAGGGATGAACCGAAGAAGATTTACTCTTACTCTTTGGTGTTCAAACTATGTAGAGCAGGTAGAAATCTAGAGTAAAAACCATTCAAAGCAAGAAGCCAGTTCTGTAACAAAGAAAGACGCTAATCTAAGATGGCAGAGTAGCCAGTCGACCAGAGAGGTCGTTGCGGAGAACAGTAGCCTTCACCTGTAGAGAAGTTCGACAGAGCTCAATCTCCAAGTCAGAAACCTCACACGATGGTGCCTAGGCGAATAAAAAAACCTTGAGCCCTCAAGGGGACAAGAGTAAAATGTGTTTTCCATTCCAAACCCACTAAATTGAAACTGTTCCATAGAACTCTTAGCATGAATCCTACAAATAGGTGTCTGGCCAGATCCTAGTGATCGTCATAAAAAAAATAGCGTTGCAAACAAATATCCTTTCGAACTGAAAAAATTAAACACCAGGCCACCATGCAACAGCAGTAGGTATTCCAAATAAAAATTTTGTGTACAGTATAACATCCCTGGATAGAAGAGTAATGCAAGCTAGGCCCACCTCCAACCGGTAAAAATGATCATCTTTTTCTGTTTTGTCTGCTTTATCCAGTATTTTCTCACTCAGGGTTGTTATATTAGAGAGAGAGAACTTTGTTTTGGAATAGCTACTGCTGATGCATGGTGGCCTGGTGTTTTATCTGGGCCTAGTTAGAAAAATTGGCTTATACATAAGTGTTGGCAATCAATATGCCCAGGGATTACACATAAGGTAACCTAGAGCCACAGCCTCGACCATGTCATCAATTCTTAAAAGACAAAATTCAAAGGTAATTGCAGCTGAGACACCAGGTCACCATGCAACAGCAGTAGGTATTCCAAACCGAAGTTCTGAGTAAGAAAATTCTTAAAAAAAAAAAAAGGTAGACACCCCCAGCAATCAGTAAATTTAATCATAGTGTTACCAACACCTTCTCATTAAACACTTAATTCTGTGCACAATGGACGCACAACTTTTTAAAAGCTCGTGTTGCATCATCCTCAAGTCTAAGCAAAGATTTAACTCTTGATATGTTAGCTTTCAATTGAAAACTTTTAAGCTATTACTGGCAACCCTGGTCATGAATAAGAACTGCTATGTGGGTGGAGTCTCGAACTTGTTTACATTTTCATATTTTTCCAGAGTCGGCACTGAGGAGAAAATATATTTTTACTGGCGAGTAAAGCGACTTTAATGAAGGTTCCTTCGTCCGAAATTGTTCAGAAACCGCATGTTACTCTTGTAGCTTCCAGTCTATAAGCGGAAAAGGCTTTCCTCTTTATTCCCTTCGAAGAGGAAGCCGCCGCCTAACCTGAGTTGTTAAGCGAACTTCAGGCTTGTAGTCCACTAGTTTAAAGCCGACTGAGTTCAGACAATTTTTGATTCTGGCGACTGTTTCATCCTTGGCGCATTCTATCTCGTGCATATGCTTGACCACAGGCACCAGGACGACAGCTTAGTTAGCATAGCCGATCATCTTAACTAGTTGAATTCAAAACTCATAATATACCACAGAAGGGGTCCATAGACTGACCTCTGTGGAACTCCTGCGGTGATGTTGTAATACCTAACGTCTTTGTTAGACTGACACCTCAGCTTGCTGTCGGTAAAGTAGTCTTAAACGGACAACTAATGCCTACCCAGTTCACAGGGGTTTTCAGCGTCTAGTGTTAATACTCCTTGTTTTTTAGTACTTTTGAGTATTGCATGCAATGACCCTGAAGAAGTTTCCCAGGGAATGTCTTTCCTTTTTACTTGGTTTTTCCGCGAGCTGTATCGATCATAAATCGACTTGCTCCCAGTTTCTTTATTCGTAGGACCACTGTAAAGACTTCACGGCTTTGTACCTATCATTTACGCCTCGTTACACAATTTCATTATCTTAAGATACAAGTTAATTAATTACAATCCAAATGTGAAAACGATACTTGAGAGTTCATGCATGCATGCAAGTCTTTTGCCCTCTGTCCGATGGATCTACTCGTACCACGGAAAGTCCATTTAGAGATTTAATGAATTAGGAGTTACAATTGAATTGAGTTTTTTTTTTTCAACTTAACCGCTTGCCAGCTTTAAACATGCAAAAAGCATATCTGAAGGCTTAAAAACCATTACCGCTGCTATAAATTACCACCGCGCGCTAATGTAACAAATTCCCAGCGTTTTATTTATCACCACAGATTACCTACATTATAGTCAAATATTAAATTCACTTTGGCATTAATCACCTCGTTAATGAAATTCAAAAGTATCTAGCTATCTGTATCTGATGGTGGTGGTGGTAGGTAAAACCCCCCGACTTCAATCATTCGCATATTGAGTGCAATAAAGTTTTGTAATGCTGGCCATTCATTATCCAGTCAAATCAGTCTGCATCCGTGCGCGCTGGAAACACCTCACACAATTCATTTTGGGGCCGCAATTAAAAACCGATTCTATGCCCAAAAACAAAGTCGAACATGTGATTTGACGTGACTCCTGGGTTGATTTGTTTCTTTGGTAGTAGTTCGTGGTATTGGCTTGGTTGGCCAATGGAACATCATTTCATTTTGGGGACATTAACTTGACCGCCGCGCCGTCATCAGAAGGACGCGAAGGACAACACAGGACCAATGGAATTTGAAATTCGGGTGCGCTAATTTGTGTTTATGACCCTGAGAGTCGTAAATTAAATTAATTTTAATGTTGCGTGCAATTACTGTCCAAGGGATTAATTGCACTTGAAAGGGGCAGATGCCAAAGCGCAGTGTTAGAGGACTTTAATGTACCGTAAAATGTTCATTTGTTTCTGTATAATGTATCGTTTCGGCGGCGGTTGAAAATCGCTACTGAGCTGGTGGTACATATCACATAACACACTTGTAGATTTATTAATGTGCCCCAAACGATGGGAGAGGTAGCGCTGCCGATTGACTTATGTGCGGTTTTGTTAATAGCCCCAACATGCATGGGGCAGTTTGATGCAAATTAAAATCTTTAGGAGGAGTGTCGAGACGAACTACTGAAAGTAATTAAACCCTGGCCAATGAATAATGCTCCTTTAGGCTTGGTGGTGTGCTGGTGTGCAGACTCTGAAGGATGATATTAGAAAATGTAATCACTATACTACTGGATTTTGATTAGGTATCTTTAAGTGCTTTTCTGCAGAAGGATCTTCTAGTACTCTAGAGGCGATGAACTCTTTATGAATACTCGTACCGACTGCATGCTTTTGCTTTTTTTGGTTGCAAACATTCCCGTCCTACTGTCGCCCTGTGGTACAATCGATGAAAATCTTTCCTTGTAGAGGCAGGAAGCAGGCTGGGCCAAGCACTGATCCCTGTGGTACTCTTCCTCTGATTTTATATATTTTTGGCTCGTTTGCCTTATCGTAAAGGAGAGTCTGATCTTCAAAATAGAACTGTGAGAATCAAACGGATGGAGTCACTCAACGCTCCTATAAGACTACATGACGCTACATTCAGACTTTATGAGGCCACTGGTATCTCCTCCATACAACTTCCCAACCTCAGTAGTGTCTCCCAAGTAGAGGTCTTACTTGAAGACTAGGAACAGTCACCCGTGAGTCTGTGATAAGGGCTTTATCTCCCTTTAATAGCAATTACTGCCTTAAAAACTAAATCAAAGCCTAGAAAGCGTTGTCTAGAAGAGCTCAGAGCTGAACATGAACACGAGAGCATTCCACGCAACAAGTAGACCTACGAGCTTGCAAGGATCCACTTAACAGTCTTATTAGAACAAATTTACCCCTCTGTGTGTATCTGGCCAGAGAATAAAGCCACCGGGGAGGCGAGCACCAGCTGGACCACCGTGGAATCTTGTGTGGCACAACGAAACTAAGTACCGAGAGAATCACTGTATGGCACCAAGTGAAGATACTTCGCCTAATGGAGGATGGACGAACACGAGGAATAAGTTCCTGGGAAACCACTTTTTCCAATATCTCGAGGAGCTTTTTAAGGTACCGATGGAAAAGATGCTTTACTTCATCATGATGGTTTGTATGCAGAAAGGAAGTAGGAAGTGGAATTAGTTCAAGACTGGGTTTCAATGGGACCCACTTGGGTCAACACTGGCTTGACTTTGTCAGAGAGTCATCAGCTTTAAGTCATCAGCATATATCAAATATGTCATTTTGATAAAAATTATAAAGAGAAGCGGTCTCAAATGACTAACCTGTGGTACTCCTGAACCGCACCAAAAAGACCATGAAAAGTAGTTAATCATCTATTCTGACCCCTCCCAATTAGATAGGATGCTAACCAGTCACGCATTGCTGCGTGATGAGTTACAAAATTGTTCGTCCCAACAGCACGTGGTGGTCGAGCTACAACAAACAACAGCAGCAGCAATGGTGTGAGGCATGACAATAGATGATGAGGCAGGAGGATGAATATCTATTAGCAGCTGTTGTGGACTGTCGTGAGCAAGAACATGATCAGCATCGGTGTTGTCGTCTGTAATTCGGTCGAGGCTTGTGGGAACCTGCTTAACGCAGTCTTAAACGACATATCCAGAGCCAGTGACTCTTAGTTGGGTACTAGGGCATATGTAATGTGTGTATATAAAGGGGATGAGCTTGCTAGACCCTTCCTTTTGTATCCGCTCCAATCAGTTCCTTAAGGAAAAAGTTAGAAGATGAAGCCATCGACCATCGAGACATGCGTAACGACCAGAGCGCTATGGCCGGCCTTTAGCAAGAAGAGATCAACAACTCTGGTCATTTCTGACGTACTTATCGCTCATTGTGCCATTGGCTTGGTGTGCAGCTTATGACTATTGCACAAGCTGCAAGAACGAAGAAGAAATGGAATCTATTCGCCACCTGCTGCGTGACTGTCCTGCCCAATTCGTCAGAAGAAAGAGAACTCTTGGCTGTCAGTTCTTCTCGCAGCTGGAGGACTTTGAGTTGATAGACTTCCTATTACTACCTGAGTGGTTCTAGCAGCGTACTATCTTTACAGCATTCCTAGGAATAAGCCAAAATTCTTGGCCTAAGTGAGCCGTGACTTTCTTGTCACAAGGCACACATTTCCATTGCAGTAAATCGGCTCACAGTCCCACTACTTCATCAATATATTCCCCGCTTGCAGTTCTGTGGTGACCATATTAATCCTAAAAGTCAATTTCCCAAACACGTATACATATACCTCCCTGCTGGCTACATGCAGCACTTCAAACGGAAGAGGCTAATAAACTTCTCAAAATGAATTTATACCAATCTCATCGTGCATACATACAGTAAAGGGTATCTATCTACATGCCGCCGCTTCTGCTACCGAAACAACAAATTGATCTGGATCTCTGCGTCTGCCTCTTCCCCCCCAGTGGAGAGTGTTTCTAATGTTAGCCTCTGTTCAAGGAACACCTGGTCAGAGATTAAAATAAACCATTTAACCGTAAACACAATTCACTTCGATCCAATTCCAATATGTAATCGCCTCAGGAATCCAGAAGGAAACACACAGCGCTCTCTGGTAGCACCACAATCATTCAAGCAGCAGTAACCGCACATCTTCTAATACATATCTTCCTCTCTCCTACTTCATTCTAAGCGCAACCAACCACTATACACCGGTAACCAATACCAAAACTAATTTGCATGATGCAAGGATAGGTAGATTGATTTATTGGACGACTTGTATGAGTTCTCTAAAAGCCTCCTATCCCTCCTTCTACTCCTCTAGCGCCCACAACACCATCATAAGTCCTTTTGCTGGAATTGCATCAATGTATCATTTCGTTTAATTATTGCTTCCAATGAATTGATTGCCTCTCAAATTAGATCCATTTAAAATACGGCAGCCATGAAGTGGGATCTTTCTTTAATAAACTTTTTCTATACTTAGGCTAAAGGAAGGATACACAGGCCAGCCTCTATCTCTCTTTCTCCGTAACAAGTGTGCAATTTAATCAAGGAAAATCATCATTTTGCAGCAGCCAACAGCAAGGTATCCCTGCCTTCCCCCCTTCGACTTACAAATAGGATGGCCACTCTGGACGCGCGATCTATCGCGAGAAATAAGTAGAAAACGAAAGCGAGTTCGGGAAACACGCCATTAACATTGATCATCCGTTCGCAGGATGGTCAGTTGGTACTCCTTGTTGGTTGTTAACTTGGCAGAGTTCAATCGGCTTGTTGGCCATGTTTTATTGGCCGGATTGTAGGTATTCATTTAAATGATGTTTTATGCCCAGTGATGCTATGATATTAGCGGCTGGCGTTTGACAAGGTTTCTCTCTTTGGAATTATTGCATACGGAACGAGTTGGAACACAGGAGTTGCGGAGTAATTCATCGAGTTGGCGATTACATGACAAGTAGACAGCGGAATCGAGTTAAAGTGGTTCCCTTTGAATGAGAGGCTTATACAGTGGTTCGATGTGAGAATTTAGATGGACAAAATCGACGCTTATTGATCCCGATTAAGTGGGTTACTGTGTCTCCTGCTAAGAGGTTTGTGTCCTCGTTAGAATCTCCTTTCGTCTTCCTGGCCATTTTAGCGTATTTTAGATGGAAATAGTCGCACTGTCGTGGGTGAGATGTAACCGGCAATTAAGTCCTTGGAGTCGTCCAATATAACATTCTTTTGAGGTCCGCAATATTACAAAATTCTACCAGAGACATTGTGGAGGAGATACCTCTAAGTCTGGGAGTAGAATTGTAGTCAATGCTTAGGATATGGATGGAACACTTTTCGACGATCAGACAGAACAACGCGTTCAATCTGTAGCTCTCTGTGCTCCTAAAGGTGACCGTTGCTGCCAACAGAGATTATCCTAGAGATTTTCTATGGCAACCAAATCTCAAACAAACCACTTTCATGTTAGTCATGAACCAACAGGAGCCAAAAAGTCAACAGACAAATACTCGAGCTGGCAGGATATGTTGTTGGCGGACTAAGAAGCCTAAAGCTACCCGAACTTTAGCAAGAAATCTCTAGCAAGACATAGTGCTCCATTTGGGGCTAGCGATCATACATTGTTCACTATTTGGTAGCACTCCCTGGAGAAGAATTCCAATTCCAGACGATAATAGAACCATCTGAACGAGTTGCTTGCCCTGATAGAAACCAGCTTTTTAGAGATTTCAATGAGCCAAATCGCAGTATATAACAAGAAGGGTCCTCGATTTGCCAATATCTCACCTGCTGGTATACTCTAAAAACTCCAGAATTGCTAGACTTCTTACTATGAACATTAGTTGGGTCTTAAGCAACGATTTTTCAATTCAATGACCGTTTTCCTGTACTACCGTCCCCGGGGGACTGCAAGACGTTCGCTGTTTCTTGAGAAGTGCATCATATTCCATCGAAGCTTTCCAATGCCTTCTGTGCCTTCTTTTGCCATACTTAGGATCGTTCACTGTGCATTTTGTTCCACAATAAGATGGTGTACTTCCATTGCTGCAGTCCATATGGCCCCTGAGATACTGCCCTTTCGATATCAAGGAAGCAGCAGAGTACTATATATTTTCTTTAAGAGCTCTTTCAATTGTATCTGTCAGCTAGTAAAGAATGGATCTTCCCACCCTGTTCTCAGTTCATTGTTGTACTTAGTCAGTGCCACTTTATATCCTTGCCAATCTCCGCTACTCTTTGCCATGTTGTGTTCTTGTAGCAAAGCGTAACCTTGTCAGATTGCTGCTCCACCATGGCACATTTTTTTAGTTCTAGTTCTAGGGGCCTAACCCTTCTATACTCTGTGGACGCAGCTCAATCTGACGCAATTCTGAATAGAAAAAACTATTTCAGGGAAAGCTAAATGTCTTGGCGAATATACTGAACTGGACCTCACACCAAAAGAGAGTAAAGAAGAGGATTTGAAAAACTTGACGATCTTCTCAAGAAGGCTTTGAAAGGCTTTCTCATCCCCCTTAAGGTTTGACAGATCGAAACTTTATCCCACGCACAGTGCTAACAGCTGAACCAGAACAGTCATCATCTATAAAGATAAAAGCCTACTTGGTCACCACATCTGAGACATGAAGTTGTGCCTCGCTCCACTTTGTTGGGCACCCACTCATCGACGTAGAGTCATGTTTCAAAGTACCACTTCACTATGACCCATGGGCTCGGCCAATGCTGGGCCAACAAATCGGTTCCAAGACAAACGAAGAAGTCTAGTATCTTGCTGGTGAAAAAGAAAAAAAAAATTGTTTTGTCCATTTAGTTCCACATATTGGACCACTGTTTGTTGGCGGCGCATTGGACAGCAAACAATTAATCAAGGGGGCTATTTCGATTGGATGTTATTAAACATGACCAATCCGCTGAACAACTAGACTTTAAAGTGACTTAAGGTCTTTAGCAGTCAGCGAACAGTTCCTTTGTTCCCAGAACAATTAAAGTTATGTCAGCTCCCCTACACCATCGAGTCATTAAAATCCTTTCACTTATGTTCCTGCAACCCTTTCACATTCACTGACATTGTGGCAGGCACTTTTTCAACCCCATTTCCGACCTCAGCATTGTTAATAGTATATGTATGTGCTACTCTCCCTGAATATAGTAGTATGTAACTCTTTGAGGAGGAAAATTGTTCGTGCACTTATTCACTGATGCAACTTATTGCTTATTTCTTTTTTTTCTGTTCTGTGCTTTTTCTCCGCCCGCTGGAGTGCCCCCAACAAATCGAGGAACCCCTTTTCGAAGGACAAAACTATTGACACAGTTCAAACCAAACACACTCTGGTGTTCAACATGGCGGGCATATTCACATTTTGTCCTCCAGGACAAATTGCTACCCAGTTAGCAATGCAAAAACTCTCAGTGTACCGTTAAAAAGAATGAGAACAGAAAGCAAAAAAAAAAATTGGAAAAAATATTTTTCTTTTTTTATGAAAAACAAATGGCAGCTGCAAAGCGACTCGATTCCATCGATTTTGATCCTGGAAGGACATATACACTCATAAAAACAGCAAAACAAAAGACCCTCTCGAAGTTTAGTGCAGTTTTTGTTGGCTGTTTGGTTTCTGTTGCAAGTTGCATTTATGTTTAAGTAAACTGTAGTAGGTCGCAGCAAAAAGGAAGAAAAAAAACCCATCGAACTAAAACAAAAGGTGGTTTTACATTGCCACATACTGTGTTCCTTTGGCCTTAAGAGCAGGCTTGATGGTGAGAACAGAAACATGCATGTGTACACTGTGTAACCCTTTATTTATAGTAGAGTCCTTTATTGAAAGTCGATAAAATGGTGAGGGTAGAAACCAAGGAACCAAGTGCGGAGCTTGAGAAAGGATTCAAGCCACAGATGCAGTTTCGATTGAACTGGGACATTGGACAAGTCCTAACGATGCAAGTCCTTGCTATACAAATACTGGGAGTGGAACGTTTTAAGAGATAAGCTCAAAGATAGGCTTGCTTCGAAAGCCTTATGACTGACGAAAGAGTTAACAAAATTGTTCCCGCAAACCATTGGGCGAGTATCAGGGACAAAGCAGGCGTCTTTGAAGTCTTCCAAGTCATTGAAGTCAATGTAGTCACCTGAAGTCATTGAAGTCATCTAAAGTCATTGAAGTCTGTGAAGTCTTTGAAGTCATTGAAGACATTGAAGCCAATGTAGTCACCTGAAGTCATCGAAGTCTTTGAAGTCATTGAAGTCTGTGAAGTCTTTGAAGTCATTGAAGACATTGAAGCCAACTGAAGTCTGTGAAGTCATTGAAGTCTTTGAAACCAACTGAAGTCATTGAAGTCTTTGAAACCAACTGAAGTCTGTGAAGTCATTGAAGTAATTGAAGTCTTTGAAGTCTTTAAAGTCTTCGAAGTCATTAAAGTCCTTGAAGTCAGCTGAAGTCTTTGATGTCATTGAAGTCATTGAAGTCAATGTAGTCATCTGAAGTCATTGAAGTCTTGGAAGTCATCGAATTCTTTGAAGTCATTGAAGTCTTTGAAGTCATTAAAATCTTCGAAGTCATTGAAGCTATTGAAGTCATTGAAGTCTTTGAAACCAACTGAAGTCTGTGAAGTCATCTGAAGTCGTTGAAGTCTTTGAAGTCAGCTAAAGTCATTGAAGTCTTTGAAGTCAATGTAGTCACCTGAAGTCATTGAAGTCTTTGAAGTCATTGAAGCTATCGAAGTCATTGAAGTCTTTGAAACCTTCGAATACATCTGAAGTCATTGAAGTCCTTGAAGTCAGCTGAAGTCATTGAAGTCTTTGAAGTCAATGTAGTCACCTGAAGTCATTGAAGTCTTTGAAGTCAATGTAGTCACCTGAAGTCATTGAAGTATTTGAAACCAACTGAAGTCATTGAAGTCTTTGAAACCAACTGAAGTCCTTGAAGTCAGCTGAAGTCATTGAAGTCTTTGAAGTCTTTGAAGTCATTGAAGGCGTTAGCTAAATTAAAAGAGAAAATAAGGTATAGGAAAGATCTGTTGAAGCGGTACTTGAAGCCCTGGTGACATTACGATATAATGTTTCCATGCTCAGCTCTCGCACTAGAAAACAAAACGTTTTCCCTTTTTCACTCAATTCAAATAGTTCACCGATAAAAGAGCGATAAAATTTAATTTCCCTACTAAAATTTAACAACCACCTTAAAGAAATTATTACGAACGACAATCATAACAATAAAATCATACAGGCAAAAGGACATCGGATCCAGAGAGACCATGTCAGAGTGAAAGTGCTTTTGATTCCTTCCCCCCCCCCCAAAACAGAGGAGGAACATGAGTCAAAGTTATCACCGCCAATGAATGCGATTGAGGACACCACATGTCCTCAAGCCGCACAATCAAAGTCCAGACAAAGGCCCTGCGCCTATCTATGGGCGCACATAACCTTTTATTGCCATTTGATACAGTGTTTCTCTTCTCAATTATGTTTGAAATCAAACATCAGCGATAACTGAATACGTAATCGCATGTGTGGTGGTCCTTTTTTCTGTCGTCCGACTCATCTGCAATGAAACATCTGCGTTTTATTTCTTTGACTGCAAGAAATTGGGGGAAGAGCTGCCAAAAAAAAAAAAACAGACACCCCCTAACAGGCTCGAGATAAGAGAGCCTAGACGGCCAAAAGGACAATGAGGTGGTGGTAGTGGTTTTCTGTTTTCTTTTTAATGGCTTCATGGCCATTTCACGTAATCCCTCTGTCTGATGTCTGATGTATTGTGGGAGTCGTGTGTTTTATTGGTCGAGGGAAGGAATGTACTAAATTCAAGATGTGGCCAGGAGAAGCAGTGTCTTTTTTTGTTCCAGGCCAAGTTTTGGAGAGATTTTAAAATTCAAATGTTCTTCCACACAAAAAACAATCTGTACAACATTCAGCTTTTATTGGTTCAATAAATTTTGTTGTCCGGGCGGGCAACACCATTCAGGTGCCCCCCTCAACTAGGATATACAGTGAGAGCGCGCGATCTATTTCACTGAAACTCGTCTGTTGAAAAGGAAAATGTGTTTCACAAATCGCTTGTGCCAATCCACACACTCGTTCACGAACACGAAATTGTACAAAACAATTTTCCAATAAATTTCCCATGGACATGACGCGTTTGTCTCCCTCCGCTTCAGTTCAGTTCAGTTCAGTTTGTGCCACATTTTCATGGAAATTACGACTTCGATGCGAGAGAGCTCTTAATTTCTTTTCCTCGATAACCGTTAAGGTTTTTGTTTGCATGTATGATGAAAAAAAAATTTAGACAATATAGCCTTAAGCAGCTAAAGATAGGAGACCAGGAGACCAAGAGACCAAGAGACCAAGAGACCACGACGACGCGCTGAGGGAACAATTTAAAACTGGTTCAACGTTAGATTGGATTTCGATATATTGGTCGTGTGGCAAATTAATAGATGGCAGCACATTATTGCGGGCAGCTTAATTTTATGGTCCTTTCCATGGTTGAGTGGCGAGGAAACTGCTGTCTGTGGCTTGGGCTTCGATTAAACACTGTTCCTATAGACTTGAGCATGCAACATGGAATTTTTATGTGATATTGGGCCTCATTATTTTAAATTGTAAAGTGCGTGATTAAAGTGGGGTTATGTGATCGCATATAAGTTGGAATACGCCCAAGGTGGGTTTTAGCTTAATTGATTCCTTGATCGGGCTTGTTAAGATCTTTAAGAGGGCAGACACTTACTTAGTTGGGTAAACTGTGTAACAGTAGGAGAAAAAAAGTTTGTATTAGAATTTGGTGTATGCTTTTAGGAGTTGTGGTTGTGGTCATGGGTGCATCTCGTCTTCTTACCCTTATCCCATGGTATTTGGAGGTGGCTTTCTAAGTAGCTTAAGATGATAGTCAATGATGAGAGGCCTTAGTCTAGAAACCTAAAAGCTTAAATTCCAGCTTACCCTTGATTATTTCGGGCAAATGGGCACGCTCGAGTAAAAGGCTTAAGCCGAAATGAACTCAAATCAGGTGATCTACAAAATAGGCGTGTCTGTGGCACGATTTGGGGCATGTGACAGCCACAATCCTCAGTTTGTTGAAGGAAAGGTTTTTTTTTAAAAAACCTAAAAGCCCAAAGCAGTTATATAACTTTTGACTCCCTCTACATACGCCTTTTATTTGAAGACAAGACACATCTATCCTTGAGATTGATGGCCTTTACTTTTTGCCCATAAATTCACTTTTACGCCCCACACTTTGATAACCAGACTAAGGGCACAGTAAGCATCAAAGCCAACTTCTTCCAAGGATCTGTGATGTTTGATATTTTGTTTGGTAATCCTTCTCACATGCCCTGCTAAATAATTGAAACGATACTTTAGTCACCCATCACCCAAGGACCGCCCACATGAAATGGATTTCTCAAAAGTTCATCTCGCTCTCCGCCAAAGGACGACTTCACTAACTTACCATTTAGCGAACAAATATTTAATGTTCATTAAAAAGTTTTTTTTTTTTTTATTATTTTCAAAGCCTTGCCTTTGATGTCGAAACGTAAGGCCATTATAGCATATCAGGCAAGTTATAGCATAACCAGGATAAAAGCAAAAAAAAAACTCTTTTCATTATTAATTCCTTTATTCGAGTTAACGCAACGCAGAAGGCAAAGAGAAAGCAATACACACACAGAAACTAAACTGAGGATGGTGCCTTCATATCGCCTTGAGATTCGTTATCCATCAATAGTCGCTGCGCGATGAAACTTTAAGTGATGCATTCCCCAGTGTTCCTTCTCTCTGATTAGTATAAAGGATGTGCCGAACACACACACATAAATCCAAGTACGAAATAATTAAAATTAATTGAAAATGTTTATCCTTGCCTTTCTTTTGCCAAAAGGGATATGCATGTAACCTCTCTCTCTCTAAGACGGTGTCAAATTGCTGCGTTTGGCCTTGCATGAGTGGCAAGGATATACACAAGCAATTTTTTTTTTTTTTGTAAGCAAATTACCTTATAACCATTAAAGTGAATTGTTTACGGAAGGATAATGGGAAAAAGGGATGTTTTGCTTCTGCAGCTATGAAAAAGGATTTTCATAATTTTTAATGAGTGTTTGTGTTAAGGATATTATAAAATAAAAATTATCTACTTACACAGTTTTAGGTGGTGGACGGAGCGGCGGTGTTGTCCTATAGTTAACTTGGAAGGAGAGCGAATGCATTCGAGTTTAATTGAAGGAGAACTTGGGGGCGGGGAGGGGGGAAAGACTTTATGAAATTTTTAGTAAGCGAGTGCAAGGATGCGTAGATGTTTTAATGAGATCACGTACTAATTGGCTCAAATTCAATAATGACCGACAAGAGGACCATGACGCTGTGTCATGGGGGAAAGGATGAGCGACTGCGATTGGATTAGGGATGATGGAATGTTTATCACTTGAGGGGAGCATTATATTGCGACTATTCAAACGATTTCGGACGGTTGAACATTTGAGTTCTTTCTTAAATCAAATATTTTAGTTCCTTTAACCTTTTATAGTCATAGTCAACAATTAATACCTATGGTTCTGGCAGTCCTATAGCACTGACATCATTCAAGCGAATTTGTGTCATGGTAAGTATACCCCCCAGCTCTGAGGCCTTAAATTTTAAGCTAGATTGACGAATTTAGTGATGATCGCAAAAAAATACTGTGAATTACAAACGAATTAAAAGATCACATACAACTCTCCTCAGTCGATTTGGTTACAACCAATGAAGGTCCTAGATGCCGCTACGATGGATGAAAGTAGAGCTTACCAACAAAAAAGCGACTGCAGTGCCTATCGAGAGAAGCTATTGCTGCTAAAAGGAGACCTTTGTTAGTCGCTTACTATCCACAGTTTCCATTTGACTGTGAACTGTGACTAGTTCGTCATTAAAACACTGCTTCGTTAGAATGGATCATTTCATGCAAAATTTCACTCACAACTCTTTGTAGGTCCGCCTGCCTTAAGTAGAGTTGCCCGACCTGGTTTGTCTCAGCATTGCCGAGGCTGCTCCTTTCTCCTTCTTGATCATTTGTGCCTCTCGCTGGTTCGAGGTTGCCTAAGGCTCACCATTTGCATCTCGTTTCGGCCAATCCACAGACTACTTCGTCGGTAATAGTTCAGAAGCCGCTGATCACTCTGATTTGAGGATGGCTTCCTCTTACATACATAAGGAGGACTATTCTGAAACGTAGGATCCTTCATACGTATACCGGTCCGCCGATGTTCGTGAGCAATCGGGAGACTGCAGTAGTGCCTCCTTACTTGCATACTCGGCATGAGCTTTGCCTTGTACCCTAACCATGGTGCTTCAGTGATTCTTTAGATCTAGTCATATGATTTGCTACCTAGGAATTCGTTTACTCCACCGTCTTGTGACTGGTTATAAGGACAGGCTCAGTCTTCCAAATTGAGATATTCCAGAAAATCTTTACGGACTCTAACTGGTGAACATATTTGGCCACTGTCTTGCGGCCAACTAGTTCCAAATTGGGAGATTCCAGCCAATCTTTACGGACTCCAACTGGTGAACATATTTCACGTCGTCAGCAAAGCCAATCACTTTGACTTCCTCAGGCAACGTCGCAGAACTCCGTCTGGTGTATCTATACTGGACAGAGATCTCCTAATAAGGGACCAGTTGTCGAGCTTTACTACCCTCCTTTCTCCGTGCATTGCTTCATCTGCCGCCTCCATGGCATGTAGACCAAGACCGTATCCAACGATACTTGCATCCGCAAGCTTACAGCACCCTCTCAATGGATCAACCTCCAGCAACTAGTCCGATGATTGGCCACAAGTATGCCGTATTTCATAAAAAAAAACCGGCCAACTGGTTCGACTTGCTGTCGTCTGTTCAGCTTCAACTGGAAACTGCAAATAATAATGTTCTCCGTCAGCTCAACAAGCAATTTATAAGAACAACACGAAGTCAGGTCTCTGTTCTTGTCTGTCTGTATCGCCGAAAAAAAGTTGAACAGTTTTGTCCAACAAATAGTCTCTCCCTCCAGTCGGATGGTTTGTTATCAGCTTCACTGGAATCATAAATTACCACTGCCCCAGCGGACACTCCTAATTCCGTACAATTTAATTGCATTCGACATGCATTCCGACACCATGTGCCCATGTTGCACTGGTTTTTTTTAAAGCTGTTTGCTTTAGATATTTTTTTTTTTTGTCTAGCTATCCAAAGGCGTGTCGCATGCATGCGCAGCATTAAGCGGGCAAAAGGCAAAAACAAGAGCAAACTTTGCAAACTCATTGCACATTTAATTTTCGATAAGACAGAGCGACTCTCGCGACTCCTAACAACTTTCGCATTCGGCTAATTGAAACCTCCCACAGACGACCGAGCGCATGAGCACAAGAACCAAGCTCAGAATGTGAATATGGAGTTGGAGGTTCATTCCAAGGCGAACATGTCGTAAATTGCCGCCAGAATTAGTCGGACCTAAGTGGGGTTTGTGCTCTTTTTTTTTAAGTCCCCACCTTTAAGGTATAAGTGAGAAAATAACAAGACATTGTCCCGCGCGCACAACAGGCACTATGATATGCCAATCTGTGGCTTGGTTCTGTCTGTCCGTCGAACTGTTCACCCACTCCACTAAATCTTTTATCTCTGAGCCTGGCTTAAGTGGTCGTGCACAGCACCAATGAAGTCTACAGAATAACCTTCAAAATGACTCTAGTCATCTAGCAACAGAGAGACACACTGGTTACGAGTTGAGGCTCATTTCTAATGTTGCAATGTTGCACCAGCAAAGAGCTAAGACATTGTTTAAGCGCGGCAATAATTCTTGCGCGCTTGGCTGCGGCAGTTTTCGTGATATGCCAGTCAAACCTTTTATTATTGTTGCTTGGCAAGCGACTTTTCTGCTCTGCACTTAATCTTGGTTTCTTATTGGGAGCTAGAATCCAGAAAGAAAGAATTTTTCAATATTTTATACAAATTTTCCGTACATTTTCATAAATTGCCTGGCAACATTGCCTTCTGATAAATGTTACTGTTGATTCCGGTTAGCGGGTGACACACACTGTGTTGTGTATCTATGAGGTTAAAACGAACTCGTAGTTAGAAAAGGTGCACTTTTTAGACTTGCAAATTTATTGGTCACGAATGTGCGCACGCTTAGCATAGGCTTCGAGCTGGTGAATGCGATCGCGTTTCAATTTATTGCCGCTAAGTGTTGTTATCTAAAGATCAAGAGATCTTTCAGTTCGATTTCAATTGATCATGATGCTGGTTTGTTGTTGTTTGTTGTTGTTTGTTGTTGTAGTTTCTGTTCGGTGGGCTTTCTGGAGTGCGATTGTGCAATCGCGATTTATATTTGTCAAGTTAGTGGCGCTTGTTGCAGTGCAACATAAAAGTGAATCCGAAACGCTGAAGATCATTTCAAGGCTTTGAGAGTGTGTAGGCAAATTGCATAATCGGGACTTGTTTGAATGGCATACAGAGTTGGACTAGATGCTTAATGATAAAGTGAGCATGAATAGATACTTTCTTGAGGATTAGTGTTTTGTGCGTTTCAAGGTGAACTCATGGCAAATTCCATGGAAGCACGAAGTCAGTGTTGCACTCACTGGCATTTTATTCAGTCTGGGTTTGTTGTATTTGTTTTTCTTTGTTTTTATAGGTTCATTAGGTACTCGGACTATAGACGGACAGGTGTCGCACAAGTTCGTCAAAATCTCAGTTCAGATGATACCAGAAGCCATGCTTTCTAAGACGACGGATTGCTTAAATAGGTCAGAAGGTCCCTGCTCACTGAGACCCTGAATTCGGGTCCATTGCGCCCAATTGCTTTGGTAGTCTAGCCCATGATTTAAGGCCTCGTATTAGCATTGCATCTAGAGCAGAGTCATGTATGTTCTCACGCCATTAAACTCCTTTCATCAGACAGCCTAAACGGTCTCATCGTAGCAGTACCTATACTGGATACAAAGGACCTTAGGAGGCACTGCCATCAAACTAAGAGCTTGATGTCTTCTACTCGACATTTTCGGTCCAAAGAAGCTCCTTTTCCAGGAGCAGACATTTCGCCTCATTTGAAAGCGGGATAGTGATGCTTTTTAGTACTAGTTGAGTGAAAGAGGATTTTAAGAAGGTTGGTCAAATGCCTCCTCCTAGTATACCATTCATCAATCAAGTCTCTTCTCCTTCTTCGGTGAAATAGTCAACAAAGATTGATTGAGTCAGTCAGCTCCAAAATTCTTATGCAGCCCACAATCTCCATGAGCTATTTAGGCTTGCAGAGTTTGATTCATTGATCAGTCAGCGTAGGCTGAAAAAAGTCAGAATCTTCAGCCTTATACTCGTCTCCTTCACAGTGGAAACCACCTGCGCTGCAGGTGTTCAACTTTTTTTCGGGAATAAAGAACAGACAAGAACAGAGACCTGGCTTCGTGTTGTTGTTATAAATTGCTTGTTAATGTGACGGAGAACATTATTGCTGTTTCCAGTTGAAGCTGAACAGACGACAGCAAGTCGAACCAGTTGGCTGGTTTTTTATGAAATACGGCATACTTGTGGCCAATTGGATATGGTCTTGGTCTACATGCCATGGAGGCGGCAGATGAAGCAATGCAGGGAGAAAGTAGGGTAGTAAAGCTCGACAACTCGGCAAACTGGTCCCTTATTAGGAGATCTCTGTCCAGAATAGATGCACCAGACGGAGGTTTACGACATTGCCTGAGGAAGTCAAAGAGATTGACTTTGCTGACGACGTGAAATATGTTCACCAGTTGGAGTCTGTAACAATTTTCTGGAATATCTCAATTTGGAAGACTGAGCCTGTCCTTATAACCAGTCACAAGACGGTGGAGTAAACGAATTCTTAGGTAGCAAATCATATGACTAGATCTAAAGAATCACTGAAGCACATGTCGAGTATGCAAGTAAGGAGGCACTACTGCAGTCTCCCGATTGCTCACGAACATCGGCGGACAGGGACAGGATCCTGCGTTTCAGAACGGTCCTCCTTCTTATGTAAGAGGAAGATATCCTCAGCTTACAGACTCTGCACAATCAGAGTGATCAGCAGCCTTGTGGATTGGCCGAAATGGTCCCAATCGACATTCTCGCGAACGAGATGCAAAGGGTGGCAACCCCAAACCGGCAAGAGGCACAAATGATCAAGAAGGAGGAAGGAGCAGTCTCGGCAATGCTGTGGCAAACCAGGTCGGGCAACTCTACTTAAGGCAGGCGGACCTACAAAGAGTTGTGAGTGAAATTCTGCATGAAATGATCTACTCTTACGAACCAGTGTTTTATTGAGTCACAGTTCAAAGTCAAATGGAAACTGTGGATAGTAAGCGACTAACAAAGGTCTCGTTTTAGCAGCAATAGCTTCTCGCGATAGGTAACTTGATAGAGGCACTGCAGTCGCTTTTTTGACAGTAAGCGCTACTTTCACCCCTCGTAGCGACATCTAGGACCTTCATTGGTTGTAACCAAATCGACTGAGGAGAATTGTATGTGATCTTTTAATTCATTCGTAATTCACAGTATTTTTTTGCGATTTGTCATGTTAGTAGCCACGGCTTCAAATACTGCTTCTTAAGCTTCTTGCGTGCTTAGAATCTGTCTAATTATGTTCTCCGTCGAACCTGTACAGGAAACAACCATTAGCAGTAAGCATCTGTGTCTGGTAAACGTTCAGCTCTCCATGCTTCCTATTGATCCAATGGTCTATATTAGGGATCTTTCCATTGTTCCAGGTTTTTTCTTCACTTCGACTTGTTGCTGTTGGCATCGGTGTGCTGCTAGAACAATAGTTCCATTCGGCTTCTTTGACGAAGAGGTCTATTGATACCATTCCAGCCAGCCAGGTTGTTCGAAGGCGCTCCATACTCTCAAGGCATTGGTTCTGTAGACTGCCTAGGTTTTCCTTCTCTATGATTTCGTGCTTAACGCCCAAGCCGTAGAGCATCGACGTCGCAAGAGCTTGCTTCTTTCGCTTTAGTGATTCTACTTGGTCAACACTATTTGCAGAACAGTATCAAGTGTTCTATGGATACGAGCCTCTATTAACAGCCAATCAATCAGCCCAATAGGCTCTACCTTTCCAATCCACGACTCAGTAATCTTCCTTCGCCACTTCTGACAGTCAATTCTGAGCCCTAGACCTCCTGAGATAAGTTACAGTTCCGCAGTAGTCAGTGAGTCCTCCAGGCTCCTCTACAATGGACGTGCCATTGGGTAAGTCGTGTCCTACCTCTTGACAGGACTACCTACGGGAGGCCCTTAATACTTCAGTCCTATCTACTTGTATTATGGGACAAATGTTAGACTCCGTCGGGGCTCTTACAACAAGACAACGAATCAAATGTTATAACTTGAAGATGCTTTGCTTCATCCATCCTTTCTGCGATTTCGATCACAACTAACCTATCCCACAGCAATTCATCATCACCTCGCTTCATCTCAGAGTAACACTCTCATATGAAAGGCTATGACAACATTTTTTATTGCTTAAGATCAAAATTTAGTGCCAAAATAAACAACAACAGCCAGTGACCTGTCTGCCATCTTCGACTTCGTTAAATGTCAATTGCAATATATACCAGGTCCCACACCTCGTTCTCTCGCGGCGGCAGCGGCAGGACCTCGCCGAGAAACGATTATTTCCAATTTAATAGCTGATCTGCGCGATTTATTTGGTAACGACTATTTCGATTCTGTTGAAAATGAAAATTCCTCAAAGAGTAAAACGAGATTTATCGGCGATATGTCAGGCTGTGAAATGTCTGCGGCGCGCAGGCGCAACTGAACACAACGAAGGTAATTACACACCGAGCAGCGCAGCGCAGTGACTTGACTTGAATTTCGTGATTATTAAAACTGGGTTAAGACAGACATTAGATGATGGTGCTGCAAGCGAGCATCATCACGACGAGTTCAAGGCAAAATATGTATAACCTGGAATAGGTCTAGACTCTCGTTTAGACTGACATCATCCCTCAGAACTGCAGAGCTGTGCCTCAAGGGACATACGCGCGCGGTCTTATGATTTATTCACACCAATCGCTGGAAAAGTGTTGTTTCACAGCTGGACAAAATCATTACACGTCATTCTGGTGCGGAGCCTTTAGGGCACACTACATACTGCTACGCGCAGCAGTTCCATTCTCTGTCTACCTTGGGTATTGCTGGAGACATGTACACGACTTCCATGCCACTGGTGGTGACGACCGACGGTGAGGCCTATTCACGCGTAGGCAGTGTGTTTGGCTCTTGTTCGCGAAAGGAATTAACATCTTAATAACCTCGGATCGGGCTCTAGGTGGGTACTACTACACAGAACAGGAAATCACTGCGCGTAAAGTTGGCTGTGGTCAGTCAGTGTCGACCGGCCGGTCGCTCGGTGGTGTGGCAGTGTTAATTGCCACAATATATCCGAAAATTTATGTCGACCCACGAAGCTGTGTGTGTGTGTTCGCTTCAAATGGTTGCTCGCGACAACAACAACAACATCGAGGCTTGACGTTTGTTGTGTCTCCTCGTCGTCGCTCATTAAGACTTAATTAAGATACAACGTTTGTTGTCTCCTTGGGGGCTTTGTTGCGCTTCGACTGAAAGACACAGAGAGAGAGAGAGAGAGAGTTGTTTGTGTTGTTTTGCTTCCCCATGGAGTCGAAATGGTTACAGCTTAAGCTTAAGCGAAGATTACAAGTAGGACACAATACACCATCAGCTGTCAATTGTTTTGTGTCTGCGTACCATTGGGGATTCTTGTTCATGTGTCAGAGGCACAAATATGGAGGCATCACGCTGCGATATGATAGACAATATTAAATTAACAACTCTGTTTGCAATTCAATTTGAAATATTTCCAATCCAGGGACTTGTAACACGTATCTAGAAGAGTCGTGGAGTAATTTCTTTATGACTGAACAATGGAATGTGGATAATGAGTAGGAAACAAGTCGGAAATGGACTTTATGGCTATAGCTCCAATTTGTTTGCCTCAGAATTTTGTCAGCCATCAGATGAAGGCCCATTCCACGATGAGAGACATCCTCAGAGTATCAATGTATTTAAGGTAAGATGTCATAGTTCAACGAATTCCATATCGCCCATAACCAAGAACACTAGTGGTGACAGTATGCAACCTAGAGGTACGCCAGTTTAGATCTCAAATCCATTCAATCCATTCCATTCCCCGATGTGAAACTTTACAGACATCATCAGAGTATCAAGGCTCTCGAGGTAAGATGTCATAGTTCAACGAATTCCATATCGAAGAACACTAGTGGTGACAGTATGCAACCTTGAGGTACTCCAGTTTAGATGAAGGTTCATTCCCCGATGTGAAACATGAGAGACATCCTCAGAGTACCAAGGTGTTCGAGGTAAGATACCATAGTTCAAAGAATTCCATATCGCTCATAACCAAGAACACTAGCGGTGACAGTATGCAACCTTGAGGTGCTCCAGTTTAGATGAAGGTCCATTTCCCGATGTGAAACATGAGAGACATCCTCAGAGTACCAAGGTGTTCGAGGTAAGATACCATAGTTCAAAGAATTCCATATCGCTCATAACCACGAACACTAGTGGTGACAGTATGCAACCTTGAGGTACTCCAGTTTAGATGAAGGTCCATTTCCCGATGTAAAACTTAAGAGACATCGTCAGAGTACCAAGGTGTTCGAGGTAAGATGTCATAGTTCAACGAATTCCATATCGCTCATAACCACGAACACTAGTGGTGACAGTATGCAACCTTGAGGTACTCCAGTTTGTGACACTACTCTTGTATGTGGCCTTCAGTATAGTTACAAGTTTTTTTGGAATGCCTCTCCAGAGTAAGACCAACTAGATAGCATCTCAGTTCAAGCTGTCGAAAGCCTAATGGAAGGCGTTTATGTGGTGATTGGGGGAGGATCCAGCCTCGAAAGCTTCCCTGTTCAAAGTCGAAATATGCTTTGATTCGTTCGAGAACTTTTCCTTGGCAAGGAGAAGCATGATCATGACCATTTCCGCTCCTGGGGAAACTTTTCTCAATCCCAAACTCTCTGAATGAGCAGATGTCGCAGTTCGCAGATCTATGTATTTGGTGCTGCCTGAAAAAGTTCGGAAAGGAAGTCATAAATAGCCACTATCCAGTTTAGTTGGGTCCGGTGTTTCTTCGGAGATTTGTGGCTTCGCCTAAGTGGTTTCGAACTGTATGAAAATGATCTTCCCTACAAGAGAGCTACTACTCATCCGAAATTGGTAGGTAACCATCTAAATTATTCCCTAGATGTTGTTTAGAGTTTCGACTACCAGTGTTCTGCTTGGTGATGTTATAGAAAGTCCTGCCAGCTGTTCTCTATCTTGAGTTCTTGAGTCGATCTACAGATATTTGTCACTCTTCATCGGGCTGTAGAGCTTCTAGTAGTTTTCTCTACTGCTGGTGCCGCCGCAATCTGAGTCTTCATTGCTGTACGCTCATTGATCCGTTCCGAGGTATCTGTAGGTGTGTGCCGCACTTATAAAGGCATTCCAGTGGTCATAAATGTGAGAACTGATTGCTTTTGCTTCAAGGGCACACTAACTCGCTAACTCTTAGCAAGATCGCTTTGATAAGGCATCATGAGAACTAGTTCTTGTAGACGGAATCTACTTTGGGGATACTTCTTGCTTTTGTAGTTACCATCAATCGTACTCAGGACCTCAGCGAGAATGCAGCTGGTCTACGCGCGTCGAATATTGTAGTGTCGTTTCGCTTTGAGGAGTGGTATTTCCTAGAGAAGGTCGTCAACAAGTTATCCGTGGCATTTATTGGCGTTTCTTCCTGAAATGTGAGGTCCGTCTGTATGCGAGGAATTCCCAGATAGTTCCACGAGGAGCTTGTTAACAGAGCTGATGGGTTTTAAGCTGCAGTGGTGGATATCCTTCCTTTGCTGTCATCACTATCAACCTCTTGGTAGCGAAGACCGCTTCTATTCGGCATCAAATTAAGCAACAGCTTTGCGTCATACGGAGGAAGAACTCTGCAGAGGATGCGGCGATGCACAGGTACAAACTCCTTGGCAAGCAAACTCCAACGCTAACACCGGCATCTTATTGAACTTCATCAGATGATCAGGATGGTAACAGACTCTATACGGGTTAAATGGGCAAGGGGGACTTTTCTCTACCCCCCTATGGATGACACAATGAGTCAGTTCTGACCTGAGTACGGCCCACAAACCCAACCTAACCTAAGCAACAGCTAAGTTGACATAATTCCATCTCCAGTTCCATCATCAGAGTCTCATTTATTCCACGCCATATAATTTTGAACACAGTGACAACACACTGCCAACAAAGAATATATAAATCACTGACACTTGCCTGACACAACCTTTTCATTCCCCGTGGAGTCCTCTATTAATGTCATTGCAGACACTTTACTACCGTCCTCTATACCCCACAGGAGGCGCATACAAATTTATAACTAAAACTTAATGACGCACGCGTTCCAACGCACATTAGCTCCCGTTGACTTATTCAAAGAGTAGAAATGCAATTAGAACATTTTAATCACTCGTAAAACATTGGAAAGTCAAAACAAAAGCATTGCCAGATGCTCATAATATTCCCCTCTTTCCTCGAATTTCTCTTCGGAAAAAGCCCAAATCTGGCAACGCTGCACAGAGCACACTTGCTAGCTAATTTGCAAATTATTTGCATTAATTTATTTATCTTCGTCTTTTTATGTTTTAAACATTCAATGGGCAATAAAATACGAGAATTAATACGCAACCCATTGATTGTGGTGTCTGTCCATAAAAGACTAAACTCGATGGCCAGTTAAAGTGGCAGTATAACCTCGAATACGAGCCGTTTACAGGCACTCAAACAATGTCTTGTGTAGTTTTTTGGAGCTCATCATCATCAGCAGCAGCAGCCCAAGAGACGACGAACGGAGGTATAATCAGAATCATCGTCATCGTCATCGAATTCCACATTGAAAGTGAACCAAAAAAAAAAAAAAAACAGGTTAGCGGTTATAATCAGGCATGTAGGTGATTTTGCGGTCAAATTAAGCCATTCGCGGTAAAAGTTGGCAGTTGATTGGCGAATGGCGAATGGCGAATGCAGCGATTTGTTGCGAGAAATTTACGAGATACGAGATGTCGCTGACATGTGTGTGAGCTGTGAGATGATTATACGCATTCGATACGGTGTGTACAATGATGACTTTGATGAGAGACTGTGGAATCGATTTTAGCACGATTCAGCGGCGAATTTCATGGTTTATTAGTGGTGGGACACTTCAAGGTGTTAAAAGTTGTTGATTGCGCGCCAAGTAAAAGGCAATTTGTCAAGTGATGATACAGTTTTAATAAATGACTTAAACTAGGTGAAACTCTTCTTAAATTAGTTCTATTGCTAGTCAGGAAGAGGTCTAAGCAATCTCTTTAGTTTTAAATGCCTTTATAAACTATACCACTTAACTTTGCGCTTGCAGACACATGCTAGCAGCGGATGATGATTAAGTGATGTCGCACTTAGCTTCAGACAAACAGAGGCGGGACACAATTATAGACCTTATTCGCAGAACTGTAAAGAATGTCTATAAGGATACTCGTTTTCCATGAAACATTTGAGCCTAGAGCAGGTGTAAAGCGAATCGAGCTCATACTATGTATTCTGTTCAGCGGTGGCGAAGCTCCATCATCTTAAGAAATTTGTTATTGAATGGGGTAGCAGTCAGGGTAGCATACAGGACAAAACTAGCTCAGGAACTGATGCTTCTTGAGATCCAACTTAGACCAGATCTGCTTAGTAATGGAGCAAGTAGTAGCAGTTGATTTACGGATGGCGGATGGTCGGATTGGCGGATTGTCGGATAATCGGATAGGCGGATTGACGAATAGTCGAATTGACGGATTGTCGGATAGACGAATTGACGGATTGTCGAATAGTCGAATTGACGGATTGTCGGATTGACGGATTGTCGAATTGTCGGATTGTCGAATTGTCGGATTGTCGGACGGTCGAATTGACGGATTGTCGGAATGTCGGATAGTCGAATAGTCGAATTGTCGGATTGTCGGATTGTCGGAATGTCGGATAGTCGAATAGTCGGATTGACGGATTGTCGAATTGATGGATTGTCGAATAGTCGAATTGACGGATTGTCGAATTGACGGATTGTCGAATTGTCGGATAGTCGAATTGACGGATTGTCGAATTGACGGATTGTCGAATAGTCGGATTGATGGATTGACGGATTGTCGAATAGTCAAATTGTCAGATAGTTGGATTGGCGGATGGTCTTCCTCTGGCATAATGTGTTCTGACAGCGCCTTGAAGCCGACGAACTAGCCCGACGAGGTTCCTCAGGTCACTGACATCGAGTGCCAACAGCTCGGCTACTGTAACACTGCAAGGCTGCTCTGGTCCACGCTAATAAAACCAGGTCCATCGGACTTCTGAAACACTTCCACAATCGTAAACACCCTCACCTATCCGAGGCTCTTGTCTCTCTCTCTCATAACCTGTGCCACCATCTCTATTCCATTCCTGAGCTTCAAGTATTTCGAAGTATGTCGAGTATGTCTGTGTCAAACCGTGAATTTATTCGCTATCCATCTTCCTTCCGAGTGCTCATTTAAGACGCATTAAGACCTTCAGGTCAATGAGAGATGCGTCATCCGTCCGGTCGCACATGAGTGTCGACTCATTAGATGCATTTGGCATACGCTAATCGTAAGTTGACTAGAAGGCACTAACTAAAGATGATGGGGCGACTTTTCGCCCGCCACTTTGTACTCCAAATATGCCTTCCAAAACGTCGCGTTTCTATAGAACCAAAGGTTAACTACCTTTTGTCCTGTGGATTCCTTAGGTGATGCCTTCTTGTTAGTGTTTACAACCACGCAAACCTCTGATAAATGTTATCGTCTTCCCCGCTGGACTGTTCAATTTTAATTGGAATCCAAAGCTTCCCTGATGCAGACGCACTGCCAAATGCAATTCTAATAATTCCAAACGTGTTCCTCTAAATATAAATAATTCCAACACTCGGCCTACACAACAAAATTATAGTTTAACATAAAACCATTTCATTTGGCCGCAGTCAACAAGACACTCATCCATTTAATTCCCACTGTCGATGAGCGTACAATTCGAAATTTATTGATTACTTGCTGTGCAACTGATGACCACCCACTGGAGCTGGTTTCCATTAATTTCTTAATCAAAACTATGCACACTGCACACACAAACCATAACCATAAAGAAAAATTTTAACCACGTTAACATTAATTACCCGCCGTGGCTCTTAAAACCAAAACCGAGTACAAATCCGGTCCTGGAGAGACAAAACGACAAAACGGCCTAAAGGAATGCTGCATTAAAAAAAACAGGCGTTGTGTCACCCTGTTTATAGTGTCAAAATGGCATACCATTTTCACATTGACCATCATCATCATCAGTGTTGTTGTCGTCCTCGGACAAAATATATCCAAATCGAAACATCGGTGTAGCTTGCAACAGGTTATAAGAACATGCACCAGTAACCAGTCCCGAAATGACCGGTTATTAAAAGCGTTCGGTCGCGTGTATGCGCGCGCATGTATACGCTGAAGGACGACACGCTCGTAGTGCTCTCTTGGTGGTGCTTCCAATTGCAATTACAAGAGTCTCACATTAGTGCTTGTTGTGTAGACGCAACAACATTAATTAAATTGCATTAAAATATGGCGCGCATTTACTAAGAGCCAATGCGCCGGCAGAATGGTTGTGCGTCAACGAAAATTTTTGCGCCTCGGAAGCGTCAAGGCTGAGTGAGATTAAGTGATGAAATCAGTAATGCAAAACGGAAATCAGTGCGGTTGGCGGTGGTGGTGGTGGTGGAGGTGGTAATTAGCGATTCCTCGCTTGCGTGTTGTAATTAAGTGTGAGGAGATCGTTAATTATGGATTAAGAGCCAGCAAGACGAGTTGGTTTTCCTTGGAAATTTTTACTTGGAGTTGTGCTAAGAGATCGCAAATAAACTTGGCCACATCTTCTATTTTTGAATGTTCGGAATGTAGCATTCAATTCCAATAAATCCTTGTACTTATGAGTGTCATTAAGAGTTTAGGATGGCAGAGGAAGATAAGTCGCCCCCAGCGCTAAAGTTCTTTTCGGATTCTTTCCCCGTGCATCGTATTGACAACCGTGAACCTTTAACCCAGTATACCCCCCCCCCAGGCAAAATAAAAAAGCCACATGCCCCCCCACAAAAAAATACCAAGTTCTGATGTTTTGTATTCTTTTTTCCAGAAAACTAAGTAGACAAAGGGTTCTCCAATAGGGATTTCCAAACTTTGACATATGACTGCGGCCATATTGTTTCCAGCTACATTTGTCAAATTAAATCTGTTTTATTAGACCTGTTCTGCCAAATTAATACAAAGAGTCATAATGTTCAACAAAATGGGCAAAGGATTGATTTGCTTCATAAAAGTGAGAATTCTGTTCGAACAACATTTCGCGCAATTCGTCCGTTTTACGATCGCCAAAATTGCCCTATTCGGAACGTTGTCAATAAATTTAAGCACACTGGGTTCAGTCAACAATCGACGAAATGCAAGATCTTCTAAAAATATCGCCACTATCACTAAAAGCGCACAGGAGAGTCCGAGGCATTCAATTGCACGCAAGCACAAGAACTCCGCCTTTCGCAGGACACAACTTGGCGAATTGAACCTAAATGGGACTATTACTTACTTACATATATGAGTTTGGTCGTCGAATTTCAGCTCCTGCTTCCCTTTCCACATTTGCTGTCATTTGGTGAAGGCCCATTAATCTGTGAGACAGAATGCATATGTACATCGTCGGCGTAGTCTAGGTGTTTGAGTTCATCGAAGTCCTCCATTTCCAGGTCATAAGGCCGCATTTAGCACATCGCTATTCACCAATAGAAATAGAATTGGTGAAAGTATACAGCCTTGCGGAGCCCGAGAAGGAGACTCTATCTCATGTTCTGTCCAGCTGCCATGCTCTCAATCTGAAGGAAGTTGCTTGTAACTGACGACTTCTTCGACAATTTAGACGAACTTGCTGACTTTATACTGAGTTCCTATGCTGGTTTTATTTGAAAGACTAAGGAACAGCTGCACCTTAAGGGAAAATCAGTTGAGAAGGCCTTACAAGAGGTGTAAGGGTGCTTTCAACACTATTGAGGGCAGAGCTATAAGAAGGGCTCTGGAACTGCCAGGCTTTGAGATCTGTAAAATGCTCAACTTAAGATACATTAATTCCAACATTGGATTGCAATTCTATTAGGAAACACGCTACTAGAGGTAACCTCCTAATGTGCCCGCTCCTCTGGGTCCTAGTAATTGATGATGTCTTAAGGAAACTTAGTGATATGGACATAAGCGTCACGGTCTACTATCCTAGTCCAGGGCCAATTCCTTGACACTTTAGGTGGCAGAATGGAATCAGCCCTCACAAGGCTCAAAAACTGGTCAATGGACTGTGTGTCAATTCCGAAAAAACGGAACTGGTACTTTCCACAAGAAGACACAAGATACCACGTTTCAGGCTACCTAAGCTCGATGGTGTGGAACTACTCCTCGCCGTTAAGCAGAGATTTCTTGGTATTGTATTAGACCGGAATCTACATTGGAAACTAAACGGGGAGGGAAGGGTTTCATCTATGAAAACGACAAGGAAGAAGTGGGGCCTAAAACCAGTCATGATGCAGTGGCTATCTGTCACGATAGTCAGACTCATAGAGTATGGTGCTCTAGTATGGTGGAAGGCAAGGTATATACAAGATAAGTTGACGACGGTTTGCGCACCGCGCCCACCGCAGCACTTGAAACGTTCCTAGACCTTCTGCCGCTCGACTATCAAATACAACTTCAGGCGGGAAGAAGTGCGCTCCGGCTCACAAACATAGGATTCTTTAAGGATAGTAGCACAGGGCACAGATCCATTCTCAGGAACATGTTCCCCCAGACTCAGGAGAAATCAGATGATATTTAGGATTTCCTAGACTTCGTACGAAGTAGTGTATGCCAGCAGGGAAGACTGGCACAATGACGAATGAGATTGCCATTTATACAGACGGATCTAAAACCAATGAGGGAACTGCGTCAGGTATTTACTCGAAAGACTTGAACCTAGAATTACTTGAAAACCTGGCGGACCCATGTAGTGTTTTCCAGGTCGAGGTTCTAGCCTTGCTTAAGGCTGTGGAATTACTTGAGATAGGACCTATATCCAACAAGGATATTGCCATCTTCGGTGATAGTCAGGCTGCGCTCAAAGCTCTAAAGTCGTTTGTCATCAAATCTGAGCTAGTCAGGGATTGCCGCGGAATGTTCAAGCCATTATGCATGCAGAATTGTGTAAGATTATGCTGGGTACCTGGACACTGTGATATTGAGGGTAACGAATGCTCTGATATACTGGCCAAGAGAGCTGCTGAACTCCCAACTGGGAATGTCATTAAAAGCATCAGGGCACCTCTGTGCGTTGCCAAGAGTGGTATGACCAGTTGTATATAGTACAACTTAGATAACCGCAGATGGGCTAATCTAGAGGGACACAGGCCTGAGATCAACCATAAAAGGTATCGCGAACTATAATTGGGATCCTCTCGAGACATCATCTTCTGAGATGGCACGCCACTAGACTAGGGAGGATCTACATGCCTCAGAGGATATACCGCACATGCTGTACGAATGTGAGGGCATATCTAGAAATAGACTTTTAGACACTTCTTTAGCAGTCTGGAGGAGGTAGGTTCATGTAACCAAATGAAGGACTTACTCACTTTCTGCAGGGCAATCAAATGCTGGGGCTATGTGCTTTAGCCTTTTTAGCTTTCTTCTACCATTTAGGACTCACTAAAGGGCTCGCCTCATTATGGTGCCTAGTGTTCTTATGAAGACTTTTTAAACCTAACCTAACCTAAGGAACAGCTGCTAGGATCTAGGCATATTTCTCGCTTTAGATATCTCAGCAATCTGGGCAGCATAAGGTCGATTGACTAAGCTTTAAAGGTGCTCGATGGGGCCCACTGTCCATTCCATCTCATCTGTACTACTAGCATCGAACCTGGGAAATATAAGTGAAGCTTGGTTCTCCGTCATTCTTCTTCAAGAATGACCACCCTGTGGCTATGATTTCGCAACAGTTGCTCCCAGCAGTTTGCTTACATCTCAATTGTATTCTGTGAGAGCCAAGGGTGATGCACGAGACGAATATGGAAATGACCCTATAAAGGTAGGATTCTCAGAGCACACTCGAATGGATACCAAAGCCCCAACCGCACTTCAGGTGGTAATCTTTTCAAATCTTCGCCACAAATCACCGCAAATAAAAACTCTAAAATATTTCAACCAAAAAGGCGACCACAAAAATCTGTTCAACTGTCAGTGTTGACGGCAGCTTTATCTGTCAAATAAAAGCAAAAAAAAAAAAGAAGAAGAAGAAGGTTTCTTTAATTTCGCTGACGTTCCTCGGTCCCGTGTCATCTCTCCGGTAGACTTAATGTCATCATCGTTATTACCGCGTGTCAAGCGATATGTGTCGTCGCAGAGAACTTTTGCCTGTGACAGTGAGACAGTGAGAGCTTCGAGTGTGAAATATGTGTATGACCATCGCATCATCATCTTTTGAGATGTATCTCTGCCACATTTCGCTGGAAGATAATTAAATTCGTCAAGAGCGGATTCTGTATCCATTAAGAACCGAAAATCGTTTGTCCGCCATAAATCACTTCTGGTCCGGATGCTGTCATCTTTTTTTTTCGCTTTGGATTTTATTAATCACCATCTCGCTGGCGAATATGAACAGAGATACAAAAGCTGGAGAATTTCGTTACTGTTTTTGCGTTAAATGCGGTCGTGGCTTATGTCATGTGGTCTTGATGGTGTCGTGGCTGTAACGTAACGTGCGCCCTTAGTCTCGGTTTGCACATGAAAGTGTCATGTGGATGTGATTTGTTGTCGCCTAATATTGTGCGAGTGGTCCTCCTTGTTGAGGGTCGATCAGAAGCGTGAAACCTCAAAGACAGGCTGAGTAGGAGTGTTTGTGTGGTGCCTTGAGGCGATGCCAAAAGGATTAAATTTATTAACCCGACTGCGGTTTGGTGTTCTAGAGGAATGACATTACCGCTGATGCCTTTCATTAGGTGTTGGGGGTTTTTGGCTTCTTTTTTTGTGATAGGTATCCCCTTTTTTTTAGCGAGTTGCAGTTTAATGGAGCGTGGATTTTGATTAACTGCGCGTAGGCCGGGGCAGATTGGTTGTGGTTTTTACCCTGATGGGGTCTAGATGACGCATTTCCATACAGAGGCTGAGATATTCGATTGGATGCAATGCAAAATGATTAATGTTGAAAGAGGTCTTACAGTTTTTGCAGCAGTCGGATTGAGTAAAGTTTAAATCTATCAAAAGGATGGGTTTCTTCATGTCGGCCTCCTTATAGAACACGCAGAAAGCAAGGAAACTTCCAGTTACAGCTTTCACGAAGTAATTTATGCACCGTAATACGAATTAAAGCAGGAGACAGGAGTGCTAGCCTTTTCAAGGCATTCGCTTAAGCCTAGTCGTCAATAAGTTGGCACCAGTCTTTTCTTCTTCAACGAAAGCCAAGTTTAGTCAGCTTACTACCAGGAGAGTTATACCATGGGAGCCATAACGATGTATACAGATCGAAGCCAGAAAAAATGTCCTCTGTGCCTTTAGTAGCAATCTTATCGAAAGCCTTCTGTTCCTAGGAACCAGCTCCCATTAGAGCTAGCTCACGATGAAGCATCGTTCATTTGAATCACCTGCCACGGTACATAGGAACAAACAATGCCCAAGGCCAACTCCTCGTGGAAGACGACAAGATTCCCCATAGCTGACAACAGTAGGTATCTATTGTGTGCCCGGATATACTCTCCAAGAGCTGCATCATAATATGAAGAAGTATCCGACATGATGCCTTGATTCCCATTATGAAATCTTCTTCGTACATCCAGGCTCGGTAAAGATCGGTCGCTGGACAGAAGGAAATTGTGAATAACGAATCTGTAGATGAGCTCAGAATCTGTGTACAGAGGTCCTGTGTGGCATCAAGGGGACAACAGCTTCCAACCTGTACAGTGAATGAGAGAACAAATTTGGGGCAGGTCCAAACGCCATAATGAAGCCATATTCCTAAAACTTTTGGAACCCCTTGTGCAGTAGTCCAACGCTCTAAGCAGTGAGCACCGGCATCCTGAGGACTTTCGTCCTTTTTTTGGGGGCTCAGGGAGATAACATGATCAGATGCTCATAGGCTGTCATCTTCTATACTCTGCAGCACCAGCTGAGATCGGTTTTGTAGTGGAAGACTGATGCTAGCGAGAAGAGGCCTCAGATACTGGAAACCTCCCATTGACCGGGTATTGACAGGTTGTAAGAAAAAATACCAACGTGTGCAGACTTCAGAAACACCTCTGGCTGGCCGACATCGGATTCTAATGAGGTATGCTAGGTCATGTACGTGCTTCAGTCAATTGCAACGACTCAAGTTCAATACCGAAAGGTTCAAGTATACCAAAAGAAGCTTCAAGCATTCAGACAGGAAAAAAAGGGAAGAAGAAACAGTCAGCAACTAATTCTATATATGATAAGGATAAGATGGCAGTAAGCCAGAAGCCGAATAAAGAAAAAGAGGGAAACGAAGAATCATCGGAGGCAGACTTGTTATCGCCCGAGGATTGGGAATGTTCGCGGAGTTTTGCTCAAACCACTGGCGCTATCAGGACGCCCAGAAAATGGCCTTCAAATGCATGCACTCGCCAAAGAATAGCCAAAGATTGGCTTATCAATTGCAAGCAACTAAGGTGAGCTCCTACGAACTCTTATTTGCTTATACGCCGAGGAATATTTTAAGAATTGTTGAGCACAAGCTGTTGTAAATCCGACTAAATAGGACACCAAGACTCGGTACACCATAGAGGATAGTGAGCCAGAAACCGATTGTAGAAAGAAAAAGAGGGAAACGAAGAATACAGCGACTCACTTGGTGGAACTGCTGAAAGAGCAGCAAATAGGTGTGGCAGTAGAACTGTCTGAACTCCAGTGGAACGTTTTATGTTGTCTTCTAGGAATAGCTCGCACTTAGAACCCCTAACAAGATGTTCTCGAACTCTTTACCACTGAATCTCCCAGCAAAACCGAAAAAACACGAGCAATTAAGGCCCTGGGTGATGAGGGCATTTCTATCGATCTCAGAGACGCCAGATCTAATTGTCTTCCACATATCTTTCCCATAGTCTCATGGCAAGACTCTCATTCCAGTGACCATGTCGTCATAACAACTTGTTAACCCCCCACTGGCGCGCTTGTTGTCTATATAATTACCGAGATCCATCAAAAAATACTTCCTTTTAATGTCAGTTGCTGCTGGCCTCATTTCACAGCGACTTTCCTTTTATCCTTACGTCATACTGGCTTACATAAGCCACAAACAACAAACAAGAACACTGCGCTGCGCTGCGCTGCGCCGCAGAAATCTACAAATAAGATGCACGCCGCCCCAATAGCACAACAATCGATACGCGATACTCATTATGTCAAAGTTCACACTCCGGCCAGACATTTGTTTCTCGAATGAAATCTCAATTACCGTTACGCTAAAATGTGACTACTAGCACTATTGGCTTCCTATTTCCATCTCACCTTAAGTCAGTCTTGGAGCTAACTAGGAAACAAATTACCGCTCATTTACCCGACTCATAAAATATGCTATCAACTTTTCACATTTGCAACATTAATCGCCACGAAGTGTTATTTAACGCTAATCACAAGTTAGCGTTGTTTCTCGATTAAAAAACAAAAAAACTTTGCACGATTCGTGGGCGCCCAACGGCAGCAGGAACGCCACATCACGAGGCTCCAGCACTAGCAGCAGCCACAAAAGCCTTCATATTAAACATTAACCCACTAATAGTATCAATTCATCCTAATCCACTAGAAGGTGTTTTTTTTTTTTTGCCAGAGCGAGAAAGACAGAAAGAAAGAAAGAGTCCAACCACTTAGCAGTCGAGATGGAGCCTCTCCGGTAAACAATTTAATTGACCCCATTTGCAGATGGAGATGGAAGTCATGGACTCTTAGAGCGCGCCCGGGCCATATACTCCTTTGTAGCTTCTGTACACTACTGCTGAGATGAAGATGCTGTTGCTATGTTGCTGTGTGATGTAGTGGAGTACAACACCACCACCAAATCCACTTAATTATTTAAGCAATACCCCGGTGAGTTGTGTCTTAGTTGCCAACTAGTAGACAACACAACACGACTAAAGAGTCCGAGGTATTCTGAGCAATTTATTGCATCCACTTTGGGTGTAGACAGGGATGATTTTTTTTTCTCCCGTTCCTCTGCTCTCCACCATCTCGAGTGCATTTAAAAAAGGCACATCTAAGGGATGGTGGTGTCTCTCATTCTCGTGTCCTGTGCTCTGCTCACCAAGGTAACAGCTTCATTGCTAATTTTCGGTCTAATTCAATTTGCAGTTTAAGTGAGTAATTCCAAATAGAGTTTCGGAGCCTGGGATGGGCAACGGACACGGACACGAGGTACTTATCCAGCTCGGAGACACAGAGACGTGGAATTTGAACATTTCTGGACAGCAGTTCCATTAACTTAATGGACGAGTCTCTCGGGGGGGAGAAATGGATGTGATATAAGCCAGTGGATTGGTCTTTGGGGTGATGCACTTTCTCTGCACTTTATTAGCAGGATTGGTGGCGCACTAATGTGGTTTGGGAAAAGTGTCAAGATTGGTGACAATCTTCAATTGGGTTACAGAAAAAGCCAAGTCGCTCTCTCTCCTTCGACCCCATCCACCTGAATCAGCTGGGAATGTTCACGACGGGAAACTGCGAGCCGAGAACCATCAACACGAGAGAGGTGATTAACGTGGATTTCCTCGGAGGCAGGCTTGTTGTCGACCGAGGACCTGAATTGAGATTGGGAATGTTCGAGGAGTTTTGCTCAAACTGCTGGTGCTATCAGGACGCCCAGAGAAAATGCCCTTCAAATGCATGCACTAGCCAAAGAATAGCCAAAGATTGGCAATGATTTTGGGAGCAACTAAGGCGAGCTCCTATGAACTCTTATTTGCTTATACGCCGAGGAATGTTCTAAGAATACTTGGAGCTCGTAAAGCATGAGCTAAAAAGGACACCAGGTACACCATAGAGCAGCACTTACCTTCACCAGAAAGCAAGATACGACTCAAAGAGCTCTGGTCATAGTCGCAATCAAGTCCGCTCCCGCGATATCGCCATATGTTATCACGAAATCGCTGCCAAACGACCGATATTTGGCAGAGGATATCCGGAACATGGAGCGCTAGTACAAGCTTTTGCGAGAAGGCTTTTCGGAAGGGATGAGCGACCCCAGAAGGATGGCCGCATTCTAGGACTGACCACTGATGCATTCACACATTCAGAACTGGTGTATAAGAGGAGGAAGGGGCTTCATTTAAGACAGGGATCAATTACAGGAATGTTAAGGCCTAGCTAGTATCCCTGTATTCGGTTGAACAAGCTGTAAAGCTATGGCAACCATTATAGTTTCCTCTTGTGGGCTTTTACTCCGGATCAAGAAAGAAGAAAGCCTCCGTTTGCCATTGAACTATGTGCCAGAGAATGGAATTGAATCGGACAGACAGGCAGGTCTTATGGCTCTCAAATCGTTAAATTTTGAATCAAGTTTTGGTTAAAAATCACTCACCTGGACACACCAGTACACAGAGGTGTCGCTGGCAAAAGATTGCCAGAATTTGTTCCTATACCAGGCCCAAAACTGTTGTATGTCTTTGTCTTAAGTCAAATGGAAGTAGAGTTGGCAACAACATGAGACTGCTGGGACTCTCAAATAGTTCTGAGACATGAGAACAAGTCCATAGATTACTTAAAGTTTCTGGTGGACTTCCTCAGCAGTCACTGTTCACTCGAGGATCACCTCAACTCAAGTTGGCATGAGGCAAGAACGTGCTTGCAAATTATGTGGAGAGGATGCCGATTATGTCCCTTTTGGGAGAAGCTCGACGACAATTTCGCGCAAAAAGTCCTCTTTTCAGTTGAGAAGTATTTTGTCCCGTAGGCTACAAGCCGGTTTTTGGCTATGCCATCTTGTAGATCATCCTTTTGGGTCTTTTCCCTCGATTTGATCGAGTTTGAAGGGGTTACAGGGTTCCTAAGTGCAACAAAGATCTCCACCTGGAAGGCATGTTTGCCCAACGTCGCCGTCTTCTTCCACAAATACACCAGCCCCTGATCCTTGATTTGTTTTACAACTGTGAGAGCTATAAAAATATGACTACACCTCATCTTAGTCTGTGATTTTACTCCTACTCCGTCCTACTGGTACCACAGGTTCTTCGAGCCCAATTTGTCCATTATTGCGGCAGGAGATTTCAAAATTTCCGAATCCAAAAAGCAGCAAGAGTCACATGCCTTTTCGCTTGCACCACCCTTTCAAATGACGAATCATTGCCCCCAAACAAAGATACACATCTTTAGAGCCCATAATCATTCGTTGACCATTAGACCTCTTTGGACAATTGCTTACTTTGGCCCAATCTATGTGACTCAATGGTACCACAAGCCTCCAATTAAAACACTGACCTAGGTCCACTCACACATTCCATTTGCCACATCTTATCACCAGAGCCAGTTGGTCCGCATACCACTCGCCATCAGGCAAGTCATTGACACGTGCGCGCGCCTACTACATGTAGCTAGTCTCCAGCAGCCAGCCACCACAGCCGGATCGACGACGACGACGACGCAGAGAGGCAAGTGTCAAGAGTTTTTAAAATTTTATTTGCCAATTTAACGACTCGACGCGAAAAATTTTACGATCTGTTGAGATGTTCGATGAGTGTGACAAACAAAAGACCGACGATGGGTGACAAATGCGCAAGAGAGTGTGCTGACGCAGCACAGCGCGCTGCAGAGCATATCTCCTGCTGATTTGATTTTATTGCAAGCGCCCTATCCTCAAGTTGGTCGCGCCTGGGTTAAGTGACACTTTGTTTGGTGGAACGAAATTGAAATTCACCAGAAGTGGTGTCCGCGAGCAGAGACAGAGAGAGAGAGTAAGTCTAGGATTTTATTGACGCGGTTTTTATGTTATCTCACTGTTCGGTCGGTGTAGCTTAACTAATTCTGATGATATGACTCAATTTGTGGTCAGTCTCTATTCAAACTATAGCGCCAGTGACTAAGGCCAACCGAGTTATGGTATTGTGCCAAAAAAAAAAAAAACAATAAAATTAATTAGAAACTTAACTCTGTTGGCAATCTCACGCAGAAAAACAACAAATTCCTTATCAAGCAAATCAAGCAAGCAACCCTCTAGGTGGAGTGGAATGAAGGACTCTAATAACTTGCCCCTTGAACAAATCACATTTAATCCCTGCATTCATTTGCATATTTTAATTAGAATCATCATCTCAGGCGGCCCAGGTTAAGGTAAAGGTAACTATACAGTCGGCTCATCCTAATACCGTCTCGTGCTTGTTCAACTCTTTAAATTTAATGTATAAGCAGCTTAGTGCTGGCGGTTGACATAGAAACGCCTCGCTAAAACTTTGGTAATGCCAGTGAATATTCCTGAAGTCCTTTCATCTTGAAAGTGGAAAAAATCCATCAAAAGAAGAGCAAACTATAAGTAGATGGATATCACCCCTTTGTGATGCTTAATATAGAGTACCAACATGATGTCTGTGTCCATCCTGGCATATCCTTACAAGTTCTGACCGAAAATGGAATGCAATCTTTTCGGAAATAAGAAAGGGTAGGAATGTGAGGAGTAATTAGCGCTTTCCGCACAACTTTGGACGACGCATCTTGTGTCATCGAAAGGAATGTTACTTATAGACAGGAGAGGCGGCTAACTCAGCAAACACAACAGATAAAGCACAAGGACTGCAACATGCAGTGATACTTCCGAAGACGCGGAGCATGAGTCCTTCCCAGCAACAATGAGAATGACTACAAAAGGTATTAAGAGAATACAAACTAAGAGGAATATAGTACTTCACATGCAGTGAGGAGAGAGCTCCTATGCTTCCCAAGGGCACGAAAACGTCTTACCAAATGTTACAGCATAGATTATTGTATAAAGCTCTAAAGATCTGGTACTCCCTTCTTTGTTGTTCCTCCACAATGTTTCAAATTTTGTCCAAGCATTATTGGCTCTCATTATCCATTCATTGATCCGCTTTACTCCATTGCAGTAGGAGCCAGTCGTTGTGTCCAAAACTGTGAAGATGGTTTGTTAAGCACTCATACCCGGAGAGCATCTCAGTGGAACGGTCCATCTTTGTGTCCAACTGGCTTTGTCAGATGTATGCTCTTCTGCTGTCCAGTTGTTGGGCTTCTTAGAATGTCTTTCTGGTACAAGTCAGTCCGTTGCCTACTCTCCAATGCCTTGCTTCTGTACCTTAGTCGTTCGAGAAGTTATTGCTCGGATTTCTTCATTCTTATCGGATAATCGGATAAGTTTTGAGGGATACTAACTGAGGGCGTCCTTAGATTTTCTCGACCTTCTCTCATAGTTCATCGTTAAAAGGATGGTGGGTGTCCAGCTGCTATCGCTATCTTCATCTGGTCAAAGTCAAATTGGACGGAAGTATTATCCATCATCGTGCGTTTTTTTTAAAATTATTCTGCTTGACGGTGGGATTAAGGTTATCGTCGCCGTTTTACCAAGTGTTCCTTCCATAGCATCATCTCTTCTAATAATGCCATGACTTCTTTCTGCTCTCTAATCCAACCTCGAGAAAAAGCCGCATTGGTGGACTGCAGATCTAGGCCCCTTGAGAACCAAATGTAGGAAGCTATTTAATAATGCCAAAGGTACGACGAATGTGTTAGACTGGGACTTGTACAAGGCATCCTTATCAGCGAAAACATAGAAGAAGTAACTGAGGCCTCTAGGCTTAGGAACATTCTCTCCAACAGTCCAATAACACTCACTTTTCTCTCGCGGTGGGTCCTGGCCGACCTCTAGCGATCATAGTCCGTGGACGTTCCGGGTCGATTTGCCAAATGAGGGGGATCGTTGTTCATATCCGAGGCTTGTGTCTCTCTCATAACTAGGAGTTTTTTACGTACCCCGAAGGGACAAACCCCAACCTGGAGTGCCAGTTCCATGGGTTTAAGCCCCTACGACCTATGGCCGGTCTGAAAGACGGACATCAGTAGCTCACTTCGGAGGTACGAGCGCTGCCCTTGACCCATTAAGGGTTCATCCACCACCATCTCTATTCCATAACCCAGATGAAGTCAAGGAAAGCCTTACAGACCTGAACTTCGAATATGTCGAAGTAGCTCATGTAAGGTGTTCGTCAAACCGTCCATAGATTCCGCCGTTGATTCCATCTAGAGAATTCATCCGCCTTCTGTCCTCCTTCTGAGGGCTCTTGTTAGACTTCTGAGACTCAGTACTCGTTCAGGTCAACAAGGCGTCTCGTCCGGTCCTACATGAGTGCTAAAATTTACCCAGATGTGCTCGCGCAGGTCCGAGTGTTCAGTTACACATGCGTAGACGGATTTGGCATACGCTCATCGTTAGTTCACTACTTGGAAGTGATGATGCGAAATTTTACCCTTCAGCGTAAAGCTATCTGGTTCTGGTATATGTCCCCAAACTATGGAGGGAAGTTAAGGTAGTCTTTATACCCAAAGCTGGTAAATGGTCTCACATCAATCCAAAAGATTTCAGACCTATCAGTCTGTCTTCCTTTCTCTTAAAAACACTAGAACGACTGATGGATAACCACTTACGCAGCAGTGGATACTGTTTGCGACACAACATGCATATTGCAGAGGCAAATCAGTGGAGACGGCTTGTAAGTAGGAGTACACGATGGTTGCCTTCCTCGATATGGAAGGCGCATTCAACAATGTCAATGCATTGCCGATAGCAGATGCACTATCATCTCTGAAGGTCGACAGCTCACTTGGCGAGTTGATAAATCTACTGCTCAATGGTCGGATTATTAAGTCCAAGCTGGGTGAGACGTCCACTAGAAGATCTGTTAGTAGTGGCACTCCGCAAGGAGGTGTTCTATCCCCCCTTCTTTGGCTTGGATGCAGGGAGATATGCTATGCAGATGACATTGCTGTGGCCGTATCAGGTAAGCACCTAAATACCATTAAAGAACTCCTTCTATGGCCAAGCTGCCATCAAATCCCTGGACTCTATCTCTATATCTTCATTAGTAGCTCTCGAAGGCCGATCTTCTCTTACGGAGATGTTGGGTGCCGGGGCATAGAGATATTCCAGGGAACAGTAAGGCCTATGAACTCGCCAGAATAAGAACAACCTTACCCATGGAAGAGAGGTGGACAAGTGGTACAACATGTCTAGCGACTTAACAGATTTGGCCTAAGCTGGATTTGAAACGTTCTAAGATTTTGATTTCACTCAACAAGTTGCATATCGGCACCACAATAGGTGTCATCAGTGGACACTGTCTAATAGGCAAACGACTTTTGCAGAAGCTGCAGGGATGAGGAAGAGGAGGAAACCATTCCTCATGTGTCTGCCCAGCTCTCTCCCGTAGAAGGTTGCATCACTTAGGAGCTTCATCATATAACGACACAAAAAGTCTCTTAAGCTTCATAAGAAGCTCAAAATGGTTGTAACAAGTAGGATCCATACTTCGTGGTAACACAATGTGTGTCGGCGCTTCTTAGCTAGCAGCCACTTCCAATCAATCAACCAACCAAGTCAAGAGCAAAGACCCAAAGAGACTGATCTACAAGATGGCATAGCCAAAAACTTGCTTGTAGGCCTCGAGGCGGAATACTCGTACGTCTCATCTGAAAAGACCAATTTTTGCGCCAAAGTGTCCCAGTATCTGTTCCAAGTCTGTCGGCGCTTCTAAGCTGGCAGCCACTTCCAACCAACCGAGTCGAGAGAAAAGACTCAAAGAGACTGATCTACAAGATGGCATAGCCAAAAACTTGCTTGTAGGCCTCGAGGCGGAATACTCGTACGTCTCATCTGAAAAGACCAATTTTTGCGCCAAAGTGTCCCAGTATCTGTTCCAAGTCTGTCGGCGCTTCTAAGCTGGCAGCCACTTCCAACCAACCGAGTCGAGAGAAAAGACTCAAAGAGACTGATCCGCAGGATGGCATAGCCAGAAACTTGCTTAAAGGCTTCGAGACGGAATACTCGTACGTCTCATCTGAAGAGACCAAAGTGTCCCAGTGATTCTGAGTACTTAACCCTGACGACATTCGTCCTGGATCCCATGGCTGCAGTCTATCATTTGCACTTTGTTCAGGGATATCTACTAACTCCTTCCAGTGCTCTATATGCTAGAATAGATCTGCCTGACATCCATCTCAGGGATTGTGGGACAAGTTCAAAAGTAACAGATCACCCTTTACACTTTTATCTGATAATTTTTTGGATTTTAAGAGATTTTAGCCTGAGATGAGGCTGCCTTCCATCCTCTTCAGTCTGTGGTACGTTGCTTCCACCGTGCGATCTCTGTCACATATCTTCACAAACTATCTCTAGGAGTTCTACTTTAATCATCAACATTCCATGGTGCATACTCAATCTACAGTCATTTTGATACAAATGTGCCTTGTCAACATGCAATGACCCGATTTCCATGTCAATGAAGTGCCTCTCGGAGCCCCAGTCCACGAAACCAAGACGACAAATCAATAAAAACTCATTCAGTTCATATTTTTCGATTGCTAAAATCGATCAATTCACCAAGATTACAGCAACAAGCCAAGGGTCCTCTACTTGAGCGTGTCTACAAAGCCGGCTTCCTTTCAAGTGTATAGATATAAGTACCATTAGTTGAGTGCAGCAATGAAAATGCCATTCTCATTTGCTGTCGGTTCTTAAGCCTCAGCGCTGGCTTGATTTGATTTATGCCAATTGCGTTAATTTCCCAACATGACACATACGCGAAGTGTATAAGCAGGCTTATAGCTCAGCTGCGATCAATGCAACTGTCAGTCTATCTAGCTGGTATCCAGGTATCTATCTATCGATTCATAAATCTACTAACGGGCAACACATACATCAACTGGTCTCTTAAAAGTCGAACACGAATTATTGCTCCAATCACCGAGTTATGTTGTTGAGTGGCTCTCTCTCTCTCCGTGCGGCCCCCCTCGGCAAGTCACTTTCGATTGTAAAGGCGGTAAATCAATGTCTTGGGTTCTAATCTCCGCTAAATGATGATTATTGCTCACAAATAACCGTCTGCCGTCTTGAGAGATACATACGAGTATATATAAATTTGAACGAATGTCTGGTGGATTGGAGCGCTCCTGGATTTGCATAGAACAGCGAAAACGTGATGTGAGTGTGTGGCAAGGACGCGCACTCATCGTCACCCTCAATTCGGAAGAGGAGATGCATTCGGTCGTTCTTCTTGGTTGTTGGACCTCAATCCCATTGGGAAATATCGAAATAGAAACTATCTGTGGCACATGGTGGCGAAGGATAGTGCGCGAATTTTTGCGCTTTTTATAGCCGCCGCCGATGCCACTGGCACTGCACAGAGCGCTCAAGGCATAGCACAAGTGGTTCGGTCGATTACACGACGTAGACATGGGTTATGAATAATTTAGGTCCCAGTTGTGCGCTCTGCATGGCACATTTGCATGCGTTTAGCGGGCGGGGGTACGGGTGCGGTACGAGGGTATTTATTGTTTGCATGCATTACATGTCGGGTAGTAAACTATGTCGATTTTATTTAATGGGATTTTTTTTTTTTGCTTTGCATGTACACGGGAGGATGTGTTGTGTCCTTTTAATGCAAACTATACGTTATTGATGATATTGATAGACAGAGCTTGTGCAATGCTGCTGTTGAAAGACAATAGTCGAATTGAGTGCGTGCAGTATGGAATATCGTGAGGATAAACAGCGACAATTCCATTGAATTTGGTATTAAAAAAAAAACTCTGGAGACAAGAAAGTGAAAAAAGAGAAAAGGACACGACTTGCATACAATGTGCTACTAAAAATAGACCAACGGGGCTCGACATGACTAATCCATTTTATACTGTCAAATCTCACCTTTCGATAAGGCTTACAGCTCCTTGCTCTGGAATCATTATCCCAAATCGCTATTCGCCTCCATTTGTCTCCCAGCCTCTGTTGTAGATCATATCTGGGCAATGCAAATGGACAAATTTCAATTCGTCTTGGTTCGTGTGGCACATTCCATGTGTCTTGTACAGATATGTCCACTGATTCCAGTTCCAGTACCCATAAATGGCCAAAAACGATTAAGATGGATTGGCTGCGAGCGACACACCCAGCAAACAATGAGACTCGCGAAAAGACCAACACCCGCCATGCACTTGCAGGTAATAAACTAATCGCTCTGGCACTGGTATCTGTCGGTAGTACCTACTCCATCATCGAGGGTCCGAAAAAGTATGATTAATTGCGATTGCCATTTGGCGCGCGCGCGAGCGAGCGATGCGATATGTGGGCGCCACTCGACTGTGCTGGTGCAGCAGTGCAACAGTCCAAAACCAAGTGGAGTGTATCAATTCAAGACGCAAACAAACTCCATGGAGGAGCGCATTGCCTGCAACAGCTGCTCTGATAGCGATCTGTGTTGCATTGTAATTATTAATGTGTACCTGAGGTAGTTACCAGCGGAGGCGGTTGACTGGACAATGGACCCCGACCCAAGAAATAAGAGAGAGAGATTACGATCGATTTATAATTAAAAAAGACTCTTGTGAGTGGATATTGTCACATTAGGGCGTGCTTGAGTGACAAGGAGCATTAATTTGGTTCACGCTTTTATGTGACACAGTCTTGGACTACTGAAACATGAACCCGGAAAGGGTAAAAAGATGCTGAAGACGGTTCATGTGGGGATCCATGTGGGATCTAAGTCGGATTAGCTGGATCGACCATCATTTCCAATAAGGATTTCTAAACTTTGACAGGTGATTGTGGCCATTTTGTTGAAGCGACATCCGTCAAATTGACTGTCATTTGTTGAGTCGGTGTAGCCAAAGCAACATGGAGAGTCACAGCGATCAACAACATGTTTGAGGCATTAAATTGTTGGGTGGAGTGCAGCGCAACATTTCGCACTCTTCGAACATGTTAAGGTCGTTATAAACGTCATTCAGAGAGAAAAATTCGTAACGTGGTGGGTAAATTCAAAGAAGACCGATTCAATATGCCAACGACTTGCAAGGATCTGCCGAAAATATCGCCGCTGTCCGCGAGACTGTGCAGGAGAACCGCGCCGCGCACTAAAACTCGCCTTTTTGCAGGTCAAAACTTGGTAAATTCCGCGTCATGACTTGGGCCTACACCCGTACAAGATTCAACTGATCCAGGACCTTAAAGTTAGTGACCATGGACAACGCCGTTTGTTCGCTGACTGTGCTCTTGAGCCCTCGACCCCAATTGCGGTCTAAAATTCATATTCAGCGACGAGGCCCATTTCTGGACAAAGAGGTTTGTCACCATGGAAAACTGTCCAATTAGGGAACACCACAATCCACATAAGGTCCACCAAACTACAGTGGATCCAGAGAAAGTCACTGTTTAGTGTGGATTTTAGACTGGCGGCATAATCGCTCCAGAGCTCTTTGAGAGCGACTTTGGCCGGGCTATCAGTCGATGACCACCAATTTTTTTTGGCCCCAATTCAAAGATATGGACACTGATGATGTGTGATTTTGACAGGACACCACCACGCACAGCCCGTGCCAAAATGGACATTTTCCACTAGAGATTTTCGAACTCTGTCATTTCCCGCGGAGGCTACGAGAATTGACCGCCGATATCGTGTGATTTGACACCGTTAGACTTCGTCTTGTGGACTTTTCTTAAGTCGCAGGCCTGTACCAATGAACCACTGCCCTAAGAGCCGACATAATCAATTCCTTTGGTCCAATTCAGCCTGATTTACGCGTCACAGTAAAACAAAATTGGTTGTTTCGGATGAGCGTCACTCAACGAAGTCGCGTTCAATATTTAAAAAAATATAATATTCCATACACAATGGCATATATGGCTCTTTTAAAAAAATCAAACATTTCGATGATATCTCCCTCACAGTTTGTTTTACACAAATCTAAAGATAGGAAGCACTTAATGGAAAGCCTCCAAATCATCGGTTTTCCCTCTCACAACAAATCCATTCAATTAACAAACTAAACGATAGATTAACTATAAGACGGAAATTCCAATTGTTATTGATTTCTCAGAAAAAAAAAACCAACAGGAAAAACCCACAAGGACACGCAATGGAATCCTCCACCATTTGCAGCAAATTAAAGTTCGCTTGCATTATGCAAATCGATTGCCACTATGCCCTGGGTTAAACGGTTTTTCCGGCTGAAGGTGTATAAAATGTATGTGCTCCAATCGATTAACACTAAATTTTGCTCGAAACAATTTTCAAGTTTCCCTTCCCCATCGAGATTAGAGAGGGAAATGAAACAATCGAAGTTCCTTTTGTTCTTTGTGCACTTTACCTTTGGGCTGCTTGCCCCCACTCCACTCCACCATCCTTTGCGTGGTGGATCTTTGGAAAGTATATGTCCTTATCTGGGTTACAATTTTATTAGGGTGCATAAAGTTCAGTGGCAAGAGTTTAAAAAGGGGATTTTCAACTCGTTGGTACACTTTGTGGGCGTTTAAGTAGGTGTTGAGGATTGAATACTTCTTCTGAGAGGTGGTAAAGGACTCGTTTTGCATCTCGAGTAGGAGAGAAGGCAATCGAAGGTTTCAAAAATCTTGAAGGCTTGAAAGTCGTCAAAAAAAACTTCGAACTATTCACTGTGGAAAGGATCAGGACGGTCAAAGCGACACCACGTTCAAACCCAGTATAACAAGAACCATAACTGGTATTGTAACGCGAACCATAGGCGAGAACAACTGGAGGTACTGGAGAGGTATCTGTGCTTGCTGTGACCAAGTTGATAGCTAGAATCATCCTGGAGCGAATCAGTACACAGGTATCGCTCTGGATCCTCCAGTGTCGACCACACCAACACCATGCGGATCATCATCGATGAATATCGATCACCACTTCACCTGCTGTTCATCCAAAGTGGGGTTCTGCAAGGCTATATACTTTCACCAATACTGTTTTTATTCGTGATTAGCGATGTGCTGAATGCGGCCTCATCAATAGGAAATGGAGGAATTTGATGGACTCAAACACCTAGACCATGCCGACGATGTATGCCTACTGTCTCACAGAATAATGGATTCTCACCAAATGACAGCAAATTTGGAGAGGAAACCTGAGGAGGTCGTTGGCCTGAATCAGCCCATTACCAAATTCACCAACTCGCATATGCATTGCTGAACAAACGGTTGAGAGAGTAGAGAGTTTCCAATGCCTTGGGAGTATTGTATCAACCGATGGCGGAACCGAACTGGATGTAGCCAACGGAAGAGGAAAAGCAGAATCTGCATTTGGGATGCTATCCGCAGTTTGGCGATGTAGTGCTTAAATACCAAGCTACGGTCGTTCCAACGTTCAATCCGTGCTACTATATGGATGTAGTACCTGGAAGGTGACAGTAAATATCACGAGGAAGCTACATCTTAAGGGTATTCTCTCCAAATCAGAACGGGCACAACCATACGACGACGTACATAAGTGCCAGAGGATTGATCACACTCTCCGAAAGTCCATAGCTAACCAAGTGATGCAATAGAACCCAATAACTTGGCGGTCCAAGGAGTACGTGGCGCAGAACAGTTGATAAGGAAGCACGGCAACTAGGAAAGAGTTGGGAAGAACTGGGGCACCTTTCTAGAAATCGCGCGTAGGGATTATAGAAGCCCTAGGACCCTTCACGAGAATAAGAGCACTTTGCTGGATGCCTCTCAAGCCTTTGATAAGGTATGCCATGAAGGCTTAAAGTTTAAGTTAAGACAAGAGCGGAAGCCGGTGAATATTCAGAAGAGCTGTAGAGATTCACCTCGCTCTATCAAGCCAACTTCATTGCAGCTGGTTAACGACTGGGGTGCGGTGGAACACCAGAGCAGATGGTCAACAGTGAAGGCTTTTAGGCAGGCTAGGGACAATGAATTCGGTGGTAGCGCTATCTGCAGATCATGGAGATTTCGGGTATGTTTCACCCTACGAAGGTGGCTCTTCGTCAGGATGATACCAGTAAACCATGTCTGTAGCAAATCGAGCCGGCGGCTCATATACTGTGTCAATGGCATTGACTAGCAGGGCAGATGATGAAGGAGGACGAGTGATGTTGCACTGTGACCTATAGCTAGAATTGATCTTCCTCTTCTAGTCCAGTCCTGGGTATACATCAGGGCACCTACACATCAAGACCAAAGATCAAAGTCATTACGAATGCTTTGTAGCTTGACTCAGATTGAACAACCGGCGGGAGTCCCAAGCCAATTGGTACTGATTCCAAAAGGCGACGAAAAGAATACCTTCCACTCTGCATCCGGGAGCTGTATTGTGAGATCTATGAGGTAGTAGGAGTATTCTGCGAATAATTATGACCAATTTTCAGAATAGGCCAACCCTGAACGATACGGTAGAAGGGTAGAAAAGATGTGAGGTGGTAAGCCTCATAGTGTTATGTACAGTGGAGTCCTTACAAGCAGCCGCAAGAAAGTCTAGACAAGAAAGGCTAACACCTCATCGAGTCTTGATTATAGGCTCAACTATAGAGCTCAACTCTTATAAGGCAAATCGGGTTATATCCAAAATATCCAGGCTAGTGGCCAATATTGGAGTCTATCCTCATGTATACAGTCCCATATGAGGACCGGCTATAGCCACAAACTTTGCGCAGAGGAGCATCGCTCAGAATCTACTGGGCATATGGAATGGTATCGGGGATGCAATAAATGTAACAGCGATCTAGAGTTGAGAGAATCGGCATCCATACACAATGGCAACAGCCACGAGAGAAGTACCATCAGACGACGATGGAGCACAGCTGGTGGACTTACAAATTGCTGGCGAACTTCAATGAGTTCACACAAGACTTAGCTTCTACCTCAAAAGATACAAGGGAAAGCTGAAAACACATTTTCCTAGAATGTCAAAGGCATGAGACTGCAAGAAACACTCTAGAAGGAGACATCAGCGATGCAGTAGCCAAAGAACACTGATAGAGTTCAAGCTATAAGCGAGGGAGCATTATGCACGACCTGCGGCGGGCAAACCAAACACCGAGAGGCGAAGGAGAAAAGAGCCTCACAACTTAAGGAAAAGACTTGACCTCAGAAGGAATGCCCTGATCGCCGGTACTATAGAAAGACAACAGAAAAGGGGTTATTCTGGAGCGTTGGCCACCTAAACATGCTGGAGCATATACTTCTGCATAACTTCATAGCACGGGTTGCAAATATCCACCGAGAAAGATAGACAGACAGACATGTCCGGAAGGGCGATTGTTGGTTAAGGGACTCCTCCTCTTTCTTACGAAGTTGTGGACCATATTCAGGTCATCATAACCGTCCCACTTGACTGCATCCCTACTGTCTTCCGAAGCGTCTTCACAACCCAATTTGAGCGCATAAATGGCTCCACTTCATCATTTCTTACATAACCTTAGAGCCAACTAATTTCCTCTGATGAGACACCAGCATTCGCTTGTTAACACTTTCATCTGCACAAATTCATTACAAAAGATATATTTATCCCAAAAAAAAAAAAAGTCATCCATCAATCACTCTCGACAACCATAAGGAAGTCTACAACAAGCGCCCCCAGCCCAGCAGGCATTTTTCATAGCTCACGACGACAAATGTGTGAACTTACACGCGCGCATCTGCAAACACTCAAATTCAAATTCAAATTAGTATCCATCATTTCACGAACCTCTCAACCGACTTCAACAGAAGTTACGAAACCGCCAATCTCTGGCTTGGACTCTCTCTGTTTAAGGTTCAAATCAACCAGAGAGCTCGAACATTGATTGATTTTAATATTTGTCCGAATGAATTGCCCCCAATCAATTACAGTTTATGGAGTAGGTGCGGCGGAGAAGGAACCCACACACGGTTTTTCGTTCGGCCCAAAGGCTTCCGCACAACAATAGCCCTGGTCAATTCATTTTCACTTTTCATTATGACTGAGTTCGGCAGCAATTAGCCGGCAGACTCTGGTCTCTGTGCATTCAATGGGTTCTCTCTTTGTAAATCTTTTTTGGATTAGTTTGACCCACTTGCTAGATGGAATCAATCAATGGCAGCAGCAGCAGCAGCACTCTCAGGTATAACGATGTCGCCTTCTGCACTGCGGCTGGAGTAAATTACTAATGCCAAGGCATTAGTTAAAATTATGAATTCAATTACTTTTGTATGAGCATTGGTTGGGCCAATTAGACTGAGGGGCTACGTGATGCTATGTTAATTCTATGCGCGACCGGGTTGAGTCCTGATTTTTTGTTTTGTTTTATTCAATTTTCCGCCGCATTAATGTGCCACAAAAGAAGTAGGTTGGGAAAACGTTTCGATTTCGAGTAATTCTTTTCCCGTTGATGATGCTGATGGCGGTGGTTGCGGTGATTATGCAGAGTTCCTACGGTTGATTGAATGAAAAGTGAGTGAGCGCGGTGAATGGGGGCTTGGGGGGGTAAATATCACAATCGGAAGTGGATGCTGGATGCTGGATGCTGGATGGCGGGTTGGCCTCTGCATTTTAGGAACCAGTTTTATATAATAATTGCTTTGGTTGTTGTTCAAAATTGATTTGACAGTCAAGTGGAACGAACCAGCGAGATTTAGTTCAAGGAAATTGATTCAATTGATTCGAGTAGTAGTCCCCTTGCTTTGCGTTGGACTAAGATTACGAGGGTGGCGTGTGGTTTAGCGGGCAAACAAAATTAGAAAGCAATATCATAAGCCATCTATATTAATGAGGTGGAAAGTGGTTCGTTCAAGTTTTTTTGTTTTTTCCTATGATAATCGCTAGAAAGATGCTTTTGGAAATTTTAATTTCTCCATGGAATTGGCTGTATTAGGGAATGATTAGACCTAAAATATTGAAGTAGAATAAATTGCTTCAGATAGTAGATATTCAGCCAGTAATTTGCAAAGTTCAGAGAGAAATAGGAATTTACTTAATTTCGGTAATGACATAGTTGAGGTGGATGATGCCTGATGTATCGATAGTAGAAGATAGCAAGAAAAAGACAATCAAATTCTACTTTCAATTCTCACAAAAACTATTGTAAGAAGTCTGTATAATGAATCGGGGTTGTCCATCATTTCAAAGCACTAGAACAGTAGATTTGGCTCACAGGCAGAAGAACGCGGTGAAAGGTCCACACGGTTCTACCAAAACACCAGCCGTGTATCCCTACGACCAAATGTCATTTAGTATAGTCATTTTTCAATTTTAGAATGATAGAAAAACGTTTTTTAATAAAATGAGACCAGGAATATTCATTTGTCAAGACATTGAATCGAGTTTGTACATTGAAAAAAGCAATAAGACTTTAATTCATGTCACTTACTGAATCATCCTTTACATTAAAACACCTAAACCTTCTTCCAAACGATTTAATATTATTGAATTGTTTCCATTTTGAACTTCTGATGCAATCAGGCAAATTTATAAATAAAGTAAAAACTTTTAACATTGTCAGTGTCAAGATAAACCTAAAAATTTCTTTTCTCCTCAATGCCAACTCTGCAAATGTAAAAAAATGTAAACAAGCTCGAAAGCAAGAAAAACTCCGCCCATATAGCAGTTCATTTTCATGGCCGTGTTGCCATCAATATCTTAAAAGAGTTTTAAATTGAGCTAACATATAAATGATAATGCTTAGGAGTTAAATGTTTCTTTAGCTTTGAGGCCAATGTGACACGAGTTTTAAAAAGGTTGTACGCGTGCATACTTTTTGTGAACAAATTAGCGAGTAGGCGATGACCAATCGCACATAGAATTAAATGTTTAGTGCGAAAGTGTAGAAATAAGCTATTGATTGAGAAGGTTACTTGGCAACACTGTGCTTAAATTTACCGATTGTTGGAGGTGTTTACCTTTTTTTTTTTTAGTATTCTCTCACATAGTGTTGGTATATTTCGAGCAGAACTTCGATTTGGTATACCTGCTGCTCGTGCATGGTGGCCTGGTGTCTCAGCTGAAATTTCCTTTGAATTTGTTGTTTTGGATTTTGTGAAGGAGCTGGCGGTTGCCATTTTGACTGCAGAAATGTGTAGAATTTTACTAGCCATGCCATAGAGGATGATGAGGACATTCACTGGCCTTGAAACTAAGGCCCCCTTGCTTGTTATGTTTTCATAGCATTCAATTTCAAGATGAAACACCAGGCCATCATGATTCAGCAGTAGGTATTCCATGATTTGCACATCCAACTTCTGTGTGCCATGTAACAACCCTGAGTAAGAAAATACTGAAAAAAAATAGACACAAGACGATGATCATTTTTACCGGTTGGAGGCGGGTCTAATTTTCTCTACTCTTGTATCCAGGGTCGTCATATTCCACAAAGAACTTTGAGTTGGGATACCTACTGCTGACGCATGGTGGCCTGGTATTTCATTGTTTCAGTTCGAAGGATGGAATCAGAGGGGGAGAATTACTTCCTCATGGCCGGAGATTTGAACTCCAAACATAGAGATTGGGGAAATCATACACCAAATGCTAGAGGAAACTCACTACTCAATTGGTGGGGTCAACACATTGTCGAGTTTTGGCTCGATTTGGAAGCTACAGATAGTCCGTCGTTTCCCAGAAGCGGCTCCTTTCTGGATCTACTTCTATTTGAAGAATGATTACAGCTGACTCACGTGGACCGACAAACAATAAACTGTCTGTGCACGTTCGTGTATGACAGTGGCCATTGGAATTGGAAGAGTTTGTCCAAACGTACTCCTACAACTACCTATAGTAAGACTCGTTGTCCAGCACTGGGAGTTATTTCCTTCCGAAGCTGGACGATCTAGGAAACATAGAGCTCAGCAAACTCCTGAGATTTATACTGTTATCTGTATGGTTTAGCTGAGTGGTCTAATGGGTCTTAGGTTCCCATCAATCCTTGGGCACAATGGACTCATAGTGGTCTTAGTGAGCCGTTGAAACCTACTGTCAACAAGGGCACCTGTCCTGTGTGGTTCAGAGCAGAGGCAAGCAGGATGGAAAGGATTCAGTTGTCTGAGAGGGACTTCCTTCGGATTTGCCTTCACTTGTACAGAACACCAGAGTCTCAGTACATAAAATACAAAGGGAGTCTGATAAGAGTGGACAATTTCCTAATCAAGGTGACTTTAGCGGCTTTGTTCCCCCAAGAGTCATTCCTCTTTTTCGTACGGTTCAAAGACTAGCCTCTATTGACATCACCCGTGCAATGGGAATAACACCAACTTCCAGTCTGGAGCCCATTCTCAACCAGCTTTAACTAGACATATTAATGCAGGCAGCCATCAGTCATGCAGGCAGCCATCACTGTTCAAGAATGACCCAATCTGGGATCTGGAAAGCAAAATAATGCGGACCATGCAACGATCCTGCAAGAGAACATTGATCGTGAACCGATCAGTGACTACATCATGCCATATTCAGAGGAGACCATTCTGTCCTAGCAGGGATAAATGGAAGAGTAGTCACATGCCAAGTGGCTCCAAGATGGACACTGGTGTAGTTTCTGGCATTTGCTCTGAACTTGTAGGATCAGCACGATCAACGCGATCAATACCAATCCCAAGGAAAGTTTCTTCCAAGCAGAGGTTGCAAAGTATTTAAGGCTTCTCATACTCAAGGTTAGATTGCTGGACATGAGGGAACTAGAAAGAGGTGGCTCGCCATCGACCATAGAAATCAAAGACCCCACCATGAATATCTTGCCTTGTATACAAAAGCTTGAAGCAGGGTACAAAGTTATAAAAGAGGCATAAGATATGTAGAGGGGAAAAACTTCATCATCATCATAGAGCCAGCTTTGATACGACAAGGATCGAGACTCTTCTTCGGAAAGACCGGACCACCCTCGTGAGTATCATCCAGAGGTATCACATAAAGACGCAGAGCCTGGTGGAAGAGAAACTCTGCAGAAGCTATGGGGAGGAGCAAGTAACACACTTTCTATGCCACTGCCCTGGAAGTAACTCCTTCAGTGACCTAGGGGTAATCTCCAGCGTATCAAAGGACACTTTGCTCAAAAAATATTGCCGATAGACTGTCGACGTTGTTACCTGATTATTGGAAGCAAATGTTGATGATCGAGCCTATTCTACGCTCTTTGGCGCCGAGTACAAGAGATGAGACACAATGACCAAAAAGTGACTGTTTGGGCCGGGCGGCGCAGACATTGCGGCAAAACTATCAATTTTCCTTCAAATGCGAAACAGTCGACGGAAATCGAATAAGGGCAATCTTTTTTCCCTCAATGGGTACCACAATGGTACCTTCCCTGTTCCTCCAGAAATACGATGAGCTTTTAAAGTGGACTTCTAATATTTTGCTCTATTCCATATCAAGTAGCTAGCTCTATCCATTCCTTGTACCATCCAGGGTTATGGCGAATTGAGACTACAGAGGTCCAGAGACGGCTTCAAACGCGTCCTTGTTGGGCCCTTGCTTTGTCCTTCTAGCTGACAAACAATGTGTCTACTTGCGTAAATCAGAGCCTGGACATACACACTGTTATGGACATGTTCTACTTTCTCCTTAAGTAGAACACGCTACAGATACAAGGGGTGGCACTGTTTAGTTGTCTGTCACATAGTAAACGTCCCTTTCCGACAAAAGGTTCGACAACCTTCGAAGGTCACTTCACCATCACCATCACCACCACACCATTTCCATTTACACAATCCACTTCCTTTGTCTTGTCATTTGCTATAGGTACTCGTATTGCTTTCCAGTGAAACGCCGCTTGCTCTCAATGATGCTTCAAATGTGTTAATAAGATCTCAATCAATTCGCTTTCGCAAGTCATCGATATACTCAAGAGAGCGCTAACGTTTCAACATCTCCAATATCTCACACTGTTTGACAACTATTTTCCCCAAGTGTAATCCACCATTAAATCTAACCTTTTTGTCTTGGCCAGCAAATGAAATATCACAACAACAAAGCCCTGCCAGCAATTACTAATCCAAAATATAAGAGGCTACACAGTCTAGGCCAACAAAAGACAACCCACGGAGTGCGGTGAAAAGAGATTCAAGCAATTATGTTGGTTGGTTACAACACATTCCTCTGGACCCGGTGTTGTTGGGCTCCACAAAGAGAAATAGAAATACGAAACTCTGAAAACAATTGCCAAATCGCAAATTGGCATCTAGAGCGAGCGGCGACTAAAATAAAAAAAACAAACAAACAATCGTGCCTAAGTGGTTCATGGAATTCGTTTTCGGCAGATTGGACACATCAAGGTCTAGTAAGTGGCTTTAGAGATTTTCGGGACCAAGTTGACAGGTCTTGCGCAACGATAGCCGGAACCAACTGCAAGATCCACCAGAAACCAGCAGGCGATCGCCCCAAAGAAAATCTCTTGAACGCACATAAATGGCATCTCCTCATGACAAGCAGCAGTATTCCCATCGATAGCGCAGAAGCAGCCTTGAACTTGCCCGCTCTCTCGTTCGTGTGGTGACTATCTAGGGAGCCACATGTGGCGATCGACCATGATCATCATAATCGTGATCGCATGCGTGATCCGCTCTGTAGCATTCCTGCTGGGGGCACTTGAGTTTCCCTTTTTATTTTCCATTGGTATTTCTGTTTGGCTTCATGGAGCGTAGCTGGATCTGTTTGTGTTGCGGGTGGAATGTGACTGTGCTGGCTAGTGATCCGTGATTCCTTTGAAGCTGGGGCAAAATGTTTCGAAGAGACACTGTGATGAGAGATGGCGATGAATATTGAAATTTATGATGCCGATCTCTTTGTCGCGCAAATGATTCAATTTGTCGGCAGTCGCTGCCGCCGACCGCCGCCGCCATCGCCAATGGTGACGATGATTGTGTTCGCTTTTAATTGGGTGCGAAGATGAAATTTATTAGGAAAGGTTCTGTTTCTGTGTGCAGAGAAGAGGCGTGAGCGCCTTTGAAGTTCAAGGTTAATTGCTGGTGGACAGTGGTTTAATGGAGGGTGAATAATGCTGCGATGGAGACTTGCCATGCGGCAGATGGCTCACAGTCTGTTACATTCTTGAGGGATGACAAAATCTGAAATGTGTTTTGTTTGAGCAAGACAGACTTAGGCTATTGCTTCATCCACCTTTGTACCTGGTTTCCATCAGGAGACTTAGTTCAGCTTCTGTATAAAAGCTGACACTCCCTAACTTACTGCTTGGCGTGATTCAACAAAAAACAGTGAGAAAAATTCTGTGAATCATAACTGAGTAAAAAACTCGAATACAATTCCTCCCCGATAGTTTGGACACCAACCATCGATGCTATATTCGAGTTCTTTGCTCCATTGTAAGCTCCTTTCATAACTCTTTTGAATAAGACTGAAGCATGGTCCCCAATGAAGTGAGGATGGCTCTTACACCTCTTACACAATGGTAACATAACGGCTTTAAGGGAGTAAAGTGCTTGCCTTATTGATACGATCATCGGTTTGGTTAAGCCTATTACTTGCCAGAGGATGAAATGACATCGCTGATTCGTTGGAGCATTTTTCCTCCAAGGGGAGAATATTGTTTTTCCAGATTTGGGATAGAAGTCTGAACACAGCATTAGTCTAGGTGACTCTGTTGGGTAGAATCCGCTCAGCGCAGTCACAGATTGTAATATGCCTCCTAGCTTTGAAATACAGGGCTACCTTCCGTAAAAGAGGGAAGGAGTAAATTGCAGTATGCCCTTTGCCTGACCGATATCTATACATGTCCATAGAGGTCCAAGGAGTCTATGCTCTCTACCATGTTGTGCGCTGTATATAGACACTCGCAAGAGGTACTTTTTGGGACTCGAACTTTGAACGTCATGCCAATGCACCAACCACTGAGTGGCGACCATCCATTTCCGACTGATGTATGCTTTCTATCAGCTTACGACAGCCAATACCCACTGCCTGTTGCCTTGAGAATCCCCTTTGCTCTTGAGACAGTATCACCTCCAAGAGCTCTCACTTCATCTGCAGCACATAACTCCCGCATTTCGTATCAATTGGTCAGTGCGTTGACATTTTATTGCCACTTACCTGCCTCCTTAACAAAATTGCCCTTCAAACTGCACCCAGTAAAAGCATAACTCTTTTGTTCTTCCCCCATAAGGAGTGTGTGTCCCTCTAACCACCCGCGTGTATTCAATCAATTACAAGCACCTCTCTCTTTCTCCATATCTCTCTGCTTGTATCTGAGTATCTCACAAATGCAATAATTCTAATTCCATCCATAGCACAGTAACAGCAACAGCAAAAAAAAAAACTGAAACTAAAAACTCCGGCATCCATCCGCATCCACCATCACCATCCTCTGCCCGCTCGCCGCTGCGCCGCCAGGATGCCAGAGAGAAAATAAATTCACTTCTGAAACAATCCTCCATAAAGAAACATTAGTGAGACAGCAATAAGGTAAAATGGGAAAATATTATGCCATACACCTATCCAAGATCGCTATCGAACTAATAAAACTGGAGCTGGGAGTTGAATGAAGCCTTGGATGTGGATGGTGGTGCTGGTACGCGATGCCCACCCGATATAGTGATTCGAATTCCAAGAGAGATGCTGACTATGTATAAAGGTGCGGGCCACGTTAGAGAGAGAGACAGCCACCTCCCTTGACAAAGGCCAAGTCTGTTTGGTGTCCCATGTACCAGTAGTAGAGGCGCTGCTGCCAGCATCTTGTTGTTGTTTCATCGAGAGAGAGTTTAATAGACGGCGACGATTCATGGTGGTGACTCTACCGACTCCACCATGCATGCATGCATCCTAAATAGAATCCACAGGACGAAACACACACACACACACACATACAACACGAAATAAAAAGGGCGACACACACTCGGATAAAAAGAAGAAACCAGGACAGAAGGAGGCTTTGGGTTACCTTTGGCTAAGCGCATAGGTGTTTTTTCTTCCATCATCACAGAGGACACCTTCTCCGGAATTGGAGTATTCCCGATCTCCTCTGTGTGAACTTAGAAAGTAGGTACCTTTAGTAGAATCTAGGGGAAAATTGCAGAGAATGAAAATTCACACCATCTACGGAGACCCATCGCTTATGCTGTTGTCGTTGTCGTTGTTGTTGTTGTTGTTGGCGTTGGCTACCTATATGTGACAGGACTGCAGACAGATTGTGTTTACGTGTGTGCAGAGCACATTGTCTATTGTTGCAAACTGGCTTCGTTGAACAAGAATGGGGACTCGCTTGATGGAATTTTTCTCAATCCTAATTGGAGATTCTATCCGGCATCTGCACACGGCAACGGGACAGCAGATATATGTAGAATATTGACGTGCTTGTGCAGGTTGACATTAAAGCGTATTAAAGAACGTTTTGGAGATACTCCACAACGAGGAATAAGTGAATTAATTTGCAGCTTATTCCGAGTCTTTTAAAAGTTAAGTTATCGCCTTTGAAACCATCGCTAGCTTAGAGAAGCGAACGGCAAAGCACTGTACACCGTACCGCCTCATGTCCTTCCATCCTAAGTAAGGGAGTTCCAATCCATCACGTGGCTAGCTTTGGACCTTTGTCACCCTTTCAGAGAGTGTGACCAATCCACTGCCACTTTTGTTGGCATTTACTGATAAAGCTGTTCGTAAGAGAACCTGTTTGGCTGCAAAGTCCTTAAGATATTGCGTAGGCACCTGTAGGAACGGAACAGTCGCTGCCATCGGTTGAGACAATACTCCCAAGATATTGCAAGCTCTACTACGATATAGAGTCTAGCTTCTCAGAACTATACGTGCTGTGCGTGGTATACATTATTGCACGTATAGAAGGGCCTACAGTTTTATGCCGAATCCGAAGCGCTCAGGGTTATGAGCACAGCTTTCTCCTGATAGTAATGCTCTTGGATATTTGTCAGACTCTCGCAAGGGACGTGAAGGTATTTTCTGGGATTCGAACCAAGAGCCCCATTCGCAGGAGTCCAACACACCAACCATTGGGTCATGACACCCGTTATAGCCCTGACTCCCTTTGAAATTCCATGTTAGATCCTCGCAAGGGACGTGTAAAAAACGTTGAAGGTATTTTCTGGGATTCGAACCAAGAGCCCCATTTGCAGTAGTCCAATACACCAACCATAGAGTCATGGCACCCGCTGTAGCCCTGACTCCCTTTGAAATTCCATGTTCCACTGTAAATACAACCTTAGCTACCTTCAGCTGATGGAAGCATCAAGTTTGGCTTAGTCTTGGTTTGGTTGCCCTAGTTGTCTATGGGTCCCTTGGTCTCTAATTCTGTCATTCTGGAGTGGATACCAAGAGGTGGTACTCCTAAGCAGGGTTCAGTGTTGATAAGTGGGCGGCAAAAGCCTTCTCTTAACCTGGTAATTTCCTTTCGCAATTTGTCTCTGCTAAAATTGGGTTGGAGCTCTGGCGAGGGTCATGTCTTTGCTAAAATGGGCTGGAACTAGGGTGGGGGTCATGTCTCTGCTAAAATGGGTTGGAACTGTGGCGGGGGTCTTGTCTCTGCTAAAAGTGGGTTGGAACTCTGGTGGGGGTCATGTCTAAGCTCTTTAGAATATCTTTTGGTGTTTGTACTCGATATAACTCGAATATTTTCTTAAGGTTCAACAGAGTGGGCACAAACGGGATGGTTCACCAAGGCAGTTCAACCCCCATGTCGAGATTGGATTGATGGAGTTTACATATCTATTGCTACATCAGCATCTCTAGCCAACTCTAGGTAGTCAAACCAGGAGCAGGACAGCTCCTTCTATAAACTGCCTCTTGACCCGCCAAAACTTTAACTCAAATGAAAACTGACTTAACCCGCTTGTCTGGCTATTGACCCATTTTTCGCCACAAACAAATTCTAAATGCCAATAAAAACTGATTACCCTAACCGCACACATATTATCGGCGGTTAATGTCATTTACCTGAACCCAAAAAAAAAACATGTTACTTAGGTTCAGACATGAGACAACTAAAAGTCGTATTGAATTACCTTTAAGCCAAATTAAGCGTCCGATCCGAACCGCAAGTGAAAAGGAGAAAAACTTCAGACACCCTACCATACATAAGTTTCAAATTCCCTCAAGCGTCGGAAGGTGGCGTTAATAGCCAGCTAACATAAGTTCCACATGACTGATCAATTTAAATGTATTTTGCTGCTGAGCAAGCGCAACCAGACTGGAAGGAAGTGCAACATTTTTTTTTTTTTTTTAGGTGGAGTATCCGATATCCAACAACGAAAACAACAACAGCAACAAAAAAAAAAGAAAATTAAAATAAATAACACGCTGCAATGAATCAATCCGCAATTATGCTGTAAATCTATTGTCGATCGGTAAGATCGGATCGCGTACCATGTAATATAGAATCGCGGTGCTAAAATCCGCATCCACATCCAATCAGGCGATCAATCGATCGGAAATTCCAATTAAGCCGCAAACAAATGTGCAAATGCTGCGTACCTACAACTACTGCTGCTGTTGCTGCTGCTGATCGTACTAAAGCTGATGACTAGGTTCTTTTTGTTGTGTGCTGTCTTTTAACCGGATCATGGGTAGTGCCTCTGGTCATTAAAGTAATAACCACCACCACCACCATCAAGCAGCACTGGTACCACGGTAGTAAAAAAAGATCAACCGATCTTTCGCCGATCTCGATAGATAGACACATAGATAGATAGATAGATAGATCGATCGATATGCAACTGCTGTTGGTTGCTCTCCAACCTCTCGTTCTGTCTTTCACGCACTACGCTATTTAATTGAAAGATATCGATCGAGGTTGTTGCATTTTACACATTAAGCCATTAATTAAGACATCCAAGCCGGCAAGCTAGCCAGAAGAAGTTGTATCTATAGGACGATGCTTCGCATAGTTCTCCTCCAACCGCACTCTTCGGACGGACACCAATGAGCGTTGTGAGATTCGTTATCGCATGGAATTTCAATTTGAAGTTTGTTCCCTCAAGTAGCATAGCCCAGAAGCAAACCACCACCAATAAGAACAGGTTCTATGTGCGCCTTGTTGACTTAATGAGCGCTTTTCGTCCTCACCCAAAGGCGCGCACAACAAAGCCTCCACTTATCCTCTTCTTGTTTTCTCTCTCTCTGCAGGGCGTGACTAAGGAGGTGTATGTATGTATATTCTGCGCGGCGCTTCTTCCTGGATAAAGGATACCCTCTGCACAGCACCTACATCTAATGATTGACACTTGATCGACACTCCTCGATTGGTATCTTTTCCTTCGATCGCAACCAACAACAACAACAAGAGAGATCACCCATCTTGAGGAACCTCTGTGTGCAGAATCAAATGAAAGTGAAAGGATTTTCGTTTTGTTTTGTGTGCGCGATCTTTTTTGCATTCGCGATCGTGAACCGCAAACGGGTCCTGCTTTAAAGATCGCAAAATTAATTGATCGAATGATCGAAGTGACGTGTTAAAATTTTCGGCAGGTGTCCGATCGTAATCGAGATCTTAACGATCGTTTGCGATTTTTTCGGGTTGACAGCTCTGAATATAAAAAACCAATGGAAAAGAGGGAGTAACTCTACGGCGGCGGATACTCTTGGATGTTGATGGGTTAAAGCTGATAAAGGTAGTTTTTTTCTGACTTTTGAACTTTTTTTAACCGACGGAATTTTAATTAGTCCTTATGTAAGAGAGCGAGGTGTTTTTTCTTTGAAGGCGGAAATGTTTGACATTTCGTTCGTTGGTGTTGTGTAATTTGTTATTTTCGTTTAATTGGGGAGGAAGGAGAGAAAGATATAACAAATAAGAGTAAGTATGCCATTGTCTGCAAATCGACTGGGAGACTATTGAGGAGACTCTTTAGTTAGTACCTTTTCAAACTGGGTCTTAGAAGACTTGACGAACATCTGAGAGTGGGGAAAGCCCAATTGCATCAGTCAAAATCTTAAGGAATAACACTCCCATCCAGAGTAAGTCAAGAGATATCTAATGGGTTAATTCAGCCTTAGAAAGAATTAGAGAAACACCCTTCAAAGGAAGGAGGACGAGGATAACTTAACTCCAGCTCCAACCATGTATTCAGTCTTCCATTGGAGCTATACGAAAAGAAAGGACGTTCACCGTCCGAGATAAGTACGTTGTGATGCGTAGTTGAACTAAGAAGATCGTTTATACACGAGGCAATAGCAAGGGACCTAAGACGGAGCCTTGTGGAACTCTAGATTGACAAGAGATCTTTCATAATAAATTCTTCTTTCCACTGTTCATAGTATTGAAAACTGAGCTCAGGAATTGCCGCATAAGTTGAGGTAATCTGGAGGGACACAGGGCTGCCAAAGCCTTACTCGTAAGAGATCATGCTGGATACCTGGGCACTACGATATAGAAGGCAACGATTATGCCCATGAACTGGGTAAAACAGTTGCGACAGCATCGATCTATAGATGAGGTAATCTGGGTGACACAGAGCTCCCAATGCCTTAGCCGTATGAAGTCATGGTGGGTAGCTGGACACTACGATATAGAGGGCAATGAATATGCCCATGAACTGGCTTAAACAGTTGCGACAGCATCGATCCACAGATGAGGTAATCTGGAGGGACACAGGGCTCCCAAAGCCTTAGCCGTATGAGGTCATGGTGGGTAGCTGGACACTACGATATAGAGGGCAATGAATATGCCCATGAACTGGCTTAAACAGTTGCGACAGCATCGATCCACAGATGAGGTAATCTGGAGGGACACAGGGCTCCCAATGCCTTAGCCGTATGAGGTCATGGTGGGTAGCTGGACACTACGATATAGAGGGCAATGAATATGCCCATGAACTGGCTTAAACAGTTGCGACAGCATCGATCCACAGATGAGGTAATCTGGAGGGACACAGGGCTCCCAATGCCTTAGCCGTATGAGGTCATGGTGGGTAGCTGGACACTACGATATAGAGGGCAATGAATATGCCCATGAACTGGCTTAAACAGTTGCGACAGCATCGATCCACAGATGAGGTAATCTGGAGGGACACAGGGCTCCCAAAGCCTTAGCCGTATGAGGTCATGGTGGGTAGCTGGACACTACGATATAGAGGGCAATGAATATGCCCATGAACTGGCTTAAACAGTTGCGACAGCATCGATCCACAGATGAGGTAATCTGGAGGGACACAGGGCTCCCAATGCCTTAGCCGTAAGTTGGGTAGATCACAAATCAAAGCCATGATTGGAATACTCTCTGGACAGTGTCACCGGCTAGCGTCCGATTAGGGTGGAGGACAAAAAGGGCATTTGTAGTTAGTGTGAAGAATTAGATGTATCATACTGTGTAAATGTGAGAGAACTTCTAGAAATAGATCAATATACCTGAGAAGCTACCTACTTCTTAGCAATCTAGAGGTGGTACATAGGTTCAAGGAACCAGATGGAGGATCTACTTAACTACTGTAGTGTTTGGGTGACGGGTTCTTGATTTCCTTCTATGGTTTATGCTCATCCTAAGGAACGCAATTGCCCATTATGGTGCCAAGTGTTCTTATGATCACTTCGCCTAAGCTAACCCCAACGCAGCTTAAAGTAAATCACTGACTTGAGCCAACAAATTATGAAGGTGGATCACTTAGAACAGTGATCACACGTCATCAGGACACCAGCGCGCTACTCTGTCAGAATTGCAGTGGATCTTACTAACTTACTTACAGTCTAACTTACTCTAAGCCTGTTGTTTGAAAATCGCCTCGAGTTGAGTCAGCAAACCAATCGTCGCAAAGTCTTACAGAGGCTTCATGTACTTACATGTCCCGATGTTTTTGTTCTTTCTGTCGATGGCTTCTTCTTCATCCTGAACCTGTGCCTCAATCAACAAACCACTTCAGTCAGCCAGGTTGTTAATTGGTTGAGGTCATTCTCTACTGCGCCGTCTATCCTGGGTGAATTCGAAGACATTCTTCGTTGGATCGTTGGGCTCCATCTTAGTACATGCACCAGCGGAAGTCTTCTAACCAAGTTGATGTTCTTGTACATGCTATATAGTTCGGGGTAACATCATCTAAGCCACTGCAGATGGGACCAAAGATCACTCGAAGAGCTTTTCTCTCAAGAGCATATCCTCATTCGATTTTGTCAGAGTCCATGCCACTGAGCCGAACAGCAGGACTGGGAGGATTAGAGATTGCACACTGATTGGCCGCTGGAGTCACTCTGCAGGGTCAGACCAGTTTGGCAGGAATGGCCTTGCATTTGCCATGCTGATGGCTGATCGGGTTGACGGGAATCTTGGCTATCGTCGTCCCTGTTGAATGGCTTGTTCTGTCTGACATTGGCCATCATCGCCGTTGAACAGCCTGTGTTCCTTCCTTAGCCTCAGGTTTGACTGTGATTCTTCTACTGTATTGCCATTTTCATCCCTGCAGGCTTCTGTTTTGGCTTTGACTCCCCTCTCTCTCAATCTCCTTCTCATGGTCCTTTTTCTTCTTCTCTTGAGAAGTCGATGTTGTGACTACAAGTCATCTTTTCCTCTGTCGACTGATAAATTTCCAAAATAAATTGATGACCCTTCGACATGACTCAACTCTTAATCACCACAATGGTACACAGCCCACAAGAGCAAGTCATTCTCAGCAAACAAACTCCTCTAACAAATAAAGCCCAACAGTCAGTCCAAGCCACAACAAATAAACAAATATTCCAAAAGATTGATATAGAAAGAGAGGTCCTTTTCATTGAGGATAAATTTACCATAAACCATAGAGTTCTTCGACAAGAGTATGAATGTGAATTTAAATTATTTATTTGCTCTTGGTGCATGCTGCACAATTCTTAACTGCAGAGCCCTGTCTCCCTGGAGACAGTCCGTTGCTGCTTGTTTATGCTTTTGCGAAAATCCGTTCAGTTTCGCAAACAGACCAACCCCCAGAGTAGAAGTGAGGTTATGCAACTGCTCTGCGGGTCAACGTGGTATGGTGAAGGAGTCTTTCGCTCTTATCGAAGTCAGCAGAAAATTCTCATCCACACACCACGGTTCCTCGTTCCTGTTCCTGCTGATGTCTATAATCGCATCAGGTAAGGAATTATTACGGATTTTTTTTTCCTCCTCCATAACTGGAATATCCTCTGACAATATACGACCAGCAGGCTTTGCAATGCGAAAATGCGAATTCTCTTTGGAATCGTTTCGCAAGGACCAAACAATGCGGCAACATACGGCCGGCATGGGATAGACTATGTGTGTGTGTGTGTGTATACAGTAATTCATAATCAAAACAGAAATTCCAATTTATCCTGTTTTTGTTTGCATTAACTGTTATTTGGCCAGCCACCCCCAGCGCCCGCTACAAATGGTTTTGGATGCGGATTATGTTTGCTATAGCCACCACGATACGCTGTAGGATTTGGCGGTCAGTCGAACCTCCACCACCTCGTTGTCCTTGTCCATCTAACAGAGATATGGCTGGATGTTGTAACTCAATGCTGCTGTAATCGGTGAGCTACACACAGATCCAGAGGAGTCATGGTTTGTTCATGGTCATGGTCTTAGCAGGAGGAGGAGTAAGAGGAGTAGCATACTCGGTGACATATCATGAATTCATATTTACATTACATGTACGCAAACAGAAATGATACGCATTCGTGTATAATTGAGATGATCTAAGGCGCATTTTGAAGGACTGTACGTATCCCAGGTAGGCAAATACACTGGCATTTGAAATGGAGAGAGCTCCAGAGTTTTAACAAACATTTTCCTGGCATACGTAGAGCTAAGCTGAACAAATATCAGGGAAAGGTAGTCTCGTCTCGTCAATTGCTGTTTAATAGGGAGTACTCCCCTTCCGAATCGCTTCGTTGGAATTCGAAGTTCGTTCTAGTGGATATGGCTTTTGTCTCTTGAGATTGATTGCAATTTGTATACGATTCCAAGCAAATATTCTACCATCCGACGTTGACGTTGTTGATTCTTTGCGGAACTGCTTTTCCGAAAAAGTGTGCAACAATTGATTGCACTGCCGCAAACCGGAGGACGAAATACGAGGAAAAACTTTGCCAAAACTGTCTCTTGAGCAAATGAAACCCAGGACCAAGTGGTGAGTTGGAAAAATCCTGAGATTGACTCCATTGTTTGGTTTCATTTAGAAGGATTCTCACGCTCACAAGGCTCTTCATTCGAAATCTGTCTAAGGGACTACTCATTTAGTCAACCGAATGGTGGGATCGAATTGCAGAAACTCCAGGGAGGAGTCCCGAGCTAGAGTCCCTATATCGCATGCAGAGGAAAGACGTGAAGCGTAGCGTGGGACGTGACAACTCCAATGACGCTGGCTACGAAAGAGAAGAAGTAGAAGAGAGGTGCGACAGCAGATCGCCAGCAGCTTATAGGTGACCGAAGCCCTACTCAGCACAGAGTGAAAGGCGTCGATGGTTTGTTGCTTCTATTGGATGAGGATCAACTCAAGACATGGAAGAGGCATTTTTTTGGGCTTTGAACCGAGTATTCGCCACCAATATGCACCGAAGTCAGAGTGAAGTAACCGTAGAAAGCGGAGCTTTTTCGATCTGGGCCCACCAACTGATGCTTCTGTTCCCAGTACACTCGATGCCGAACAAACGCCGATGATCTATACCTTCTGTCTGATGTATAGCCCCAACCATACGACAACGAAGGTGGCAATGAATTGGTCACTCTCCCCGAGAAGCTGACTGGTTCATAGCTTACCACACGATGCAATGGAACCCGCTTACTCAGGATGGGAGGACTTTCAGCGATCCTAGGAGGAAATGGCGCACGGCAACTGGGAAAGAATTGCGGAGAGCTGAGGCACATTTTCAGAAATCCCACAAAGGGGATGTGGAAGGGCCTTCCAAATAGCTGGTGCAAATAGATCTTCTCCTTAAATAAGTCGAATTGATATATCACTCCCAAAAGGACGACGATGACAAGAGCAAAGAGCCGAAGTGATAGTGAAAGAGCAAACCTGAAAGAATAGCAAGACAGATGGAACTCTTCCGATAAAGCTAGATGGAGGTAGAGGCCTTCGGATCGATAGGTAGCATAGAGAGCTGTCTTCTTGACGCAGGCGCCTACTGGTCATGGATGTTTCAAGGCACGTGGAATACATAATATTCCGCCGTAACCTGCTACCGAACAGACTGGATATGGACTTTACATCATCAGTCAGCCGGAGAACATACAAAAAGCTTGGGAAACAGTCAATGGAGCCGCGGCTACCATCATCAAAAGCAGTGGGGATAGCTGCCAATGCAAACGAGCCTAGTATGTTAGACTGAAAGGCCACAAGGATCAGGGGTAGAAGGAGGAGTGGTGGTGGTGGTACTACGCTGTTTGCTTTTCATCTACCGCCACCAGTGTCGACTAAGAGTCTTGGAGAGCCTAACCCCTCATAGACATATGAACCTCCAAATAAGTACGTGTAAATCTCTCTTTGTGCCTTTAGAAAGTCTGACCAAACAATCAATGTAACTCACACTCCCTGGAACCGAAAAACCCAACACCCAAAAACCCATTCACATTTCCACTCCCAATTAATTGTTTGAGAGGAAAAACCCACAACACAATCGCTACACTCTTGGTAACCCCATCGAACTTGTCAAATAAATGAAATGTGTGTTGCGTGTTTGCAGCAGCCAAACAAAGTAACTAGATACAAGTTCAATGCTGTGGCTGTCCCAGTACTACCCGCCATGTGGGTCAGTTGTGCTCACTAGTATCTATTGCGACCTCGGCTTTAGGAACCGAGTGGATAAAACGTTAACAATTACCGTTATGAACGTTTCAATTAAAATACCAACCAATCGACAGCGTTACCACCCACCCACACAAACATGATCATCGAACACACCTTAACCATGATGTGGTATCGTTGCTCATCTTTGGGGCGCTGTTGCACGAAGAAGACGTTGAGAAAAAATAAATCGTTGTTGTGTCAACGTTTGCAGTCGCATCCCGTTACCACGAAGAAGAAGAAGGATGGTGCATCATCCCATGCCCATCTATTGATGAGCAATGACAACTCCAAACAAGAGTCGAATCCACCTAATTTCCTCTTCCAGAGGCACACAGTGCAGTGGGTTTTTGAATTCATCGCAATTTCGTGTGAAATTACGCGAACGCCCACACGAGGGTTTTTGGGATTTTGTCGTCGGAACGCGAGCGTGCTCGCACATTAACCACTTGACAGACAGGCAGGCGCACACATAGCGATTAACGAGCAAATGTCCTCAATGGTTAAAGCTGATGGCTGCGGTTGGCCTCATTAATCAAATGACACTAAGATTCGCGCTCCTCCTTGTCGAGATTCGTGGAAAATAATTCGTGGCGTCAATGAAGGAGATTTTGGTTATCTGTTTGGGGAATTTCGCCTGCGTGCTTGGCTACTGTGTAACGTCGATATTCATATTCACCTGATCGAGCGAGAGATACCTTGGCTGGTGGATTTGGTCTCCGCTGTGGTTTCCTGGAAACGTTCGTCTTATCTTTGATGTTCCCTCAGACTGACTGGGTCATAAATTATATACGCGAAACGGATCGTGTTTGGCGTCTGTGGTGAGCAAGGATTTGGCACTTTTCGGTTGGAATTAGCATAATTTCTCGTATCACTTTTGGGCAATCTCTTTTGGGATTGAATATCGTCTGGAGTTTGGTTTACTGATGACTCAAACTTTAGATCTAATTCTTAAGGCAGAGACAGAGAGATTTTTCTGCAAGGAGGCATGAAACAAGAGGCCAAAACCCAAACTATCTAGAAAGCAATGACTTGGGATACTACCTTCATTGGCAAATCGTAAAAGTATGTTTGAATCTATCCTTCAGAAGATTTAAAGGCTCCTTTCACTTAGTCCTTTTGTTGGGTTGGCCTCGACTGAATCATAAAATCTTTGGCTCCTTTCGGCGATTAGACAGGTAACGTCGGATAAAATCGCAGTGGCATTTTGCCTTTTTTCACAACACCCAAGGGCTTAGTCCATGAGTCAGTGCTGAGCATCCTGCATAGCTAACTGACGATGCTGTTCCCGAGACTATACCTTGCTTTGGATTGCGTTGGAAGGTGTGCATCATATTCATTGAAAGCGTGGGATTTTCACTCTCTACCCCTTTTACCTCTGATACTCGGCTCGTTTGCATTGGCAGCTTCCTGCGCTGCTGCCTTCATTGCTCCTTCATGATAGTAGCCACGGTTTCACAGACCGCTGCCCAAGCTTCTTGTGTGCTCACCAGCTTCCTGATGACTTTCTCTGCGGTTAAGTCCTCAGCCAGACTTTTCGCCAGGCTTGGAATATTATGCGTTCCACTGCTTCTGTGGTTCCTATTGATCCAAGGGTCTATGTTGGCGATCAATCTCACTCAGCGTCCATTTACTTTTGTCAGAAGATTTCATCATCACTTCGCCTCGTTGCTCTTGGCATCGTTGTCCTTCTGGCACGATATTTCCAATCGGCTTATGAGCTTGAACTCCAATAGGGCTTCTATTTACAGCTTGAAGCTCAACCTTCTCCACTGTTCTGCGCCACGTCAACTGGCAAAGAGTTGGGGTGAGCTGAGTCATATACAGAAATCGCACACAATGGAGCGTAGGCGTTGTAGACGCCCTAGGACCCACAAGAGGATACAGGATATAAGAAAGAAGTTCAAAAGGGAACCATTGCGTTATTATTTGCTGTCCCTTCTGTCGGGCTGTTCCTGCGTCCGTGTTATCCAATTCACCCACTTCCACAAAAACTTTTTGCCTTTTAAGCCTTAATTTTGGCAATCCAGGAGCCAGGATCTACAAGTTCTCCTCGTAATTTGACACTGCGTCCAATTCCGTCGTTACTGCGTGCGCTTAGAACTGCTGTTGCAAGCAGGACGTTTGGGTTTTGGATCTTTGATCTTGTTGATTCCTGAGTGTGAACTCTCCCTCTCTCTGACCATTCCTTATATAGCAGTCGAGGTGCTTTCTCTCCTTGTTGTAACTGGACTTTAGTCTCTGTAGAATGATCTAGTAGTCCTTTCGAAAGGTGGTCCTCACTGTGGTTTGTCCGGTGTAATTCAGTGGTTTCACCTAGTCATCTTGGGAGAAGGAACACAAATGGGAGCTCTTAACTATTGAAAAGGTCATATCCCCATACCTTAACTGGATTGAAGCCAACAGCTTGTCACGAATAGAAGAGTCGGCAAATCAAATTTTGTTCAGCACTCATTGACTAGGCACACGTACGACTCTATCCTTCCTCCTATCAACCGCATGCACCTCCTGCAAATCTATGCCCTACATATATCAACGGTAAAAGGACTCCTTACCCATCTGCATTTCGCTTCTTAAATTGTATTTAACATTCAAGTCCTCTTTGCCAGAAGGCTGCCTGGCTGCAGCACACCCACGTGACACTTCCACGTGCTCACTGTGAAAAATTAATGCTCCCACATATTGCCTGAGTGCGAATTATGGCATCACTCCGCATCCTTTTCCGCTGACTTCCTATGGTTATACCTACATCCCAACTCAACTCTCTCTCTCTCTCTGTGTGTCGGGCGCCACCATCTCGAACCACTATTTAAACGAACAACGTCCAGTGGACTCGACGAAACGTGGCCAATCAACGGACGAAGAGCATTTACAAATTAACTTCAGGGTGCTACGCGCGCACAAAAGGACTCTCTGCAACTCATACTGTGTAGTGTAAATGGAAATTGAATCCAATCAACTGCATGGTACCATCCGACGACTCTGTGACCAAAGAGTCACCTCGTGATGCGATTTACCTTTACCCATCGTAACAGTCGGAGGAGGAGCAGGAGTAGAAGGTGGACAAAAATGTGTAACTGTGAATTAAAGCACGTACAAGATTAAAAATTGCATGAAATTATTACTTCGCCTGCAATCACCTCGTGCTGAATTCATAATGTGGCGATCTGGTGGTCCTTGGACGGGGGCAAAAGAGTTCACAATTGTCATCTCGTCTTAAGACAGGAATCCAATCAATTTACACATCACTAAGCCCGCCACCATCAAAACAGAAATTGTCCTTCGAGCAATATCATTCAGTGTGGTCGTAAATTTCCAGTTTAAATGTCCGGGACTGTGCATAGCCGTAAGGCTAAAAAGGATATTCTCCTCTTTTTTCGCTCTCTCTATCTATTTGTTCCTAACAAAAACCCCAAAAGTACTCAAAAGGACTTTACACTATGTGGATGGACCACCACCCCAAGCTCAAAGTTTAAAATTGCTCCTCAATCCGAAACCAAGCGAATATCCTTTCAATTGTGTTGTTTATCATATTTATTTGTGTTTTTCTTCTCTTCTGTCGTTTTGTGGGTGAAACTGCTTGCATGGTCTTCTCTCTCTCACTCTATGTGTGTGTGTTTGTGTAAAAAGGACATCCAGACCATAAACACTTTTGATTTATATGCAAATATCTCTGCATCCCAGTAGATCCTGGCGCTGCTTTTATGGATTCTCACTTTACAATCGTGAGAAAGAGAGACGATGTCTCTCCAGACAGACAGATGGAGGGGGGGTTTCGTTCACTCTGCTGCAGAAGGATAAGGACCGTTTTCTATTTGAAGGAGAGTACTTATTTATATAAAAAAAAAAAAAAAAAATTTACGAATGATTGAATCGAGTGAATGGTAAAAAATATAATTCATTCGTTTTGCGGTATGAATTCGTTTATGTTTTTCTTCTTTTGGTCCCAGAGTATGGGCAAAAAGGATTGCAGGGAGAGGGAGATCCATTGATTTGCTATTCATTGCGGTAAATAAAGGGAATTCATTGGTTTGCTTTTTGGCTGGCATACAAAAAAAAAGTTATTTCATTTATTTTGAAGGACCTACTCGAAGTGTTTCTCGTTTTTTTTTTCTGGGAAACGAGAGAGGCTTTTACATTTATTAATATCCTACTCGAGGTCGTTTATTAAGAAATATTTGAGACAATTGGTAAATAGGCAATTTGAAAGTTAGTCTGTGGAGGACGGCACCTACGCCTACAGTTTGTAGTAAACACAGACAGCAGCTCACTGTCTTCTAAAGTTGACGATTTAAAGGTAGAGAAGTACTTCTTGAATTGGAAACTAGAAGAAGAAGATACGCGGTGGTCCTAGGAGCACGGCAACTGGGAAAGAGTTGGAGACAGCTCAGGCACATTTACAGAAATACAGTGGCACAAAGGCGTTGAAGAGGCCCTAAGACACACAATGAGAAACAGGACATCAGTAAGTCAGGAGCCCTTTAAGGTCTTAACATACACACATGAGCTGGTCCAGACGGCTTTCCCCCTATAGTTCTAAAGAGGTGTTCATCCACGCTGGCAAAGCCTCTGCGTAAGCTTTTCTGTCAGTCCTACTTATCTTGACTCTTTCCGAGGAGATGGAATTCAATCACCGACCCACTTATGTCCCTTCCTTCCAAGGTCATGGAAGCGCTGATAAATCGTCAGGCTCAGTTCTGTCTCCGATTCTCTTTCTCATTTTTATAAATGATCTCTTGTCTGCTACCTCTAATCCAATCCAATCCTTCGCTGATGACTGACTGCTATCAATAGCTGAAAGTGCGCTACGTTCCACGACTTATTTTGATCTCTGGATCTCGCAGGGTTTGTTTGCAGGGATGTTACATCTAGTGTAAGTTCTAAAAGCTGAACGCACAGATGACCCTTTCTAGCTTTCAAGTACTGATGTTATTCGATCCTGCATACAGATACGTCGTCATCTGGTTTGGCTGGGTAGGAAGAAAGACAACCTTCTTTGAATCCTGTGGCCTTTTACAGTCGAAAGCTGTCTAGTTAGGATAGCTATATCGGAAGGCTTGCATTCCCCTGTCAGGAAAGTCAAGTAGTTCTAAGCCGACGTCCTTTGGATGGCGGGCAAACGAGTGCCAACATCTCCGAGGGAGATTGAGTGGCCACCATGCAGTGGCAGGACCTTAAACTGATTTAGAACATGTGGGATGAAATGGCAACGAAAATGAGATTATCACGTCAAAGGGAAACGACTGTTTTGAAAGGTAGATGATGCCGTGGGATACGTGGTCCCCAAAACCATAAGAAGGAGGATCAAAGAGGATTTTTATGACAAAAGTGGGCCAAAGTCTTCACCTGTACACCATGAGATAGCCAACACAAAAGGAGAGGTTATAGAACTCCGGGAAAAGGAAAAGACTAGGCTGAAGGATAAGAGTGAAACACGGCATATGAATTTCAGCTCCAGAATGTGACTACGGGGCACTTGGTATGGCGCATTGTTTTAAGGCCGAACGAGGGCCAACCATTTTGGTGACCGTACTCCACTTTATAGGACTAAATGGCCGCTATTCATGGACCTTATGCAAAAGGATATAGCGCATATAGTCTGCGAATGTCAAGGCATTGTTAGCTCGAGATTGAAACACTTGGAGACGCACTTCTTCAACAGTATAGAGGAGGTTCTAGCTCTGAACCAAAACATGGATTTACTCACATTTTGAATTATAAACGTTTTTTTGTCTGAAGCCTTCTGACAGCCGCATACATATAAGCCCCCACAAAGACCTCCTAATTTGGAGAAAATAAGAATTGAAAATTGGAACCAAAAGGAGTGCACTATTTCACTAGCTAGAGAAAAACTGGCTTAAAATCCTTAAATCACTTCCAGCAATCCCAAGAATTAGTTCTGACAAAACATTTTGAAACTCAAAACCTATTACAACTCGATTAATCTCCATTTTCATAACTCAAGCTCATAATCGTATTTTCCTTTCGCCCAAAAGTACGATCCACTTTGTCATTGCCACCGAAAAACCCAAAGATTAAATCTCTCTCCTTGTGACTTCTTTGAAGCAAAACACAGATTCCGAGTTATCACCATCAAAACGATAAGAGAAGAGATTAATTACCGTCATTTTTTTTTTCTTCTTCCAAACAACCGCTAATAAGCACTTCCATCTCAATATCAGAAAATCCACTTGACATCATCAGGCAATGAACACAGGAAAATCCGTGCTAGGAGAGTGGAAATTCATCGTTTTGGCCCTCGACACAACCGTATCCATCATCTACTTTTGCCCCTCGCCCCTTTTGCCGGAACCCGTTCACTCATCGTGTCGTCCATTGCGACTACAAGGACAGCGATGACGACAATAACAAATCTGAGAGGACTTGTAGAATTTTTGGGTAAAAAAAAAAGAAGGAATTCCTGACAGCATGAGATGTTTACTTCTCTGGATCAGGAGCAGAGTGAGCATGGGGATTAGGTGGAAATTTTAAGAAGAAGTTTCAGGTGATCAAATCAAAGTTTGTGCATAAGTCAGTAGCACGCGAAGCCATATCTGTGACCAGATGGAAGGGAGGAAAAAAGCAATTCTGCGCCTTCGACGTAAAGAATGCCTTCAACTCTGCCAAATGGAGCTATCTATCTGCGCCGAATAATAACGCACTATTTTAAAGATAGGATCCTCCACTATGATACGGAAGAAGGGCCTAAAACATATAGAATTACAGGAGGAGTACCACAGGGATCAGATTGGGGCCCAGCCTTGTGGAACGTCGTGTACTACCGGTGGGGTACTACGGATTCGTAAAACACCAAAGGAAGTGACTCAACACTGCAATAACACAATTAAAGACGTGAAAACGTGTCCTTGTAGTCCTTGTAGAGTGCAAACAATATGAGTCTGCGAGAAACACTATAGAATGAGAGATTGGGAATGCGGTAACCCCAAGGAGTCTAATAGGTTTCATGCTCTCAAGAAGAGAAGCTTGGGTAATCGCCGACAACATTATTGCAAGCATAATGCAGGACCTACGGCGGGAAAACCAAACACAAAGAGCTGAAAAAGAACAGAGCCCTGCAACATAACGAAGAAGACATGACGTCAAACACTTCCCCGTACGAAGGAATGCCTTGATCGGCGGTAATGTAGGGGGCAACAGGACAGTTTTGGGGGGAGGTGGTTTAGCACGTAAACATACTAGCAGGGGCTGCGAATATCCAGCCAGTATAAAGAGTACATTGCCTCCAGCGCATCAAAAAAAAACCTTCGCTTTATAGGCTTCAACCTGAACTTAATGACGCTGCTGGGGACGAAGATTAACCTGTACCCATTTAACCCCCATTCCCAACTACCTCTGGTCCTCGTGGTATTGCCGTCATGCACCTTACCACAAAAGGGGCTTTAGCCTTACATACTCTCGTTCCTGTTGACCCTTGAAAGTTTGCTGTTTTACGATTGATGGAAACGTCACAAAGTCTTGTTACTCCTCTTGAGAGCTGCTTTGCTTTATCGGCAGCAGCCCTGCAGAGGGCGATATCCTTCTCATCAAATGGAGTCCTCTCGCACTCCTTATTTTCTATATGACTGGATGCTTGACATCTCCGCTGTGCGTGCAATTTTTCTCATTCTCCATCAACTCTTGACGATGTGATCCTTTTGATCCTATTCGTTCGAACACTTCCTGTGTTGTGCAGGAAAGTGCATAAAAGCCAGCCGAATGAGCCTCGAGTAGTTGGTGCCAAGTTTGCTTAGGATTCTGCCACAACATAACCCACTGGCATGTTGGGCGTTGGTTATAAGATTCATGCAACAAGTCTTCAAGATCACTCTAAGCTGGATTGTGTTAATGACGTCCTTTTCGAGCTCAGCATTGTTTCTTTTTTATTTTGCTTTAGGTTCTGTGCCACCGTGGCTAGACGAGACCATGAATTTGTCTACTTTCTCAACATCCTGTTCGGCAATTGTCAGTTGATGGCGAATGTTAGAAGCACTCAATGCTACTTATGTAATTTTGAGCTCCCCTTTGTGTGCCCCAGCTTCTATATTAAAGACCACCAGATCAGGGTGCATTTGGATACTGAATGCAGACAAACGTTGTCAGTGTGGTCCAACGAATTCCATAGTTGCTTTTGCCAGTGTTGCAGTAGACAGTGTGCACCCTTAACGTACTCTACTTTGGACCTCAAGATCCTCCTAAATTTTTCATTTGGGTTTTCTGGAATATTGCTCCTACACAAGGCCAACAATACATCATCTCTATTCAAGCCTTCTCCTAAGCAGAGATGCCATATAAATCCGTGGCCCAATTTTGCTTGAGAGACTTGATTGCTGTCATTGTTTCAGTTTTGTTGTGAAATCCTGTAGCGGATTTAAGGATTTGTTTGAGTTTGTTCATCGTTCAAATCGTCTAGTACTAGATTCATGATGTGATAGGCTGCACTATCAAACCTGCATGCTGCCTTATCAACCCTTGAGGCAAGTGAGTTGATATACTCTGTCAGTATATGTCAGTATGTCAGTATGTTAAACTTTATTGGGTTTCTAGCTTGGATGCCACTGTTGCTGAGGGCGCTGTACACCAGTCTAGGTTCAGATTGAAGCAGCCTCAGCTATAGACAAATCCAAGCCTTGACTGTTGTACGTTCATCGATCGATCTTCATTGGTCTTCTGGTAGCCATGAGCTGCGACTTTTCCATCTTTTACCGCCCCACTTGTAGACACATTTTTTACGGCACTCCAATGGTAATCCACGTTCTCCTGCACTTCCGATTTATTTCTGTTTCTAGGGAAAGAAGGTCGTTACTTATTGATGATGCACCTATAGTTCCCACTCCGACGTCCGCATGCTCCTTGCAGGACTGCCAGACCAGAGCGTGGCAGCAGTTTTTTGCTGGCAAGCGGTTTTACCTCCCATTGAGCATTCTTATCCCACTCAGCCCCATATCAAGCGTTATGAAGCCTCAAAGAGGTCCTACGACTTGTTGTCTGGAAACGAAAGGTTCAGTCCATAATAGAGGTGTCATCTTCAGTATTTGACGGTTGCAGCTCCAATTTATCCTATGTTCTGGCGCAGAGGGGCTACATTTCGTCCTCTTCCATCTCCCACAGCGCTGCTAAGTTTCTCGCTACAGCAGCTCCATCCTGTAAAAAGTTGCTGCTCCATCGAGACCCTCTAAATGCAATCTTGAGCTCAAACTCCTAAGGGGAAGGAGCTTCCTTAATAGAGAAAGAGCTCTGTCCAAGAATATGCCTCTAAGGACCATTTCAATTGATTCATTCAAAGAGGTAAGGACTTTCCCTTGAAAGCCTACACCCATTGTTCATCCTCAAGATGAACTCAAGCAGAAAGGGCATCACTTTCCTAATCACTTCCTCAGTTCCGATATGACCATTAAGCTTAAAGAGGCAATTAACTCTGTGACCCAAGTCTTTTTTTTTATCTGTGCTCTGTCCACCTTCCTTCCCAAGTCCATTCATCACAATCCCACTAGGCATAGCCACAATTAACCAACAAAATACCATTTGACATCAACTTCTTCACCACTCTCTGCACGATGGCATAGAAGAAGAGAAAAAAGGATGTAAATTACGCAACCAAAACCAAAGTCCCTGTCTCTCGCTCCAACGTCCCTTTTCTGTTGTATGTGCTCGAGCACATATTATGCTCTTTGCATTTCCGCTCTGTAGCCAGAGACATATTATGCCGGAAAGAAGCGACCATTTGTTGTAACCTAGTTTCACATCCCGTCCATATAACATGGATGCAATTCCTACTCGCAAAAAAAAAAAAAAAACCGGAAATAGTTTTGTGGCTGCTAGATAGATGGACACAGAGTACGAAGCGCAGCACTGGGTCAGTGTGTGCGTGTGTGTGTGTGTGTGTGTGTGTGTGCAGTGTACTCCTCCAAATCGCAATAAAAATCTAATTTTACATATTTCCTGGCGCGCTACTCTGGTGGAAGAGCCATCTCTGTGGAGAAATGTGTCCAGAACGTGCCATGCAACTAGGGAAGCTTCCTAAATATTTCATTTGCCATTTCGACTGGCACACAGTGTGCAGTGTGGGGGAATGTTTTCAGGATATATGGAAAGTAATATCGTTGGCGGAACATGTTAAATGGATATCAAGGATGTTGAACATCAAAGGAAAACACTCGTTGGCTTTTTGATCGTTATGTGGATGCGCACGTTAATAAGTGCAACGATTAGATTTGATTAGAAAAACTGGGTTATCCTTCAAAATGAAATACTCTTTTGAATAAAGGGATTCAAAAAAAATCAGCTATCCTTTCGCAAAGTCACGCCAAATACCATCACTTCGTTTGAATCCATTGAATCACGGTCTCTCTCTCTCTCTCTCTCTCTGTCTGTCGAGCAGCAACTGAATGATGTGATGACTAACAAAAGGATTCCGATTCCGAATTGAAGGATATCCTTGGCAACTCACATATGATGATCTGTCCAACTAAACTATGCATATATACGAGTACGACCAGTGTGGTGGTTAGAAATTTGTCCGCAAATGTAAAATTCTGGTCCTGATGGTGGTGGTGGTGGTACCCACTTGTCATCGACGGATGTACATTGTACAGCGAGGGTTTTGGTTGGGAATCCACTTTTGAAGTTTTGTCACGTTCTTGGGATAATGTCTATGATGAGTGCATGCACGGGTATTTTCAGCTCATTGTCATCCTTGTGGAATGCAAACAGGAAGGATGCAGATGGCACTAATCGCGCGTGTATATTCTCTCGTGAAGGATTGCGGCAGCGATGTGGTTTACATCTGTCTAGACAGGGTTAGAAAAAGGGGGGAGCGGATTCTATCGAATGAGTTAAAATATGAATTGATTGAGGTAACTAGGCAGCTTCTCTTTCAAATATTCTGCGCAATTTTGTAGGCATGTTGTGCTTGTTAATCGCGTTAATTGAGCACCTAATAGGATTCCATCAACAAGTCATACACATGGTCACATTTGCCTTGAGTTTCGCCCTAATATTTATACTATGCGTCGATCTCTCAAACTCTGACTTTGAGCCGAGACCTCTCATCTACTGTCCCGTCGACCAGCTGTTCTGCCAGCTTGAACTATCAGGCATTGCATCTCTTGCTCAGCTATGGAAGGCTCATTCTAGTGAATTGGTTTATCTAAGGTATGAATGATTCCGACCGACTGTTACCAGCCACAGCACACGGGGCGCCCTAACTTTCTGGCAGTGGATCAGGTTATGGACCAGCCTTACGCCCCTGTGAATGGTTCGTAGAAGGAAGACGTGAAATACACCATACGGAGACATGAGTACAATACCATAAACTTGGTAGTCACACAAGATCATCGTCTAACGAAGCCTCTGTCCAATCATTCACTGCTGCTGTTCAAATGGCCCTTTTTCCATGGTTGCACCAAGGGATGTGCTATCTTCGCAGGATACGACATTCTCAGCGTTTTTTCAAGTCGAGGTCGATTCCATTACAAGACATGACCAACTAAACCTGGACAGCCACTGCCGAGGCAAAGGTATCACCATTCTGTCGGACAGTCAAGCTACTGCTAATGAACTGAGTTCGTAAGACATAAAGTCTAGACTGAGAAAAAAAAAACTGAACAACCTGGCGAAAGCAATAGAGTCACATCTAGGAGTTCAAGGCAATGAAGCTCCTGACGCATTAGCAAGGCACGACTTGGAGAACAATTTTGTGGTATAGCCCTGGGAACTAAGACCTGAACTTAACCCTCATGCAAGGCAAGCCAAACCACTAGAAACCAGAAGAGAAGTAAAATCTGCCTAAGCCATAACAAAAATCGACTTTATATCCTGACAGATATATAAACAGACGACTCTGTGCTTGAGGAGCACATCAGAGAGCTATGAACTGCAGATTGAACTGACAACAAGAAAGACCACTACCTAGCTACTCACCGAATGTGAATCATACATTCTGAAAAGAAGAACTTGCCTGAGTGCTTACTTCTCGACAGAGAGCGATCTACCATCGTTGGATCAAACTACTTAGGCTGGAGGAACTCCTTTAAGCGAGAACTACATCGTTTAGGGCCTCAGTATGGGGATTCAAAGGGTAGCAGTGCACCAACGCCAGGTTTCTCTGATCTAATCCTCTGTGAGGAACATCGTTGCATCATACTACTTGGGCTGGTGGAACTGCTTTAAACCAGAACACCAACGCCAGATTTCTCTGATCTAATTCTGTGTGAGGACCATTTGCAGGGGAACCTTAAGAGCTCCGGTGTTTCTTCTTTTTCCGGGCATTCAGGGTGGAGTGATGGGGAATCCTCCTTGGTAAAGCTTTGTAGATCTATCTGCCCGTTATCGGCAGGGCTATCTATTCTCCCAGCTGGCTAGTAAATGGGTACTTCTCTTCTCTTCTGCAGGCGTATAGTACTGATGGATCAGTCTCTACAAACAGATATGCAATACCTTGTCTGCAAAGAGGCTAACAAGTGCTGCTTCGCCCAAAATCTGTATACCTATCGACCTTTGTTGTAAGTACCTTTAGCCAGGCTAGAGCCTCTGTCTTGCGCCTTTATTGCACAATTACAATATCCCAGCAAATCCAATAAATTGTATTCCTTGTGTCAAGCATAACCTCATCTTACAACATCATAAATAGAAGCAGTCCGAGTACGAAACCTTGTGGAACTCCTGCAGTATTTGTAGCCCTTGTCAGTTTTATACTAAAGTTTTCTGTTAGTCAGTTATGTTTCATGGCAGTTCGATGAGTCTGCAGAGTTTAACAATTTTCTTCTGTCAAGTGTCACCTTCGTCTTGATGGCGTTCACCTTGAGAGAGGTCTCCCAAAATCTGAACTCAAAAGTCCGGAAGCTCACCTTTCTCCTCCCCAAAATCAGGGAAGACTTGGTATAGTGGTACTTGAAAGGCAGGTGGTATTAGGCTTCAGTATGTACTCTCCATGGTTGGTGTCTTAGGTGGACTGGGGAAAGTTGTATGTGATCTTTTTATTCCCTTGTAATTCACAGTACTTTTTTCGAGTTGAACTTAGTTGTTCGTGCACGACACCATGTCCACCTATTCATAAGCCAAAGAAACTCGCCTCCGAATGAGCCATGTTCTCCAGTGTGTTTCTTTGAATGTCTTGCCTGTCCACGATCTTAAAGCCACTTGTAATCCCCTATAGTAAAAACTTGACAATCCACTGCAACACAGTAGAGAACTTCCTATACCTAGACCACTTGGCAGCATTTATTACTGTCTCCCAACTGGAAAAAACCGACCATAAAACTCGCTGACCTGATGTAATACGGCCAGCAACAAGAAAAATGTTTGCTCTCTCTCTTTAGAAAAAAAAAATCAGGATAATCTTCGCGACTATTATGCCCATTTCCAGTTCGATGGTCTTAAGATTCCACCAAGGGACAATGTGCATCGTTTGTTGCATTTTTTATGTATATTCCTTACGCCAAGTGGTGGCGGTATTGGTGTTGCACTGCGCCAGGAGTTTATTCCAACGGACCGTTAAAAAGTTATGACTGTTTTGTTTATTGCCAGGATTCAGTTGAAAGCCTCGCACATTCTTCGTCTTCGTCTTCGCCCCCGCACACACAGCAATCTCTCTCGTTCTGATAACGATAAAAAATTGCTCCTTTTTAAGGATTTACTTTATGACTACGCCATGGCGGTTGTTAGCGAGCGACAACGATCGTAGTGGTGGTGGCATTTTCTGTAAGCGCTCGAGTACTTTAAATACGCTTCTTCTTCTTCTTGCTGCCAGGATGCTTCTTCCTTTTTGATGTACGATGTACAGTCGAAGTTTTTTCTTTTTTATTGAAGTCAAGATGTGCACTGTGCATTGTGTTTAGTGTTGTGGCGTCGCATTAAGGATGCACACTGTCGTCCCATAAAACGTTAAATATATATTTATTATTATACAAAATGGTACTTGTGATGTTTTATAGCCATCGCCATCAATGAGTGGAATACAAAAAAGTATGTATAGTTCCTGAGTCTCTCTTGCTCTGTGATCTGATGTATCGATTTCTGGTTAATAATATTGAAATAAATCACATTAGCTGTGACAGTATACTCGTTTCTGTGTTCTCCCGCTCAAGACCGGCGCGCATCGTAATTTATTGTCATTTAGTAATGCTTCCAGGGAGCTATTTGAGCGCACGGATGTTTTTATTAGCGCGCCACACACACACACAGAAAAACTGGGAAAAATATATTCGTCGTAATGAGATTCGATTCGATTCGAAGGTTTTACCTTTTTGGCCCAGTAAAAGGGGCTTCAGTGGGCACACAATCGATTCATATCTTACTGCAGACCAGTGGCTTTAAGGGACACGTCTCAGTTGACGGACAAAATGAACACGATACCTTGTCCTTGTTTGACATAATTCCCCTTGATCGGCAGCAGTGATAAAACACTTTTTTTTTTTTTTTGCGAAGTGTGTGCAGAGCAATCCTTTTGGTCAGGAATGTGGCCGAATGAACTGGTCAACAAGAGAAGCAGCAGAACGGACGCAATAACAGGCTTCGATGGATTGGTACGTAATGATTGGAAAAATTGTGTATTGTTCAAGAGCAGAATGGGTGTTACCAGGTTGAAAGAAAATAACACTTCTTTCCCCTAGGCTCTTCTGTAACTCGTTCTAGGCATGTGACAATCTGAAAATCACTCTTAAAGGTGATGTCTCAGGCAAAGTGGAGACCCTCTGCTGGGTACAAGGGTTCGAAGGAAGCAAAAAGGCACTAATTAGTTCCTTACGGAGGAATATACCTGAGCAGTGACGTTCTTGTCAGAAGGGACCCATCTACCTAGCCTAAGCTAACAACGTCCTCTTACCGTAACCGACTTCACTTCTTACCAACCAGTTACATCAGAGAACGAGAGGAACCCATAGGCACTACAATTCAACGACAGCGTAAGTGACTGTGAAACACTCACACCCCTCGGAAAGATGACATTTCCATAGCCAAGCATGCGATACAGTGGAACTGTCTAAGGATCCTGCTTTTTTGGATCCACCGATTGGCTTTGATATACGGAGCCTAAGATGAGCAGGAGGATCGTCAATGTACCGCATTTACTGTGGCCAGCTTGAACAGGATCTTCAAGCAATCGCAACCAGGTTTAAGGTTAGAAAAGCCATCATCTGGGGCGATAATCTTCAGTTCGATTAGAAAAGAATGCCCGCAGCTCTATACAACTTGGGAGAGAGGGGACTTGCCCCTTTAAAGGAGATATGTCGAGCATGATTAAGTTAGATTGGAGTTGCAGCCTGTGCTCAACTGAACCAAAAAGATCCTTTGTGATACCTCTACTAAAACCACAGAAAACAGAAACATTGAGGCGATCGAAAACTACAAAATGTACTAAACTACATTGTCTACAAAAGGAAAGAGGAAGAGACATAGGAATGGAGGGTTAAGCTGAGAGAACCATGCGAAGTACACACCTATCAGATCACGACAATGCTGAGCATCTATTCCCCCATATATCAACTACGGAACCCATCCTCATGAGGGCAACAACTCCGGAACATATTCCGGAAAGCACAACGGATGAGCTATACGAAGCAAGCAGGAAAATAAGTGACAATAAAGCGCCTGGACCTGACGGCATTCCAAATATTGCTGTCAAGGCAGCCGTCCATAAGAGACCGGACCTCTTCATAGCAACGATGCAAAGGTGCCTTGAGGAGGGGATCTTCCATGAACCATAGAAACTTCAGCATCTGGTGTTGTTACCTAAGGAGAACCTTCGTCGTATCGACCAATATGCCTGCTAGATACACTGGGAAAAATTCTTGAACGCATCAGGAGGAAACAGGAGCGTTGTCAAACGCTCAGTATGGCTTCAGAAAATCGCGTTCTACCGTCGATGCCATAAAGACGGTAGTAGATACAGCAGCCGTTAGCGAAACAAGGGAGGAGATGGAAATTGCATGCATTGGATGCATTGGTACATCACTATCCAGAATGAATGCCCCAGAGTACCTATTAAAGATAGTCATAAACTACTTTGTTGATAGAAAGCTTGGATACCAGAAGGACGATAGCGTAAAGTACCACAATATCACTGCGGGAGTTCCGCAAGGGTCAGCCCTAGGACCACTTCTATGGAATATCATGTACGACGGTGTTTTGCGCCTAACGCTACCACAAGGAGTTAAAGTGATCGGTTTTGCTGACGACATCGCCGTGGTGACTGTTGCGAAGCACATCCATGAGATAGAGGCCGCCACGAATGAGGCAGTGTCCAGGATTAAATATTGGCTTTACTCAGCCGACCTCGAACTAGCTGAGCACAAAACAGAAGCCATCCTAATAACCAGCAGAAAGACTGCGGAATATGCAAGTTTTCGGCTCGGAAACTGCACCATCCGGTCTAAGGAGGCACTAAACTACCTAGGAGTCATGCTCGACAACAGGTTAAAATTTAAAGTCGAGTATTCTAGCAAAAAGGCGTCACAGATGTAGGCAGCGCTCTCTCGGGTGCTGACAAACATCAGAAGGCCTATATATGCAGGGAGACTCTTGCTATTCAAAGTGGTGAGCTCCATCCTTTTGTAGGCTGCCCCAGTTTGGGCGGCTGCGGTTTCCGAACAATTTTGGACGAAGCAGCCTATGTCATAGCTGGGATGATACCTATTGACATCCTTGCCACTGAAATGCAAAAGGTTTACAATAGGCTTGTCGCAAATAGGCAAGATACCAGGCTTACGAGGAGCGTAAAAGAGGAAGAAAGGGCACTTTGGCAAGCCAGGTGGGACAACACCACCAAAGGTAGATGGACACCCATAAGCTGATTCCAAACATTGAAATAAAAAGAACGCAAGGGGACTGCAAAACTATTACCTTACGCAGTTTCTATCTGGGGACTGTGGTTATAGAAAATACCTCCACAGATTCGGACACGATAGCTCGGCATTTTGCCCAGAATGCCCAGAAGTAGAGAAAGATTCGGAGCAGGTTATGTTCCAGTGCAGACAGACAGGACAGTTTTCTCTTCCTCCAACTTCTGCAAAAATTGTTTGAAGACGAGCCTAGACGTCTAGCAGACCCATCACTCTATGGATCATAATGCTCAGATCTGGATGACTCACGTTAGAGCGATTTCTGGTTCAAGTTAGGCCAAAACTCTGCGAAGATTTTGAACACATTAATGTCCTAAGACGTCGGGCATTATTACATGTAAATGTGTTGACTGTAAGCCATACTAAGTCGAGACAATTTGGGAGTAGAAACTTGCATAGATCTCGGCTGGAGTATAGAAGACGTAGGTATAGCTAATGTAGACCTTCAAAGTTGTTTAAAGCAAGAATGTGCCTCTTATTACAGGGCACAGAGATATTTTATAAAACTCTCATGCATCTGGCAACATTTACCGACTTCAATGAGTTTCTTTGAACCATCGAGACAAGTGCTCATTCTCGATTTTGATAAATTTATTCCTCTCGGACATGTCATTAATTGCATCATTTTATCTCTCAGATACAACAAAACATCTTCGCATTGATTGCGCACCCAGCAACCAGTAGCTACAATTGTAGTTTGGTTAGAATCCAAGTGAAACAACATGCAACACAGCGTTGAGTTTGTTTTTAACTAGCTCCTTCGATCAGGTTTTTGCTGTTCCGTCTGTCCGGCAGACAACCAGTTATCATCATCATCGAGTAGGAAGACAACCAACAACGCGCGATGTCTTCGTGATGATTTTGATGGAATTGAATGTTGTCTGGTGGTTGTTTTTTTTTTTTCGCAACTAACTGATGTCCACGTTCGAGTACTTAAGTTCTACGCGCGTTTCATTATTATTTACGGTTGCTGACGAGATAAACGATCAACATCATCACGCAAAATGTGTGTGTAGATAGATACTCTCCTCGTGCCTCCCCGGAGGAGTCAATTAATAAATTCAATGGAAAAAGGGTTTTTCCGCGCGCGCAATGAATTTTCATTACGGTTTAATGATTCTCCGGCGCATCATCACACTTTGTCTTCACTGGACTTGGTGTCCTGGTAAAAGAGGCAGATGTCGGCAGCCGAAAAAAAAATATATGGACAGAGAGATCCTTTTTGTCTTTGTTTGTCCCTTTATGACAACTTTGTCCAATTTTGGTCAAATTCATAAATCAAATTCTTTTTTTTTTTTGTTTTTCTGTTTGTCTTTTGGCGCGATGAACGAGAGATAAATCGTCCCTCGGTGGGATGTGAAATATTTCAAGGATTCTGTTCGATATGAGGAGAAGTATTATTTTTAAATGTTTTTAGGCATTATTTTTCGCTTAATTGACAGTTGTGACATTATACGGAGTCGGTCGCGTCGATGATATTCGGAAGCTTTTGCGATGCCTAATTGGTGATTTCAATGTTTGTCCTGCTGGTTTTCAGATAAAAATTGTCGTTCTTAATTAACAGAAAAAAAATGTATTTATAAGGTTTTGAAGAGATACATTTCAGTGGGAGGTGTATGGTACGTATTTGGCAACACGTTCCTGAAGTGAGTTGTGGATGGTTCGCTCGCTTTAGAGGGAATGATTGCGCTCATTCACTTAGTTCCCATCATCCATGAGGCATTTCCTATCTTTAGATTCAAATAAAACTAACTGTGAGTGAGATATCATAAAAAAATTCAACTTATTCAAAAGGCCTAGAAATGCCATTACGTATGGAGTATAACATCATTCAAATTTCCGTCGTGACTTCACTGAGTGACACGCTTCCTAAACGGCCAATCGTTCATAGCCTTGGCGCATAAATCAGGCTGAATTTGGCCAATGGCTTTGCCTATGTTGGCTTTTAGGGCAGTGGTGGTTTGTAGTTTCTTCGAATAGACCTGTGACTTAAGAAAATCCCACAAGAAGAAGGGTACGATGTCAAATCGCAAGGTGGCCAATGGGCAAAGCACGCGAAATTTTGAACCACTTTCATAAGACAATTTAATAATTTTTACACGTTTTTGAACGAAACTGCTCTTCATGTTGATTTGGCAAAACAGACTTAATAAACGACAACCAATTTGACAGTTGTAACTACGACAGTATGGCCGCAAACACCTGCCAAAGTTCGGAAATCTCTATTAGACACACTGGCCTTACTAGGCATCCAAGATTCTCTTTTAAGGAGGACCGTTTGGAAGTTGTTGGCACCGATTTAGTGGTGTCAAATGACCAATTTTTTTTACTATATTACGACGTCCTGTGTAAGGTCCAAGAGATTTGAGCCTTGTGGCAGAAAGGTCAGCAATTCTTGGTGCTCTGGTATGCCGCTTCCATGGGCGCAGTTGTTGTTCAAGATTTTGCTCCTGTGGCTCCTTTTGGCTGTCACTGGCCACCTGTTTCGTTTTCAACTCCATCACTTTCCGATGTCAGCATTTTCAGTACGCTCTCTTGGCTCAAGTAAGTCTTTCTTCTTGATTTCTTCTCTGGTCTTAGCCTCTCCAAAAAAGTATCTCTAGGCGAATCAGGCTTTACAAAATGTCAATTCATTGGATAGAATAAGACGGCATAAAGCCAAGAAAGCCCTTTCCATTGCGCAAATGCCTTCAAAGTCCACTTAATCGCCCTGATTGGCATATCAGTTACTCTCCATTCGAGACAAGAAAGGATTCTCAATTCCACGTGTCGGCATGGGCTGGGCACCTGTGGGACAAATCTCATTTGAAATTCTGCTCTTCACCCAGCACCAAAGGAACAACACAAGAATCGACAATCAAAAGTTGACTCCGATGATATGTGCTTGACAGGCGTCTTCCTCACAATTTTTCTCTTCTCAAAAAAGCTGTCAAAAAATTGTCAGCTTAACGAAAAAAAGTGAATAAATCGCTCAACCACCAGCAGCAACAGCAGCAGCAGCAGCCATTGACAGGTGAATGAAAGACAGAAATTGATTTGAAATTTTTTTGGGGGACCCTTGCCCAGTCCCGGATGCAATGGCTTTCGTTTAGGTGTCAACTCAAAGTGTGTGATTCACGACAGATTAGCATAAATGCATCATCATCATGCTCAAACCCTTTTTTGGGGGGTTATGTCGGGTGTTATGTCGCCCAATTCGAACGCCAATCACAGACACATACCCTCACTCGTACATATTAAATTATGTGCTGTGCTGCTTACCATACAATTATTTATGATGGATTTATGTGCGTGGAGTGTGCTGTGGCATTACTGATTAATCACAACTGCTGCACATTCCCAGGTAGAAGAAGAGATGTCTACAGGGCAACCCTATAACCCATCCAGCCTGACGTACGATTATTCAATTATGATTGCCGTTAATGAATTAAGCATTAGAGGAGCCAGTCAAATCATTGGATTCGATTACAGTATTACACACAATTGCTGGCCACTTAAAATGCGGGCGCACGGCCGCCCGAAAATTTGTGAGCCGTAGGTATAGTTTGGAGCTCGAAAGGGCTGCTGCTTTGTGTGGTTTGTCGACAATTGGAAGCGGGGTGTTGTGGGTAATCTCCTGGCTACTAATTGAAGGGATATTTATTATTGGGTAACATGCAGTGGCTGTAAGGGGTAAATCAATTTCTAGAAATGGAGTCCTTGATACATAGTTGTAATTGGGGAACGCATATGCTTGGAGGTTGTGTCTCAATGTGTCTCCACAGGAAGCCATTGCTTTTATGTACATTCACATCAGTCTATTTGGGTTTTATGAAAGCGAAGCCAACGAATGGAGATCATTCTTTGACAGAATAAAGGCACTCAGTGGCCAAAAACAGCCCTTGACTTACTTTTCTGCACTTATAGAAGGAGTCTTCAGTTTTATGCGGAAGGGAGATTCTTCTTTTGCCAGTAAAGAGAACATACGGAATGCTTTCCTCCTCCTTTCTGTAGAAATCATTTAAAGAGATCCCCGTTTAGCGAAAAGGTCTAGCTGGCAGTGTACTCTGAGATACACTTACAAATATGATGAGGTGTGATAGCTTTAACGGAGTCAGTTCCTCGGGTAATTTCTGATCCAGTTTGGCCCATAGTTACCTTGAGTTGCCAATACCATTCCCTGGAACGACTTCATGGCCTGGTACTCAACAGAGGTGAATTATACTCCACTGCTCTAGAGGTTTTATGACTGCATGCTAGAGCATTACATTTGGTCCAGGACAAGGCTTCTTCGATGGAAACAATTTCTGCCTGAAATACGCTACAGTATACAGGTAGATGGAAGGAGATGCTTGGAGAACACATCATCACCAACCCTGCGAACTTTCTCCATGTAAGTGGATAGAAGAAGACTCGTTCAGGGTATTCCCAGGCCTATCAGCTAAACTGGTTCAGCCAGCTATGGTACAGTTTTGTATGCCTTTGTACAGAAAGCCAGCCATACAGAATTGGCAGACCTTCGAACGTCTCTATCAGTACACATGCTTTCTATGTTAAATTTGTTTAGTTTCAGCAAAACAATCCCTACCCCGAAAAGTAAAAGTATGAGAGGACGCATGACACTATATTGCTCTGACATAGATAACCCCTTTCCAAATAATTCATTACTAAAAAAGTGACTTTTCTTCCAAAAGTGTGTAAGTAGGAAGATTTAGAAAATCACATTGTCCCCACGAAGTGATAATATTTGAATGAAACCGACAAAAATGTTTTTTTTTTTAAGCAAAAACGCCCCTAAAAAGTGGGTGTATCTTTACAGAGTGTCTGAGAGATTTGCAAAGTAGACCAATGTATAGATTTGCTTACGTACATTTCTTCGGTAAAAAGTAGGCGTGTCAGTTGACGGATTTTGAATAAGGTTAAAAATTTAAGACCAGAAAACTTTTGATAAAATTAGGAACATGTTTCAAAAAAAAAATGTGTCAGGTTGATGAGAAAAAAAAGTATGGTAAATGGTGGACAATATTTGGCGAAATTATTGCCGTAAGTCAGAGCGAATTTTCAGAATTTAGAATTTTTAGAATTTAGAATTTTTTGAATTTTTGGGATTTTCAAAATTTTAATTTTTGTGATTCTTGAATTTTAGAATTTTGAATTTTTCAGAATTTTGAAATTTGAATTTTTGGATTATAAGAAATTTTGGAATTGTAGATTTTCGTTATCTTGGTTTTCGGTATCGAGACCTCAACCCAAAACTTTGGTTAATAAGCCCTTGAGCTTTTTATATGCACATACTACAGTTGACGTGACAATGGAAGAAGGAGGTCATTTGTCAGGCAAAATGAATGAAATTCCTCAAATCCACTCTTTGGCGTTAAGGATAGTAACAACTTTTCTAAGATAACTCCTTTCCGTGAATTACAAGTGAATGCAAATATTCCATACAATTCTATCCAATTAATTTTGACACCACCAATCGAGAATAAATATTGAAACCTAATACGTGACTGACTTTCAAATATCCCCATACCCTCTCCTTCCTAGAGAAGCGAGACGAACTCTTCCAGTTTAACCAACATCGGGACCCTGTAAATCAGAAAAAGGATATTCGTGTCCGCTTTTGGATGCACTATCAGGAGCATATCCTTAACTCGCTATATTGCTATGTACGCAAGGAAGTCTAGACTTGTCCTGACCTGTAGGTAATACAGGGATTTGAACTTCTCTTTTGCATTTTATTGCCAATTTAAAAGATGATGTGATGGATACAAGAGATATGATAGCAACCTTCGCGTATTACAACTTTTTGTTTGTTCTAATTATGAGAAGGAGCGTATTTGTTGTGCATTTGGCCCCTACAGCCTCCTGCCATTCCTATGCAGTGGTCCCCATACAAATTGCCTGTACAAACATAAGAAAGATTAGGTCTTAGCAAAAACCCCTCCAGTGTTATAATGGCTTCTTGTTAAAGGACTTTTTTTTCCGAAGACCGCGACTAACTTCACCTAGATTCTCAAGCTTATATCAACAGTTTTTTGCTGGGAACAAAGTCGATCTATCCTCCCCATCGAATTCCTTTCTAAACTCGTACATTTTTCGCTCCATTAAATACGAAAAAACTTGCAAAGTCCGTTTTCGCTGAATTACACTGCCACTTGATTTCTAATAGTCCTACATATTTCACTCTCCGAGTCTCCTTCTCCTTGAAAGGATGGAAGAAAACCAATATTTCATTCAACTCAATTTGATTCCTCAGCAGTGTGGTATAAAATGCTTCCCAAAAAAACAGGAACCAACCATTGAATTTATATCTGCTGAACAGTATTCCATTTATCACTGACATCCTTTAATAAATGCCTGAAGTGAGGGGTGTGACTTTGCTCTCAAGATGTACCCACTATTTCTTTTTTTATCACTTCTACCTTTTTAACTATAAAGTGGACTCTAGCCATTACAACCCCTTTTTTTGGTACATATGCATACCCTCGGTGACATACACAGAAAGGAAGGGTCCTGGTAAAATATATGACGGTTCATAATCGCCCCGAATATTTCACAAAGTGAATTTCTTCATTTCCTGTTCTGATATTGGCGATATGAGATATTTCTTTTGGCCCTTTAAGATACGAAAAAAAAACCCTCACCTTGAACACATTTCTGGGTGTAGGTAGTCAGAATGCACCTCGCAACAAATCTCAATCCCAAATCCAACTTTTTTGGTTAACACTGTGACAGATTAAGCAACATGTCCATCCGAAATCTGACAGGTAATTTCGAAAGGTGTCAGACTTTTGGTTTTCTTTTTTTTTTGGACCAAGACATTGTTTCGCCCACCAGAGGTTGGCTGTTTGTGGTCATCCGAATCTCAGTGGCGGCCCACATTCGAGAGCAAAGTTTTCTCGGATTATGACGGGACGTAGTTTGTTTTTTTTTTCTTTCTTTTTGAAATGGAGTGACAGGGAGATTAAATTCATTCGTACACAAATTAAAAATTCGCCACACTTCAGCGCAGATGACTTTGGTTGAAGATGTTTTAGTTATTTGCAAGAAGTATCTGTTAGGTCATCCCTTTGCAATAGACCAATGGTTTGAGCAACTGTCAAATCGAGTGTTCTATTCTGGGGGCTTAGATGAGCTTAATTGACTCATTACCAAAGCACTTCCTATGAACAAACACACCGCGCTAATGTGAGTGGCCTCGGATTGACGTATGAATGTCATAACGAGCGATAATCCTTTTGAGTGATTTCTTGGTAAGAAGTCAGTGTGGCCTGAATGGTTCATTTTTGGGTTTCGAATTTCGTCGACACGTGGGCGTTTGTCGGTGGTATTCTAGGCATTTGAACTTGAATAATAAGTTGAGGAGGGTTCTTTGAAAGAGACTGACTTAGCTTAGACCACAATATTTTGGGATAAGATTCGAAAAGAGCCACTGAATGTCAAAGTTTCCGTATAAAGCATTGAGGCTTTACTGGCCACCATTTGCCTTCCTCCAAGACCTGAGGCTCCAGTCAATATTTCTAACTATGTGCACCATATTCTTGAAGAGAAGAGTTGGGTTAAGTCAGCAGTAAGTGCAGCTTGCACTCGGGTTTCAATGAGATCAATTATGCTTCCCTAGGTTGCGACTGAAAGGAATATGAAAAAGAAAGTGGAACACCAAAAAGAGTGGTGTGTCCTGGCTGATGACATCGTGCCTGCTTTCTGTTGGTTTACGCCCAACAACTGTCTGTGCTAACGCGCAGTTGGCTCAAAACATGATTAATGATTGATGTACTAGAGAAGAACTCACTAAAAGGTGTCACCATATCGCTCTCAGATGAAGTTTAACATTTTGGATTGCTAGCTAGAAGCTTCTCATCATCGAAAACATCTAAGTCGCTCCCAGTTGTCTAACAGTGTAAGAGTGCTTTGAAAAGACGTAGAACTTGTCACTGGCTATGACAAGGCCATGTCAGGCTTTTGAGTCGCTTGTTTGGTGGAAGAGTTGAGGTTGACTTTAGCGCTAAACTACAAGGAACACTTTGTCTCAGATGCCCGGGAGGCTTTCGGGTAATCTACCTTAGGTGTTGCTCTAGACACACTGTTGCACTAGACACACTATTGAATCTCTCTACTCTTGATATTTATAACATAGGATGTGTATAAAGCCTTTCATAAAATGAAAGGAGGTGGCTTTTTGCATGAGCTGCACTGAAGCTTTGATGATCGATCTTGATCTTATGGCTATGCCGTCTGATGGTATGACAATGAGGCTCCACCTGCCGCCTATTATGAAGTCAAAATGCCTGGTATTCTGAACTGGCTTCGGCCAGAGTCTGAACCACAATTGGTTCCAAAATCGACTAAGGATTAGAGGCTTTTGTATTTATGGAAGGCGACGGCATTAGACAGCGATATTTATTGGGCAAGTGTGCCTCTGTCTCTAGTGACGGTCACGCTGTGCTCAGGGCTCTAGCAAACCATTTGCCAAAACAGCTGAGCTCAAAACTCCTAGCTCAAAGGACCAATTTGATGATCTATGTGTGACCCCAAGTGCTGGACAATAAGTAAGAGCGAATGGACCAGCCAAGATGATCTTCGATTCAGAGCCCGCAGGTTCAAGACGGCTAAGAAGCCGAACCCTCGGTACAAAGACCAAGACAGAAAGTTCGGTCTTCACAATTAGAAGAAGCGCAAAGGATTAAAGGCAGTCTTAAGCAAAGACTCTCTAAGAGTCAAGAGCCCTTTACGTAGTTATTAGTTGGATTCCTGTTTAATAAAATTGCTCAAAGCTCCCTTCTAATCGCAAATTACTTCGACATTTTGACAGTACCCAATCGCTAATGGCATACCTATCTAATCCTTGAGCGAAATAGTAATCCAAGAACCCAAGCACCCAAGCATTAAGTACACAGATTACCAATTGCGTTTCATAGCAAAAATTCACTCATCGAAGGATCCTTAAGTGTCTCGTATTTGGATCCCCATGTAAGTACTAAAAATTTTCTGCAACATTAGTTGCAGTAAAAGAACCCAGATTATATGCATACAAACGTTACGTGTACGTTTATTCACCTATGAATCACAGGATAAGCTGTCATCATCCTTAAAAATAGATACCGGAAATCGTAACGAAACGATACACCGAGATGCAGAAAAGGAGTAGAAAAACACAGCATCACGTCCGCTCAAAATGCACACAGATAACAAGCATCCAATCCAGGAGGAACGCCAGCAGAATTTGACAATCAACCAACCCCCCAGTGTAGGATTAAGGCATTCTCCCTCCCTGGAATCACCCATACACACAGTTTTGATGGCTCAATTTCTGCAAAGGAATCCTGCACCTCGGATGCCTGAATGCCCCGTTTGCATATCTATGTGCCATTCAACTCTAGTAGGTATACCATTCTGAACGTCCCGTTTTATGGCCACTTGAAATGAGAGTTCACTTAGCGTTTATGTTGCAAGAACAACAACAAGAAATGGCCATTCCAGCACCAGCAGCCGACTTAAGGAAGTCATAAACTGCAATAGAATGTATTAAGTACAGACAATGTGATTGAAGAAATCTGTCAAGTTGGACGAGACCTCCAGTACAGGAACCGAATCAAGTTAGTTCCCTGACCGATTGTCCCACCCGACGACGACGACGACGATGACGATGAAGACACGACTTTATCTAGATCTTAGCGCGAAAAGAATCTCAGGGACATGGCTTAAAGGGTACCATGCAGACTGCAATGTGCCGCCAAAACGCGGGGGAGTTTGTTATTCTCGCCATGATTCAAGAATGACTGATGAGCTCTTCACATTCCTCAGCCCCGACCGCGCGACAGCAGACATTTGTTTTAGAGCGAACGCGCGCCGCAATTTCCCTGCCGCCCGTAGTTTAGTCATTGTTGTGTATCCGTATCTTTATGATGTAGATGATGATGATGATGAATCCCAATCTGTGTGGATGGAAATTATTATTACTTTTGTGTACCGGTTTCGGGAGAGAAGATCACCATCGTTCGCGAGTTTCGTTGTAAATTTATCGGACGCTTTTTGCATGGTTAATGATGTCGCAATGCCGCTGCGGTCGACGGCCGTCTCGTTTTGTCTCGTCTCGTCGGCGGAGCTGTTCTTTTGAAGTAGGTAGTCAGTCGGTTCTAATCTCTTGCAAATGAGTAATAAGTGCGCGTGGTATAGTTAGCGGGCGGGATTAGGATAACCTATTGTGTGTCCGGCTCGGGGCTTTTTTGTTTACTTGACGACGACGGCCGCCGCCGCCGACTAATTGATGGGAACCGCAAAACGTATTAAATGTTTGTCATTTCATCAAAATGAATTGAAATTCTAGTTATTCAATGGATTGCTATCTGTCAGCTAGAGGGATTGATGTCAAAACAGAGAGAATGGAGATTTCATGATTTGAATTTAAATTTACGGACGAGAAAACGCTTAAGAGGCGAACTCGCTCCTATAGTACAGTACTTAAAGTGAACTCATGTTTGGTGGTTAAGCATTCGAATGAGTCATGAAAGATAGAAATCAATGCAGTGTGTGTCACATCACAGAAGACATTAAGTGGGACGAGTACATAGTTTGATTGGGATTGTGATTAACTAATGAGAATGAATTCGTTCTACTTCGAAGAACTCTCTCAATCCTCGGGGGGAACGAATTTGAACCCAGCTTTGGAAGAAGTTCCTAAGGACGCTTTCGTGTTTTTTTCTTTCAGTGATGAAGCTCATAATGAGGCACACCTATCCCCGAGAATCGGATCAAAAGCCTGTGCAATCACCAAACAAGTCTTCGTCTCTAGTTTTTTGAACAAAATGTCACAGTGACAGTCAACCGTTAAGTCATGACGACTCGATGACGTCTTTACAGACATTTGCTTCCAACAGGATGGAGTAACGGGGCTCACACTTTAGGAGCTGTTTTGATGGAACACTTCCCGGAGCGCCTCATCTCAATAAAAGACGACTTGTGGGCCTTTTTTTAACCCTGCGTTTATATCAACCGCCCAAGGCCTACACCCAAAGGCCAATTCTTGCAGGTCCATCTTGTTACAATGGTATCTCAGGCCACAGTGGCCAGTTGGGAGGATCGCTAGCTTCCTAATGCTTTCCTTGTAGGAATAGGACTTGAGTACTCTTTTGGGTTGTCTAAGACCCAGCGCCTTGGTCCAGTGGAATTAGGGAGAACGGTAGGCAACTAGTTAACAAATAAATACGCTTAACTAATGTAAATAATTAAAAAAATACGTATAATTACGCGTAACTAATTGGTGTAAATAAGTTCCCTTTTTGCGAGTATTTTTTGTAACTAAAGTAACTAATGTAAATAATTCAAAATACGTATAATTACGCGTAACTAATACGTGTAATTTAGTTCCCTTTTTGCGAGTAATTATTGTAACTAATGTAAATAATTCAAAATACGTATAATTACGCGTAAATAATACGTGTAAGTTAGTTCCCTTTTTGCGAGTAATTATTGTAACTAAAGTAACTAATGTAAATAAGTAACGACGTCAGCCCAGAATGAAGCGAAGGATAACTCTTGACAATCGGTGGTTTTTTGATGTAATAAAGTAATTTAGCAGTTAAACTCAATCTAATGATAAGTCCTTGATCATCACATTCGATGATAACATCCTTTGTCGCTTCGAAAGAAGAGTTTTTCGCAAGATATTCGGTCCAGTTGACGGAATTTGGGCATGTCTCCTCTGCGCTCAACACCATGTGCAGATAAACTCCTAGATCTGTTTGTCCAATCTGGTTCTAGAGTACAAGGTAACACAGATGATGCTGGCTTCAAATTCAAGGATGTTGTGTTGAGAAGTGGAGTCTATGGTTCAACGAAAACGCCATATTTACTTGCACCTTGCATCGTCTCCTGTGTCTCCATACATCCATCCACACCCTTTTACAAAAGGTCATTTCTCAACCCTCATCCCGTTTCCATCACAGGGAAGTTGAAACTCAACTCAAAAAGAAATCCAGTTCCAACTTTAATATTCTCAAGTTCATGTCCATTTTTACTTCTTTTTCAAAATTTTTTTCTCATAAGAATCCGTGACTCAATTTTCCCTGATTTCTGCGTTTATCCTGCAGAACACGTTCAACCCGATGGCTAGACGTTCGGTTTAATTATGTAACAAGCATTAGACCCACGCAACAGTTCAAAAGGTATCTCTCAAGAAACTTCCATTACGCTTTCTATTTGTGGTTACTCTGCCACGGAAAAAGGAAAAAGGACTTAAATTAGCTCCCATCCTACATATGGACATGTATAGCAGCACAAGTTAAATCTAGGATTTACAGATCCTATTTACTTTTACCTGGTTTTTGTTTGCGCAAAAAGGACGACGAAATATTCGTGCTTTGTGTAGTAGATCCTTGAATGGATGCCGCCGCTGGCTGCATTTTCCCCCCCATTGTATGTCACGTTCTGCTTACACTGGGCAAACGCTTGAATTCTATCAGATGTCATTATCATTTGTACGGGTAATGAGTAACCCATTCAAAAGGATATGTACGTTTGGTGAATTCTCTATTTACCTTCCTTCGAGCTATAAGCCACGATACAAAACAGTCGAAATTATTAAAGCTGCAGTTGTTGGCTCGCCGCCGCAACCCAAAAGGACAACTGCAACCGCAATAAATTGGATCACCAGGACATACTAATTTCCCAATGCCCTAAAACATCCTGCCGTCCGTCTGGCTGCGTAGTAAGAATCGAAAACGTTACCTCGTGGAGCATAAATCAAAATTCCTGTCTTATTGTTGTTTCTGTTATTAAGTTGTGGCTATGCGTTGGAGCTCTGCAGTTAAATCTCTACCATTGTGCATATCCTGCACTCCACTTCTCAGTCTCTGTCTCTCTCGCTCTTTCTGCGGGACTCTAGGTGTTGTTTCGAAACGACCCATTAATGCTTAGGATGCTCAGCTCATCGATGTGCGGCGGATTTTTAATGTGAAACGAACGTCATACCTCGCAGTGTGATTTTAATAAGGTAATTTATGAAGGACATAAATTACAGCCGTAGCCAGGATCTTAGGCATGGCTTGCATATGGCAGAAAGTTGACAGGTTATTTCTTCTTTTTTCGGCTTGATGATGTCAGCAAGCAAAAATTGATTTATTTTATGTAAATACTTACGCAGAATCAGATTGAGATTCAAAGGAATAAAGCGGTACATAAAAGAGGGATCAGAGGGGTTTAAAGCACTGGGGCTAGCTTACAGACTTCTGTTATCAAACAAGCGCTAGGTAAATGTTTACTGCAAAGTTAGTTCGAGTAAAAAACTTGTCGTAAATTCGACTGTAAAATGTAAAGGAATGATTTACTGATCATCTGCAGCCTATGGACCTTTTTTTGAAGAAGTACTCCCCATTATGGTGAAAGAGTGGCTGCTTCTCCTCCTGGTCTATACAGCAAATCAGTCTTTCAGCATCCCCTATCATGTCTATGTGCTTCTTACTGATGTTAAGGTTAGGTTAAGTAGATGTGTGTCTTGTGACAGGAAAGCCACTGCTTACGTAGACCAACAAATTAGGTCCATTGTTCCCAATCACTTAAGCGTGGAACAGCTATAAGAGAGCCCATAATTAGAACCAGCCAGATAGTGATATGAATTTCAGGTCAACGTTGCCTAAGTCCTTCAGCTCCGAGAAGAAATGACTACTAAGATGTCTTCAATCTGTCGGTGGATAGGGCAAGAGAATCACACAAGGGGTGACGAACAGATTGGACGTATTCCTTCCTCCGGGTGGACGAAAATGGCACAATGTAAACCAGAGTTAATGATCTCTTCTTGCTGAAGGCCGGCCATAGCGTCATGGCCATAACGCATGTCTCCAGATGTAACCAGTGTCTGTTTGCTCGATCGATGACTTCGTCGTCTATCTTCATCCGTAAGCAACACCTATTGGGGCTACCACAAAAGAGAGGGCTCGCGATAGATGCAGGGCCGACTTCTTCTTCCTCGCATATTCGTCAGCCTTTCCGTTTCCTTCGATATCCATATGCCCCTGTACCCAGCTGAGGGTCACCGCTTTGGGTCTGGAGATCTCGTTCTCATAATCATCGACCTAATTGCAGCTGAGTCCAGAGCCTTAATGATTACCTGGCTGTCTATATAGACAGTGATCGCTTCCACTCTTGCGTTTAATTTCAGCAACTTGTATAAAGGCTGTGACTTCGGCTTAAAAGACGTTGCTCCTTTACTCCTGCTTCTACCAATGTCCAGCCTAGACCCATCGGTGTAGAACGCCAAACTCTATTGGTTGAGTCTGGCTAGCTGTAACTGATGGAACATGTCTCTTGCGCTTCTTGTGCTAGTAGGTCCTATGGCATAGGTTGTCTTTAGGGAAGTTCCACTTATTCTCTGAGTTTTGCTGTTGCAAATCAAGCTGCGGCATTTGAAGTCAAAGAACATCACTATACAGCAACATAAGTTCAACAGTGACGGACTCAATACACAGCCTTGAGGGACGTCAACTGTGAATATGAAGCAATGTTTCATTTGTCCCTGGAACGACCCATATTTCCAAAAGCTCTCTTTGCACTTCTTGTAATGTGCCTATTCTAGTTGTCCTGGAACTTTCAACTACTGAACCAGGTGCCTCGTTGGGCAGTTACGCCCAACATTTGATAGAAATAATCTTTAAGATATAAATGCCAAGAATGGTTCTTTTCTTTGAGGAAAAAGATAACCCAATAAAATTTAAGTTTTTTTTATTTACTTTACTTTTGAAAAAAGTACCTTGAAATGAATAACGCAATAATAAGAATTTTAATAATTCAGTTTCTCCGTCTTGGAGCTCAGAAAACACTGTTTAATGAAATCAATAACAGCTTCCAGGTAAATGCTCATAATTTCTCTCTTTACAGTTAATTTTCCATAATTTGAACCAGAACTCATTAAACTTTCACACGAAACCAAAAGAAAGAAAACATAAAGTATCTTGAATTTCCCCAAGAAATATTGTTTCACATCTTACCAACCGAACCACAACCAAAGTACTAAAGACTCGAAATAATGAGAGAATACAAAAGTTGGCCATTTAAAAGTCCATTTTAAAAAGAAAATTCACCAACCCGTTCCGAATAAGACATTTAAGTGCATTTGGCAATTGCAGATATCTCAATAGATACTACACTATCTCTCTACCGACAAAAAAAAAAAAAAAAGTATCTTTTCGCTGCTCTGCTCACTACGATACGAGTATCTACTCAACTGACTCGTACAATATAATTTTTTCACGAATTTTATTTCACGTTAAATTTCCGGTTTTATTTTTCATCGAGCTCCCTAAAATGGAGAGCAGACTTTTGCCTGTTGTTGTTGTTGTTGTTGTTTTTGATATTTTACTGCCGAGGATGGTCGGAGTTTTTAAGTGTTTTTGTGTCTTTTTGTGGGCATAAAATGGCAATAATGTTACACCACCCTCTTCGTTCACACGTCCGCCCAATGTCCGACACATTCTGTATGAAATTTTTTTGTGTAATTAAGTTTTTGGTGGATAAACTTACTGACCAGAGGGACGATAGCGGGAGGGGGGACTGCTGCACGCCTCCTACCTACCACATGCGGTGCCCGTGTAAATCCGAATGAATTAAATTTTATTTAATTTTGATTTTATTATATAATTTGATTTCCTCTTGTTTCTTTGCCCCTGGCAGCGCTGATACGGTTTGGTCATGTGAGATCAGTTTTTCCAGTGAAATGCTCGTGTTAATAACCATTGCTCCTGGTTCATGTTCGAGCACTTGTCGCAGTCGCTTCAAATGGGATTCGGCATTTAACAATCGGTTGAGAATCCGGATGCACGATACACGGATGTGTGTGTGATGTGATACGTGGATGCCGGGTAAAAAAGAAAACAGAAAAAACAAAAACTCTGAAGAGAAGGATAATAAATTGGAGAAGCTTAATGCCAATCCGGAAATTGAACAGCGATATTCGGCGAGTGAGAAAGGGAGGAGGGCGAATGGAGGAGAACATACAACCGCAAACTCTATGAGCTGTACCAGGATGTGGATGTAGTTCAACGCAGACCACATTGGCTCGGGCACATCGAGCGAATGGACAACAATGCTCCAGCCAAGAGGATCTTCGAATATCAGCCTCCAGGTTCGAGGTGGCGAAGAAGACCGAACCTCCGGTACAAAGACAAAGCTGTCTTCACAACTGGAAACAGCGTGCTCGGGACCGCAGAGGATGGAAGGCAACGATGTCTCAGGCAGGGACTCTGCAAGGGTCGGAAGCCCTTTAAGAAGAAGATTCACCGGGATACATGGATTGGAGGGAAAGAAGAAGAATCCGCATGATCCTCTATCCCATTCCAAAATACAGACATCTGTATGTAGCCCCTTTCACCAAAAAACTTGCCGACATTTTTTTTTTATAAAATTACACGTTTTTTTTTCAAAAAGTGGGCGTGGTATTTGCCGGATTCTAGAGGTCTTTGAACTTTGCTCCTAATAATTGATATTATTTGATTGACATCGAAGAAACAATTGTTCTTTTAAGAAAACCGCCCCTAAAAAGTAGGCGTGGCCATATACAATGTATGGCAGATTTATAGAAGAAGTGAATATTTACAAATTTACTAAAGTAATATTTTTTGAGTTTCATATGAAAATACTGGAAAAAGTTAATATTTCAAAAAAAGTGGGCGTGTCGATTGTCGATTGTCGATATCAGTGGGCGAAATTGAAAAAAATCTACACTTGAATTGCTTATTTTTGCAAGAACCTCGTGTACAAAATTTTATGAACCTAGTAAAGGACGGATCGAGGGACAGATGGGCGGGCGGACAGACAGATGAACATGGCTCAATCCACTCCGCAGTTAATGCTGATCAGGGATCACTATGTATCTATATTACTTCACCCTTTGGATAGGATATAAACATCCATTGGTCTGTATATAAATTGATGTCAAAAGCTGGTCGTAGACCAGCTGAACTGCCGAAGTCTTATCGGCCTATTAGCCTTACATCTTTCTTTCAACAAACTCGATAGACACATCAGACATAAAGGGCTCTAATAGGTAAATCGACTGACCAGGAACTGAATGAAAAAACGTTCGAAAAATCCCTAAAAGACAAATAATATGCGGTGACATTGAAGGCGCTATCACCACCAATAATTCGTGTCCCAAGCAGAGACAAAGAGTGAGAACCCTTTAAGTGAGGAAGTACAACGAACAATAAATTGCACATTCATTCAGACAGCACAACAGCTCTACGAAATATCATCGAAAATGGTTTGGGACTAGCCTAGCTACTTAAACTGCGAACTAGCACAAGCAGAGCTCATCCCATGCCGAGACCATTCTGCTGTATCAAAACTTTCCTCAAAGGACAGTGGCGAGTTAAAAAACTTCTCCTACTTAAGCGGATGGCAGAAGACTATACAATGCAATGCATACAATGCAAGGAAGACTATGTGACTATGAAAACATCCTCAGCTGAAGCAAAGAAGAACCCCCGAGCCCACTCATGGACACTATTGGCTTATTGGAGACCAGTTCAAGCCTCAAACTTCAATCTAATCTAAAAGCTATACAGTAGATAGCTTGCGCCGGGCGTGGAAATTAGAGAAACGTAGGAAATCGGAAAATAGACAGAATGGTTGACTAATTTAAATCATTTTTAAGAAAAATATTCATTTGAAAACCAACAAAATAAAAATATAAATAAATAAAAATTAGACAAATGCACTCACCATAAGTTTGTTACGCCCACTTAAGTTTCCATGTAAGCAGAGCTCTCGTACCACTCGCGCACGCGAACCGAACACTGACAGTAGGCACTCCATCCAACACTCACGATTAAAATTAAACAAATTAAAAAAATTTTAAAATGCTTAAACTCTTATTATTTGGGATTTTTTATATTTTTATTTTTTTAACAAACTTTCAGAAGAACTTTTCGCGATTTTTCTTTCTTTTAAGGCGACACTTCAGGCAGAGAATTTTAAGCATACAAGGCAAAAACTATTTTTAAAAAACGGATTTTTAACAAAAAAAAAGGTCTTAAATAATATAAAAAAAAATAAAAACAAGCAAAACCAACGTTAATCGTTCGCATTCCGATATTTTAAGTTAACCCAAAAAAAAAAAAAAACGCGTGCTGCCTTACAACACTTTAAGTGGGCGTAAGCTCGATGCAAGTCTCTTGCAGGACTTATTCTGAAAAAGAAACAAAAATTTGTTAAAATCTTGTTTCGATATATATGCATAAACATTTCTAAATTTGAGTATTAAGTATAAATTTTGAATTAATCACAAAATGCAATCGTGTGATACCCTATCCCTTTCCTCCACACATAGCTCCTTCTTCCCCCAATATACCTACTTGCTTAAGCGGCTTTTTTCAAATATCTCATAAAATTACTCGAAAACACGAATTTTCACAATAAGTGGGCGTGGTAGTGGGCGGACTTCAAAAAAATGTTCAACACATGCTGTAACTTGTTTCTAAATACTGCTTTTTTTATAAAACTGTCGAAAATAAGTTTATGGATAAAAACGCCCTTAAAAAGTGGGCGTGGTCGCGCACTATGTATAGAAAATATGTCGGGTAAAAGAATATCTACACATTTGATTACATAAGTTTTATCGAGTTTCAGGTAAAAATACTGAAAAATGTGCATTTTTCCAAAAGTGGGCGTGGTAGTGGACAGAATTTGAAAATGTTTACAATTGTACCTTCCTTAGGTACTTCTACCTATAAATATATAAAATTTCATCGACTTAGCTTTAAATTTAGGACGCAAAAACTTGTGGCAGACGGACGGACAGACCGTCATATTAGACGAAATAGGGCGTTGGCCAGCGGATTGCGTTTGTGGCTATGTCATCTTGTAGATCGTCCTTTTCGAGTCATTGCCTCCTGAAGTCTTATACTAAAAAATGTTTTTTAGGCCGAACTAACGCCTTTTAAGCGACTTAAAGTTCAGGTTCGATGCTCTTACTACCACCCATCCCAGTGGTTCCTCAAATATTTGCAAGTTCCTACCATCCTTTGACATGTTGTGGCACACTGATACTACTCACAACTAACAACAAACAACACACACAAAACCAACACTTTTAGGACAATTCGTCCTTACAATGCAGTAAATCAATACCACCCATCAAGAAAGAAGTCCTCAAAGTAAGTTAGTAGTTTGTCTATGAAAAACAGGAAACGTTTAACGTCAGCATTTTCTTGCATGTCCTTGTTGTTTATTTTTTTTATTGCCAAGAAGTTCATCATCCTGGCAATTGTAGTCAACTGGCCCAGTTGACATTTGTCCAAGTGAACTAAACGAATTCGTTTTTCCCCGTCTATTATAAGGAATAAATTTCTTCCCTTTTGCTCCTTTTCTCCAAATGACACACAGAACAGGAGCAAAACATTGCCAAGACATTATAAGAGGGAAAAAAAATTTACATTTCTATGGTAAAGAGACTGACGGAAGTGGTCTCTTGAAAGGAGGAGAAAAAACACAAACAGCTTTATCCTGTTGAACTATTTTTCATTGAGTGGCATTTTCTAAGGACAAAGCATATTTAAATATAAACTGATGGAGGCAAGAGTATGTTGTTGAGAAAATGTTGCCAAATTTTTGATGAGATTTTCAGAAAAGAAATCGACTTTTGAAAGTTGCAAGGACACACACGAGTTCTTTAAATTTTGTGTAATGCTCTTTTCGCCAAACAACACAAAATGTTGCACTTTCAAGAGGACTCCACTCACACTCGCAAGCGCGAGAGTTTCTCCTTTTTTTTAGTCCGCCATTTACATGCACCATAGGAAAATTCCATTACGACAATCACTAAAACGACAGGATAAGCAGAAAATAGACGAAGCTTAAGGCATTTAACCCGATGGATGGATACCAAAGGATAGAACGAGACGAAAGGCAAACGACTGAAATTGTTGCAAGGAGCATGCGATGTCTTAGTAAGAAAATTTCAGTTTCCGGATATATTTTCCTGTTGCTTGACTTTTCTTCTCTTGCGGGCAACCGCATTTTTAAATTTCAAAAAAGCAAGGATATCCTGTCGATATTGCTGGCATATACATATAGCTAGATGGTATAGGGCTAAACGATGCAGTTTTCCTTTTTTGTCTTTTTCACATTTTGTAAGGACATGGAATGAAATTGAAAGAATGACGATGAAGCCAAGGACAGCGTTGAGTAAGGAATTCTTGCATTGGCAATCGTTTGTTGAAGAGGCAAAACGAAGGATGTTGCGTCTAGTTGTTAAGATAAAAGTTTGCTAAGCAGTGGAATAAATGCAGTTTGTTTTTATATATTCTTTTGAGCTGTTAGTTTTTTTCTTCCTTTTCTTTTCTCCTCAATGTCCTATGGTAATCGGATAGTTTAGCATTTTATGCGAAATAGTTGCGGTCTTGCGATCGAAGGATAATTGGTTTTAGAGGTTTTCCTTAAGATCTTTATGCCGCTAGATAAAGTGTTTCAGAGAAGTGAATGACACACTTATAGGGGAGGAGGGTTTCTCCCAGGAACTGACCACATTGGTCTGGCAAATGACACTAGGGCTTTTGCATCCTTGGAGATGTTTTCTATGGCAACAAAGACCACTGCTGATAGATGCATATAGAGCTGAAAAAACTCACAAAGATAAGCCAGACTGCCCGACCCTTGTAGAGTTCCTGCCATCCTCAAAGGTAAGCCAGGGGCTTGAATTTAGTCTAAGCCCGACTTAAACTTAGTTGGGGAGTCTTGAGCAAGGTCCATTTGAATGCACATGAACAAAATCCAGGCTCTAAGCCTTCACCTCTATCGACCTTGGAATCATGGGCTGTAAGGCAGTTGCCTATGCTGACGAGACATTGCTCTTATGACCTTAAGAGATCTCGTACAGAATGCTCTTCGACAGCTCTGCAGTCGGAAATATAGTCTTCCTCCTATGGAGCCTCCCACTGTCCTTTTTTTTTCCTGATAGAGCCCACATTTTGGGTCTAATCTTCCACAGAAAGCTCAACTGGAATGTCAATACTTTACAGAGTGTCAAAATGGCAAGAACTGAGGCCATATTCGGAAGATGTGCCTTAAATTCCATGTGACAGTCTTGACCTAACCGTAGTGCCATATCTGTAAGTAGCCTCAGCATTTTCACGGATAGTCAAGTGGCAAACACTGGTATCCTCTATCTCTTATGGAGTGCTGGGTGCCAAGCAGGCTAATGAGACTCCTCGTACTCAAGCCTGATAGAATGAGGGTTGACATGCCACTTACTGCGTATAAACTACTCAACAAAACGGATGTTACTAGGAGGACCGACGATCTCTGGGAGATACAGTAGTCTGTAGTAGGAACTATGACTAGTCTAGACCAGGAGCGTTCAACTGAAGGTTTCTCCAGACTTGAGCAGCATTCTCGGTGTTCTTACGGGACACTTTCGGGATGAATATGGCAAAACCAACATCCATCTTCTCTGTATCTGCCTTCCTCTGTCTCTGATAAGAAATCTCCACTTGGATTCATACTTGTTACTTGGCCTTATCGACCCTCTCCGATGGCAGAAAGGTTTCCTGAAAATGAGACCCATCTCTGGGCTTAGTGGCAGAAGCAAGCTTTATTCTTCTTTCTTTAGGCGAGGTTAGGAGGATCGTCAGCATTCCTCATTACTGCTTCCTAATGCTCTGTCCATGAGGTCTGCCGTGGTCTACAGAAGCAAGCCTACGCCAAACTTAAGTGTAAAGCCCAACGGTGGTGGTTCTGGAACAATTTTAGGCCCAACTGCATTTCAAAACCCTATGCAGGTTCAATTATTTATTACAAAATCCCCCACTGAAGGTAATTATTTAAATTTTCAATTGATTTTCCGCAACCACATTCTAATTTTCCTCCAAAAAAAACCAACCAGCCCTCATGTTGAAATTTAATTACCAACCGAAAACAGTTAAGCCCTCAAAATTATAATCACTGCCAATAGGGATGACTGGCGAACAAAAAATTTAACAAAAACCAGCCCAAAAACTGAAATCAATTAAAACAAAAAACCACAACAAATCGTGCTTGTTCCGAAAATGCGAAAATGCTGGCCAACCGCACAATTGCACTCTTGGACCAACTAACAAATTGAAGCCTTTATATAAATATGGTCCTGTTCTTTTTTTTTTGTATACATTTTGCACTTAACCCACGGTCGAGTCGAGTCCCTCGCCCCATCAATCAAATCACAACCGAATCATGAACTCGGATTGATGAACAATCCAAACAACAATCAAATCATTGTTTTTCTGCAACCAAATGTGTGTATATAGGATAGTTTTTCAAATAGCTGAGTGTCAGCCAGTGTTGCCAAGGCAGTTTGAAATATTTGAACACATGAAGCCCATAAAGGATAAAGGGAGTAGCTCCTTGTAAGATTCTATTCTGAAACGTGCAGGCTTATAGCGGATCAGAGCGGAGGGCTTTGAGAAGTTTTGTCAGGGCAGTACTGCTCTTAGTAGTTTTTTAGATACTCTCAGGAGGTAGAGTCGTGAAAAACTGCGTCCACAAACCCAAACACTGAAACTTTCTAAAAGCCTGAACAAAACACTCCCGATCCGCTCCAATCCAATGCTTTGGCGACCCACTGGACTTGCACAGCTTTTCGGAAACGACCAGACAGCGTTCGAATGCAATATAGATGCCACTAGGATGTGATACGCCTTTTGGAGCGAATGAAGGGCTTAAAAGGACCAAATATATTCACTTATCTATTCTATATGTCTTCGGACTTAGTCCTTGATGCCCTGGAAGCGATGGACTCACAGCCCGTGATACGAAGTCCTGGCCAAGTCCATGCTTCTGTATGTTATGGTGAAACCTAGAATATCGCCGATGAAGCATTCCTTCGTAGGAGCAGGTGTTGACGTCCTGTCTTCTTCTTAAGTTGCGAGGCTTACTTCCACTTCGACTCTTGGTGGTTGATTTTTCAGACGTGGCTTCTGCATAGAGTAGACCGTTTCCTGTGCTTCCCTGGTTGACTGCATGAAACCTATATGTCTCTTTGAAGGTATTCCCGATCTCTCTTTGTAGAAAGTTCCTCACAATCTCATACTTTTACCATTCCCCCTAGTAGGTCTCTTATTGGCTGCCTCGTTCCTCCAATATTAGACTTGTGAGAGCTAGTGGTCTCTACAGCAACCGATGTTAGCTTTGACAGGAGGAATCAATGTCAGAGAAGAACTGTTGGAAGAGAATCTCACGGGCTGTGATGGATCGTTGATAAGTGACCGATAATCTTTCGCTAAATACGCACTTAGAATCCATGACTTTGCTACCTTTTGGAGATTCTTCTGCATTGAATGATATCCCTCGTTCATTGCGTCCAACCATAGCTCCCAACAGTGTTCGGTTCCACTAAGTGCTTTGGCAGCGTTGTAGTCCTACCTTGGTACGCAAATCTCTCAAGTGGTGGACCTATCCTGTGCCTTTCTGGTCGTTATATTTCGTACTTTTGCGAAAACTCTGGTTTGTTCTGAATAAATATACCTATAACTCGTCACTCGGACACAACTTGGCAAAGCTCTTCTAGCCTTTCACCCTCCTCTTGACCTCGTTCAACTCTGTCTTTCGTTCTTCTTCAAAACTATCAAGACTCTACTAGGATTAAACCTACTTCATCCTCATAATTGGGAGCTGAAGCAGCTCCTACTAGCTTTTCAATTACGTTGACTTTCCTTTTCATTGAAGTCCACTGTCAATACTCAAAAACAAGACTCCCACTGATACAAACTAACTGACTTGGCAACGCTGTTTTGTATGCACCTTCGCCCTGTTTGTATGCGCGCCCCATTGAGTCCTTTTCCCTGTGCCACTCACTCTATTATATTTATTTGCTTGGCAATTTCCAACTGGAATATCATCACTACGTGTAGTAGAGCCATTGATAGGGAGGAGTGTCCTTCTCCTTCCTCCTACTGCTGCTGCTGCTCCTGCCTACTAGATAATAGTTCAGATACGAGTTCGAATGGCAAAACATTTATTAATAGGAAAATTATAGAAATTGTTGAGCCAATATTGACCCGAATATCCAGGAAAATGTTAATCAATTATCTCTCTGCCCACTGATAGCCTGGTTTTGTTTTTTTTTTGGGAGGACATGCCCGAGTGTGGGTTGGGTGGGTGGACCAATATTTGCAAGTGCCTCTTCTATTTTGGACTTTTATTTTGTTGTGTGTGTACTTTGGGGAGTCACACGTTTCGGTAATTAATTAAAGTAGTAGATTTTTGGAGAAGGTAGACTCGAAATCAAAGCTTGACGTTTGTGTTGACTTTGACGGATGGAAGAGAATATGAGGACACATCAAGAGGGCTTCCATTTAATATAATTGATGATGTGTAGAGTTTTTTATTTTTTTAGTGAACTTTTAACTTTGATCTTTGATAAATACGGTTAATATATGACGCAGGGATAAAAGGAGACCCTTAAGGGATAATGTTTTTTTTAATTAAGCTGAAGTTTATAAGTAGAAATGTAGACTAGAATAGGCCTCGCTTGGGTCTTTCATTTTGACCTGATTATGTGGAGTTCAAATGGACTAAAGCTGACAATGTCGCAGAGCGAAAAAACGTCCTCTTTTGTCGGCTACTAATAGGGAAGTTCGGACGAAATATAAACTTATTCGACTTAGCTCAGTTTAGTTTTTATACCTGGCAGTGTGCATTGCAAAACAAAGGCGAGCAAAATACTGTGAATTACAAACGAATGCAAAAAATTAAGTACAACACTCACTGGTCTATTTGGACACCTGGTAGGATGGTAACTTTCCAACATTAAAGCAACAAGAAGAGAAGGTCATGGGTTCATGGTGAGTTTTAGCCCACAATACCTTCTAAATACTGTACGATGTAAATGGTGATTCACTTAAAGGTACTTTTTTGTCTATGGACTTTTTGACAAATGACGTACGATTCATCTTAATCTGTCATAGTATTTGTATTTAGTATTGTATGACATTTTATTGTAAAAGAACTTAGTTTGGCAAATTATTCAGCTATGACATGAAAATCAACATTCTACGAGGAATGTGTTCCGCGCAGTTAGAACAATTTATGGTCTATATAATTAGCGGCCGAACGCAGGATTTGCAAATTTTTAAATTCAAATTGAATTACTAAATAATACACAAACAAATTAAATAAATTTTGCACGTAGTAGAGAAAGTATTGAAGCGGTAGCAGAGAGTGTACCCAATATTTGAGATCGAAGCTGTAACTGTCTATGGTGCCCCTTATCGCCCTATAATACCGGACTTGCTACTACTTTAAATTGAGACCTGTGATTTTCAGAACATTAAGTATAATAAGGGATTTGGAAGTCAACATTAATCACGTTTGTTTTACAAATACCACTCAAAATGCTCGGAAGGGTCATAAAAAATGGAATTTCAAAATAGACCATGTTAACCGCATTTATAGTTTCTTTTTGAAAAAAATAGTCCTTAGAAGATTAATGCCATGAAATATTCTTTTACATTATAGCAAAGATAGGCCAATAAATTTGATTTTTTTCAAATTCTTTTTACTCGAAAAAAAGTACCTCTAAATGAATCAGCGTTTATTAATGGTTAAGAGAGAACGAAATGTTATTATTCGTTAAGTAGGATGAAATAATCAACAAACAGCAGTATGGGGAAAGCAAAAACCGACTCCTTAGTTCCTTTATAGACTTACTTACTTACTTGGGTCCTTTAACCCCTCGGGGGGCATAGGGCGTCAACAACGCCTGCGCGCCGTCTTGTTCGTACTACTGCAACGCACTTGCGCTCTCTCCAACTCATTCCTAAAGAGCTCGATTCCTCCTCGACTGTAGAATTGCTTGAGGTAGGAGCTAACACTCTTTGATGTGTGGCAGCAATTTATAGGCCCACTGAGCGCTTTCATTGTTCTGACAATGCTTCTCTCCTGGTTGTCGGCATCTATGGCCCCGATACCTCTAAGCGATGCTCTTCTGTCCACCCTCATGTATCAATCTTGTGGCTATTGCCGGTCCTTCTGTGAGATTGCACCCAAGACTTGCTCACTGTCGCTAGTAGGCTTCTTATTGGCTGCCTCGGTCCTCCAATATTGGGCTTGTGAGAGCTAGTGTTCTGTTGCGCCTATACCCAAGCAACAGTACCTCGACTGTACTGCGCCAAGTTCGGCTAGGGCGTCCCTCTGTTCTGCCATCACCTGCTGTTCCAAAGCCTTCCACAGTCTGGACCATAATAAGCGGGCTGATGCATTGCAAATCGTGGGAATTGGAGGAGAGTTAGCTGCCTGGATGATAGACCATTTGAGAGACAGGTACTTCCATGCAAAGGTTGCAGTAATTCAAACGAAGGGAAGCACGAGATTCCACAAGGATCCAAACTCAGTCATCTACTGTTTATAATACACATTACAGGGTACACGGGAACTGGGGAAAAAGTTGAGGAGAGCTGAGGCACATTTCCAAAAATTAGAGGCCCTAGGACCCACAAGAGGAACCAGGACACAAATAAGTAAGTAATACACTGCTGAGTCAGCTTTTTCAATGAGCCGATGACATGGAAACTGTCAGTTACTGTAGGCCTCCTTTAGCTCTCACTCTGAGCGATGGTGGACAACAAAAGTCTCTCTTTACAGCGGATTCCACTGAATTCTCAAAACTCTTCCTCGTTTTTTTTTTTTATAATAGGTACTCAAAGTGTACACCAATTGAATCCCTTATAAATCAATCCGATAAATTTTGTATTCAAATGACGCAACCACTGGTCATATATCTCCGCGTGTTGTATGTCACATGCAGCAGCAAACCATGACACTCCCATCACTGTAAATATTCCGAGATCTATCAAATCAATCGAAGAGAATTTACAACCCATCACCAAACCGTAAACAACTTCAACTCGCTCCCATCCATCGACGAGTATAACATTTCGCCAAAGGACAAATTATTTCTTCGAATCCCCCTGATGTATCTTTCATTAATTTGCATGCGAAATTTGTCGTCATCGGAATACAATGAAAAAGAAATATTTTCTATCCAAAAAAGGTCTCTTCGTTCGTCTTAAATACTAGCCAAGTTGAGTTCAGCTCAACAATAGGCCTCTTGTCTCTGGTTGCAATCGTATTGCGGGTTGGGAATTTGCATCTCAAGGCATCATCAAGAGCGGGATTCGTTTTTTCAAATCAAAATCATACCAAATAATGACGACGATGATTGGGGTTAAATAGAAGGTGGGAATTCCTCGCCAATGACGACGACGATGATGATGATGATGATGGTGCTTTGTGGGTTCACCACTTTGTTGGCATATCACGAGATGATGCGATTTTAAATAAGGCAATTAATGAACTAAACGGTAAATGGTTTGGGTTTTTTCTTCAGCCAGAGCTCGAAACACGCCTTGCAAAAATTGTGTTGAACTTGTTGAACTCAAGTTGGTGCGGCGGTGGAGAGGGATGACTCTCTAATTGGTCAGATGGAACAAATAGATACGAGATGCAATTTTTCATCGAAATGGCAAATGATTAATGGACTGGCTGGTGGAATGATGAAGGAAGGGTTCACAAGAGGAGACGCTGGATATACTTCTAAGTACACATTTTCCCAGATGTACATCAATCTCCGGAGATGATATACGCATTCCAGAGACGACGTCGGGAATAAGCACGGAAGAAGTGGATGAAATACTAGATAACAATAAGATAGCTTGGGCAATCAAATCATTTGCTCCAGAGAAGGCAACAGGAATGGATAACATTCGCCCTGTGATGTTGCAAAAGTCAGTGGATATTGCCATTCCATGGCTCAAGCATATCTTCACAGGATGTCTTAAGCTAGGATATGTTCCTAAAGCATGGCGGGAGGTGCGTGTTGTTTTTATTCCCAAATCAGAGAAAGTGAGCCACACAAACGAAAAGGACTTGAGACCTATCAGTCTATCGTCTTTTATGTTGAAAACATTGGAACGTTTAATAGATGTGATCGGCGATAACTATCCCTTCTCAGGGTTGTATCGCTCGACACGAGGAAATACAACCATCCAGAGAAGAGTCTGCAGAGGAACACCACAAGGCGGAGTTCTTTCTCCGCTAAAATTGCTCCTTGTAGTGAATGAGGTCCTAGAAATATTGAAGGAAAACGGCTTTAACGTGACTCAATTTCGCACTACAACTAGTGGATAACTGGGTCGGAAGCAGACGATTGGGAGGGAACCCCTCAAAGACGGAGATTGTTCTCTTCACTAAGAAGAGAGGGAAGGTCAATTGTGTGGCCTCTATTCTGTCTCGATGGGAGGCTACCAATAGATTGACGGAAACAGATCACATGAACCTTCGAAAGGGGATTCAATGCAAGGACTCCTGACAGAAGCTACTGGAAGAACTGGAACCATTCTATACCGATGGTTCTAAGATGGACAATGGTACAGGAGCCGGAGTTTATTGTGAAGCCCTAGGAATAAACCACTCCTTTAGAATTAACGACGACTGTAGCGTCTTTCAAGCCGAAGTCACTGCGAGAGTAATATCGTCGGACAAACGATAACTGTCTATATAGACAGCCAGGCAGCCATACAGCCATTAAGGCCCTGGACTCTGCTATAACTCGGTCGAGGCTGGTGAGAACCTGCAAATCACTTTAAAACGAGATATCCAGAGCCAACAGGGTGACCCTCAGTTGGGTACCGGGGCATATGGATATCGAAGGAAACGAGAAGGCGGATGAGCTTGCTAGGAAAGGGTCGACGCTGCCCTTTGTAGCAGCACCAGTCAGTTCTTTAAAGAAAAAAGTAGAAGATGAAGCCATCGATCGAGCAAACAGACGCTGGGTTCATCTGGATACATGCGTAACGGCTAGAGCTCTATGGCCGGCCTTTAGCAAGAAGAGATCATCAACTCTGGTTTAACCCAGTCGTCATAACGCACGGATTGTTTCTGGCGTCATTGGCCTTCACGCAGAGAGACTCGATGTGCTGCATAATGACTTTTGTAGAAGCTGCAGAGACGAAGAAGAAATCGAATCTATTCGTCACCTGCTGTGTGGCTGTCCTGTCCTATCTGTTAGAAGAAAGACAACTCTTGGCAGTCATTTCTTCTCGGAGCTGGAGGACTTAGGCAATGTTGAGCTGGTGGACCTCCTGAGATTTATATTACTATCTGGGTGATTCTAACAGCGAACCTTATTACAGCGTTCCCAGGGTTAGATGATTCTGCTTTCTTCTTCCATTCTCCAGTCTCCTCAACTCTTGGCATACAACATCTTTGGCATCCACCTTTTTTTCAACTAGAGGCATGTGATGTTGCTTGGTGTTTGTGCCTCTCTTTGTAGGTAGAAGCGCGGACAGTGGAAGAGTTCATGCTCCACGTCCGTAGGGGTTTGACAAGATGGGCAAGTGGCGGAGTCATCGTTCTGTTCACATACTAGTAAGGGTATCATCGGAAGCAACCACGTCCAGCAGGCAGTTGCATTAAGTGGAAGTTAACTCCACCATCCAACCCTCCTAAGTCGAGATAAGGCGCTAAAACCTCCAGCGTTGTTGCCACTCTATCAGAAGTAAGGATATGCAGTATGGAGAGTCCTTCTACTGAAGAGACGTTTCGAATTCAGCAACTACAAAGCAATAAACACATTTAAGGACTCCCTCCCTCCAAACACAATTTCTCAATTTAATCGAATAACAACTCCCTAGAGACGCATCCACCATCCTCTACCAGGAAGAACAAACGAAAAAAAAACAATATCCTATTTCTTCCGCCGCTCAATCACAATCAAACAAAATTCACGTCAGGCTATTCCTAGGGATGTGTGTCAGAACAAAAGTAGACGAATCCACGAAAATTGAAGCTAGAAAATCCTAGAACTGACAGACATTGCGTACGCGTACACTTAAAACCCCATCGTCAACTGTCAATTGTCATTTCGTATCACACATCCTCGTGCAACGTCTTTTTTTGTTCTGTTCCTTCTCATGTTTTATTTTTAACACACACACACACACAGAGGTACACACGAGCGTGATTGTCGATTGATATGAACAAATTATTCAATCCTTTCAAACCCCCGGGGGCTGATTCGTAAATATTCGATTACATCGTCGAATCGAGTTGTAAATCCTTTCCTGTAAAGTGCTGCTAGCTGCTCCCCTCTCTAGTGTGCCGGTTGTTTGGAAGGGGGGGGGGGGGGCAAAATTGCATAATTCAATTTCGACTATAACGCTATCGATTTCATAATCGTTTCACAGGAAATGCTCCACATTTGATTGAGTTTTTAATTAAATTTATCGTAAAAATATTGCAATAAAACCGGATCTAGGACTCCTATGGCTGCTCAGACTGGGACTGTGATTGAAATCACCTTGGCAAAGTTGTCTGTGTGGGTACATATGTACATATTTTCAAGTGGCACCTCTATTAGGCCCAGCTGGGTGCTAACGCAATAAAACTGTTCACTTGGACTTGTAGAAGTCGTTTGTTTAAATTCGAAACATGAGTGACTTGGGCGCGATGCGTTGGCAAGGAGCCGTCTGTCCGTCGGTTGAGTCCATTGCGAAACACACTGGGTGGGAACCAGGTTTGTAATGCGTTCTATATGCACGGCTTGAGATTGACAGTCGATGGTGATTCGTGTGAAGGCGGGTGGCTAGAGAAATTGAAATAGTATTTCGGATTGGAGTTGTGCATGTCTTCATTTGCTGTTAGGTTGTGAAGAGACTTACTTAAGCTTATAGTGTGAAATGGTAAATTGAGTATGCCATCGTTTTACTCCTTTATAGTCCGTCGAAATTGGTTACTTTCCCACGCCTTTTGTCGACAGTAGTTGGGAGGTACCTTCATTAACTCTCGGGACTTCCAGTTCAGCAAAAAGACGGAGAAGCTGCAGGCAGTACTAAGAGCAAACTGACGTCCTTCTGAAATCACCCTCTGGGTATAGAACAAAGTTAATGTTACGGATGTCCGGTACAATGAATCACTCTCAATTTCAATGTTTAGAGCCTGATCTCAGGCCTGAGTACCTACTCTATGCGAGAATACTAGCAGCAAGAGCCGACATATTATGCACATAACATAAGAACAAGCTCTCCTCTTGCAGTGAATAAAGTCTACAGAGAGGCAAATTCCAAACTTGCACCATAACAAGGAAGCTATAGCCCTCTTCTGTCACAGCTTGAATCCAAAGACTGAAAGGAAAAGATAGAAAGTCCTTTTCAATCCATGTTAAAAGAAGAAAAACCTTTTTAGAGACTATATTTAGTGCCATTAACCATCTTCCCAGACTGTGATGGAGGGTCCAAATTGATTGTTTTTTTCTGTCGCCGTACTAGGAAGCTTTAGGAGTGATTCCCCGTCAGCCTACGTACCTATGATGCTATTGCATCCTCCACCCTATTTCAAATTCTTGAATCCTATCAACTGCGCCATACGAAGGACAACAATATTCCTACTGAAGAGCCGCTGTTCCTCACAAGTGTATACGTCTTCAAATGATCAAATGCTCATATGCAAGCTGGGCATCCATAGTCCTTACGTTCAGGTCCTTATCCTTATTTACTAAACCAATCTCCATCAAGCGAGGGGGAACTTCAGCCTTACATATCGTCCATGAAGCCTATAGTTCTCCAAAGTCTCAGTATAAGAAGTCATTAACTTGACAGTAGTGGACCTACTACAGAGCCCTGAGGGACTCCACCTGCGGTATTCTATTGTTGTCTGCGGTATTGAAAGCGCTTCAGCTTTACATTTCGTCCATGAAGCCAAGAAGACTCTAGAGTCTCGGGATAAGAAGTCATACAGTACTCAACAGTAGTGGACCTACTACAGAGCCCAGAGGGACTCCACCGCAGGCGGTGTCTGAGTGCAGTATTCTATTTCTAAAATAGTCCGTCATTGTTGTCTGTTGTGATTCCTTGTATGGAATTGACCGCTCTGTTCAATCTGTCACTCATTATCTAGCACTTTATTATCAATTGTGTGCAGCACGTATAGAGGCTTCTGCGATGATGGATCCTGCGGTCGTTTTCTAAGTTTTGGTAGGAGTACAAGTCTTTGTTTCATCCACTGTTGGGGGAGTAGGTACTTCGTCCTAATGCCTTTTGAGACGCTTCTGCAGTTCGCCATATGATGACTTTAGTTCGAAGTCGCTTATTATGAAACTAGATGTTTTGTTTCTCAAAAGTAGGCGTGTCGGGGGACGAATTTTAGACTCAATGTGGAGCTTTTGAAAAATTTCCCTTAAGTTGGCCACGAGTCGGCAATGGAGTTTGAGATACGACTTAAGTCTAATGGGAGTTTCAGCCTCGAGGGTAGCCCAGACTTCCGTCGGTAAAGCAGTGGCTACTTTCTATGATTTGCGCGGCGAAAATAAACGATTTGAATGGAATTGTGTTCCTAAGTCAGCTTGCGGGGTTGAGCTAAATTAGCCTTATCCAACGCTCTGTATAATTATATTTCAATTAAAACGCAGTAGTGGCATTTTCCCATCTTCTGTTTCGCCTCCTACTGTTCACCCACCAGCGTTCACTCTCATCAAAACCTGCGCACAATTTCACAAAGAGTAAAACGAAAAACCCCTGACAATGCTTTCTCTTCGTTTTTCGTTTTTTTAAATAAATTATTCATTTAGAGCGGGAAAAAAGGATGCGTACGGCGTATCAAACTGACACCGAACAACAACAAAAACGACACCATTCAACAGCTAACAGAAAATTTAACATAAATTAGTCAGCAAAAATATGCTGTGCTCGGGTCGGTCGGTTGATGGCGATGGTGCATGTGCCTAAACGCTACCCTACACGTAATAAATGTTAAACAGCCTGAACGATCATGATTAACATTATGAAACGCGATCGGAACAACCTGGTCGCCTCGTCGTCGTAGTCGTCGTCGTCGTCATCGTGGTCCTCCTTGAGAGTTGAGCTTGTGGTGTTGCAACATGAGCATTCGGCCGCCTCTCGATGCTTTAATTACATAAATAATCTGCAACTCTCTTGCTGGCTGGATTTATTGGATATTTATTCGATTTACTTAAATGTAACACGGACGACGGTGGAGGGGGCTAGGTATGAGACTGCACCTATATTGGTTCACAGCATGATTTAGCCTTGTTTTGGTTCACGATTCTGCACTGCGCGCCGTTATTACACTATTAGATAGGTTTGGTAAGTGAACGAGTGATAAATGGTCCAAAGGGAGGGATATTGGAGCCGCTGAGCAGTGTGTATCGAGAGAGAAAAAGAGACAAGGTGGTGGTCCAGAAGGAAGGAAATCGTATCTTTTGCCTCGGCCCGTACGAACATGATGCAGTGTTGGATCAAATTTTAGTTTAGTAGATAATCGCTATCAGATCGAATGGTAAGGGAGGAGTGATACAATGACCAGCATGTCCAGGTGGTACTCCCTGGACATGTGGTGCATTCCATAGAGGACAGCGAATCACTTTTTTTTTTTTTTGCCGCTGAAACGAGATTTAAAAGGAAGTGTTTTTCTGATTGTATATGACGGCGGAATTGAGTTAGGCGTCAGTAGGAATATATTCGAGCACATGGGGAGTTTTGACAGAGCGGTTGTTGCCATTCATTATATTGAAGTGTGCTCTTGCATTTGCATGTCAGTAAGTCTTGCAAGGGGAGCTTTTGAAACACGTCTTTGGAACAATTTGACGGAAGTAGGGCAATCCAATTGCGTTGACTAGCATCAATTTTTTCAAGAAGGTGGCTTTTAAATGTCCCTTAGCCTTCTTGCGAAAAAACTTCCTAGAGAAGGTGTCTAATAAAAGTCTCAAGAACAGACATAGGAACTGCTGACGACAGGAATCTCTAGGAAGCCCTACTTATCACGATCTGCTGACAACCCAGCTAAGAGGCATCTAGAGATCAAGTACATGCCTACCCACATTTTGTAGGAATACCAAAATTTTAGTAGAAAAACATAATTGACAGGCCTTTCCAGTTTTTCTAAATTCTTAACGTCAGATTTGAAGTAGAGATGTACAGCTACATTTGTTACATTTGTTACGTTACAAAAAAAGTTACAAAAGTAGAAGGTATCTTGCTAAAACTCGCGTAGCGTACAAACTGTCAGAATTTGGAATTAGTTACATTTGTTACATTTGTTACGTAGCTAGTTAAGCGTGTTACAGAAGTCGTATGCAACTCATTAAAACTCGCGTAACTTACGAACTACCAGAATCATGGATTAGTCACATTTGTTACATATATGATGTAACTAATTGAATAAGTTACAAAAGTCGCATACAACTTGGTTATACACGCGTAATTGTCAGAATTGAGAATTGTCAGAATAATGGATTAGTTACATTTGTTACATTTGTTACGTAACTAGTTAAACAACTTACAGGAGTCACATGCAACTCACTAGAACTCGCGTAACTTTCGAACAACCAGAATCATGGATTAGTTACATTTGTTACATACATATATGACGTAATTAATTGAATAAGTTACATAAATCACTTGCAAGTAAGTTAAACAAGCGTAATTGTCAGAATAGTGGATTAGTTACATTTGTTACCCCCAAACTGTGAGTAAACTGCTACGCACTACTGTATCACCTCTGCAACAAGGTATCTCCATTCACCATCTTCCCTGGCTAACCACTCACCGTCGCGGTCGCCAATTAAGGAAAGGCAAAAAAATTTACATAATTATTGCCCGGTCATTAATTTAGTTTTCGCCATGCTCTTGAGTGTTGTTGGGGTGTTGTAGCAACTACTACATCTGTCCGGCATGTCATGTCGTCTATCTTGACGCGCTGCCCGTAGAACAGACACCAGCCGCAACAGCACTGGCTTAACATGTTTTAATTACTCGATTTGTTTATGCATAGTTACCCCCAGTCAACGCGCAAAATAGCTGCTCTCTCTCTCTTTAGCCGCTGCGCCGCAAAGCACAAAACGCACGAGAGGACAAATTAATTTCATCCAGATTAACATACCTGCAGGAGGAACAGCAAAACAAAAAAAAAAAACCCTGACTAAGCTCAGCATTTCAACGGCACAACGCCAATTCATCAGAAAATATTAATTACGCTCCCAACATAGTGCGACTCCAGGACTCTCATTACGAGAATACAAATATAAAAGCATACCCGCCGGCATATGGAGTTATCATGCACAAAATCCTTCGAGATAAAGGTGTATGATGTGCCTGGTCGGGTGCTCCTTTTTGTTTGCTCAAACAAAAAGGGGCACAGCTCATCAGATTTTGAAGCTGGTGTGGCAGCCAAACAGCAAATTGTACGATAATCCTCCAGCGCGGGAATGTGTATCCTTAAGCATCCTAGATTAAATAGTCCATGGCGGCTTTAACCAAAAACCATTTGCTAAGCAGGAACTTATCCGCTGGCCCTTCAGTTCTGTTTTCGCATTCATCCCGTTGACAAGGACCAAACAGGGATATCCATTTGAGAAACAACAGAATTGGCAGATTTTCTCTTCCCCGTTTCGTGAATAATCCAAAATGGAATACATTTCAGGAGGAATATTGCCGGATAGTGGTGGCTATTAGGTTACGCACAGGTGAGGCGAGTACTGGGGGTATTGTGCCTATTGGACTACGAGTGGTGGCGGGTAATAGGGAATTTCCGCGTGTGAGGATTCCTAAAGGCGGTGTTTGTCGGCGGGTGGTGTCTGAAAACAAATCATTAAACATGACTGTGTACGTTAAGAACCCCAGGAGCAACCGATTGTCTGCTTGGGACGTGTTCTTGGAAGATAAGGACAGTTGTTTGGACTTGAAAGCTGTGCCGAGTGTTGCTATAGGATTTTTGAAGGACAAAGCGAAACTAATCAGCTAATAGCAAGGTTAGGTTGGGCGAGAGGATAGCTGTGCGATGAGAACAACTCCAACTGTGAGCCCTCAGTCATTAGTGCCATGAGAATTAGTCAGTTAGCGACTGTCTCAGAAATATTTGGACCCAAAATTAAGCTTTTTTTCTACCGCATGCTTAGGGAGAGAAAAATGGAAAAGTGCTCACATACCACAGGCCAGATCCCTTGCAATGTCCGTCCATGGATGTGTGGGGTCGTGCATTTACTTCGAACTATTAGGCACAGATATGTACGACTTCCAGACTAAGGCAGTATCTTCCAAGCGGAGGTCCTGGCAGGGAGAACTTGGCTTCTAGCTCATAGAGCAAGAATCGAAAAACCCTTTTCTTTACACCCTTTGTAGCGACTGTGGAGACTAGCGAATTCTAGAAAACCTCTGTAGCTACTTCTTTCATAACCTTTTAGAGGTATCCAGCTTAGGTATACATGGACATGAGGCTAAACTTCTTCATGTCATCAGGGTGGTTTGTATATCAGGCAAGGGACTACCTTTCCCTTTAGATGAGTGAGTCTTTACCTCTAAGAGAATGAATTTCAATTGCTGCAAGTACCACTGGAGATTCGGAAGCAACTACTACAAATAAGTGTCCTCAGCTTGTGTCCATCCTTAGAACTCTAGATCCATCACACAATGCTGACAGAGTCCAAGTAACTAAATGCCTATTCTGGTCGAATGAGCCCCGACAAGTCAGTGGCCAATTGTCAGAATGCTTGTCATATAGTCCAGTTGAATTTGGGCCTAGATATGATGACACAGTTCCAAACCTCCTGCCATCGTGTATTGGCACAGGGAACCCTCAAGAGCAGATCACCGCCTTGCTTGTTCGTCAGCTTGCTCATTCCCAATTTTTTTTTTCAATTTTAAAGGTTTTTATTGAACAAACAAATAACACTTATGCTAGGCAAAAACACTTAAAACTAGCTTAAATAACTTGAGTAACTTATTCTAACTTACTGGTCCTATGCGGGCGCTCTAAGCTAAACTTAATTCTTAATCTATGTCTTTCGACTTAATTATAGAGATTATTTTATTGTAATAACAAATATGACTAAGAAAAAGAGTTTATTATAAAAACTTAGTGAACGGACTTGTTTTTTAATTAAAACTATATATGTAAAAGCTTACATACTACCTTAAAATAATGTTAAACTACCTTATTTTTGTTGCCAACGGGCTTTTTATATTTTGTAATTTTTTTGGTGCCAACGGGCTTTTTTTTTTTTTTTAATGCCAACTGGCAATTTTTTTTTTTTTTTTTATATATATATACATTTTTAAACTTATTCGACCTACTTACAAAAAAAAAAAAAAAAAAAAAGCTATGTAAGCCAACCACAGGCATATAAAGATATATACATACATCGGCCAGTTTTGCGTGTTCAACCTACCCCGGATCTAAGTGAATCGACGAGGGAGTTCGCTCAATAAGCCACCAGAATTGTTGGTGCTGCCGTTCAACGTCTTTAATATCGCGCTCCGAAACCGACCGACTAAACCGGAGTCGCTCTATAGCGCTTGGTATGATGTCTCGCTCGTAGTTGAGCCGCCTATCCACAGTTTTTCGGGCTACATGGAAGAGTATCGGAACCGCCGCTCTATCCTGAATCAAACCTGCCTGATCGTAATAGAGAAAAGCTTCTGGGGGGACAAAGCCGCTAAGGCGCACTCTCTCATGGTACATATTATTGGGGTAAAAAGCCCCGGAGATCAGGTTATTCATCGAGGTCATTGCTCTTGCAATGTGCCTTCGAGTCATCTTGATTAAGAAATTGTCCACTCTTATCAGACTCGCTTTGTTGTAAAGGATCTCGTTGGAATAGAATTTTATGTACTGAGACTCTGGTGTTCTGTACAAATGAAGGCAAGTCCGAAGACAGGCCCTCTCAAACACCCGAATCCTTTCCATCCTGCTTGCCCCTATGTTGAACCACACAGGACATCCATATGCGATCATGGGCCGAATAAGGGCCATGTAGCAGATAACCTTCACCCTTGCATCGAGTTGGCTGCTATAAAACAGTCTCTTTGTAAGAGCGAAAGCGCCTCGGGCTCTGGTTAGAGCAATATCTACATGTTTATTAAAATATAGATATTGGTCTAGCCAAATCCCCAGGTATCTGACTACATTTTGACATGCAAGTGGACGTCCGTGCTCTCCAACAATAGAGAACTTTCGCCAATTCTTCCTGGTATCCCAAGAGGCCCCAGACAACGGCGTTCTGAAAAGAATGGTCTCAGACTTCTGGAAGTTGATCTTCAACTTCCAGTCATCGCAATATTGCTGAATCTTATCGAAGTCACGCTGCAAGAGTGTTGCAATGACGTCAATCTTAGGTCCTGATCTGTACGCGATCAAATCGTCCGCATACGCTATCACGTCTGGAAGAGATCCTATCAGATCAGCCGTGTAAATATTAAATAGGATCGGCGAATTAACCGCCCCTTGTTGCAGACCATTTTTAATTTCGAACGTTCCAGTGGAAGTCACGCTGCCATTTTTCACAACGAACCTTCTACCAGTGAGCATATTAAGCCACATGTACAGTAGTGGTTTACTTATGCCCAACCTGCTTAACTTGTAAAAGAGCCCTTCCAACCATACGGTATCAAAGGCCTTCTCCAAGTCAACCAGGCAGGCACCCGTGCATTGTTTCTTACTTTTGTTCCATTGGATATCCGACACGAGTTTAGACGCGGCATGAATTGTATCATGCCCCGCCTTAAAACCGAATTGGTTATCCGGAACAATTTTATTGTCCTCAACCCACATTATCATTGCTCTATGTAGCACTTTCTCGAATACCTTGCTGATATTCGGAAGGAGACTTATGGACCGGAGATTTGCCGGATTGGAACTGTCTTTTCCCCTTTTTGGGATCGGCTGAACCACCGCTGTTTTCCAATGCTCTGGATAATGGGCATTATTCAGTGCATTGTTGAACAGGGTGGCGTAAATGTCTACCGCTACTAGAGGAAGATGTCGAAGCACAATGTTCGATATTCCATCGATTCCCACTGATTTCTTCTTTCTCAGTGATTCGAAGATCGCTTGAAGTTCTACCTTCGATATGTAAGGGGGATGAATCCCTTCAATGGCAATGACATTGTTTGCAACATTGTCATCATTGAACCTGGTGAAGCCAGAATTCTCTGCTTGCCAATGCTGCAAATCATATCGAAGGCGGAAGTTGTGCGCAAGGACTCTATTTTCCAGGTCGTGGTTAGGGCGAATGCAAGCATTTACCTTATACACGTCCTCGAAAATAGTTCCTATAGCCTCTACCTTCTGCTGCGGATCTTCAATCATGAAAAAGTCGTCATCATCGATGGCGTCCCTTGGATCTATTCCTGCTGCTGTAAGTAACTGTTCATTGTGAGTAGTTCGAGGAATCTTCAGACACGGAAGTTCGTTGACATCGTTCCTCCGAAATATTTTATTAATCTGGGGGAACATACTCGGGTTATCAGACTTGATAGCCCGAATCTTATTACCCCAGTGCAAATTAGCCGACAGCCTATAATTTGCTCTAATTAATACTTGGAGATTCTTTATCAACGACTTCAGAGTCCTAACCTCCGAGTTCTGTCTGTCAGTAAACTGCCTATGCAAGTTTTTTAATCTTGTCAGTAGTCTACTTTTTTGTACGTGCAGTGCGTCGATTGTTGCGTTGCGGTAAACGTTGTCAGTTGGTCGATACCGAGGTATAGTACTGTCCATCGTTTGTTTAATTGTATCGTCCATTTGTTTGAGGTAGCTGTCAATCTCCTCATTTGACAGATTCCTATTGGACGGTGGGTCGAGCGAATTCGAGGAAAGTGCTCTTGTTAAGTCTCGGGAAAAGCGAGGCCAACGAGTCTTACTATAGTTGTAGGAATACGTTTGGACAAACTCTTCCAATTCCGCGATTTCGTTGGGAATAGTTATTTCGGCAATAAGTCCGCAATGGTCACTGTCATACACGAACGTGCGTAAACAGTTTATCGTTTGTCGGTTCACGTCGGTCAGTTGTAACCGTTCGTCGAACAGGAGTAGATCCAGATAGGAGCCGCTTCTAGGAAACGATGGACTATCTGTAGCTTTCAAATCGAGCCGAAACTCGACATTGTGTTGACCCCACCAATTGAGTAGTGAGTTCCCCCTAGTATTTGGCGTTTGATTTCCCCAATCTCTATGTTTGGCGTTCAAATCTCCGGCCATGAGGAAATAATTCTCCCCCAATTCCAGCCTTAGGCATCGAAACAATGTCTCGAGCTCGGACATGAATAATGTAGACTGAGGAACATCAGGAGCATAAAGTGCGACCACGAACATCTTCTTTCCACTACGGAGAGGGATGCACACAATACACGCTTCTAGCTCCCGGAACCTACGCACTTCACCACTGTACACGGCCTTATACCTTAGTTCTTTTCGAATGAGGATCGCAACACCGCCTCCACGAGTGGAGTTGGGTCGGTCTCTTCTTTCGATATTATATTTGCTGTGCAGTAACTTGCGTTTCTGGGTTAGCTTAGTTTCGCTAACCAGACACACATCAGGGCTTTGGTCGTCGAGCAACTTAAAGAGCGATTCCTTACGCTCGATCCTAATCAATGAGTTTACATTCACCGCAAGGATCTTCAAGAATTCCCCATTCGCGGCCGTACCCATTACGAATGAAGTTGCGCTGAGTTCGGCAGAAGCGCGTAGATCTTGTCCACACGGTTCGCTTGCTCTTGTATTTGGCGCTGGAGCTGTCCCATCTGCCCCTGGATTTGGAGCAAGATGGTCAACAAGTCGCCCTGAGCTTCAGTAGCTTTAGGCACTGGGACCTGTAAAGGTACCTTCTGTACCGTGCTCGCCCTACCTGACGCCATTTGGGCGTAGGTAATATGGGGAGACACGGCTGGTGTTTGGAGCGAACCGTGTGGAACTTTTACTACGTTCCTCTGTTTTCGAACTACATTTTCTGTTCTGATCTTTTGGAATTCAGGACAACCCCGATAGTTAGCAGTGTGCCCCGAATTCCTGCAGAGTACGCATGAGAGCTGGCTCTTTGCCACTTCCTCCTTACCCAGAATACAGTCCTCAGTTCTGTGGAACATTGCGCACTTAACGCATCGAGGCTGCATATCGCAGTTCGACGCGCCGTGCCCGAACCTTTGGCAGCGAACGCATTGAATAATGCCCTCGCTGCGCCTTATTTTGTCCCATGTTACAACCTGGTGGTCTAAAACACGAATACGTTTTAGGCCCTCCAGATTGCTGTTGGGAGACAGTTGGACGAGGAAGAACGGTAGCTTCTTATTCTCCCTTTTGGCCCTCACTGTGGTGAAAGGTTTAACTCCCACGAACGTAAGACCTTCATACTCAACTTCTTGAAGCGTCTTAAGAAGCTCCTCCGGCTCAGTAAACGGATCCATCCCTTTGAGCAGCATAGTTTGGCGCTTTTCTCCCTTTGGAGTGAAAGTGAAGAACTCCGTCGTCGAATCCCTTAATAACTTTTTAATTTGATGATAATGGTCTATTGTGTTGCATTGTATGGAGTGTTTCGTTTCATTGTGTCTCTTAATTGTAAATTGGTTGCCTATGGCCGACTTACATAGTTGAATTGTGTCTTGCAGTTCCATTTTAAAGACATTAATTGGTGGAACTCGCATCTTGGCTGGCATCGTATTTTGATGACGTTGTTCCGTCTGCTGTATCTGTGATTTCTGTTGCTGCTGTTGCTGCTCTTGCTGTTGCTGCTGTTGATGTTGCTGTTGAGGTTTGTTTTGCTGCTGTTGTACTTTTTGTTGGTTAATTTTCAGCTGCTGCTTTGGCTTCAGTTGCTCATTAAACTGCGGGACCTGTTTAAGCTGCTGTTGCTGCAGCTGTAGAACTTTTTGCAACGATTGTGGTTTTTGTTGCGCTGGTACTTGGGAGACCTGGAGCACTGTCTTACGCTCATTTTCCCTTCTAGCCATTTGTTTGGCCTTTATGGCCAACACTTGTTTTTGCAGTTCCCTGATATTGGCAGTCAGGCTCTCCAGCTCTTCTTCATCTTCGTCTTCCGATTCTGATTGGGCAAGGACGGCAAAGCAGTTGTTTGCTTCCAATCGTCGTCCTTCCCCGCCGTCTGTCTCTTCAGCTGTTGACGTGTCCATTGCAGACATTTCACCCTTCACTGCTGAACGCTTTTTAACGGACCTTGCCAGCGTGGGACGCTTCAGGTTAGGGGTAGGCTTGAGCTTTTTTTTCCTCTTAGCCTCATTAGTAGTAACTGAAGAAGTTACAAGTACTGGTGGTAACGGTACCACCTCAACACCTGCTTCAGGATTTATTTCGGCCGCTACTCCTGCTATTGGGAGCGCGGGCCGTTCCTTACTCATCACTTTGTTTTAAAATTTAATAATTTATGTTTTGTTTTTTTTGCCTCGCTCCAAATGTCAATGAAAATATATAAAAAAATTGTTTTTTTTTTTTTGTTTTTGATTATATTTTATATTTTATTCTTCTGGTAGGAAAACCAACTTTACGCGCCGAACCGGGTAACCCTGACCCACACGCACTTCCTTTCCACCACACCGATTTTTAAGAATCAACTCTCGGAATATTTCGCACACGGTTGAAAATTCTAAGCAGTCTAAGCACGTCTATACAATATAAAGCTCGAACTAAGACGCTTGCTCATTCCCCTTAATGTCACTGTGATTCAACAGAGATTTTGCAGTGTCCTACCAGCTTTGGGGATATATTGGCAGAGGCAGTAGCCTAGATAGTGACTTGGCTGTCAGTTATACTATGGCTTTGGTGATAGATGTTTGCCTGGTTGTTAAGACTTGCTTGAGTAGGCGGCAAGGCTCATGAACAGCTTCAACTTCCGTCTAAGAGACGCTAGGACATGCAAATACTAAGCGAATCCGAGAATATTCTCCTATTTCCTACTCCTTCTGGTACTACATGCGAATATGACAGCGACTTCATTTCCAAAGCTCACTCTCGTCACTCGATGCTGTTGTGACCATAAAATTGGGTCATCAGGAAGACAGAAAGATTATATGACTGTCGAGTGGTAAAAGGTTGCAGCATTACGTCCAGGGCTTCAATTTGGTACGTCTTCATGGCAGCTCAAGTTTCCCCAACTCTGGCCACTAGACTAGTGATTCATAGGTCATTATACCTTTCACATCCAACTAAAGCTAGATTGAGCCAACAATTCTATTCATTAACTTCTATTTCGAGTGGTCATTGTTTTCCTTGTTACCCGATAGGATAACAGCAATTAAAGGAGATTTATTCAATCGATCCCAAATGCAATGAACCCTTAAGCTGCTTGCTGCTGGCCTCATCAATATTCAACACTGTCAATGCCTTCTCACCGAGAAACCAAAAGAAGAAAAAAATAATTCATAATTCATTCCATCCCTTGGTCGTCCACCACCCACCAATTACAACACAGGTGCCAATAAGTCAAGTTGAAATCGCAACCCACCCCTCGGCTAAAAGTCGACAAAACACCGAGAATATAATGAAAGGTATAACCCAGTAGCTAGTATAATACCAGCGATCAATTTCACTTCAGCCCCGGCCAAAGTAAGCCAAAGACAATGAAGCCCCAATACGTAGTGTAATTCCATATCCCTCCCTCGGATTAGAATCGATCAATTAACGAAAGAATAACCACCACCCACCCAGTGCCAGTGCCAGTGCCAGTGTGTCAATAAAGACAATCGGAGCTTTCTGTGTCCCGGGTTATAGTATCGCTTACAGCGAATTTGAAATTCCAATTAGATTAAAATCAATGGCGTTGGGGATTCTTCTTACTGCATGCAGTCTATCTCTTGCACATAGATACTTGTATAATTTTTAATTCAAACAACGCGCAGCGGGTGCGATGTCCTTGCTTGCAGCAGTCCTTTTGCCACGAGTAATCTCTATCGCATGTCTTGTGATCTGGGATTTTTTTCTTGTTTTTTTATCTCAACTAAGCATTCCAAAACGCAATGCATTTTTATCGCTTAACATCGACAGACGAGCGAGGGATGAGGTTACACTTTGCTATGCCTCCATATTTATGCCCCACTGTGTGGCGTGGTGGTCCTGGTCTGGGTGTCTGGCTTAACGGACAGGAAGTTATTAGATTCTTGGTATGTCGATCGCTGGTCTGGCTTTTGTGTACTATTTGCATTAGGGACACAGGCCACAGGCAGGGGCATCAAATGAATTCACGCGGATTCTGGTACTAGGTACAGTTGGCCAATGACTTATTGGATTGTAGTTTGAGACTTTGGGCGCCTATCAGTTGGAGTGTCAATCTTTCTTAGGGAATCCACATGAAGACGACGAAGTTTTGTTGAGAACAACTACTACTGATGTCCTTTGAAAGACATACACATAACCGAAGGAGGAGACTAGTTTTATGGATGACTTCTAAGTTTTGGTAGTGAATTCAGGTGGTCGTTCGTTGTTTGCTTTGGAAGGAGAGCAACAACTTCCCTTTCTACCCTGGTCCTCGAGGCACTGCCAGGGGACTTCAGCCTTCTTATATACACGGCTCATTTGTGCTGGCAGTTATCCGCATTGTTGCTCCTGCCTTCATTGTTCCTTTATGTCACTCCGATTCATGTGGATAGGTAGTCTTGCCAGAGGACATGGTACTGGCTACTAATAGTGAGGATTCTGACAGTACTCTCACCAAGGTAGTATGTGGTAAGGTGGCTTTGGCTCTGCTACTCTGGCTTCTGCGATAGCAATGAGTGTACGACAACAGCTAGACAGAGCTAGACAGAGAGGAAGTCTACGCTGGTGAAGCTGCTAAGAAAGTGTCGGCAGTTAGGGCAATGGTAAGTGTTATGGGCCAGATGATACAGAGTCTCCTATCATCAAGTTGGGTATGTGGCAGATCTTTGGTGTGGTGGTCACCGAAATGTTCCTGAGTAAGGCGAATAGATCTAAAAACGTCGAGTAGTCGAACGAAGAAGGCGAACGCTGGTACTAAGCCCTCGGGAACGAACGATTATCGAACCTGCAGACGAGTACCTCGTGGCCATAGTAAAGGAGCAGGTCATCTGTCTTCTTATATACCAGTGAACAACCTTCGAAGAGAAAGAGGAAGATCCACAGAATCTGCATTCGTTTATAGGACCAGGACCGCCCTTTCGCTGATGAACAACTCAGAACAGAAGGTCACCTAGGAGTTCTCGTACAGGGAAATCCCGAACTTGGATAAGCAGTTGGTAAGCTTTCGAACAGGCCAGTGTCAGCCAGATGAACTAGGAATACACAGCAGCTTGATATTTCCATTGAACTTCCCTGTTAAGCCCCAAAAAAGCGGAATGACCTTCCTGAAATCCATTTGAATGTGCCTCTGAGTATCTCTAACTCCAACTTAAGTTGACCTCGCGTGTGCATAATATAAACAAAACGTGTTTAGATGAGATACTCAACCCCAGAGCAGGGCAAATAATTATTCTATAATTCGACAAAACAAATTTTAAAAATTAAATAATTTCCATTCTGACACTCCATTCAATTTACAACGATACCCGCACCATCAATCAGAAAGACATCTTAAGTTGTTCAACCTCAACTTAGTCCACACAAAGTAATAACAGCTGCCTCCAGCCAACGTCTATTGGGAATTTTCTTCTAGCTGCGATGGAGGGGAAGAAATTACAGGAAACATCCGCCTTAGTCACACGTGAACCGCACTTAAAACACCATCGCGACCACAAAAAACCACAGAAAAAAAAAAAAAAACAAGACACACGTTGCATGCATGTTGCACGAAAGAAGCAAATCAACACGAGACCAGAATTTAATGTTCCCAAAAATTAAGGTCATTAGCACACTCTCTTGCAGGTGAGACAAAATAAGAAATAAACTCGTTGCATTTCGCTTGTCATTTTTTGTCATTTTGGTTGTCAACAGCAACTGACAGGCTGAATCCATAAAGATCACGCTTGACAGACGTCAAAATATATTCTGCGCTGTCATCTCGTCGCCAATTTATCCAAGTGCTTTGTGCCCTCCTAAAACTTGTTGCTCTGCCTGTTAAAGTGGACCAAGTGACCAAGCCGTGCCTCATTTTAGTGGCCAATTAAGTTATATATTTTTTGGAAAGTCAGACATTAGCATGCGTCAATTTATAACAATGACTCTGTCCTAATTATGATCACGATGAGAGCACAATAACCCTTTTTCTTTGGGACCAACAATTGTTTGGAAATGTTTAATTTAAATTAATGGCGACATTTGTCTACCGTTTTTTTTTTTTATGATAAACGAGGCGAGTTCAACGAGTACGCATCCAAGCGCGTCGTCGCTTGCAAGTGGGTGTGTTCAGTTAAAGTTAAGAGACGCATGTGCATTGTTCGGAATCGATAAATATCAATTCGAACTGTCAGATTTGTTTTCGTGTCTGAATTGTGTGACAGTTCGCGCTTGTCCTTGGCCACTTGGTTAAAGATTATTTATGGGACTAAAGATTAAATGAAGATGTGACAGTTGCATGGCAACTGACAGTCCATGTGAGTGATGTTAGTTTGATGATGTGAAGTTTTTGGAGATCGAACTCAATTGGAAGTGGGCTATGAACTGATTGGGAGTAATCGAATGTTACAATTGGAATTTGTCCAACTGGAGATGGTATGTGATTTGGTTCTGGCAGTTGTCTATAGATGGCGTGATCGATTTTTTATTTTCATTGCATAGTATTTGTCCTATTACGCAGCCCTGGGGAACACCTTCAGTGACTGGGTTTTGCATCTGTCGTTTCTTTCTTCAATGGGTGCTTTCAATCTGCTACCAATGAGGTGTTCCAGAAATGGGTCCGTTGCAGTATTCCCAGAATATTCCTTATCCAGTACCATTCTTCGAGTTTTGGCTTGAGAGACAAGAGACAGACAGGATATTGCCATCAGAAGCAGGCAAGTGATATTTTATAAAAATGAGTAAGAGAATAGGAGACAAAATAGAGCCCTGCGGAACACCAAGATTTATAAGGTGTATATCAGACTTGATGCCGTCCATTTGTTTCTATGAAAACCACACTGACGATCTAAATTTTAGGCTAGGCAAGTTAGCATAGGTTAGAAGCGAATTCAGCCACACTTTAGGCCACAAAAGGCTCCTTGTGATGCAAATTCGATCAAGTCTATGCCAGCAAGTTATCGAAGTAGTGCTTCCCTGGTTGTACTTTCCCTCACATTGAGAGAGCCTGGTAATACAAGATGAAGTACAGACGCTTCCCCTCATACATGTAGGTTATGCAGAAATCGTTTACAGGATGGGCTAATCACATGGCGTAGAAATATGCAGAGTCCTGTAATGACTAGGATAGGCAGACGGATGTCTTGTGACAAGAAAGTCACTGTTCACTTAGGCCAACAATTCGCGGTGCTGTAATGACACCTACTATAGTACAAATGCCCGGTTGGAGCTCTTGAGATCAAATTTCGGTCAATTGTCCCTAGAGATGGGATCATCTGGTGGAGTTCGCGACGTTAATCACATCCTCTTGCTTTAGAAGTCCACATGTAACGAGAGGCTTATTAGGATTCTCCTTTTCCGGTAGAATCCATAGAGTTGTGCCTCGCCTGGCAAGTTCATCGGCTGTACACTGAATGTTGTTCAGTTCCAGAATTTAAGGTGATGGAATCCAGCAATTTGATCGCAGCCTGACTGTCAGTAAAGATGGTGATATCCATCGCTCATTTCTAAGCGAGACGATTAACCACGTCATGGGACATTTTTGGACTGTTTATGCACCATATTTTGGTAAAAGCTCTAAAGATGTATCCATCACTTAACTCTTGCCATGACAGGGCCTCCTTTGACGCCAAGATTTTCGCCTGGAACACACCACAGAGATTAGAAAGGTAGAATACACTGCCTGCCACTCCCATGTTTCTGTTTTGGATCGGATAGATCGACTGCGAAGTCCCTTAATATCATCACAATCTGGGAATGTGGCGCTAAAAGTTTTTATTGAATAAGAGCTGTGGGAAGATGTAGTCAGTATCTGCCGGGATGGAGTCCAACTGATTCAGAATGGAAGATAATTCCACTGCTTTAATGCTAATGATTACTTTTGCTGATACTTGCTATCAGTAGATATGTATAAAGTGGCAAATGGAACATAATGTCCAAGGCCACTGTAGGTGTGGTTCTCAGAGCTCCATTGATGCAGATGCAAGTCGTTTTTTACAGACGACTAAGTTGATCTGTATTTGCTCCTTTTAGTGAATAACTAGGAAAAGTTAGGTTGGCGTGGCAGCTAGCCCCCAGATACAGATGGGCACCAGCTCACTTAGGCCTAATTGTGATACCACCGGATCTGTAATAACCCCATCCAATTACTATAAACTACGACACTACAGTGAGAGACAGAGGACCAGTACAAAAAGGGTACCAGACACTATTACACTTAGATGAGGTTCTTCCGTTGAATCAGGAGAACCAACTGGAGCTTTTGATAAAGCGTAGAAGGTGCTTGATGGGTACACCAATCAGGTTACAGAAGTCGTCAAAGAAAAAGGACCACAGGTGGAGCCATTAAAATGATCCCTGGAGCGAAAAGGCGGATGAATTGGCCAGGAAAGGGTCGCATCTATGTGGAACCAATACCTCGCTTAGCACCGTGCACAGAAAAATACACACTGAGTCCAAAGAGGAGTCTAAAAAGCAATGGTGTTGTTGTGGTCTTGGCCTTATGGCAAAGGAGATTGGAAGATATTATGAAACAGAGTCGCAGGGACACTCTAACAGCTGTTAGTGACAGGACTCTACTTCCTACTACTAGCTACTTCCGCAGAAGTTGTGGGGACCAAAAGTAAGTAGGAACCATTCGCCACTGTATTATTGTTCAGCGCAAGCCGTCAAAAGGAAAGGAGGACCAGTAGGACCTGAGGAAATATAGGAATACAGCTATTCCCCGACAATCCCATATCTCAAAATTAAGGCCCGCAACAGTAAAACTTATTCAAATCACCTGCTGGAACAGTTAAGCCTCTCAAATCACTGTGCAAACTTTGCACACCTGTCACGCTTGTTAGCATCGATTTGGGAAAAAAAAGGTTTCTCCAAACCGATTTCACACGAACAGACGCGTCCCTTCTTCTAATTCAAATCCGTTACTTGGCTGAAAGGTCTTGCCAGTTCTCCAAAGAGACGCAAATCATTTGTGACCTTTCTATTAAGCTTCAGTGTTAAATAATTAAAAGAACTGATCCGCTTTTTATCGACAAACCTCAAATTATTCGCAATTAGTCGGAAGAACTAAAGACAATAACCCTGCTTCTTCGGGTTGAGGTTCAAACAAACGGTTAGGTCAGCTCCTATAAATTGGTACTTATGCCCAACACGCATAGAGAGACGCTAATCACTGGCTGAAACAAAAAAAAACAAAAAAAGGATGAAAATCGTGCATCTCGGCATAGAGTTAATTATAACTGTCCAATCGAGAGAGAGAGAGACCTACGATCCACCTGTTTGAGATACCAATTATTAGATTCGTGTATCCAGTCGCCGAGTGTGAACTCTTGCTTGTGTGTATGTGTGTGTGTTGTCAAGTGGAGTCTGGTGCATCTGCTAAAAATGGAGCAGACCCCAGCGGGACATTATCGTATCGCCCATATGTGTAGTACTCTGTTTAATTTATGGCTGTGCTAATTAGTTAAATGTTTCTTTGTTTTTTTGTTTTTATATGGATCACACAGTAGTGCGCTGACGTTGATGTGTGCTGTGTGGTGCAACATAACAAAAAAAAAGACAAGACAACAAACACCATGCCTATTGTCAGAGATAATTAGGAGATGTTGACTAATTGTGTGATGCGCGTCTTTGGTGTTTGCTGTTTGGTGGCTTTGACTTCGAAAGGGGCGGCACAATGCCAAAAGATTTTACGTCAAATGATTTGGTCTGTTGACAGCGGTTTCATGTTTTTTTTTCTTCTTTTAGTTCGTTTTGTATTGTGATTTAATGGGGGGCGAAAAATTTATTATTATTTGGGTATTTATTGGTGTTTGTAGAAGGAAAGTAGAAGGCGGTAACGCCCATGAAAGAAGGTGATTATGATGACGACAACAAGACCTAAGTGGGACTTGTAAACAAAGCGCGACAAAAAATCAGTCATAAACTGTTTTGGTACATGTGTTATCGGCAGGAAGGCTTACTCTTAGAATGATGCTTCATTCTGAACAGACATATCGATGAAGATGCCCTTGGGGACGAGCCAAGTTGGGATAATCGTGCTAACCAATGGGACAGGACATGACTTAAACTATGTATCGGGTTGAGCATAGTTAAACTAGGAGTTGCACTAAGTTGCAAACCCTAACTTATTCGGACACATGATTGACGGAAGCAGATCACATGAACCCGATGTTAACATTCGAAAGGACATTCAATGCAAGGATTCCTGACAGAAGCTACTGGAAGAACTGGAACCATTCTATACCGATGGTTCTAAGTTGGATAGTGGTACAGGAGCAAGAGTTTATTGTGAAGCCCTAGGAATAAACCGTTCCTTTAGAATAAACGACGACTGCAGCCTTTCAAGCCGAAGTCACTGCGAGAGTAATACTGTCGGAAAAACGATAACTGTCAATATAGACAGCCAGGCAGCCATACAGCCCTTAAGGCCCTGGACTCTGTTATAACTCGGTCGAGGCTGGTGAGAACCTGCAAAGCACTTTTAAACGAGATATCCAGAGCCAATAGGGTGACCCTCAGTTGGGTACCAGGCATATGGATATCGAAGGAAACGAGAAGGTGGATGAGCTTGCTATGAAAGGTTCGACGCTGCCCTTTGTAGCAGCTCCAGTCAGTTCTTTAAAGAAAAAAGTAGAAGATGAAGCCATCGATCGAGCAAACAGACGCTGGGTTCATCTGGATACATGCGTAACGGCTAGAGCTCTATGGCCGGCCTTTAGAAAGAAGAGATCATCAACTCTGGTTTAACCCAGTCGTCATACCGCACGGGTCGTTTTTTGGCGTCATTACCGGTGTCATTGGCCTTCACAAAGAGAGACTCGATGTGCTGCATAATGACTTTTGTAGAAGCTGCAGAGACGAAGAAGAAATCGAATCTATTCGTCACCTGCTGTGTGGCTGTCCTGCCCTATTTGTTAGAAGAAAAAGAACTCTTGGCAGTCATTTCTTCTTGGAGCTGGAGGACTTAGGCAATGTTGAGTTGGTGGACCTCCTGAGATTTATATTACTGGTGGTGGTTCTAACAGCGGACCTTTTTACAGCTGAAACCTCGGGTCCAAACTACAAATTATCTATTCCTCCAGGACAAGCAACCACAATCTTCCAAGAAGAGGTCCTCGCTATTGAGCTCTGTGTCAGAGAATGCACTAGAAGAAACCTTTGTAGATCACATATTAACTTGTTTTCAGATAGCCACGCAGCTCTCAAGATTCTCAGCTGGAATTGTCTCCAATCCCTCTTGCAGCTTGCTGCACACAATAAAGTCACACTAATTTGGGTCCCTGGAAACTGAGGCATCCTTGCCAAGGAAGCCGCTGATAAGCTTGCCAGACAAGGTACAGGCACAGGCTCCATTCATTAGTCCTGAACCATTTTGCGGCCTACAAACTAATCAGCTCAGCAGATGGGAACGCCAAGAATCCCTCTCCCGACGGAACTCTCAAAATCGCTAACAAGATGCCAAACAATACATCAACTTCTCAAAAAAGAGAACAAAAGATATCCTCTCCATGAGCAAATACAAAGTCAATTATCATCTCAAGGCAATGCGCCGTGTCCAGTCGCTCATGTCTTGAAGACACTGAAACAGCCCACCACATATTGTGCGAATGTCCAGCCATAGCTCGGTTGAGACTTAAGTACTTTAACAAAGGCTTCACATCACCCTCTGATGTCTCCTTTGCTTCAGTGCAAGCTTCATAAATGAACTAGACTTCAGTTAGACCTCAATCCTGTTAGGGAATAGCACAAAAGATCTACCTAAGTCGAGGTGCTTCATAGGTTTATCGCCTTCTCTCATCCCTCACTATCCTTAAAACAAAACCCAAACATTCCACTCAGATGTTGGCATGAGATTTTAGGATGAAAAAGGCCGTTCTTGGATGATACCATATGAAAGAATTTTCTGGAACTACAAAAAGGTAGAAGCACCAATCAACTACTTGCAGACTCTGCGAACCTAGTCAGTACCACTTTGAGCAAAAGACACCAGGTATTAGTTTTGTTCCTAGATTTGAAACACTGGATCATTGAGACTTGTATATTCTATCAAAAGGGGAATATAGCTTACTGGCACCACTTAAAAGGAAGAACTTTTCGCGTGAAAATTGAGGATTATAGCAGTCAACAAACCGTACAATATGGAGTTCCTCAAGGCTCTACACTTGGACTACTGCTTTTCATACTGCATACTAATGAAATGCTGAGATACTTAAGGAGCAGTATCCCAATTGCCTAAGGGCCAGACACAGAAATTGGTGTCTCTCATCAATCAGCTGAAGCAGCAGGGAAATTGGCATGACAATGGACTGGTAATCAGTGCAAGCCTATGCATATTCGGAGTCAACTGTGCGCAGCGTCACAAATCGTTTTTCGGACTTTGATAATTACAAACACCTAGGCATCAGTATTGACAACCATTTTTGGAAGGCAGGTCTTATAAATGACTTGTGAAATAAGCTTAGGGGTCCCTGTTTGCGCTGGCCTGTCTTCAGTACAAATCTACTGAGGCCAGTGCACCATTCTCTTATACAGTCTAGGTATGGAATACTGGTTTTGGGAGGTGCAGAACGTCCAGCATTCTATCAAGAAGAGATACAAACCACAAGAAGCAATGCATGGCACATATTCGAAATGACAGAGGCACTGGAATACTATGACTACTTAAGGTACGGCAAAAGAAAACCGAACTATATCGTTCACTATAGCAGTCTACCTCAAAACTTGGAAATCATGAGCTCAGTCAATATCAATAAAAGTCTTTAACCACTTCTGCCTAAGAATTGGGGATTTTAGCAGTCATCGCGAGCAATGTGGTTTCTCTACGAACAAGGATGACACGAATACAATAACTGGTAAGAAAGCTACATACTAACTCCAGCTAATGCCAAATGCCAGGGACAAGCGAATGGTCAACAATGCTCCAGCTAAGAGAATATTCGAATCACAGCCCCCAAATCCGAGACGGCGAAGAGTGGATTGGATATTAGAAAACTTGGTCTTCACAACTGAAAGCAGTGTTCCCGGGACCACAGAGGCTGAAAAGCCGCAGTTTTTCAGACAGAGGCTCTCCTATGGCCTCCCTTTGAGTAAGCACGAAAGGAAACATAGGAAACTGTATACACAATGTCCTTTTTACCTGTATGGGCCCCAAACTAGTCATGATACACCACGATAGTCAGATCCATACTCAGAACGATCAAGCAATACAAAAAGGACACGCTTCAGCTCACAAAGGATAGCTCTTAAAAGGCAGCAGCATAGAACACAGCTCCATTACTAGGCGCACGTTCCTCGAGACTCAGCTGAAATCAAACTCGACTTTCATACTCCGTATGAAGTAGCTTATCCCAGCAGAGAAGTTCGCCCTCAGAATGAGATTTCCATTTTCACAGACAGGTCTCAAACCTATGCCGGAACAGTGGAAGGTCTTTATTAAAAAAGAGTGTGGAGGGACACAGGATATTCAGAATTGTGTGCTTCGACGGGCGTAGTTAAGGTTTCTTTTAGGACAGTTGCTGATGCCAACCTTCTTCCTTGCCCACAATAAAATCAATCGAAAGTGCACTCTTTAAACGTCTGCCCTTTTAGGAGAAACTAATCCCAATCATGCTTCTAATTTGCATGAAAATTTCCCTAAATTTTTCGCCAAATTTCCCAAATCCATCGACCGCATTCTCAAGCGCGCACTCTTCCTAAAATACCAATATTATTAGAATGAGAACATCCTTCCTGTTAATTAATTCTTTATACTAAATCCAGTGCGCACTTTACCTCATAACTAAGCACACAAAGAGAGAGAGAGAGAGAGAAAGGAGAAGAAAACATTATTTTAATGCTTCTTAAGCACTTATTTCATCTTCTTCTGCAGGAAGATGGGAAGTACATACTGCTGGTAGTGGAATGAGATCTCCCACAGCTCTGAGGCAGCCAACTCTAACGAAACCAACAATAACAATAGCTCATTGCGTCCAGAAGTTCATTAAGCAACAACATGCACCTACACTTGTTGCTCATCGTTTGCTTTTGGCTTCTAAGCAGGATTGCTGCTGCCCCCTTGGCCACCCCTCGTCAGCGTCAGCGTCCCAGTCGATGAGATTACTCGCAGCATGTTTACATTTGTTGCCTTCCCCGGGTAAGATAAATTACTTTTGCCTGGTGGTTCCAGGCTGTGGATCTTCCTCTCTTTGCTTCAGATACAGTTGCACAGTTCGCGACGACGACGACGATGGGGACGTGTCGGGCTATGATTTACAACCGTCTTCGTTGATGCTCCGGTTTTAGTTTGTTTTCCTTTTTTTGTTTTCGTAATCAGCCCCCATGTGGTGTTTATCGGGCAAATGATGGTCGCTTACCTTGCGTCGTGCTCGTTGTGGCTTCTTGACCATTTTTTTTTTCCAAATTTAAAGATGGCACCCCCCGTGTAGCTGCCAAAAGACTTCTCGACGCGAGTGAAAGTTCATGTAATCGTTCGGAGGTTTACAAGAGTGCCATGCCTGCCCCCCGATGGATTTTAGAAATTATTTCTAATTCCATCCAACTGCGGGGCAATTGAGCTTACAAGCTTGATAATGGCTTAAGAAGTTGTAATCGGAGAAGATGATACTCTGGCAGTAGCAAGGCGATAGTTCTTTTGGGTTTAGTACATAAATCAACGTTTTTTTTGTTGAATTTATGCCTACCGTTATGTGAATGAGTTGTTGCCTCATTATGATGGTGTAGATGGGAATAGTTATGTGAATGAGTTGGTGCCTCATTATGATGGTGTAGATGGGAATAGTTTTGAGGTCTAGTGCATGGACACACGTGTCGACATCTCTAGGCTACTACATAAAAAGGTGCTGCCAGATTTGGAGGCATTGTTGAGTACAAAAGTCCACCAACTTGATTCGCATAAAGCCGGCAAGGATATTGTGGGGGCTTCTTACAGGGTCCAGTAGGAAGAAAATACGAACTTGACTAAACTGTGTCATGATCTAGTTAGAAGGCCTCTGATCATGCAAGAGAGACCAACTAGGGGCTGCCTAGAACTAGAACTCCCATTAGAGATAAAGTAATAGCGAGGGGCTTACACTTGCGACAACCATGACAACGGCAAAAGAGTTTTATATCCCCCTAAGGATGGCCTGCCAGAAAGTCAACTAGAAGTCCAATAACAAGCCCAAGTGGTGCTCCTCAAATCAGCGTCAACAACTTGTAGAGAGAACTTGAGAACCTGAACTTTTTTACGATCAGAGGAAGAAGAGAACGATCGTGGACACTGGGGAGATATTTGCTTTCTATCTGATGTAGGTAAGGAGCTTACTTCCTTACATGAGTAGGGCCACAGCTCGGCTGGTAGCTAATTCCGTTCAGTCGCGCACTCAAAATTGGTTAACTTGTGTCCATCATAACGACTGTGGCTTCAATATTCATTCTTTTTGGGTCATGTCTAGGATGACTGGACAGAGTTGTATGCGATTTTTGTATTCGTTTGTAGTTCACAGTAATTTCTTTGTGTTGATGTGGACTAAGTGGTTGCTGAGCGAATTGCTCAGAGCCTTTCAACCAATGAACGAGCTTTCATCTTACGTATTTCCTCTCTGGACATGGTGGATATCAGAAAAATCTCCGCAAAAAAGAAGAGGAGGAAATAACACGGAGCACGCTATGATGAAATGCAGAAAACTGTAAGAGCGAATCCACCAAGCCAGGAGGTCCTAATATCAGTGACTGACTGTAATCTTCGGAGTATGAGTTAGCAACCATTAAGCAAAACCATTCGACAAAGGAAGTGCCAGTGAACTAGACTGATGTTCCGAAAAGTCGAAGGAAGCCAATCAATCCAATGGAAGCAGGCAGAAGCCAGTGAAAGCCTGACAGAGAACAGTCTAGACAGGATTCAGAACACAAAAGCAGGTGCTCCTGCGTAAGTAATTCATCATGACGTCTGCCTTTTATCAAATTTATTAAATATGCAGCCGAGTGTCGTAATAAGTTCCCAGCTGTAACTTCTCAACCATCACCTGGTTCAATCATTTTCCTTTCATAATTCCAACATTTAGCCTTTATCTCGAACCAAAATCGCTAAAAAAGAAAAACCCATCCTTTTAAGCCTCAATATCTTGACAACTTGTCAAATTTCTTTTCCGTCACACTTTAATGGATTTACCCCAAAGAAAATGATCAAAAACAGAGAACAACCTCAAAAGAGCATTCGTCCTTCGAAGAGGGTTAAGTCATTTTAATCCGCTCAAGCCGTCTGAGCCGAAAAAGGTGTTTTTTTTTTGATGACGAAAGTTGTCCCTAATCGCATCATGCCATCAGCGACCAGACAGAGATTCCTATTTTCAAAAAATCCAATCAACAAAGACTCTTGTTTCGCAGAAACCGCATTTGTTGCTTAGAATTTTTAATTACCATCAACATGAGATCGCTTCTCTCATCCAAAATCCTAGGGTCCCATTATTGTCTTCGAATGGTTAAGCTGATCAGTGGCAGGTATCTGCATCTATTCGTAGAGGGATGTGTGTGCAAAACTCCTCTAATCACCGTGACATAATGCGATCGTGTCTGCGCGATCCGGTCTGCGACTGACACAAAAGGACCTTCGTCAGGACCTGAATCGATTATTATTTTGAGTGTAAATGGATTTTTAATATTTATTTTCATATTTTGACAAGTGTCAGAAGGAAAGATTTTCATCTACCCAAGAAGGACCTTCAAAAAAAGGAAGAGAGAACACAATGGATTGCTACTAATTAGAGGTTATGTGTGTTCGTTCGTCTAATGTCGGTTTGAAATTGGTCCACGGCAGGTTTCTTTTTTTTTTATGATTTTCTCTTGAATCCCCTCAAGGCGCTTTAGTAGAGTGTAACGTGCACTTAATGAGGGCAATTTGTGGTCGGTGGCGGCAGAAACACACACAAAAAAGCGGCCGCGGTACGATTGTTTTATTTTTTTTTTTTTCGGTGTCTAGAGAGAATATGAATGTTCTCATTCGCTTTGTGATTGTTTTTCTCGATCACTTAATTTTTTCTTCTTTGACTAAATTCAGATCAGAGGAAGAAGAAGAACAACACTTTGGATAGTTAAATGGCGGTTAAATGACTGAAAATTTCTAAAGTAATTGCGGTTTTTTTCTTTCTAATTTTTATTTTTTTGTTATTTGAAATGGAAATGGATATTGATGGGACAAATAGCCGGTGGGAATGGTTTTGATTAGGAGAACTACGAGGTCTCAATTCGGCTAGCTCTGCCCGTGCTGGAAGTGCGTTTATAGTTTTGGTGTAACATGCAATGGGACTATAGGCATGCATACATATGAATGTATTTCCGGTTCTTTCTTTTTTTGTTATTTGCTTGACATCATAATGAATAGAAATTGTGTTGCTTGATGTGAATGGGTGAACTGGTGGAGCCACCTCAGAGGCTGTAGAGCGATACCGGCGTTAGGAAATCAGCACAATATAGGAATTTTCGAGATCTGATTTGTCTAAGAGAAAAAGAAAGGGCACGACAGGGTTGTATGTAAAAATTAAGTACGCCATAATGAAGCACATAGAAAATATAGAATACATTTTGATTTTTAACGAAATCAGTTGCGTATTAGCCGTGAAATAGCAAGTTTTCGAAAATCAATTAATAAGAAAAGTACCGTTATGCGCATATATAGGCAAAATTTTGGTACGCCATCTTATGACATTTGGCGAAATTAACGAAAATATGAAATTTCATCAAAATCGTCGAACATATTTTCGAGAAAATCGAGTTTTTGTAAAATTCGCAATAAGTAAAGTACCGTTAATAATAGTCCTAGAACAAAAATTCAAAATTCCTCTCGAGCTGTGACCATACAGAGCTCAGATATGAAGTTTGAAGGAAATCGGTTGAGCCGTTTGGCTTATAATCCAACGAGTATGCACACGATAGACGGAATCAGCTGAAATTCTGTTTCGGGTACCATATCTAGTCTCAGTATCAATTGCGGTTAGGCTAAGTAGGAATAAGAGGACATAATTCTGGGCCAAGATTTTGGGCCCTTATTTACCCTAGAGGAGCCAAAAGGAGAAGCCATCTTGGGCTAAAAGTTCTTCAGTATCAAGAGAGAAGAAGAAGTCTACAACAATGGAACCTATTTCTCCAGCAAACCAGTATAGAACCGCTGTTCAGGGCCTTCTTTGGCCAGGTTGTCAAAGGCTAGTCTGAAACTGTGCCTTGATTGGCTTCTAAAGATTGGATTCTAAAGACAAGGGTTTTGTCTGATTCCTCGGATGAGAACTCTTCAAAATAGAGCTGTACTCTACACCAAAGCCTAGTTAGTGAGCCGAGGACGAATCTATTACCTTTAAAGCAACATATTCCACAAACAACACTTGAAGCAGCAGATTTTGGTACTCGATTCTTGATTTTCTTCAAAAGATTCATGCAAGGCTTTGCGTTCTAAAAAGATATCCCTGTAGGCCGAATTGAAGCGGCTCCAGCAGCAGAAAGGATGGATCTTAAGTCCCTATATCGCATTAGGATGAGAGAAGTACAGAGTAGTTTTCAAGGAGCAACTTATGCGTTTTGGTTAAAGAAGCTGCAGATCCACCCAACATCCAGTAAGGCTTAGATGATTCATAGCTTATCTGAGGAGTGAGGAGGAACTAGATCAAGAAGGGACCTCTTGAGTGCCCATTGCAGCGACTGAACTGTTGCTCACACTTGTTTCATACTAATCTCTCCATCGAAAGACCCTTTAATACACATTTATCTAGAAATCCCGCAGCACCTTCAAATTTATTTTTTTTTCCTCGGAATTTATCAACCTGTCTGCTCCAATTCCAATGAAAGAAAAATATGTCCCAGAGACCCCAGTCTATTGACGTGATTAACGATTCCCGGACGCATGATAACATTCATGACCATTCACACTCCGTGATCCACTAAACAATGATCTGTAGCAATTCCAATGAACACAACTACAAGTCCACCTCCATCCGCATATCTGTGTCATCTCAATATCTCACACTCCTCTCCTCTAGAAATTCCTCTAATCAACATTCATCCCTCATCGCACATCCGATTCAAGGAGATAGAAAAAAAAATTCTTGTCCCCAACAAAGACAATAGCTACAACGGTCACATCATCCAGGAGCAAGGAAAAAAAAATCAATTACTCCTCTCCTACTATTCCCAAGAAATAAGGTCGCTGCTCCTATGCCCAGTAAGTGAGTTCGTTACCCGGAATTGCTTACACCACACACAGAACCATCCCCAGAGGGAGAGCTAGAGCATCGCTCATCATCTTTTATCATCCAGACAACGCATCATCGTCATCGTCAGCCGAGGAACATCAGACAATGGGTCAATTTATTGTAGTAGCACGACTCGGGGCGGTAATAGGAAGAACCACAACAATGCCCCGCGCTGAATAGATGTCAATCTCGATAGGGACCGAGATGGAGATGTGTTCCACCACCATAACCACCAGCAGCAACCATCCCATCAACTACCAAGATTAATTGATATAGACGCTTCAAAATGGAAATGGATTCCTCAACAATTAGACAAGGAAATAAGAAACCGTAACAATGAAAACAATGTCAGGACAATAATTCACCAGTGTCCTTGCTAGAACCCACACCCCTCGAGACAAACGTGCCAAGCATTATGATGGTGATTCTGCACGCATTTCACTTTCTTATCAGATCCGGAGGGTTTTTTTTTGGAGCCAGCCCAGTGGAAAGTAGTCCTCTCAGAACAGGTAGCACACATGACGATACGGTACAAATCACGTACTCAAACTGTAACTGCGACTATGGGTTTGTCAACCGTCAACGAACCAAATTGTGTCCCCTAAAAGTCGAGTGGAAATTTCTCTTTTATTTATTAACATCTCTTGCGCGCACCTTTATTGTAAGTACGTGAGGATTCTGGCCAACAGATTAAGGGAGTTTTGGTACACTCTACACACTTATTTATGGCTTAATCTTTTTTTGGTAGAAAAGGAAGGTTTTTTTCGTTCTTGGTGTGTGATGGAATGTGAGACTGCAACTTCGATTGAAAGCATTCTTTGAGTTGATAGAGAACAACTGGAAAACTTCAAAAGATACCAAGGACCTTAGCATTGATGATGTCCTCACTGGCAGTTGGTATATGCCAATGTGATAGACTTCCCTCCTTCCCCCAGAGAGACGCTATTAGAACCTGTCCCATCGGTTTCGTGGATACCCGTGGCGTCTGCGCTCCCTTCATCTTATGGTATATCTTTGGTGTAGACTATGAAGAGGACTGGACCGAGAACGCTTCCTTGCGGGACATCAGCAAAGATTTCTTTAAATTCCCGTGTCCACTGCAAGAAGGTATGATTCTTCCCCATAAACCTGACCGGTTATGGAATATTTCACCCGAAAATCAAATTGATGATCCTAGAGCAAGCGTTGCAATCGTTTCAGCAGAAGTTTTCAAAGAGCATTCCTTGCATTGGAACATATCAAAGTCTCCAAGAAGCATCTTATACAACATTGTTTTCGAGACCTCGTTTTCAGAGTTGTTCGAATAGCACTGGTCTTACCTATACACTCTTAAGCTTGGATTCTGCTACTTATGACCTCACCGCATCCTTTGATGCCGGAAAAGGTTTGAGAAAAGGTAAGGCTTCTTTAATGAAACTCACAAGACAGAAGCAAAATCTAGCAGAAGTCTGTACAACTCCTTCCATAGTTTAACAGTATTGGCACAGCTAACTTCTGGACAGAAAGTCAAAGTGAGCAGCTGAAAGATTATCCACTTCGTCGTGGCTGGAAACAAATACTTCAGCCAGCAGGATTTTTGAATACAACCCAGTGAGACGGTACAGTGAAAGGCCTTTTGTCGTAAGCTATACGGAGATTGAAGTCTGAGAACCGGATTTGTGCCAGACTGGAGACCATTAGCAATAGATCGAGTTAAATGGAGAGACTTTTTGGGGCCCAGGTTCTCCGTCAAGTATTGTGTCGCTTAAGTAAGCAAGAAACTATTTAACTCTCTAAACTTTAAGAGAGATTTCTTGCAGGGCGTTCCACTCTTCTACCTCCCATAAAGCTAAGCTATATAGTCGAAAGCAATTGGAAGCTAATGTCCAAGTTCTACGTTAAGTGCAGACGATAAGACTTTCTTTACTTAAAGGGCTTCCTAAGACATCGTTACCTTCCATCCTCTTAGGTCCCGGGCACGCTGATTTCAGTTGTGAAAAGCACGTTTAGTGTCATCCGCGACAACTTGGTCTTTGTACCGGAGGTTCGGTCTTCTTCTCCCTCTCGAACCTGGAGGCTGGGATTCGAAAATCCTCATCGCTGGAGCATTGTTGTCCATTCGCTCGATGCAGCCGAGTCAATATAGTCAATATGGTACAGCTCATAGAGTTCGCAGCTGTATCTTCTCCTCCATTTGTCCTCCTCGCATAAGGGACCTAATATTCGACGGAGTATTTTTCGCTCGAAGGCCCCCAATATTTGCTCAGCTTCTTACTTATCGTCCAACACTCGGCTTCATACCGCAGGACTGGTAAGTTAAGCGTTCTATAGAGCATTCGGACCGAGTTAGGAGTTTTGAACCGAGTTGTTTTACCAAACCCAAGTAGCAGCGATCCCTACAAAGGTGTCATTTGTAGGATTAATATTTGTACCAAGCCTTTGACCTTTGAAAGGTAAGAATTCCTTCCTTAAGTCAAGGGTTGGTAAGTGTCAGAGGTATTTTATGAGGTTGGATGTGTTTGGTTCAAGACCTTTTTGATAGAGCTGCCAACAGTCACCTAAGCTTCATTATGCCTGATTTGTTAGAGCCCAGAGGACTCTTTTCCATCGCTACACTAAGCTACTCAAGTCCTAGTCGTTGTAAGAACGGCTTAGGCTACACTGCATAATCTTGTACCACATAGCGTCCTGGCGGCATAGTTGATGAGCGTTTCCAGCTACAGCTAGGGCTAAGTTACTTGGGATTAAAGAAAAGACCACTGGCTGTCTCGATCGTCTAATATTTGCCTTTAGTCTAGCTTTTTGCGGTCCGACTCTAAATAGACTAGGTCTCTTAGACTCGGTTTAATGTCTAATGGGACTCATAAGCTGGTCTTAGACTCGACACTGTGTTCCCGTCCAGTTGTCTGCTTATACGAAAAGCCTCAGTTTTCTGTTACTCAAATTCCAGTCCTAATGATCAGAGCCAATGTTTTAAGTTTTCTTCTGCCTGGCAGCTTGTGTAGAGCTTTCCAAATGCCTCTGATTGGGTTTTGATGGTTTTCCGGGAGCTTAAGTTAGGTTAGGTAAGGTGGCTAACCTGCCAAGACGCAGGATACATTTAGACAAATGATAGTGACCTTTCCTTGCCTCAGAAGACTTATCCCTACTTACTTTAATCCTGTATCCCTTTGTGGGTTCTAGGGCCTCTAATATGCCAACACGCCATCGTGTGCGGTTTCTTGAAATTGCCTCAACTCTTCCTAACTCTTTCCCAGTTGCCGTTCTTCTTTCTCAACTGTTTTGCGCCGAGTACTCCTAGGACCGCAGAGTATCGTGCCATCCTGAGTAAGCAGGTTCCATTGAATCACATGGCTAGCTATGGACCTGCCACCTTTTCGGAGAGTAGGACTAATCCATTGCCACTTTGGTCATTGTATGGTTGTGCCTTGATTCAGCCCAACGTTTCTACTTCTTAAAAGCAAGCCAATGAGGCTGTTGGAGCTATCTATCCAATCTGCCCAAAGTTTCTCACTGTTGCACTGAATATGATCCTCTGCCTGGTAGAATAACCCCAAATCTACTAATCAAAACCGTCTTCTTCATGTTTTGCAAATGCATTTAGCCATTTAAAATTTCCATCCAATGCTCGTAGGATAAATCCACTTTACTGATGTCACATGTTAATACATTATCTCATCACTCAAACCACAACTGACAGAAACTGGCTGCGAAACAACAAACAGACAGACAGAAAATCTGCTTAGAACGCATCCCGTAACTGCAATTAAACGAGAACAAATCCATTCAACGCGGCGCATTCACCCACAATGACCTAACCACCTGGAGCGCTAAACCCATTTGGAGGGAGGACTTCTCTCATACGTGTGACATGCTGTTTTGTGGTGTCTCTCTGATTGCATTCGCAGTGAGTGTCATCCCTTGTCACGGGAATCTAGGTCACTCGCTTACTAATTAAGTGGGCGGAACCTCATCATCACCAGCCGCGCGCAGTGATAGCATTTTAAGTGCGTGCCACGTCGCGTTTGTCACAAGAAAGCCATCACACACACACAAAATAAAACTAGGAGGCGGAAAAATCCATCGAAAGTGTTCCCCCACTTTATTTTGAGAAGCAGAAGGTGATCCCCGGTCGACCTTTCAAAAGTGGTTTCCCAAAATGCGTCTCGTGCTTATTTTCAGACTATTTTATGGCCGGCCACTCAACATATGTCATGGCGCCATTGTCACAAATCGACAGCCACCCATCAAGCTCAATGGCTGCCAAGACGCACGCGTTGCGATGCGATGCGATGTAATGTATGGCACGAGGCTAATTGAACTGTGGCGAGCGTGTTTTTGTTTTTTGGAATTTTTTTGGATCACCATTCAGTAAGGTATGCTCATAAGTCGTTTTAATCATTAACATTGGCGTCTTGTCATCTTGGGGTGGGGAATTTTTTTCTTGAAGTGTTTTGAAGGAGCAAATGGCTGCAGACATTTGTCGAGCATTAATTGAGTGGAATACTTTGAATTTGTCTGCAGTTTTTCTTTTGTATAAACAAACAAAGAGCTTTGCTTTGAAATACAAGGTACAGGAGGTCACAAGAGAGGCATTTGGAGGCCCAGGGAGTTGTCGTCAGGTCTTGTAAACTTGGAAACTAGAAGCGCTTAAAGTACATGTATTATATTGTGGTCCAAGCGAAAGAGGGTACTAAAGCTACGTCTCCCCAGAATGTGCTCAAGTCTAGGCCTTTGGAGTTGCTGTTGCTCTGTTTAAGGACTTAGATCTTTTAGCTTTGCAAAAAAAGTGACCAATGGCCTTCCTTCTAGCATCAGCTTTTGCCGAAGTCATAGTAAGGGATGCTAAGTCTCCGGCAGCAACTGCCTATAGAACGAATGCTACTTTGTGAAAGGTTCCTCTCTTGTGGACTGGCCCTTAATAGCCTCGTGTTGGACAAAATAGTTTCACAGTATTACATTGTAAGCGTGGAACCTAATAGCCAACTAGTCAGGTTCACAATTCCACGATATGTCACTGTAAACTGATACCAAGAAGGCGGCAATGCTCAGTGATAGACGTCATCTGAGCGGGTACAAATAGTTGAAGAGGAGACACTAGGAAGGACAGCGTTTGAGAGGGTCTGCTTTCAAGCGTTCCTTACTTCTATACATATGTACATAAAACACCAGAGACTCACTATATAAGATTCTATTCCAACAGAGCGAATCGAATAGGAGTAGACAATTTCCTGATCAAGGAGACTCGAAGGCACATTGCGAGAACAACTGCCTCGATAAATAACCTGTCCTTCGGTGCTTATTCAGTCAACTGGGAGTATCATGAAAGGCTACGCCTTAGGAGCTTTCTCCCCCATCAGGATCTTAAAGGGCTGATCCAGGATAGAGTGACGAGACTGCCGGAAAGTTGTGAACAGACACCAAGAAGCTTCTCCGGCTTAGTAGGTCATAATGGCTTAGGATCTTTCAAGAACCACGATAGAATGTCACTTATCCTGCTGCTACATGACCATGGATTTGAACTACTCACGAATGATTCTCTTCTTCATCCTGCTCTGCTGCAGGGCTACTCTCCCACGAATCATGCCTGACATAGAAGCCCCTACGCAAAATAGGTGATTACATTTGGCCAGTCTACATAATAGCTTCTACGACGCACGAATGCGGAAGAGAGTCGAGACCAGAAGGAAGGTTGCACAGAAGAATATATGTACAGAAAGAGTATGCTGCGCATAGCGTGCTGCCTTAAGCGATCAAGCCTGTATGTGAATGCTACCAATAATAGAAGTCCTGGCAGAAGAGCAGCATTATATACTGAGATATTTAAGCCAGAGCTAGCCTAAAATGAGTCCACTAAGGCTACAGAACATAGGAGAATGACAAGAGCCCTGGAACGCCTCAGATTAACCCACGGACAACAGGAAGACGGCATGGTGAAGTTGGGCTTTACCTTAACCGCTCATTGACATAAGTTGAAGGTCCTTTCGGCTAAAAAGGGGAAAACTAGGCGCTGCACCAACCACCGGCCAGACCAGCAAAAGACCAGCAAAAGAGTCCAGATGGTCATGAATTCAAATGGCAACCGATTCAGAAAACTACGATAAAGGGGAAGGAGTTAGTGGATCGAAGTACCACACTGTTTCGTCAACCTTTTTACGATTCGTGTGGCTAGTTCTTCAGTACCTTCACTGAAAGCCAAACTATTAGGACAAAGCGTTCAATCAAGAAGCATTCACACCCAAGGCACAGTAATAGTGAAGCAAATGAACACGCGGACTATTTGGTCAATCGATGATAGTCCACAATGTCTCCAGAGAACAAAGGTTTGGATGTATCTTAGGTCAAATTAAAATATCATGACGAAAGACTCTTACATCTGCTCGCAGACAAACGATTTTCTCCACCTACACCTGAACCACTTTCGCACAAGCAGGATGCATAAATCTTAACCCAGCCGGCAAAGTGCCATCTCCCATTTGTCCGCACGAATATTTCACCGCCTCCATCAAAAGAGGTGTCAAAACTACCATCGAATTAAATCGGAAATCTCTCAACAATGACATCCAGCTGCGTGGTGTTCACTTCCTCCACAGAACATCGAGAATGCACATTCATATCTTCGCATCGAAGAAGAAAAAAAAAGAACAAAATTTGTATCTCATCACTGACTTAATGAGATCCAATTTGAGTGCACGCCGTAGTATTACCCTGTAATTTGTTCTCGGAGGGTCTCGCCCTCCCTTTGCCCTTGTCCTCCTGTAAACGGATGTAAAAAACAAAAGGAATTTGTGCCCAAAAATGAGAGGAATTCTCTAAAACGAATTAGTTGTCATCAATCAATTAGGATGACCTCTAGTCGCACCCACTCTGTTATTATTTCTGGCGCCTGCAAGAGTATTACACACCAGGACCAAACCAGACCAGGCACAATAAAAAAAAAAACTGGATCAAGTCGAGTAATATGCCTGCAAGTAGGATCACAATCATTTATCACACTCAAAATCAGGCCCAAGGGATGTGTGTAATTATATGTACTCGTATATCGGTGAGCGCAAAAGGACTTCGGCCTCGGCTGCACAAATTACTTTCGAAAGCAGTTTTGTCACTGCTGATCACACCTGCTCGCACTTAATCACTGGGAAAGAACTGCATTTTCCTCCTCTGAGTAGATAATTAGCATCCTGAAGGTGATTCGAACCCTAGGCTAGGCCCAGGATGAATGCGTTGCAGTTTGCAATTAGACCTGAGCTTGTGGTCAGACTTGTTATGTGCGCTGGGATAAAAATCGATTACAATACTAATTTATAGATATTGGGCCTTCATCACTTGAGAGAGGGCTCTCTGTCAAGCAAACATCGTTAAGGCGGAGTACATGTAAGCAACAGAGTGCGACTGGTGTGACCAGCCTTAATTTCTCTCTGAGCCACCCACCATTTAACACTAACTATGACCCAATTTCAATGGGTTGACTCCCTTTTACGCGCACACACTACACTCTGCGACATAAGAACTACTTTGAGGCGGCTAATTAACTTGTTTATGTTTGGGTGTCCTAATAATCCATTGGTAGGCTAAAACCACCCACCACCACTCCGTCCTTCCAATTAGGTTGATGGTTTTAGCCCACTCAAATCAATTAACCTGATTAGGAGCAGAAGAAAAAAAAAAAACAAACGTTTTGATATGCGTTCAGTGACTTGTTAGGGTATAGTAATGAGTCCAGGTCATTTGGAGCAATTTAGTCACCACTGGAGGCCATAGAGGCGAACAACAAGTAAAAGCATGTCGTAACAGCGAAAGTTATTCATTTCTAATTTTTGGGGATCGTTTCGTCTTGCCATCGCACTGATGGCCCCCACTGTGAATCAATTGGGAGGGAAGCTGTTTTAATTTACTTGGACATCAGTATAATGGCCAGGAAGTGGGTGTCATTCTTGAAAGGTGTCGACACTAAGAGGAACCAGTCCTTAAGAAGTATTTCTAGACTCCCAAGGGGACAAAAAATTCTGTGCTATATTCAATCCACTATGATAGGAGAGTCACTTCCTGTCACACTCAGGCCATTGGTGACCCATTGTGACATCCAAAGGAGGATAAGGCAATCACCATTGAAACTTAGAAAGCAGAAATTATTCTACTCAGTCACTTAAAGTCCATTCACAGCTCAGCGACCAGTGAATGCGAATGAGAGACTCTTTCAGTAACGTTTTTGTTTAGTCGCAGGAATTAGTTTCACTTTCAATTTGAGGTAACAGCCGCATATGTTCATGCCATCCATTTGTCTTCCATCTAGTTCCCGAAAAGGACGCTCTCCACAAGTCCAGATCACAGTTGTGCTGTTCCAATGATTTCAAACCAATGATTGTTCATGTAACTAGAGAACGAACTGTAGCCTGACAATGTTGTGAGTTCGTGGTCTTTTGATAGGATGGGCTTAATTTGCTTCCTGTTGCTAGTTGCTGGTTCCTTGCGCTATTAAAGTTTTGCACCTAAGCTCTTTCGAGCATGATTTTAAGCTGTGCCCATCTTTTTCGCATCTTAAGTAGTGGAAAAGTCACTACCCATCCGTCTTCCTCCACCGGTATCCTATCTGTTGCCATCTGTGTAAAAAAGTAAATAAATGTTAGGCCATAAGCAGCCAAGGCCTAGCTTCTCACGTGTTGTGGGTGATAGATATTTGTACACGTACAGAAGGGACCTACAGTTTTATGCCGTTTCCGAAGGGCAGAGTGTTTTTTGAGAAGCTTTTCATGAGAGTAAATACTCTTGGATATTTGTCAGATGCTCGGAAGAGGTGAGGATTCGAACTTGCAACCCCTTGCTCAGTAGTCCAATGCACTAACCACTGCGCCATGGCACCCACTGCCATCCGTGTATCACTGCATACATTTGCAGGTCATTCTAGTAGTAGCTCGCTATTCTATCCAATTGCCATCGAAGGATGTAAGTTGTCTACTTCTAGTACTTGCTGTCCAGCCTCATGTTCTTGAGTGTTAAGTCTCATTAAACTGAATCCCTTTGGGCACAAGTACTTAGCCCTGTTCTTCTGCTTAGTTTTCGGGGTATAAGCCACTTGCTTTTAGGTTCTGTGTGTAAACAGTTACTCATCGTCAATTGAAATTAGCGCTGCATATATAAAATGTATCAACAAATAGCAACGGTGATAGTATGCAACGCTGAGGCACCCCATTGCTTTTGCAAAGAAAGACTTATCCCGCTCTTATTTTGAGTGGTTTCTTCCCTTCTGTGCAAGGGATACTAAGCTGCCGGTTAATAAGGAGCAAAACAGTTTAACAATCTATTGGAAAACCTCATGGCCACTTACAGTTTTTTTTTATGACAGTCAATGCCAATTCACTTAAAAAGCTATACCAGATGACAGCAGTAAATTTTCGTGGCGCATCTCTGGAGATTTATAGCCTCGGCTAAATGTCATCTCTGTCCCTTCTGCGAGTGCATCGTTCGTGTACTTTTCAACTAATAAAATCGCAATAAATTCAATTGAGACTAATCGCAAACTAATTGTGCTTCATTGTCGCTTAAGTTGGTTGTTTCAGTTCAGCGTTCATGTAGGGCCCTGATCCTTGCGCTGCTGCTTCCTTTGTTGTTTTAACGTTTCATTACTTTCGTATCGCACACACGCACACTTGGAGGTTTCGTTTATTTATTTTTGTAAAAGAATGCCGCCGTCTAATTAGCGAATTGGTGCTAATTGACGCACGGCTGCGAGGTACAAAACGGGTATTTACCTAAAAGAAGGGGGGACCCTGCATAGATGCGCTATGTAGGTGAATGCGCGTACCTACGTGAAAGTATCTCTCAAGAGATTGGCGTCTCCTGGAGGCGACGACGACGACGATGACGGACGCAACTTATATACGAGTAATTTAAATTGCACCCGTAGGGTATGGAATTTGCGGTGTGATGGAACTTTATTGCTCGGGAATTTTTATTGCGGGTCCATTCAGCACGTCAACAGTTTGGCGAAAGACAATAAACGGATAATTATGGTCCAAAGAAGAGAAAGCCGTCGAGAAAGGAAAATAATAAAATACTTTCGGGCCTTAGAACCACCTGAAGCCAATCTGTCACTGTACTCTTGGTGATGATGGTGAGATGGAGGTTGGACGACGTGTGGGCATAGGTCATCGCGGTGTACTATATTGGAGAGATTGTTAGAGGGTACTTTAGATCAAGATAGTTTCTTTCGGAAGTGGGCTTTGTCACTCCTTAAGATCATTGATAGTGCGATACATCTGTTGGAGTAGGTGCATTATAGGCTGCCTCGGCAGAAACTAATTCTTGTTTTCAAAGAGAAGGGTGTGGTTGAGGAGGCAGCAGGAACTCGAAGGAATCTTTATATGAGTACTCCTTATGTAACGAGATCCATAAAGGGTTGCATCCCCTTAATAAAAAGACAGCTCCATCCAACCCAGAATATCGATCGTTCTTCAAGTTTAAGTCCTCAGTATGGAATCATCCCGATCATGCTGCAAAACAGGCTATAATCCTGGTACCCAATGAGGTGATAACTGGTCTCTATGGCCTAGGCAGGGTATACAGGCAGAAACATGAAGGAATTCAGGGCACTCCGAAGACACTCGATATCTAAGGTACCTACACTTAGCCTTCCTCTTCTCGAAGAAAAGAAGACAAAGAGTAGACTTTAGCTGCATTTCTGGATGTAGGTACAGTCATCTTTTTCGAGCAGGGACCAAGGCTATCGAAATCCATACGACTTCCGACCACAGACGGGTCTTAGCCGAGGCACCTGCTGCCTTTATCACCTTCTTTATCGGCAGGCATGAGCATATGCGGCTGTTACGCTCCTGATTGAAGAGTTCGTGGGAGTCCTTTGGTATTAACAGAAAGACCACGAAATGGAGTAGGAAAAGGAGGAAGAGAAGAGGAGAGCAAGTAGCCTGTTATATAACGAGTATGACGATATTCTGGCCGTGGCTGTAATGAACAGCTTTCTATGAGCACAACCAGACAACAGTGGAAGTGGCAGTGGGTTTGGTTACACTTTCCGAGAATGTGACAGTTCCACAGCTTATCATACGATGCAATGGATAGCGGTTCTAGAAGTAGGTAGGGGCACAGTCCAACAAAACCTTGACAATTGAGCAAGAGTTGGGCACAGGTTACCGAAAGCCACGAATAATGGAGCGTAGGTTGCCATTGGACCCATAAAAGGGTGTATAGGGCTAAAGTACCTTCACATGTAAGGCAATCCTCGTTGAGACCTATTGAGAGAATGGTATAGGTCTCAAGTACCTAAGGAAATCCTCGTTGGGCCCTGTTGAGAGATGTCTTAACAACCCAGAGATTTGCTCAATATGTTTGAGATTTCTGCAAAACTCTAGAAAAAACCCTAAAAAAACAAAACAAGACGTCAACATGCCCAAATAAAAACATAAATTCCTTGTCTCTCCTTACCCACACCACAACTGCAAAACGTTTCCTTTGAAGCAACATTGTCACAACAATTTACAACCACCGACATCAAAATGTCATACCTACATGACGCAAAATAAAGACCTTTTCATCCCGCAATGCACTCCCTCAGTAGGTCCGTACAATTTAATGACTTGATCCTTGATCACAGCAACTTGATGATATATGTGTTTAGTGTTTATATCCCAAGCCTCCCTCCCTTACATAATAGAACGACACACAATTGATCGATATCTCGAGCAAGATTCATGCCTCCTGCACGCAGGTAATATCTAAATGTTCATACGACCGACGAGAGTAATCCTGGAACTGACCGATAAACATCAGCAAAACAAAAGTACCTACAGAAAGAAAGAAAAGATACCACGAAAAAAAAGGATGTGTTCCCAGAGTTTTGTGGTCGATCATGTGAGTGAACAAGGACAATATGACGACACACATGACCAACAATAGGGATATCAATGGTAAACGATTGCTATCAATTGCTACGACTGATCCTGCAGTTGAAATAATCATATCTGATTGTGGACGCACACAGGAAGGGATAGGTGCACTATTGTCATCCATTCATTGTTGGGAAAACGCAATGTCATCATCACCATCACCTGGTTTGTATGAAGAGAGAATTTTGCAAGATTAATCCGTTGATAGGGCGCCCCGCTTTTGCGGAATCTCCCTTTTTCTTATGAGAGAGGATTTGATCGCTAGGATAAGAAAGGATTCGAAAAGCGGTGAGTGTGTCTTAAGCCCAGGTGTTGAACATTTGAGGACATGTTTTGAGGAGAGTTTTCTTTTGAAATACGTCCGCCGAAATAGACATCTGGATGGGACTTAGTCTTAAGCATTTAATTGCACATTTTGAAGGATCATTTGGAGTACTTTTGGCATAACCAAATGGTTGATTGAAAGATAGTATGAGGTCTCGTAATGACTGGGCGGCATTCTGTAGAATCTCAGGCCGAAGATTTGAGTGATTTGATTCACTAAGAGAGTCGCAGCTATTGCCATGGCCATCTAGTCAACCACGTCAACATAGGATCATTACCTGCTACACAGACGTTCTCTGGCTGGAGATCAATTATAGAAGGAACACCAGCAAAACAAAGTCGGACAACCAAAAGTCCACCCTTGGCAGGAACATGAAGCAAAGCAAGGCGCTTTCTTAAAATAGAGAATACCGTGGAAGAGGTAAGTAGAGGTACAAACCCCGTCACTCGTAAAAAGATACAAAAAGACGAACCTAATATCCGAACCTTAGTGCACAAACTCTTCAACAGAGGACCTAGAACCTCTCTATACCTCTCTATACCATGGAGTTAGCACGATACAACACCAAAATTAGAAAAGCCCAAAGGGAAAGCAGATTACAAAAGGACCTTTCTAAGGAAAAATCAGGCGCTTTGTACTCATTGATGTTAGGAGAAAACTCTTCTTTACTCGAAGCTTAGTCTATAGCAGGGCACATAAAGTGAAAAGGACAGAAGACTAGACTAGTAGATCTACAGAGACAGCGCTCTGCCAGCTGACAAGATCCAGGTTCAGGTACAGGTATGTACCTTTCTAAACATTGAAATTGCCTCCGATTACACCTCACATGATTCAGTCAGAAGAGATCTCGAAAGGAAAGACTGAAGACTCGTACTGCTGGAACTGAGTACCTCCAGTAGAGGTAATAATAGGATTCACTCCTGTACATATAGTGCTGGAGACGATTTGGGAAACAGCAGGAAACGCCCAACTAGACTGGCCCCGAAATGACATGGTTAGGAGCATTGCCTCAAAACAGAGATGAGCGAAATAAATGACACATAAGCCAGAAACGACTGGGAAACGCCGTTTGTAGAACCAGATGTGGAAGAAGCTGCGGCAAACTCTGTGATGATAAAGAGGTGGGCTTAGGAAGGCCAACCAACCATAAACCTAACTCCGTGCCGGAATTTTAACAGAGAGCGATCTACCGTCACTGGTTCCTAGGTATAAAGCCAGTCTACTTCCTTAAACTGGATGAGCTGCTTTAATATAGAATTACTGCGACTAGCAAGGCAGGGCTTGAACTCTAAGTTCACTGTTGATAACTACAACTCTGAGCTAGATTAAGACGTTCACCGGATGCCGGAACTAATATGTTGGGCTTTGTTGGAGGAGAAGATACAACCGCGATGGCTATACCAGGATGATGAAAAGAAAGAATACGGCCATTTAGCAAAGACAATCTTTGAATCACAGCCAAGGCCACTGCGCCTCCAATACAAAGACCAAATTGTCACTGATGGCAGAGACAGGAAGCAGCGCAGATGATGAAAGGCAGCCGTGTCTAGGGCTTGATCCCTGGGGAGTGGCGTATCGGATAGTGACAAAGAAACTCAAGAGTAGTAGGTCCCCACAAATATCCTGCCCGACAATGCTGAAGACAATAGTTGAGCATCTATTCCCCCATAGATCAACTACGGAACCCATCCCAATGAGGGCAACAACTCCGGAACTTATTCCGGAAATCACAACGGATGAGCTATACGAAGCAAGCAGGAAAATAGGTGACAATAAAGCGCTTGAACCTGACGGCATTCCAAATATCGCTATCAAGGCAGCCGTCCATAAGAGACCGGAAATGTTTACAGCAACGATGCCATGGTGCCTTGAGGAGGGGATCTTCCCTGAACCATAGAAACTTCAGCATCTGGTGTTGTTACCTAAGGAGAACCTTAGTCGTATCGACCAATATGCCTGCTAGATACACTGGGAAAAATCCTTGAACGCATCATATAGGTATAGCAGACTACTATCAGCGGCAGAGGAAACAGGAGCTTTGTCAGACGCTCAGTATGATGCCATAAAGACGGTACAGCAGCCGATAGCAATACAAGGGAGGAGATGGAAAGGTGGCACAAAGACAACGCTTATAACTCTGCCCACTGGACCAGCATTGGTAGATCACTGTCCAGAATGAATGCCCCAGAGTACCTATTAAAGATAGCCGCAGACTACTTTGTTGATAGAAAGCTTAGATACCAGAAGGACGATGGCGTAAAGTACTATAATATCACTGCGGGAGTTCCGCAAGGGTCAGTCCTAGGACCACTTCTGTGGAATATCGTGTATGACGGTGTTTTGCGCCTAACGCTACCGCAAGGAGTTAAAGTGATCGGTTTCTCTGACGATATCGCCATGGTGACTGTGCATAAGCATATATGTACATGAGATGGAGTCCGCCACGAATGAGGCAGTCTCCAGCTAACTAACGAAGCACAAAACAGAAGCCATCCTTATAACCAGCAGAAAGACTGCGAAGTATGCAAGTTTTCGGTTCGGAAACTGCACAATCCGGTCTAAGGATGCACCAAAATACCTAGGAGTCATGCTCGGCAACAGGCTAAAGTTCAAAGAACATGAGCGCTCTCTCGGATGCTGCCAAACATTGGAGGCCCTGGATCTTGCTATCCAAAGTGGTGAGATTCATCCTTCTGTATGCTGGCGGCTGCACTTTCAACAAAGCAAATAAGGAGGTAACTTTCTTCTGCTTACAGGCGCAGGCGCAATCAGAACAATTTGCGGTTTCCGAATGCCCAGAAGAAGAGGAAGATGCGGAGCACATTATATTCCAGTGCAGACGCTTTACAACCAGCATAGCGAATCTACGAAGCCCGGAGCGCCTAATAGACCTCATGATGTGGTCATCTGACGACGAAGCCATGTCTAAGGCAGAGATTCTACAAGACTTACGAGCCTTTTAAGTAAGTTAAGCAATGATCTCATCCTTATTGGTGCTTGTGGTGGTGGGTACATTTTGTGTTGCTAGAGAATACTTGGCTTGAACTTAGTCCGACCAAAAAGAAGTCTATGGCCTTCTATGGGTGCAGGGTAGATTCTTACTTGGTTCTGCTATCGCCAGATACTGCTGCTCTTCTGTTGCTTTCACCAGCACTGTGCTTGCTATGCCACTTCATCTTAAGGTACCATTCTGTTATATAGGGACTCAAGCTAGGTTCTTTTTATTGGTCTATGATGACGGGTTCATAAACCACGTCTCTTAGTTCCTAGTGCACTGTAAAGGATCACTAAGTCGGTCGATGTAGCTACCATATGCTGATCCATAGATCCATCAGTATAGAAGTGGATAAAATTCATTTACATGGGGACTAAGGCCAAAGATGACTGCTTTTTTAAGCCCCATTCTTCCCTATGGTGCCATCGTCTGGTGGCCTGCCTTAAGCAAGAAAGATAACATTGAAAGGTTAGAAAAAAGTACAAAGACCAGCATGTGTTGGTATTACTGGAGCAATGAGATCATGTCCCACGGATGCTTTTAGTGTAATCCTGCATCTGATGATCCCTTTTGAACTTCACACAAAACATACCGCTCTATGTAGCTCTATAAAGCGCAGTTCGACTCAGAGAATCTGGGTGCTGCTAAGCCTAAAGTTCTGAAGACGGTTCCATATGAACTTAGTTGCGTCTTCAACCAGAGTTGGCGCAGGCATCTTCTCAGACCAACTTAATATATTAAAGGCTACAAACGAGCCGACGACCTGGCCAGAGGGGGATCTGCTCTAGATGGTTCTCTAGCGGAAACTGTCGATTCTCCGCTTGGCTTTGTTAAAGGTCCAGCTTACGAATCACAAGTTGAAAAGTCATACTAGCTGCGTCATGTTATATCAAGAAAGACATGGCCCGGCTATAAGAAACACAAGTCAACAGAGCTACTAAGCAGATCAAGACCGGATGTCGCTAGAATTGTAGCTGACATTATTGGCCAGTCGGAGAAGGCTTGGTATCCCGCATAATACCTCTTTCTGTAGAAGCTGTAGGGATACTAATGAGAGAGAGTCTCTGTATCACTTCCTCGGCCCTAACAAAGACCAGGCTGACTATGCTTGGCAAACCCTTCTTCGAGGATCTCAGCGAGATAGCGGAAATAAAGATTGGACACCTCTTTCTTTATTGAAGCTCCACGGGTTGGGTTTAGCTGCATATAATTATAACCTTCTTAAACAGGTTATCGCAACTTCTGTGGTATCAAAACGGTGCACTTTGGCACTAATTGAGCTCAGTCTCTGAACCACCACTCTACCTATCTACCTATCGGCATCCAAACCAGAATTCAAGCACTTGGGTTCAATTGTTCCCATGAAACATAAAATTTGCCACCCTGACCGGCACAAAACATCTAACAAACCTCACACCACGAAGCGGAAGCCATTCTCTCCACTCCCATACCCCCAATCAGATATGACTTATGACAGAAAAACATACTGACCATCATCTCCAAATGAAATTACAAATTAATTGCTCCTCGCCTCTTTTGAATAATTGCTATGCCGTCTCCCGCGACCCGTCCATTATCACCAAAGCGCAACTTGAAAATCATAAAAATTTGTGAGCAATTAAACAAAAAAAAAAAAGTGGTCAACACACAAATTTTATGAATTCGTTTCTTTTTTTTTTTTGACCGCAAATGGTGGCTTATGAGACAGAAACCCATTAAAAGTGTCCACCAAAATAAAAGCAATTACTCCGCAGCCGGACGGAACCTACCCTAAGGTCGTTCGTTTCGGGATGTAGATGTATCTAGAAGTGTGTCTCATGGTCATAAAGAAAAAAAAAAAACCGTGTTTTATGGTGGATCCCATTATGAATGAATGGACACTTAAAAAATGGTGGACCTACCTAAAAGAAATGTTTTGAAAAAAAAAAAATTGTTATGATGTTGCGATAGTTTATTGCCCCAGTGTGTTCTGCTGAAAGCGTCAATACCGGTTGTGTTATGATGTGAGAATATTTTAGTCGTCTGTGAAATATGAAGCCACGAACACAGGGTGGTCTCTTGGGGCAGTTATTTAGAAATAAATTAAGATGTCTTGCCGATAAGGAGACTTAGATGGTCATAGTCATAATTTTATGCGCGTTTTTATTGGTAGATGATCTAACAATGTGTTGATATTCTAGAAAAGGTCAATACTTTTTGGTTGACATGTTGTTCGACAACCTTGCCAATGCACGGGATAGGATAGAGTGTTTGTCTTTTAAAATATAACGTGGGGAAGAGCACAATAGGGCGTCTATGAATATTTTGCTGGAATGCCAACATTTGGATGAGTTATTGGACGCTAAGCGATATCAGCAACCATCACATCTTGAGAGTTATTGCCTACTAGAAAAACAAAAACCTTGGGAAAGTATGTGTTCTCAACTTGGGGGAAGATATGAATCGTTCAGAGTTTCGAAAAAGGGTGGGGCTTAAAGTTGTGGGGAAAAACTTGGACTTGAAATTGTAGTATACCTTCAGATAAGAACTTAGGCTTACTAAATGGGACCAAACTTCAGCTCAAACCAGTTCGATCCGAAGCTAGCTGCCTTCTACCACTTTGGCGAATTCAAGACAACCATAGGAAGCTGCTAAGTAAGTCTAGACCATAGACTAAAAATTGTCTCTCAATGTTTACAAGAAAAGACTGAGAAAGGAGCAGGTTACATTGAAAACACATTTGAGAAAGGAAGAGCCTGATATACCTAGCTATCTTCTGGCATGGACATGCTCTAGTAGGGACCCTATAGGTCGTGATAGCTCCCTGGAAGCAAATCTAATGCTAGCCTGACTGCATCCCACTCAATCTTTGACTCCTTTCGGCTTTCAGTAGCTTCAAACAGCTCAAAACGGGGCCCGTATCACTTTTATGAAGATCCACCGATTGTTTGGCTCTCATTAACGGAAGGAAGTAAATGTTGGCTGACCTATTTCACTGAAAAGACTGTCTTCCTGATGCAATTCGAAACTCCAAGGGTTCCAGGGTAATGTTTCTCAACACTGAAGATGCTTTAAACCCAACTTTAGCCAGTAGCAGTTGCCGAAAACTTTGAAAGCCTTAGAGTTAAGGTGCTGATCAACCATATGTTTACTAGATGGGTAACACATCGGCTTGTCGACTTATCAGCTGGAGTGTTACCATATTTCAGAACTAATCGCCTGATTCAACTTCTTTTTGGGTGCCTTTTTAAAGACAGGAGTCAGTGCAAACAAGGCTCTTGGCCAGTAGGACCGTTGCTGCTCACGAACTCATCATCATCAGAGGAGAAGGGAAGAGTTCGAAAATGGCAGGAAACAGAAGGGTTTCATGCTGTATCCGACCGAAGGGCAGACGTGTTTTGAGAAGCTTTCTCATGACAGTAATACTCTTGACTGTTTGTCAGACCCTCGGAAGAGGTGGGGCCGTGAAAAAACGTTTAATGGTATTTTCTGGACTCGAACTTGGAATCCCTTGCGCAGTAGTCCAACAACCACTGTGCGCCACGAACAAAACAAATGTCTACAGGTACAAAAATGGACACCTAGTGGTAGAATGGTGGTCAGTGCTAAGTACGTGGATAGAACTCTTTTCCAGAGTATAAAAAAGAGACGATAACCAACAGGAGGCTTGGATTGGTTAAATTTTTCGAAACGTTGAGAGACTAATAGTTGAGGTGGCAGGATACTTGCCGGACTAAGAGGCCTAAACCTTAAAGCTCTTTTGGAGAGAGATATAAGTGAACGTTGCTTGACTGCTCAATTAAATGCGAAAAAGCTCCAGTTGGGGGCTCTAACCATTACACTGTTTAGTGGCACACACTGGAAAAGCACTCCAACCTCAACGAGTCTCTAGTTTAAGTCTTGCTAGTGCACTGAGAATCTTTCCCACTACAGTGCTCCGAATTTTGCTAAGTTTACTACCAACTAACATCGTCAGCAAACTGCAAACTCAACATTAAGACTGAGAACGTCCAACCAATAGAAAGACACGCACACTGGACATGCCAGAATGCTGTCGATATTTTGCCAAAGATTACCGACTATCTGCCCATTGAACACGACTTGAACATGCGGGCTACAAAGACTCAATATCAAAGAGAATTATCCTAGTTGTATCCCAACATAAGCCCAGCAAAACTGCCAGAGTTACCAGCCTACCCGAAGCCAACTAATCTTCAAAACATACACAGATCGAAAAAAGAAAGGAAAAGGACCTAGCTAACTCATGAAATATCTTTTCTATGATGTGTGTCACATAAGTATATTAATATCTTAAAAGTAAAAATAAAGGAAATAATATACGAGCCACTCACCAGTTACGTTGCATTGAAGTTTTCTCCTTCCTTTCACGAACTTTTGCTGAAAAATAAAAGAAAAGGGTTCCATTAAAATAAATATTTCAAAAACTTTAAAATAGGTTCGAAAATATTTCAGTTTGTATATTGAAATTTGAATAAAGTAAAGGAGTAATGGTATTTGAAACTCAGGCAGTATTAGGTTCCAACATTGACTCTCCATGGCTGCGAATTGTATTCATTTTTTGCATTCATTTATAGTTCACAGTATTTTATCGTATTCGTGTTTATACTTAGTAATTTCCAGATTTACATTGGTTAGGACTTGACCAATGAACTAAACACTAAACACTACCACTCTACCGGCTCTAATCATAAAGGGTCATTGGACAACAAGGACCTATAGTTTTGTGCTGAGCAAATCTTCCAGTGTCAAGAAGCCTTCTCCTGACCCAATACAGACGCAATGTTGGACGTTTGTCAGACACTCATGAAAAATGCCTTCCGCACAGCAAACTAGAGAACCATTCTGCGACCTCTTACTACTTATTTACTATTCTGCGAGCCAGACTACCTTTCAAAGGATATTTCCGGGCTTTTTTTGAAATAACAAACTGAGAAACGAGGCAAACGGTGTTCCCCGAGGCTCTGTAGTAGGGCCATTAGTGTTAAATCTAATTAACAAACAAACTGTAAACTGAAAGGTTAGAGCATGACTAGAATGACTTAACCTAGTGCTAGCAGAGGAAAACACGGAGGTAGTACTCATCAGCAGCAGGTGAGTAAGATGGAGTCTGTAAGAGTAACAGTGGGTGATCCCTTTGTGGTTTCAGAACCGAAAATTCCTTTGGCGTTACTATAGATGCGTCTGAGGGTAAATCCTCAGAAAACAGAACCAGGAAGTAAAAAATTCCTAACATTGTCCCTTCAACTATAAATGGCACCCTTTTGATGCTCTCAAGCACGGCCAAAGACCTAGGCCTCGGCTTAGATATGAAACTAAGCTAGAAGAATCAAGTAAGCCACTACGGTCCTGTATTGCTGCAAAGAGACTCTTGGATGCAAGTGGGGGCTCCAGCCTCATATTACACACTTGATATACATATATGTCTGAAGTCAGACCAATACTCAATTATGGCGTGACCGTTTGGTGGAAGGCACTAGACAAGGTCACTTATAACAACCAACTTAGTCGCGCGTGTATATTCTTAAAATAGGAATCCCTATATCCCTGCAGTCGAGACAGACAGATTACACGCCCTTTCTACACCTGATTCACGTTTGATTGAAGCTTAAAATGTGGGACTACATAGTGCCCTCTCAAGTGCAACCATACCCTAAGCTAAACCACCAGATTCGTGACAACAAAGTCTCCAAAGACTCTACTTAATTTGAGGAGCTCTCCTGCCAAATTATTGAAGACAACCCCCCGCCCACCGACTGTGTAAACAATCAATCGTGATTCTCATTCAAAATAAATCTCAAGATACAAAATGATATCGAAGAACTAACAACGTTCCACCCTGCTGTGGCATGTAGATACATATATCTATGACTTTAACCTGTATGTGCAAATGAAGATCATTGCGGGCGATATTAGCTTCTGGTTGTCCTCTTCCTAAGAATTCTTTAAGAAGAAGAGAATAGAAACTCTCCTTCACTCACTCCCTATATTCTAATCGATAGAGGAAAAAAACAAAAAAAAAAACTGCATCCTCCCCAAGATAAAAAGATGCTGAAGACAATGGAGATCAAAACATTCAGAATGAATTGATAACCACCACCACCACGGCACATACTCGTACTCTTCCAAAACTCAACCTCGAACCGTGCCCAAACGATAAATTAAAAGAATAGACTCTATCGGAGAGGACAAACCCAAGTGAAGATGAATAAAACGAGGGAAAAAAAAAATTGTCCCAACTTGACTGTAATAATGATCTTGGTTTACAGATTCCTTGAATGTGGTCTACCTGTGATTTTCCCGGACCTAGTAAGGAGGAACGTTATCGTCTTCGTTTCATTTTGCAACACAATGGGATCCATTGGTCTGGCCTTTATGTGTAACAATGGAGTGGTGTACTAGTTTGTTGTGAAGAAGAACGATTGAGGGGAGCAGCAGCAGCAGCAGAGCACCTCCTTAAGAACATCCCTAGGGATTATAATGCGACACAACTCTCTTGAGGGATTCTTTCGTCGTCGTCGTCGTCGTCGTATTCTGTACTGTACTGCTCCACATGAGTGGAATGGATTTGGAGCAGTGTTCGGACTTTACTGCAATTGCAGTAGATCTACTGCGATTTTGAAAAATATTTAAAATCTGCTGCGCCACTGCGCTTGACTTGAAATCTACTGCGATTTTTGAATGTGAAAACGGTTGAAAATTTGATGTTTTCTAGATGAAAAACGTAACACAATCTAGAAAAAACGTAAATTTATCGATGGAAAATTTCTTTTAAGAACTGAATTTAACTGAAAATTAATCAGTTATTAAAAATTTTATAAAAAAATAATTTCGTGCAAAGATTTGTGATTAAATTTACTTTAAACTGTGCAATTTAAGTTATTTTATCGTAAAAAATATATGTGTATAAATCTAAACCCCAGTATTGTTGTATTTTTGCAACAAAAACAAATCTGCTGCGGAAAATACGGATCTACTGCACTTTTTGTAAGAAACTACTGCTAAATTTTATTATTGAAGTCCGAACCCTGATTTGGAGTGAGGCCGCAACCAAAGTCGTGACATACTTAAACCACACCAGCACAGCCCCACAGAGGGAGAGCGACAAGTCATTGCCATTGTTGTAATGTGGGAAAAAAAGTATCCTCACTCTCTCTCTCTCTTTGTGGACATTTTTGAAACACTGACGACGGAGAGTACATGTACGGGTTTTGTATGAAAATTGGTGAGATAATAACAAATGTAATTGACTTTGTGTTCCGAGTCTGTGTTCCAAGAACGAAGCTGGACTAGAACCATCCCGACAGTGATATGAATCGCAGGAGGTCCATCTCAAGATCTGTGAAGAAGTAACTACCAAGAGCCCGCGTTCATCTAGCCGACAAGGAAGGACAATCAGAGAACAGGTGTCTTTCTTCCCTTGGGGCTTCAACAACAATCACTGTTGTTCGAGTCCTTTTGCATGAGTACCAATGGCACTGTGCCCATTAAAAAAGAACGACGTATTGTGACGAGCTTCTCTAGAAAAGTAGATGTCTTCTTGCTCAGTTCCGGCCATATGCAGCACCCTGATGACTAGATGAGTTTAGCAGTGGCTTGCTGATTAGGACAGCAACAGAGGACATAGCCTGCAACTTGTTCAGCGCTGACCCTTTCCCTCCAAGCTCGTCAGCCCTTCCTTCTATATCCATAGGCCCTAGTACCCAGCATTGGCTGTGGAAATCCCGTGGGGAAGTGGTGCTCACAAGCTTTAAGCTAAGTGCCTTACCGGATGCCTGGCCGTAGACAGTCAGTGACATTGATTCCGCGTTAAACTTCAGCAGCTTGTCTCAGCTTAAAACGACCTTCTTTTAGAGCTTCACCTTAAGCTCCATCCCTGCCAACGTCCATCTTAGAGCCGTCGTTGTAGAATGCCAGTTCTTTGCCGTTGTCAATGCTGTGGTGCTTCTGGTAGGCTCTGTCCGGACCTCGTATTGCAGTTCTCCTTCCAAATTAAGGCTTAAGGGTCCGTCGCTCTTACATCAGTTTTGGTCGCCAGATCCAGAAGAATGAGACTCAGAATGCTCTTTATGACCGCTGTGGGTATTGCTGATCATAGTGATCTCAGGATTCCAATGAAAGTTATGCGCCGGTTTTTTCTAAGTTTAGAAGGCTGGTAAGAATTGGTCTAACAACCGCTTTGTGAAGCCAGTTGAAGCCCCATTCCAGATGCTTGTCCATCGAGATACTGACTTCAACTTCGGCTAAATTTGAGGATCAATCACTTCTTACTGAGAAGACCACTATAGCCATTTCAGATGTGTTAACTACCAGTCCTTTGCTGTGAATAGTTGTAGTGCAATGTGGAGCATTTCATTTAGAATTGGGAGGAAATTCTCTGAGGCTGCAGCATCACCTTCAATGTTAGCAAGTACGACCTCATCAACCACGGGAATGCATATTAGGGGAGAGAGTACTCCGCCTTGTGGCGTTCCTCAGCAGACCCTTTCCCGGATAGTGAAAGTATTTAGTATATTTTTCTCCATTTGAGCATCAGTTGCAGAGACCCGTGTTTAGATTTGCCATCGGTGATCACATCGTTGAACGCTCCTTTAAGGTCTAGGAATGCTCCCAAAGTAAAATCTTTGAAGGGATCTTTCTATGATCGACACAACCCTGTGGAGAACTGCGTAAGTACTCATCAATTAGATGTTTCACTATCTAGACTGATTGGTCCTTTGCGGTCATATGACGTGCATTTTCGACTCACGTGATCCGTCATCAGGTGGCTGCCAAAAGATAGTATTCACCGATCATCCAAAGTCTCCTGCTTTGAGCTGCTGATTGGTGGTCCCTGAACTATTGATGCCTTGAGCAAGTCCATATTAAATAAGTGCTGTTGACGCATACAGAATGAAGGCATTTATTAACTGACAAAAGATGGTGATGACGTTCTTGGTCGATATGTGAGCTCCACGTCTACTTTGGACGTCCAAAAGAAAAGTTCTATAAAGGCGACTGATCATAATGTGATCGATTTGGTAGGATCTCCGTTGCTTTGCTTCAGCCTCCAAGGGGTGGATAATGCAAAGTCCACAAACCATTCACTGTTGTCGATTCGTGAAGCCTTATCATGTGTCTGAGCATTGTCTTGTCACTAATACGATGATTGTAGACGAGGCCTAAATATACTTTCTATCTTCAGTCTTCAATCGAAGCACTATATGATGGTCAGGTTCCTTACTCTTCTCTGGAACCCGGCCATTAATATCTGGTCACTGTCTGGCTTCCAAGATATGAAGCTTCTATATGCTGCTGGATTGAACAGCAGTCCTACTCCAGACCCTTGTGGACTTCCATCTGGCTTACGAGAGTAGAGCATGACAGTTCTTTCTGTTGATGAGACATGTAACCCTGTTTGGAGCCATCTTATCTCGTTCAACTCGTACAATTCCGCTCACCCCTTGAAGGAATGTGAGGTCTTTCTTAAACTGAGTCCAATAGAGTCCCAAATTTCCAGAATCCAATCGAGGCTCGCTGGGACTCAGCAGGAAGCTTGCCATTCACCCTCTCTCATTAGCAAGTCCGCAGGATGCACCTCGAGAAGAGAGAGTTCCTAAGTTTTCCGCTGCACTTGTCTACCAGGATCAGGAAACAAATAGCGGGCCCCTTTTATATCGAAGACTTGGTTCAGTTTATAGTTTTAGCTGAACTTATTGCCTGGGGTTTGTTTGTTTTTTGCTCCCCACTGTAACCATTCGGTTGAAAAGATATTACAATAATATTTGCACCAGCAAACCAGAGGAGAGAAGGAGACTGTAAGGATTTCCTTGTTGAAAGCCCCAAAAAGGACTCTTTACAGAGGAGAAGAAGAAGAAATACATTCTATTTCTGGTTAGTAGGTATTATTATTTGGTCCTTCAATGGTTATATCCGAAAATCTCGCATTCGAATTTCGTATCCTGTTTCGTTGTTACGACCTAATGACCATAAATTTCATCATGCAACAAGGATCCATTCAACTGTATCTTCTTTTCAGCAGCACTGAGTCTGAGTCTGAGTGGAGCACCAATAACCTTCTGACAAACAAGCTCCGCAATAAAACCAAGAAAACGGACACACAGGACACAGGACATTTTATTGTTTGGCTAAGAGTTTTCCTCTGCATGTGTGGCTTTCCATACCTCTGTTTGTTTGCAACTCTATCAGAGTCCTTTCTATTTTTTTTCTATTATTTATGAGTGGACATGTCGTTGGGGATAACTTTTTTTTTTATATATATTTTGGCTTGGGAACGATCAGGTGTGGTGTTGGTAGTCGAATGGTGACCATTCGATGAGATATACTCGTAAAAGTCATCCCAGACCGGGTAGGGTGGAAAATTATTTATGATCTTTTGAAATGTTATCCAATTAACACAGCGGGATGGTCAGGTAGCTCAATAGGTAGTCCTTTTGTGTGTGCTGCTTCAGATGCAGTCGGCGCACAGCAGCGGAATGGGGCGGGCATGGTAGCGAAAGGTTCATTAGGTGAAAGCCAACTGATGTCCTATTTCGTTTAATATTCAATTCATAATTTTTTTTTTTTTTTGTGAGAGAGAGAGAAATTTTATCTTATAAATGTAACGACATCTTTTATGAAATGGATTGGAGTTTTTTTTTTTTTTTCGGATGATTTCACCTGAGGATAAGGAAGGAGTCTAGTTTTGGGAATGCGATTGTAATTCGAGGTGTTGTCGTCGTTGTCTCGACGCTGTCAAGACAAATTAACGAGCATATCATGTAGAGGGGATGGGTTTCGAGGAGGATTCTAGGCTATAAGCGATTCGAATGGATTGTTGTGGTTGATTAGTTATACCGTTTTACAAATTTGGAGGAATTTCAAGAAGGAATTTGTAGTTATGGTAATGATGAGGCTTCGAGTGAGTGTGTAGAGTGAAAAAGACGCTTGGAACTTATAAGTGCCTTCTATGACTGAATACATGAGTTCTTTGATTGTGTCGATCTCTGGAATGTAGTGTCTTAAATGTCCTCTTCTTTTCAATCACGTTCAGCATATAACTCAGGCTTTATGTCCAAGATGGTGTAACGAATTAGTTATTTAGCGATGTCGTGGCTAAGGTTAGGTTAGGTTTGTGGATTGGCAGTGGAAACTAAATACCTCCGCCGCACTCAGGTCAGCACTGACCCATTGTGTTCCCCTTGTCCATTTGACCCATAAATATCTGTAACAACTACCCATGGCGTTGGAGAGTTCTCCTAGATCCTGAAAGAAGTCTTTGCCGAGGTATTTGTACCTGGAATGTAGGAGTCCAGGGCACTGGCAGAGGAAGTGGGTATTGTCCTCTATAACATCCTCATCGCCGCATCCTCTCCAGAGTTCTTCTTCCGTCCGAAGCAGTTTCTTTAGGTGGTACCGCAGAGTGTTGTGACCCGTGAGTAAGGACAGTGAACGTCTGTCCTTGCGAATAATATTCTCTCGGTCCCTGCTATGTCAAAAGTTGGCCATAGTTGTTGGGACTTCTATATCTAGTTCGCCTCTCTTGTATCCAGTTTCCCTGCATCAAACCTGATCCCTGGCGTTTGGCTAGCCAACACTTACCCGGCGAAGTTATGATGTTGGGCCAGCTCCTAGCTCATGTGTCTAATAGACACCATTGCTTGTTAGCCTCCTTGTGGGACTCACTGTCTATGTCCCTGTGCAGTGTGCTAAGCGGTAAGCTGGCATTAGGAAGGGCCTGCAAGGAGTTGTACCTTCTCATTCCCTGTGGTTCTCCATTTGGCCAGGCACCCAACAGAGGGTCACCTTGTTTTCATATGTAAGTCAGCCTATAAAATGCTGGTATATAATTCTGGTCCATTGTGTTCAAAAGCTCCTCTTGGCTACATCACTCAAATGTCTTATTCCTCAGCTTATTGTAGAAAGTATATTCCTTTATCTGATCGTCTCTTGGTGCTGATCGGGTAGCGTATCACTTGGCACCAATATCTCCTTACTTACAGTCCTCTTCAGGAGTTTATTTCATTAGCCTTTCTATGACATCAGTTAGTTCTTTTAGAACCAACCAAGCTCCACAGCTCCAGAGCAGCAGTTCTCGGTCAGGCGGCTGCCAATATGTAAAGTGTCTGAATTACCCTCTTACACATTCAGCGGAATAGAACTGAGTATGATGGCCTACTCCTTGATACAGATGTCTCCTATGATGTCGTCCTTAGCAATTCCTATATCCACTTGCATACCCATGATCCATTTCTGACTAAAGTCCACAGATGTAGACCACAAGGCCTATGGTCTTATAGCGAAACGTGTTATGCGCAGGTTACTCTTTGCACAAATAAAAACACAGTTGCACCCCGTATACAAAAGGTCGAGGGTCTTGAGTAGGGCTCCCACAACAGTGATACTCTAGGACGCAAACCTTGACTTACCCCTGTTATGACGGAAGAGAATACTCGTGCTAATATACAGAAGCTATACAAAGAATACCAAAATTTGGGTAAAGAAACATCAAGAAACACAGATAAAGCAGATGCGAAACGGCAAATTTGGAAAAGCAATCTTATCGAACTTTTTGACATTTCCCGGCAAAATGTAATAGAAATGGCAGGCGTTTCACAAGAAGATAAAGATTTTCTGAAGTCGCAAAGAGAAGATCGTATGAGTTCGTCAATGAATGGGCTTGACAAAGCTTATGCATCGAAAATAAAAAGTAGATGTGTAAATGAAGATAAAAGCAGAAATCAATAAGACTGTTATGTTGGAAGAAGGAGACTCATCGTCATCAGCAGCTAGTGATGACGATACTGAGTTTTTGGCTCCAGCTACGAAAAAACTACGTTCTAATCCCAAATTAAAACCGAGAACAGCTCTCAAATCGACAAGCAAGTACTTCATTTACAACAACTCCAAAAAGTCTAGGCCACGATGTTTCAAACATTTCCATAACTGCAGCTACAGTTTACCGAGCTCAGGATATCATATGATCCGCTCTAGACGGATTGTAGCATTTTCATATTTTTAACTTGCGCCTATAACATCGTGCAGAATTTAGGTCTCAAGATAGAGAGGTCGGAAAAAGTGAAATTTTTCTGATAACTCTGTACAAAGCTACAGCCTACGCGAGTAGACAATTTGCCCAACTTCATATATAGGGCCTGTTGGCTAGTCCCTCCAGGACAAATTTTATATATGAGTCCACTGGCCCAAATAGAATCAAATGCCCGTTCTGTGTCGAGCAATATCATACCCGTGGATGGGATGTGCTGTGGCAAGGGGAGAGGTAATTGTATGCTAATTTTGCATTCGTTTAAAATTCACAGTTTTTTTTTTCTCTCAATCATAGATATAATTCAGCATCCAATCTTAAGTACATACTCTCTTTCTTCTTCTTGAAGTGGGGTTCTGATTCTTCCACTCAATAAGTGTGTGGGACTGCCCCATGGCTACTCAATTAAGTAGAGGTCGCGCGGGCCCCTAAGACGTTGTCACAAATGCGCCTTTTCAAATAAAAGCTTCACCAAGAAAACGTTCTTATATCAGAAATGCAAATGCAAAATGTATGAAATATGTCCAGAACACACACTTTGGCATGCTGTTGTCAACAATGCCCACTCCTTTATAAGCCTCGACTCCCGTCATGACGTTTGGTCTTACCTCCTCACTGTAATTAAATTTCGAACCACACTTTCATGTGCCAGCGATACCTGGTGTATAGGCCCTCACATTAGCCACAAAAACAATAAAAGAAATAAAAATAAAAATATTTATACCGTCCATTTGTGGTAATTTGCATTTATGACTGATTGCATTCGAAGGATGATTGTTTTCTTCCACGACGACTTCGCCATGCAGTCCTAGCATTTTGAGCATTTTGAGGTGCTGAAATTAATTTTTACGATGAACGTATACTATTTAAGTCTGGCCACACGTTTCGTAGTGGAAGATGGATTGGTCATTAGCAGCCGAGGCGTTGACCACATTTGTCGGAATTGCTGGCTGTCAAGGTTTCTGCGGCGAGAAAAAATTCCATTGGGGTAGGTTAGACCCGGTCATTGCGGCTGATGTATTACTTTGTATCAATCGCTGGTTGAATTTTAAATTGTGTTTTAGATACAACAAGGAGGAGGAGCAGGCTTTGTCTCTAGTTAAGGATGTAAATTGTCTTAATCGCCGGTTTGGCGTCCTTGTTGTTCCAATCATAAGTTAATTTAAAATTTTTCAGTTCTGTTGTCCTATTCTCAGCTGTCCCTTTTGAAAGTCATTAATAACAAGATACTCCATCGAAGGAGAAGGCAACAATGACCATGAAGTGCGAACGAAACAATTAATCTTGACACTTTGGTGTAAGAGCGTCTGCTACACACATGTGACTATGTGTGTGTGCATCGGTCGTTGACATCGGATTCGATCATTAATATCCAGAGACTACCTGTGGCTATCACAACACCATCTAGGTGCAGAGAACTCGCTCGCGCGCGCACATAGTTTTAACTGTTTTCTTCTGGGCCAAAGGATTCGCTGCTCCATCCTTCGCATATAAATCAAAATCATTCACGCTCCGGAATTTCAATATCACAGTAATAATAGTTTAATTACTCTCTGGGACCGCGTTCGCTCGATAAATCATTAATCTTGCCACAGCCACCGCCTGTCGCAAGGTAGAACAGGCGACAGTCACTACTTGCATTTGTTGGTTCTGCAAAAGAGATAGTCGTCGTCGTCATCGTCGTCGGCGGCTTACCCACAAGTCATGGTGCAGTGGAAATTTTTGTCATAAGAATGAGTTATCATTCTGGGGTAAAAGAAACCCGCCCCCATTGTGTGGCAGGAGGAAGCGTTTCACGCGCGCAACGATATGTGCCATAAATCGAAATCCAAACCAATCACCGGAGCTCACCTTGTCCTGTCACCTGATCATTTTTCTTCGCCTCTCGATTCCTAGCCACGAAGAAGAAGAAATGCCGGTTGAACACATGCTGGACACACGGTCAATGCACCTCTCTAATAGTGGTAGCTGCCGCCTGCAATTGAATCCGGATTCGAGTGAGGACAGAGCATGCGAGTGCTAAAATATAAATAACCAACGGATTGTAAGTCATGGGTGAGGAGAGGATTGGAGCCAGCAGCACATACCAACTCGTACACAAATTCTACGATTGCGACAGTTTGTCGCAACAAGATGCGAAGAGAGAATTAGATGATGGTAGCCATGGGGCTTCGCTGGTGAGTGTGTCCGGCCGAGATAGCGTGTGATAGTGGCGGATGTTCTCGAGGAAAACCAACACCATTCATTCGATTTGGAGAGAGAGAGACGGAACATGCACGTTCCAATTGCACTCGAGGCTGGAAATAGTCTGTGTTCTCGGTGTACATGTGCATAATTTATTAACCGCCTCTAATGACCATTAATAAAGGTGATACCTTCACTTGAGGAGCTAGTGTTTGTTTTGTTTTTTTTTTTTTTTTCGTTTGAAAGATTCATGGCGTGCACACGCATCTTTTGGAATAAAACAAACTGAAATCGAACCACGGAGCAATTAGAAATTAGTCTGATGGTGTTTTAGTGCAACTAGAAGGGGGTCCACATGAAGCAGACGGAAGCACAGGAGGAGACAGGAGGACAGCTTGAAGATGAAGTGAAGAAGCAGTGTGTGCAATTAACAATCAGGCGAGAGAGGGCTTCTGAATAGAAGTCTATAGCTTCTCTTAGAAGGAAGGAATCTTTCCCCTGCCAGTAGCACTCTTTAGCTCACAAAAATCTTTGATCGAACCTGGAACCCCACAGACAGTACTAACCACGAAAATCTCTTCTCTAAATACCCCTTCAGTGTTGAATGAAGAAGGAATAGAAAAGACTTGGTATAGTGGAACTATACTCAGTTGAAACCTACTTATTCTCCATAGGTTATGTCCAAGTCAACTGGGGAGAGTTTTATGTAATTTTTGCATTCATTCGTAATTCACAGAATTTTTTTCCGCCCTAGAATTATTTTCTGTGGAAGTTGAATAGATGTGGTCAGGACTTGAACACCAAAACGATTCCTTCAACCTTTTGTTATCGTAGTTCCAGAGTGTCGCGTTGTCGTAGTAATTTTGAAGAGTCCTCGGATGCCAAGTAGCATCCTTTGAACGTCGTTTAAGCAAAATGGAGTTCTTGAGGTCTTTCCAACTTTTCCAGTTGGTTATTGGATGCATAATCTTAAGCAAGTATACCATATCTCAGTTTGAATGGAGCCAAGGTGGAGTACTCTTATTTCAGAGTTTGCAACGTGGGGGTGGTCCTCTTCGGTTGTGACCATTTTACAGGCACCAATTGCCTTGTTGGCGTCGCTGTATTGAGGCATCAATGCCACATAACAATCGCCACTGTGAAGACATACTACCTTCGAACAAACAAAGCAGCAGCATAACATAATATAAATAGAATTAGCCCTAGCTTTCAACCTTGTGGAACTCTGTTTTTGATTGATGTGTTACTACATACATTCATCTATTATTTTGACACAAAAATACCTAATGGCCAAGAAGTTCTCAAGCCAGTTCCTTGAGTTCTCAGCCTCCTGAGCGACTTTATCAATCAAGTTTAGAATAGAGCCTGAAATCCATGAAAAGTACTAGAATGAGAGGGTGAGCCTGCATTACCGGTATTATAGTAGCAGTACAGAAGTGTGCTCGCGCTCTTGGCCTTGTCTACGGACTATGGATTGGGCTTGTTCGAAAAACGTTTAGCGTCCTCATTTGAGGTTGTGGTTATGACTTCATTCCATGTTTTTTCTACAATCCTGCCTCCTATTCCTTCTTATTCTTCTCCTGTACTCTTGTTCGTATGTCAGGTTTAGCCTATTGTTTATCCATTTCATGAGTAGTTAATATCGTCTACAACATGACCCTAGAAGATCAGAGTACATATGGCGCTTTAGGGAATATGAATGACCTTTTAGGGATGTACATCGCGCGGGCAGTGGATGGCAGTTGTTATGCTTCTTCCGATTCAACAGATAAAACGATGAACACTGTTTGTGCTTTCGATGTGCATCCATCACCACCACGCAGAACAACATAACATCATAAAGGACATGGGGATCTAAGCCCAAAGTGGCAGACAGAAACCATAGCGTTAAAACACATTAGTCTGTTGTCCGACTGTATCGTGAAGTGGGAGCTTGACAGTGTTCGATCATTGTGACAACATGACAGCCAAGACTGCATGAAGTCTAAGGAAAGCTGGACTATGGACAAGCAAGCCACGGTCGTGTCCCAGTTCTGAATCGATGAAAAATATCGAGGCCTCGGACGGAAAGTGATAATATCATAGAACTGTCAAAGTGAGAGCGGAGGACATACATATATGCATATATGCACATTTTGTCCTAAGAATTAACAATCAAATGGTCATCTATAGCGACGCACAAAAGACAGCTGTAAGTACTGAGTCTTGAAATACAAATCGGTCCTCTGGTTGCAGTGTTATTGGTAAAATCCAAGCCCTTTACGACTTGCATTAAGAAGCTGGACGACATTTGAGCAGGCCATATGAAAGGGCAAATGACTTAGCCAAGGAAGAGCCACATCGGGTCTTTCCTGAGGCCAGAACACGGCTTAGCGGTTTGCACATTTAAATAGACTTTCAGTCCAAAGAAAACTTAAGCTTAAGCTAAATCTTCATGGCTAGCCTGTGACAAGGTAATGTTGGCGAATCTCATGAAACAAAGTCAGTTGGTGTCATGACAGGACTAATGGCTAGTTGTTGTCTACAGAAATAGAATATATCCTTCGCCACCGAGTGTGTGAATGTCTAGCGCTAGCCTTAAAAGGAAAGGTAGTCTAGGACACATTGTTCTACACAAATTCTTGGTTGTTCAGTGGTCATACATTAGAAGCTTACGTTCCTAAGACACTCATAGACTCATACCAACAATCTCTGTCAACAAGGTCACCCATTAACCTAACCTAAAACGAATAAGTGGGTGCTGCTGACAGATTCAATATGTTGGCGGGTGCACGAGGCTCTGCTCTAGATCCACTGCTGAATCTCCCTCCTCTTGATAATTATATCATGACGTGTTTGCTTAAAGCTATCCACGGACTCAGACGTGGTGGCTTTTGGTATGAAACGCACATTTATCCCATGACCCTGGTCTTATGCATATGCCGTCTGATGCTAAGACTCCGAGGCTTCAGCTGCGGCGCAGGTATGGGGTTGACTTTCCAGGTATTCAGGAGCCAGCTTCTGGGCCAGGAATGGGATGTAGGCAAGGTTTAGAGGCAGGTGTATTTGTGGAAGACGATAACACAAGACTGCAATACTCATTGGGTAAGCATGCCTCTGTCTTCTAGGCGGAGATTTATGGCAACAATTCATATAGTTGGAAGGATCAAGCTGCGCTTAAGGCCTTGCTTAACCCTTAAACCTCATCCAAACTAATGCAAGAGAACTTTGAACTGTTTCGCAAGATTCAATTGAGATTGCTAGACAAGTCTCAGAGGAGAGCTTCGCAGGGCCCGAACCTTCGTTAGGTCTTCCTGTATCTACGGCCAGGACTTCCATAGATGATTGGGCTTCTTATGAACACAATTGTGTGTGGCATGACTCTCCTGGATGTAAACTGATGCTCCCAGACGTCAGTGAGGGCACTTCTTTTGCTAAGCATCTTAATATGATTGCCTTAAGTGAAACATCTGTCTGCGACGCTTATGGGGAGATTGACAACACTGCGGAACACTACCTATGTGATTGTCCTGCCTTTGCTCGTATCAGGCGGCAGATTCTAGGCCTGCCTCCTCGTATTTCTTAAGAAGACGATGGCTTATAAAAGCCAATACAAGACGTTGTCTTGTCGAATTACGGTCTTACGGCGACTACACCCGAAATGAACGATATAGAGGATGTTTGCATCTGTCAGTTGTTGCTCAACCACACCCAATAACCCATTTTAACGATGTCAATCTTCTTGGACGAATCTGATGTTTTGAAGCTGCTGTAAGTCGAAATAAAGCGTCCTCACACACCACCTTTTGGAACAAACTATGACAAACATTCCCAAGGAATAGCAACCATTAATCTTCTCCCGCAGCAAAATGCATCTTGTCACTTTGTTATCACTCTACGATTGACACCAAATCCAGTGCACGATAATTATGTTGTCCCTGCACTTAAGCAGATTGCAAACACAAGGATGATGCCACTGCTCCTACTGCACAATCTGCACTAAGGTAGCTACACCAGACCAGTTACGCAAACTTCCATTCATCACTCTATTTGATATCAGAAACCAGGCAGCACCACCTGCATCCCAAGCCGGCAGTCGCCTCTCTCTAGCCGCCCATCAGTCGTTCCGCGCCACCGTATGCACATGACGCCCCGATAGGCAAATAATAAATCGATTCAATGTTGCGCGCCTAGGAAAAAACACAAAAACACAAAAAAAAAACCTCGGACAGCTTCATTTTTCATCGTAAAAACCCCGTCGGTCCAAGGAATGTCAGATACATTTGCAAAAAACTGGAGTAACTCCCTCTATCGTCTGCGGCGCGCTACTGCTACAAATTGCATTCGGAAAAATTTCCATTAATTATTCAAATAACACCCATAATAATGTACACAAACGGACAGACGGACGGACGGACGTACGTACAGAGAGAGTCAAAGAGAGCGAGAGGAGTCCATAGAACGCGCAGGATAGACTTTACACATTCAGTTCAGACGCGACACATCGATTTCGTTACAAATTTTTAATGGATTCAATCAATTAATCTCGGACTCATAAATAAATAATAAAAATCCAGACCGGTCTCTCGACCTAAGCCGTATTTGTTTTTACGTACACTGCACCTGCAGATACTCTTACACACACAAAAAAAAAATAACGAGCGCAAAAATTAATTAAGTTGACTTTCGGTCGACGAGACAGGCGTCATAGGCCACATATTTGTGTTTGTTTATACCGGTCTTCTGGAGGTGATAGCCTAATTTTTTTTTTTTTTTTTTTTTAATTAAAAGTCTACGTCTGATAAAAATCTCACACCCAAGTAGGTGGTCCCCTTTAGATGGCACCTTTTTGAATAGATACTATACGCACTGCACCCAAATTTGGAGAGACTACTCGTAAATATCTGCCCTTTGATCTAAAGTTTTTATCTATTGGATACCCAAAATAAAAAATAAAAAATAAAAACAAAATTTGAATATCAAAAGGGTTGCGCGTTGGTTGTGACGTTTGGCTGTCGGCCGATCCGACATTAATGTGACACATGCTGAAGTGTTTTCTTATTGATTGGATTCGTCTTTTTTTTTTTTTTTTGTAACCAAACAGATGGGTGAGTCGTCAAAAAGTTGACTCCTCTCAAAAAAGGCAGACACACGATCGAGTGATCACTTGGTTTTACGATCGAACGCAAGCGATAAAGTTCGATCGCACTTCACAAGTTCAGATCGGTCAGTTTTTTTTTTTTTTTGGGTTTTTTTTTTGGACAGGCGAGGGTCGTAAAGAGCTTTTTAGAGTAGTAAAGTTGGTGGGAGAGATGGAAGACAGATTGTTGTGCGAGGCTCTAAAAAACCCATGTTTATGGGCGCAAAGGAGTTGTTGGTGTGTCTGACCTAAATAGCTTTGGTGCACGTAGGGCATAAATCAGTTTGATTTGGACATGGACAAGAGGTTTTTAGTGGACGAAATGAATGACAGTAGGTACCTTTCAATGGATATTTTTGGTTTTTATGTCCAAAATGTGTAATAAAAGTGAACTAAGAGTTCTGCCATGCTTATGATAGCAGTTTGATTGATTGTGATGCTAAGGGTTTCTTTTAGATCAGCGAAAATGGACGCTGTAGAGATGGAAATGGCAACGTCGTAGAAAGGAAGACCAACAACCTACTGTCAGGCAGAATACACCATTCAATATTGACGATGACAGATAAAATCTTCAAGTGAAGTGAGGATAGCTACACCCAAGCTGAAATCCAACAAACCTGCTGGATCTGACGGACACCAACTCATCTCTAAGACCTCATCTTAAGAACCTTAAAAAACAAGGCCCCCCTCTACTGCGCCAACTATAGAGGCATCACTGTCCTCGCGATACTGTGCGAATGCCGAAAACCGCTTATCAGCAGTCTGATTAGCCCCTATCAGTGCGGCTGTAGGCCAGGTAGATCCTGGAGAAAACCCTAGAAGTCAACATCGACACTCACCATCTCTTTATCGATTTCAGCATCTATAGAGACGACCTATATGAAGCCAGTTTTGACATCCCTGCCAAGCTTGTCCGTCTGTGCTGGATGTCGATGGAGAAGGTCGGTAATGACCGTACCTTCGATGTCAAAAAAGGGTTTTATACAACGTGATCCGCTGTCATACTTACTTACTTATGTCCTGTATCCCCTTGTGGGTCCTATGGCCTCTACAACGCTAGAAATGTGCCTCAGGTCTCCCCAACTCATTCCCAGTTGCCGTGCTTCCTTCTCCACTGTTCTGCGCTACGTACTCCTAGGACCGCCGCATATCCTGCCATCCTGGGTAAGCGAGTTCCATTGCATCGCTTGGTTAGCTGTAGATCTGTCAGCCTTTCGGAGAGTGTGACCAATCCGCTGTCATGCGACTTCTTCGTTTACAAGCTAACACCAATAGCAGAATCTGTCCATTCAAGTGATTGCATACGCCGACGATATAGGTATTTGAAAGAACTCAGTGGGCTGTCACCGTTGCGTTTGCAAGCATTGAAGCAGAAGCGGCCATAATGGGTAAACGAGGCCAAGGCCAAGTAGAGCAAGAGGCAACACGAAGGGACACAATAATGAGCTACACGAAGCATGCAGTAGAATAGGTGACAATAAGGAACCTGGACCCAAGGGCATACCTAACATGTGTAGCTATCAAAGTAGCCGTCCAGAAGAAGTACTGTGGAATATGCAAGTTTTTGGGGCTGGACACCATTCTCTTTCTTTCTCAGATGATGGGCCGCAAGGAGAATTTTGCTGTCCAGAGTAGTAAGTTCCAACCTTTGGAATGCCACCCCAGTTTGGGCGGAAAGTTTCGTCTGCTCACCGGCTCAGAAGATACCAGAGTTACCAGGAAGGTAAAGGGCACCCAAAAGAGCACCAAGACACGGATCATGTCATGTTCCAGTGTAGAAGCTTCACAATTGGCATAAGGAAGCTATGTAGCTCGGGGATCCTAAGAGACCATATGATGATGTCAGAGGACGACTAGTTGGAGATCTGTTCTATCATAAGGGCCGTGCAGATTCAGCTGTGTCCGTTGGAAGTATTAAGGAGGATAGAAGCGGCAAATAGAGAGAATAGGGCGAGAGTTGTTAACCAGCCTCGCGTTAAGGTCCCGCGCTTAGTACGTACAAAAGCTACAAAACGTGAGACTCATACTCTCATTCCCTCTTTCTGTCTGACACCATGGACTAGTTGTGCCTGAATGTTCCAATGTTCTCACCAAACAAAGTAAAAGGGAATCTCGTGACCATCAAAAGGTCTTCCTCAAGAAAAAAAACACATCCCCAACCAGAAGCCTGAACTAAGTAGCCAAAGGTTCCACTTATAAAATCACGCTCATCACCTGACAATCCTTCTATCTGTATGAGTATATGCAAACGTTTACCCTCTAGTTCCGATGGAAACTCAATGGGAAATCGACACCTCATTGTAGCATGCCAATGGCACTTAATCCTTCAACAGTACACACTGGCAAAGTTATAAATAAAGAATCCTCTTTTCAAGCAATGGCAGAAGTAGCAGCAGCAACCATCATCGCCACCGTAAATCCTAATCGACTTAGGAACCGTGCATCCGACTTGTATATAGATACATTTCCAAGCACTTTCGTGTTCGCATGTAAAAACAAACTTTGCACGAAAACTAATTCCAATTGCTGCCAGGTTTATCCACAGATACACACACACAAACACTGGGATCCAGAGAACCTATCGCGCCGTCTAATTAATCATCTTGAAGGTGGAAAACTGCAAACTGCAGGCACGTCAAGTAATTGCGTCCGGTTCGGTCGGTTCGGTCGGTTCGCCGCAGCATGCCTCCTCCCTCTCGCTAATGACAATTACGAATTGACAAATAATTAACTCCTCTAGATCCTTTCAACTCAACTCCTTCACTTAACCATTCGTCTCCACGGATAGTTAGTCAAATATAGTAGCCGGCGCTGGTCATTGGAGTTTCCCTATTGCAACAGTGTTGCAACTCTGGTGGCCACATGTGGGGATACCGTGAAATTGGATTGCGCATTCTTCAGAAGCAACTTCTTTTTCTCGTTACCGGGTCGCGTCGCCCCCTTTGCGCATTTTAATTTCCATTAATTTACCACCGAATGATGGAAGAGCTTGTCATCTATGGAGCTGATAATGATGCTGGGAATTCCAAAAGGTGACAGCTCATCTGACTTCTGTTTGAGTAATTTCTTTGCGTACGCCAAATGAAATGGCCGTCGTAGTCCCCATCCCAGTCGCAGTCGCAGTTTAATGAATGAGTAATGGATGTTGTGACATGTTCCCTTTGAGCGTGAGTCTAATTAGAATCCAAGAAGACAGTTTAACTGGTTTGGTCCGTCATATTTTTTCAGCTTTGACTGATTCGAGCCAGTCGTGCTTAGAACCCATTGAAAGGAAGTGAATTCATAATTGGATAGATGTCAGGTGAAGATGCTAATGTGAATGGACGTAAAGTGATTGGGTTTTCAGTTTAAATGAACTGTAAATTAGAGCGATATCCATTCCAGTTAACTGGAAATGAACGCCTTGAAGGGATTTAGTGACAGAGTTGTGAATCGTTGAACTTTTAGAAGATCGCGGAGAATATCCACATCCTGTAGCAGCACATCCTGTTTCCGGAATCAGAAAAATCAGCTTGATTCGGTCTGTTCAACTGGATTTAGAGCAAGGAACGAATCAGTCAGTGAATGAATTGGTCAGTGAACTAATTGGTCAGTGAACGAATTGGTCAGTGAACGAATTGGTCAGTGAACGAATTGGCCAGTGAACGAATCAGTCAGTGAACGAATCAGTCAGTGAACGAATCGTTCATGCGATTGATTGAACTTTGTAAGCAAGTGGAAAAGAGAAACACTGAAAGTTAACGATGAACGGTTAGCTGTCAGTAGACGAACCGTTGATTGAAGTTTGTGAAGAAATTGAAAGCAGAGAAGTGGAAGTTTACACAGGAAGCAAGTGGAGCTGAAGAGCCATTAGTAGAGGAATGGTGAGTGCCTGCAGGAGTATCCTCACTAATACATAGATTAGGAGCTATTCGTGTAGTTCAAGTGGTTCAGCAATATACTTGTACACCTAGTCCTGAACTTTAACATTATTCCCTTCAGCTGACATTCAGTGATGGGACTATGGACCAACTCGGGACAGCAGTGCGTACATTTCCCTTTCGTTCAACTCAAAATATAGCCAAGGAGCTAGTACACAAAATCCACTTATTTATTGCTGCTAACTTCTGAAATCTGTACGTGTTGTGCGCGGTACTCATTTTTGCACTTATAGAACAGACCTTCCGCTTATGCTCTATCGAAGAGCAAATACTTTTTGAGAAGCTGTTTCATGACAGTAACACTCTTTGACGTCTTGACCCTTCTCTGTTGTATGTATATGCCACCTTACATCCAGCTCATTCTTTTGCTCTGCCACGTTATTATGGAGGCATCCTTGGTTGGTGAGCCCAGAACCGCAACGTTATATGGTCTTCCTCATGTCCAGGTGTTCCCTATCCTGTCTATTGTGATATTTTCTCACAATTTCTCTGCTTGCGAAATATTTAATCCTCTTCGTTTTCCCTTACACAAGACAGACATCAATCTTGAAGTTGGAGATCATAACATTCTGGACAGCAGTGCGTATATTTCGCTTTCTTTCAACTCAAAATATAACCAAGGAGCTAGGACACAAAATTCACTTATTTACTGGCGCTAGCTTCTGAAATCTGTACGTGTTGTGCGCGGTACTCACTTTTGCACTTATCGAACAGACCTTCCTCTTATGCTATGCCGAAGGGCAAATACTTTTTGAGAAGCTGTTTCATACACTAATACTCTTGGACGTTTGCCAAAATGCTTGCTTGAGAGGTGACCCTGAAAAATTGTACTTGAAGCAGAGAAGTTCAGCTCAAAAATAACTGAGCCAGAGACAACAGAACTCAGTCCAAAAATGCATCTCTCCTCTCTGATTGGCTTCCTGCTCGTAGCGCATCCATTCATAGTTCTTACCCACCACACAGTGTGACAATTCACTAGACATTCTCGACTTAATGGGCAAAACTCCACAAAACACTTCAGGGTCTCATAAATTCAGCCATACACTTCAATCGGTGGCAACAAACAGAGTGAACCTTAAAGTATCTCAAATCACTTACGATCGATGTCAGGGGATAAAAAGGCTCACTGTATCCAAAAGATACACACAACAATGAAGGAGCACATTTTTTATGGTTTATTTGGTATTCTTTAGCCACCCTTATAGTCTTAAGAAGAAGAAGAAAAAAAAAAGAGTCAACCCATCATAATCCTTTAAGTTATTTCCAAATAGGATTGGTCTCTATCTGTATCTGTATCTGTATCTGTGTTCTTTAGAAATTCCTATCCATTGTTATCAGGCACATCATCGAACGATTATTTATTGGCAAGGGAATTGAATGCTGAAGGTGATTTCAAATTTTAATAATCCCAATGGACCATCATAATATTGTTACAATCGAGCAGGGTAAAGGGGACTCATTTTAAAGCCTCCAAGTCTAGAGAGTGAAGCATATTTTGTCAATAGATACACAGATACGAAAAGTCGATCATTCAATTTATTTATGAGTTTTTAATGAGGCTAACAATGGTCTTCTCGTGCAACATCACCGAATCATGAATTTCCACTTTTGCTCGAACATAAAATTATGTACATCGACGAAGGTGGTTTGGTGGAGCGCTACACAGCAACCATCGCCTCGGTCTGGGGTGTGTTATTAAGGAGCAATAAAACCACGATTAGATGGATATGGAAGCAGAACGGAACAGAACAGAGCTGTTTCGGAGGAGGATGGAAGTGTGAATGAATGGATATGTATGAAGTCCTAAAGTGGCTCGATCTTGAAGCCATCTGCACACACAACACACAATTCGCTCTTGAAAAAGGGTTGATTTGATGTTCGGTCTGTCTCGCTCTCTTTCTTGGTAATTGGTGGGTGGATACACAGGCCAACACGGGACGAGGGAATACATAGATCGTGTCGGCATTACACGGTTCTTAGAGCGGCGGCACAAGGAATTCTCGAACAACAGACAGACAGATAGATAGACACCCCGGACGAAGGTAAATTAGACTAAGAGATATTGGTTTCATTTTGTGTAATTTGATCTGAAGTGGAAAATTGCTTGTTGTTTTGTGTTGCCAGCGTTTTTCTACGTGAAATTAGATTTTTTTTTGACGTGGTAACGATTTTATTTCACTGCTACGCTACGAGATGGCGAAAGGTTTTGCTGCAAAGTACTGTCGTGTTGTTTAGCGTTTAAAGGGGACAGAAGGGGGGGAAATAGGGTTTAAACGTTTAGTGGAAGAGGGTGATCTTGTTAGAGGGCACTTGAGCAATTGTCAGTGATTTGATGGCGGGTGATGCAATTTATTTGGATCACAAAGGAGGAGGTGAACTCCGGTTAGAACTCTAGATGGAGGATAAGTAGGAGGAGAAACTGAAACTAGTTTAATGGGTATCCGAGGCTCTGCGCTCTAACTTCTTCCTGGACTCGTATGGAAGTAATTCTGTTTTGAGGTTTTGGTTGTGAATGGAGCAAAAGTAAGTCACTGGAGAGAGAGCCAAATGTCCATTGTGGTACTTAGTGCCGCCCTGTTCGTACCCCATGTCGTTGGTGTCCATTTCATCTAATTGCAGCCTTGGTGACGGAATGGCCAACAAACGTCGTTCTGCAGAAGACTGAACCGCCAAAAATTCACACCAATTGACTCCTTTGTCCATGTTGCTGAAGGCCATAACTCTCCTCTCCATTTGGTAAGGCAGACTGCATAAATGACAGCCAATTTGACAGATGTAGCTTCAACAATATGGCAGAAATCATCTGTCAAAATTCGGAGTGCATTGAGCCATGTTCGTGCGTCTATGCTTCTGCCCGCCTGTCTACCTTTCCATTCTTCTGTTGTGGATTGCGAAGCTTCACCAACTCTGCTTCCAGGAAGCCACTAGATTAAGTGTTCAGGTCATACATGGCTTAGATCTTGACCCTTCTTTGTTGTGTGTATATGCCACCTTTCATCCAGCTCATTCTTTGGCTCTACCATGGTATTATGAAGGTGTTCTTTCGTTGGTGAGTTCAGAACTGTAGATCAACGTAGTTGTGCTGCAACCCTTGCATTCCTGGGCATCAGGTGCTCCCTACCCTGTCTCACAATTTCATTGCTCATATTCCTGGGGACTACAATTAGACTGGGAAATATTTCGTCCTCTTCGTTTTCCCATTCACAAAACAAACATCAGTCTTGAAGTTGGCGATCATAACATTCATTGATGCGACTATGGACGAACTCGGGACAGCAGTGCGTATATTTCGCTTTCTTTCAACTGAAAATATAGCCAACGGGCTAGGACACAAAATTCACTAATTTATTGGCGCTAGCTTCTGAAATCTGTACGTGTTGTGCGCGGTATTCATTTTTGCACTTATCGAACAGACCTTCCGCTTATGCTGTATCGAAGGGCAAATACTTTTTGAGAAGCTATTTCATGACACTAATACTCTTGGAGGTTTGCCATATGATCGCTTGAGGGGTGACCGTGGAAAATTGTACTTTAAGCAGAGGAGCTTAGCTCAAAAATAACTGAGCCACAGAACTGAGCCACAGAACTCAATAGACAGTCCAAAAAGTCCTCTCTCGTCTCTGATTGGCTTCCAGCTCGTAGCGCATCCATTCGTAGTTAATAGAGATAGAGATGCTTAAGCGCTGGAGCTCTTCCAAGCAACATTCTTCTGCGATGGTCTAGAACCATTCGATCGCTGTTCTGATTTCTATGCGGACACGACCATTATCACTGCTTATCTGACATAACTTTGCGACCTTCTTTCTTCTGTCCATTTAAAAGGGCGCCCAAGTTCGCTAAAGTGCCTCCGGATACCACGTCTCGAACGCCATGCAGATTCCACGCTATTTCTTGGTTTATGCGCTAGGGGAATGATCGGTCTATATTTCTTTTAGAATGAGGCTGCCCAGAACGTATAACCGAGTATTTGCTGCTTCAAATTAGAGCCCGTGATCTGCAGGACATTTGCTGGTAGCAAAGCGGCACTACTTGCCCCTGAAACCATGGCTCCATTGCGAGAGAAATTCAGTGAACAGTCAGTTTCCCATTTCACCCTGAGGAATTTGCCGTCTAGATCGTGTGATGTCACACCTCCTTTGGGACTATGTAAAGTCCGAAGTCTACATGGAACTTCAAATCGCAATATCTCGCTAAAAACGCGTTACTTCGGCCTAAAACGCATATTTCACCCAAAGACTTCGACAGAATATGGTCTACACGATGGAAGAGCCAACTTTACTCTTATTCTTATTCGCCAAATATCACTCGAAATGTCACGGGCTATGGTCACATGTCAAAAATCCCCCAAACTACGTGACCCCCATTTCTTCAAAAAGCGATATTATAAGGGATCCTCCATAGCCAATCCTTACTCGCATTCCGATGCATGTGATGGATACTGATTCCCATACGTCATGCGATAAGTAGATAGCAACCTGCCCAAAATCATAAACCCAATTATCTTGCAAAAAGGCATTCAACTCTTAAGCAGACAAAACAAATTGCCACCAATAAATCCCCTCGGTGCCACAAAAAACGAAAAGAATTTGCATTCATTCCAGCATTTTGGTCAAAAAAACAATAAAAAAAGACAGAAAATTCAAAATTCTGACTCTCCTCCGAAGACTAATGTTGTCCAATAAGTTTCGCAATTTATTTCAGTTTAGTCTTTTAGTAGAAAGAACTGCATCAAGTAGCACAGTAGCTACCCATACCCATTTCAGTTGGCATAAATCACGGACGCGTCAAATTTTCCAACGCATGCGACAAAACGTTTGTCGGGCCTCTGACGCGCCGGCAACTTAAGTACGAGTACAAATTGATTTCTTCCCCTTTTGACACTTAAGTTTGTTATTTATGCGCGAAGATTACTTGTTCTGTTCTCCATATCGTCAATCTCGTTCTAGAGAGGCTTCTTCTTCTTTTTCTTCTTCGTCACACGATCGAAACGAAAAACAAAAAGAATGAGAAACAAATTTTGTATTTTTGGAACTTGTTGCGGATTAAAGCGGCTTTTAGGATGATGCATCTTCTTTTTCTTGGGTTTTGTTGCAGGAGAACTCTTTCCTTTTGAGGAATTACAAAGTGGACACTACCAAGTCGGCAGAGGTGGTTGACAAAAAGCCGTTTAAATTGATCGTGAGTTATTATTCTAAAGATCGGACTAACGACCTCTGATGTGGACGGGAATAAATTATTCTAAATTTTTCAAGTTTCACAATTTTTTTTTAAGAGGATTGGGAAATTTTTTGTTTTGTGAAACCTCATAAATTGGAATAAATTTAACGATATTTTTAGTAGCAAACGGAGGCTTAGGACAGGCGTGTTAAATTGGCTCAGCTAGAAGCTCAAATTATGGCCAAATAAGCACACCCTAGTGTCAGCAACACTAGCAGCGATAAAAATCGTTTAATCAAATGGACTTTCTGAGTTTATTTGGGTAGCAAGGTGGCTGTTTTATTGCAATAATACTTTAATACTGATAAACTTGTAGTAAATCCAATCGTAGATCAGTTTAACCAGAAACTCCCTTGTATACAGAGATACTTGACGAGTTAGAGTTTTGAAATCTCTTTAAGGAGAAACGTCGAACCAAGGAGTGATGGCCTACAACTCTCTCTCTTTTTCAAGTGCGGCTGGAGGGGAGATTTTGTACACCCCACTGCCACAGGAGCCATAGCCAATCTGATTGCTTACGACTCCTACTGCGACTCAATTTGAGACTCCTTCTTAAACGCCTTGACTCTCAATCCCGACGAAATGGACTTATAACAGTGCTGCTGGGTATGGCAAAAGCTTCATCGAGCAAGTAGAGTGCTCAACACTCGAGTATTGCGTACCTGATTCCGGTGCAGAGGCAAAAATACAATTCCATCATCAGCTTTATCTCTGGACAGGCCCGGAGAATAGTAGATACTGTCGCCACTTAAGTAACGACTAAGTACTGTAGGTGGGGCCTGCAACCAAACATCATGCACTGGCTGTACACATCGGTAATAAACCCTGGTCTGGTGGCCTGCCCTGGGGAAGACCTCCAACTTAATGCTAATGGAAAACACTCAACTAGCTGCTTGTCTCAGTATTACTGGTGCACTGAGAATCTCTCCCACAGCAGCGCTCCAAACTGAGCTCCACCTACTTACAACTGACATCATCAGCAAACAACTGGTTGCCTGCTAAGCAATAAGACTGAGAAGCTCCAAACAATGGAAGGAACAACACAACTTCAACATGGGCTACACATGCTTAATACCCGACAGAACAGAATGAACACAACGATGGATGTCCTTCACCATGAATCGCTCACAATTTTCAAAGATGGCTCTGGAGCCGAAGAAGGAGTCGGTGGTGGTATCTTTTCAAAAGATCCACTTCTCCTTGGTTGGTTGAAACCGGCCCTCGGTGAGGATGCACTTAGGTCCTTCAGCCTTCCTAGCTACTGCAGCGTTTTCCAAGCCGAAGTCACCGCCATTCGTCAAGCAGCTGACTGGCTGGCGGCCAGTATCGGGTATTGACAGCCAAACGACTATCAAATCCCTCGGACCCAGCACAATGAGATCCAAGGCAGAGAAGGACCGCCGCGTATCTCTGAACTAGATAGTTGGACAGTACAACCTCACCCTCTGCTGGGTGCCGGGTCACTGTAACATACCAGGGAATTGTGAAACTCACGAACGAGGCTCCTCAGGTCTAAACAGCATAAGAGCCAACGTCCTATGCTAAATACCTTGTCCATGCCGATGCGGTGAGAGAAGCCAACCATCGGTGGCAACAGCTAGGCCACTGTAACACTGCAAGGCTGCTCTGACCCACGCTAAATAAAACCAGGTCCATCGGACTTCTGAAACACAAGTGAGGGACGCTCTCCAAAATCGTAAATACCCTCACCGGACACTGTGCTATAGGAAGGCATGCCCAAAGACTGGGCATCCCCTACAATGACTTCTGTAAAAGTTGTAGAGGTGAAGAAGAAGAGGAGACTATCAGTCCTACGCACGTGTCCCGAACTTGCCAACATTAGAAAGGCCACATTAGGTGAATACCTGTTCAAGGATCTAAGTGATCTCAACAATGCCTGCACGGCTTGCCGTTTCTAACTTATGCATGTGTTCTCTGTTGGAAGGTACTTTCGCGTAAGTAAGTGATTGCTCCTTCTACCAAACTTCAAAGAACGAATTGACTTTGTTTCAGAGGAGCCTGGATCTGGTCTTGACAGAATAGCACTCCTCTCAATAGCTATATCAAGTGGTGCACCATCAAAACAATACATCGTCTTAAGGAGGGTAGCTTCTGGCATAATTCACACTTGGCTTTTGAAGCAAGAATTCCAATCACGGCAACGCTTTTGCAAAGAACAAAGAAAGCCATAATAGTCTTCTACTTCTACCTGGAGTCCCTCTCCCAAGATCATACTGTGGATGTACACAGCTTTAGAAACGACCACCTAAGGCAGTCTAGTGGGGTGACAGGGTAGCTAACCTAATAGCCGTCTTGAAGGAACAAAGCTCATTGGATCCACCAGTCCAATGAACACCAGCCGATCTTGTAACCATCTTCAACCTGCTTCCGCTAGACATCTTCAAGCAGTCACAGCCATGTAAATACTTTGACCATGTACAAATCATAGAGTGCATCAGTCATGGACCTGAGGACCTCTTAACCGCTGGCAAACAATTGGACTCCCAAATCGCAGCAGTGGAGTCATGGCAGCAGCCCGTGAGCCTGCGGTAGAAACCAGGCCGCCATAAAATAAATTACTGCCGTTGAAACAAAATGGAAGCATGTGATCTACTGTCGCGGAGAACTCAAGGTGCCTGGTACGCAGCACAATGTTATACTGTTGGTTCCTGGATGCAAAATAAAACGAGGTTAGAAGAAGGCTGACAATTTGGCATGAGATGGCCGCCTTGGAGCAGGGTATTAGGCCAAAAGAGAGCTACGAAATCTGAAAAGAAAACTGCGGACCTTGTTTAACGAGACGAGAACCGAAAGACCTCGTGGGAATTATCACAGAACACAGCACTCTGCACTATTATGTGAAAAGCTACGTATGACAGATAGGGTAAGATAGGGAAGAAATTGAGGACAAAACCTACATAACTCTCTCCCTGGAGAGACACTTCTTCATCTGGTTTCATCGCTTAAGGGGGAACTTTACTTCCCCTAAAGGATACCACAATGGATCGGCCTTAACCTGAGTGTGGCGTGGAGAGCTTCTCCCCAACAGCCCTCGTTCATGAGTTCTAATATTCACTGAATTCGATGGAACTCTCTAACTCTTGGCTGAGTCCCAGAATAGACTGAGATTTTGTAGAAAAAAAAAGAGCCAGAGCTCATTTAAATCACAACCACAGGGTCTCAGGAAAAATACGATAGATGCAAACAAGTTGCAGTATTGTGGATACTTTACTCAGATCAGACCACTACTGTCATAAAAGCTGACCAAGAAGAAGCTGTTCCTCGAAATAATTCCCATTTAAACCGTCACTCTTCCTCACCACAAATCTGACTATATCTTGGGCTAAGTATCATCCAAAGTTTCCTTTTTTTCTTTTTCTTCTGTACCACATCCTCAAGATCCCTTTGATTGAACCGCTTATTGTTGACAAAATGTCCAATCGCACCGACAGACACCCTCATTCAATCTACTAGTAATTGTTCCAACTTGTTATCCCAATTGACTCCATTTGAACGACCGACACCAAAGCGGTGACATCAAAACAATTATTCCCCTGTCACAACAAAAAAAATCCTGCATAACAATATGTACACTCCTTTACCGCCCGGGATACTGGATATTACAAAGATCATTGCCGCTACTTATCGGCAAAATTTCTCCAACCAAGGTGTGAGAACACACAAATTTGTTTTCACAAAATCTTTCCCACCCTCATTAGTTGTTTGATCATCCCTAAGGACGACATAATGACCATGCGTGTGGTATGCTATGAAGTCGATCGGAGGGTGATCGTGCCCTTTTTGTGTGACATTTCATTCATTGATTTCGTACACAAAAGCTACCATGGGACACAGGAAAAGAAAAAAGTACAAAAAAATATCTTTGTATCTGCGAGAATAATGAACAATAGTTCAAAGGCCTCCGCAACAGTCATTTATGTCACATACTTGGATATTTAACAAGAGGAGTGCTTTGATCGAGTCCCATCATACTTTGAGTGTGGTCTGCCATATACTGCCATACAAAACGATCTTCCACCGATCATGAGGCAAACGAAAAAAAAAAAAAAAACTTTTAATTCAAGATCAGTCTAGAGGAAGAATTCCCAGCGATCTGCCAGCATAAATCACGAAAGGGAGGAGAAAGAAGAGCGGACGATCATCATGATCGGTGATCGCCACAGCCTAGTGGTGTCATGATCGACACAAGAGAACTGCGGATGATCACTAAAGGTCTTCACTTCAACGGGGTAAACTGCTGATCAGTGAAACAGTTCGCAGGAATTCTTCTTCTTCTTCGTTCAATTTTGATCTTTATGACGATCAAACTGCGTGCACAATTTAACTGAGTATAGACCGTGAAATTGCCCAGAGTTTAAGGTGTTAAAGCCCAACAGGGCGATATTTTACTCACTGATCCAGGCTTTGTGCCAAACAAATCATCAATTTACTGTCACAAAACACAAACTGTCAACCTCTCTCTCGCCCGGCTCTAGGACTAAGTCAAATATATTGGACTTTCCGAACCGAAAACACTGGCTTAGAGAAGAGTTCCATAAAAATACCAGAAATAAATTCCAGAAGCTCAGCGAGGCTTTCAGACCGGATTACGGGCATTGTTCGGATTCGGTAAACTGGTAAAACGATTCAATTTGGCTTTGGGGGTATTTTCTTAACAGCGAGGCAATTTAAATTCCAAAAAGGTGTCCACAAGAATAGCCCTAAGCCTAAGCTATCGATGGTGCTACTGAATACTAGGTTAACTCTTAACCATGACTTTCTATTACCGTTGTTTTCTTTCTACTTGTCTGCTTGTGTGTGTTAATAAGGTTATTTCACTTTTAAGCGGTGCTCAAGTTTTCTTACCTCGTTACGGGCCTAAAAGCCCGTGTTCAATTGGAGTGGGCTTATTAGATCTCATCTGCTGCGCGAAAAGAGGATTAAAACGACTGACAGAAAATGATTCTCTTTAAGTTTGGTTAACATTTTGCAATTACACGCTCCGGTGTTTAGAGAGTGTCATGCCGCAAGTTAGGTTTGTAAAGAGACACTTCAACCCAGTTAATTATTTCGCACTAGCCTTCGGCTGTGGATTTTTCTCTTTCAAGTGTTTATTCGCCAATCAATTGGTTAGTTGTTAATTATAAGATATTTTTGTTTTCTTGTGGCAAAGATAGAAATTATTTGGCTTATGAAACGTGTAATTGGAATGTTTGTTTGGTTAATGTTTGTTTGTTTATTTTGAATTTGATCAAATTTGACATGTTGACAGCTTTTGTTTTGGGGGAATTTCGCTGTCCTTGAAAAATTAAATTAAGGGGAAGTGTGAGATAATCTTGGTATCAAATGCTTACGATTGCAATGCCTGTCCGTTGAGGTTTACAGTCGTGGTAACTGGCTTAGTCTTAGTGGGCTTACAGGGACAAGATGACAGCAAATGGCAGAGGTATACTTTGGAATCAGACATTAAGCGTGTACCACTCTCAACAGCTAACCTATGCTCCTGCAAACCATTATTAGGATGAATACCTTACGAGTTTCCACAATGGCATTGGTATTTGAAAGATGACCTACTGGGCATGTAGGTACTCCCAGGAGTATGTGGCGCAGAACAGTGGAGAAGGACTGGGAAAGAGTTGGGGAGAACTGACGCATCTTTCCAGAAATCGCACACGATGGCGCGTAGGCGTTGTAGACGCCCTAAAACTCACAAGGGGATACATGATATAACTAAGTAAGTACTTGGCATTTAGGTCTTTTTGATTCTAAACATAATGCTCAAGAGGTTTCCTTTGTCTAGGATATTCAAAGTGGCTACCAGTGACAAGCAAGAGTGGAGAAAAGGAAGGGACAATCAACACCAACGCATTGGACAGAACGTCACAGTGAGTAGCCATAACTTCGAGGTAGGAAAGGACTTTGTCTGCCTTAGCTTTGCTGTTAACTCTGACTTCCCAACTGTTACAAAAGTAAAGCCCAGTCTTGAAGAACTAAGACGACTCTGTATAAGACACGGATCATCTCAGTCCTACTTTAGGGCACTAAAACAAAGCCTAGATTGAAGATATCCTTGATCGCTCAAGAGACAAATTCCTCGGTTTTGTAGGAGAAGATTGATCATAATAAAAAGAAGGGTAGAGTATTGGCCATCTGAGATGGCTAAGACATGTAGAGAAGGATGCCAGTCTTTGAATGTAATCTGGAGGAATGCCGCAGTAGAGGACCTCCTCGCCATAGGTGGCACGTACAAGTTCAAGAAGACTTGAGGCAACAAGGTAAGGACCGAGCTGAACGGCTTGTTGGTTGAGGCCCTGGGTTTCTCCAATCTGTAGGGCCATCTAAGAAAGCAAGTAAGATTGGAAAAACAAAAGTTTTATAGAATGCCATCTCGTACACAGAACGCTCCTTATTGCAAATTGCTACAGAAGCAGTGGGGTATGTTCCCAGCTTTGGAAAATTCCCTCTATAGAACGATGCCTGTGCAAATGCCAGTGGAGGAACACTATCAGAACTGTGTACCTCTAAGCGGGCAGTCAAGTTTCATATCTGAAAGCCAGAGAGATACAAAAGAGGGAAACAAGCAGACAGACTGTCGAGAAGTATTGCTTGTAGGCAGCCCTATAGCCTACGTAATTCTTGGGTACTCTTCTGTGACAAGAAAGAAGGAGCATTTAAGGCTTCTAGGCAAAGAAAAATAGAGAATAGCACCTAGCTTCCTGAAGAAAGAAGATGGGTCTTGAACGACTTCTAGCGCAGAATTCCGACTCACTTTCCACGTATTTCCCAGATGGTTGACACCACGGTCTTCAAAATCAGACAGATCGAACTGCATTGGGCATTTCTTAGCTTCAAAACGTATGAATCGCAGGACCAGAGGGACTACTATCAGTGGCTCAACTACTACTGCCTCACATCTCCAAGCTGGATAAGATGTCCACAAAAAACTCTGTTGGTAGAGGTGCATCGCAAGGAGGGGTTCTTTTCCAACTTCTTGGAAGGTTCAGCCATTAACCTTGAAGCAAGAAGTGTTCACGAAAAGACTATGGCCATGCTTCCATTCTAAAGAACTTTATACCACCCCATGTCGAAGCTTTGAGAAGAAGTCACCATCCCCTCCAGAGCAAAGAAAGTATTTGAAGAAGACGAAACGATTAACTTCTCCACTGATGGCTCAAAAGACCAAGGACGGAGTAGGTCCTAATCTTAAGCTCTCCTAAAACCTACACAAGTTGTAGTGTTTTCCAGAAAAGAAGTCATATCTTGGCTTAAGAAAAAGGACATCTGCATCTTTTTAGACAGCCATCAAGTCCTTGTATTCGGTCTCTATAACTTCCTTAGCAGTCCTAGACTGCCGATTGTCTCTCACGCAGGGACGCCAATCATGTAGTCAAACTATCGACATCAGAAGCAAATACACATATGTATCATTCGCAAGACACATTAATCCACAGGCCACCTTATCAACTGCGTTCTTAAAGAAGTCAAAGGTACTCCCTTACTTAAGCAAACGTGCAGAGCAAACATATAAATCTATTGCTCTCCTACCTTTCGTCCTAGAACTCCTTGAATCCACGATTCTAAACCAAAATAGCCACCGATATGGGGAATCATATACCAGCCAAGGAAGCAGGTTTCAGGAAAAGCAAGTCAGCCATTTGCCATGGTTATGGACAGGCTAATCAAGATCTTCCTCAATGACAAGCTTAGCACAGCAAGGGAGCTAAAAAATAGTGATCCACAGGAGTCAGTGCTTGCCCCTAACCTTTTTAGTATACGATCTTCCGGAAACGTCTTCCAATTGTGCCGATCATATGTCCTTTAGAACCTAGAAACATATAGCAACATCAGACTAGATGCATGTATCAGCATAGGTTATAGTCTGCAGGTAGATACCATTCTATGCCTCCATTCTGTCCCAATGGGAGGCCAGTGGATCGATGGAAATTGATCACATTCGAAGAAATATTCAATATATGAATGGCTGACAAAATTTACTGGGAAAACTGGAGAGCCAAGGAGTTGGCGTTCTATACCGACGGTTCCAAGATGGACATAAACCATTCCTTCAAAATAAACGACTGCTGGAGCTTCTTTTAAGCCGAGTTATGCGCGATAAAGACGATCATTGTCTATATAGAGATCCAGGCGATCATTAAGCTCTGGACTTTTCTGTAATTAGGGCGAGATAGTGCGGACGAGATATCCAGAGCCTCAACTGGGCACCAGTGCATATGGATATCAAAGAAAACCTAAAGGCTGACGAGGCAGATTCTAGGAAAGAATCAGGACCTATCACGGGCCTTTCCTTTCGTAGTAGCCCCAAGAAGTTCCATCATCGGTCGACCTGTGTTCGCCTGGAAACATGTGTAACAGCTGGAGCGCTGATTTTCGCTCCAAGGACCAATTGGAAGCAAAAAGCAAACCCTACTTGTTTCCCTTCCAATGACTCTGCATTGTTTACTAATGAATGATAAATTTAAGGCACGTTATCTCATGTGTTGGACCCAACCTTTAAGACAAAAGCTGTTTCTAACAAATCATCCATATCAAGATAACCCACATTCTGCTGCTGCTGGCCCCAAAAACAATACCGCTGATGTCATGGCAACATGTCCGTCATAATTTGCTAATTAATTGTCAAACCACCGCACCGCACCGGTTTTGGTTTGGCTTTTTCTCCTTAGTCATGTCCTTACACCTTCTTATGACGGTGGACCATCCCAGCAACATACCACGATGGCCGGCCCGTTTGAATATTGAAAATGGCACACACACTACCACCACAGCTTACATAATGATTAATTGCTCTAAATGTCTGGGCAGGCAGCAAACACACACGGCGTTAACTGTCACAGAGATGTCGTCCTTTGTCCTTTGTTTAGAGGGGAGAAGGACCGCATAGCTCATAAATATGTTGTCGCAAAAACAAGGATGTGTCGCTGAAGCCAACAACCAAGTCCGTGTGTAAGAGAATTTTTGCACTTAATTACACGGCACTAAGTAGGCACGACAATGGTGGTGTGCAAGGACAGACAGAGAGGTTACAGCAATTCCTTATCGAGGATATGATTTATATATCTTGCAATGGAATTCATTTATTAACATCATTACCATGTGTTATCTCTAGCAGCGGCGCGATGGGGCATGGGGGCAAATGTTCTTTGGCTGTGGTTTCCTTTTATTTAATTTTCTGTTTGATTTATGTGACGACACAAAGTTTCTAGTCTTTTTTTGTATATGGCTACTCAACGTAATTAAAATCCATTTCCTGTCCAAACAAACCATCAGAAGGCGACCGAATTCATCATCTTTGAAAATCCAATTTACCGGAAAAAATAAATGCTTCTCTGGCTCTGGCCAATCAATGTTGGAACCCTTTTAAACTCACAGATGCATGCCAAATCAGGAGACAGCGCTCCCCCTTATAAATCGAGGCCCGAATTCCGATTCACATGCGGAACTAATGCAGGATCCCCTCGTCAATGACAACGCAGAACACAACCTAGACTACTGACATTGTTCTCTCGATAGGTATATTGTTTGCTGTGATCCCAGAGAGAGACTCCTGTGTGGGCAACACAACAAACGATTCACAACACCCAAAGTCGGCTGACTTTCAACTTTATTCAAATCCTTGATGTGCGCCGAGAAGAGGGAATACCTGCTAACGTAGGTTCCTTCTGTGTGCGGCGTAACAAATTTGTGTCACATTTTTTGTCACTTTGGGCAATTGTTTGGCACTCAATTGAAAATTCGTTACACTTGCTTTGCAGGGTCCTTTTTCTTCCTTTTTTCTTCCCTTTTCATCCTGCCACCTATGTGAGAAGACAGCTAATTCGTTCCGAAAATGTGCATGTCTCTTAGATCCCTTTGTCTTGATTGTTGGACGTTTACCGCAAAAATTATCTAGGAGGTCCTATTTGTGTCCTATGTGGACCTCCTAAGAGGTGTCAAAAGACACACACACACAAACTAATTGTTAGCGGGAGTTGTCACTTAAGAATTAATCGGTTGCAACGCGAAGGATTTCTTGGAAAATTCCGCCGTGAAATTCGGAATATTACAAAATTTGTTTCGATTGCATGACACGCATGGTACGAGTCCTGAAACACAAGCAACTGCGGTCATGTTATGACTGATTGAACCCGATTTGGACGGTGGTTTCGCATGGTTATAAATTGAACGTTAAATGCGGTTAAATGGTTGTTAAAGCGTTTAATTTCAAACTGAAGACAGTTGGCAGGATAGTAACTTGGATTCCAAAGAACATGGAACTGGCATGGAAACGATGGCTAGTGAGAGTCAGGGCTAAGATTTCTATGAAAAGAAGTTTATTTTTGCCTAAGACGAGCACAGCTGTCAGACAGGAGAACACACTTGCAAGAACGAAGAGTTATCCATTAAGCGTTGCCTAATTTTAAATTTGAATAAAACAAACTATAAGTAAGAAAACATTAAATTTTTGTTCTTTATTTAGAAGGTCTATATATGCCATTATGTATGGAATATAATATTCTTTAAAAGTCAGCCGCAGATTCGCTGGGTGCTTCGCAACCGAAACGTCTAATTCCATAAGTCTTGCGCGCATAAATCAGGCTGAATGGCATTGATTGTGTTGTCTTTTAGGTTTGTGGCTTACTGACATAGATCTGTGACTTAAGAAAATTCCACCAGAAGAAGTTTTACGGCCTCAATTCGCACGATCTCGGTGGCCAAATCCAATTGCCACCGCGTGAGATAATCATGTTCGGAAAAAGCTCGTGCAAAGTGTCATTGTACCACGGACAGTGTGGCACACAGCGGCATCCTGTTGAAACCACATGTTGTCGGTGTCCATATCATTCAATTAGAGCCGAAAGGAATTGGCTATCATCGCTCACCAATGACGGTCATTGCCTGGTCAACGTCGTTCTCTCAAAGAAGTTTGGACCGATGATGCCGCCAGTCCAAAATCCACATCAAACAGTGACTTTCTTTGGAATCAATTTGGTGGATCTCCTGACGTTTGCTATAGTCCCATTTCCTACAATTTCGCTTGTTGACGAATCCATCATCCAGATATAGGCCTCGTCCCTAAATATGATTTTGCGACCGAAATTGGAGTCAACATTCAACTGCTCAAGGGCCTGGACAACAAGCCAACAAATAGCGTTGTCTACAGTCATTGCTTTAGCCTCATAAGTCAGTTGAATCTTGTCCGGGTATAGGTCCAAATCATAACCTGGAATTCGTCAAATTGTGGTCTATGAAAAGCCGAGTTCTTGTGCGCGGCATGGACCTAACTGCTTCGGATTCTCCTGCACACTCTTAAGGACAGCGGCGATATTTTCAGATGACCTATGGTACTGCACTGTTCACTGAACCATCAAACGCGAATTTATAAACAAAGTTGCGAATAATCCTCTCTGAAGGACGATTATGACGACCGGTAAAGTGGGTGAAGCGCGCGAACAGAAGACCCACTTTCATACAACAATTCAATCATTTGTACATGTTGTGGAGTGCTATAGCTCTCCATGTCGATTTGGCACGACAGATTTAATAAATGACAGCCAATTTGACAGATGTAGCTCCAACAATATGGCCGCAATCACTTGTCAAAGTTGGGAAATCTCTGTTGAATCTCCTTAAGACCTGCCGTTGCTCGGTACAATTGGTCTTAAAAGTCTCCCAATTCGTAGAGTTCTACAGTGGCCACCACTCTTCCAAAGATTTTCAACAAATCACCAAACTCCCCTGCATTTTTTTGCAATATTTTCATCTAGACTTTTCCAAAAGTTTACTCATTGGCATTCTTTTTCCCACTGTCTGTTTATTTTTCTCTGTTTGTTTGGATAAATTCAATTTTTCATTTGAAACCAACGGACCGAGGCCAGTTGAAGTGCCACCAAAAAACTACTAAGAGAGAGGAAAAACCGAAAATAGGTAGCAGAGTGCTTCCTTTTCATAATATGCCGAAGGTACAATATGTATCTATGCATGGATGCGATGCAATGCGCTCATGCTGTTGTGTTTGCTGTTTAATTATTTATAACCCAGTTAATTTGAATAGGGTAGCCCTTGAAATTACTTTCTTTTTTTTTTGTGGGTCCTTCACTGGTGTACTTCTCTCCTTCTTCTTCTGGGCACTTATCCTTTCTTGTAGTTTTTTTGTTGTGAGAGAACTTGCTACTACCTCGCGGTTGTAGTGTTTAATTTTGTAAATTTATTCCAAGGACCTTTGCATACATACAACCGCCGGATGAGATGAAGATAGTTACATACCAAACGAAAAAAAATGAATTGGACTATGGAAGTGGAAGACGACGAGGTTGGATAGGATAGTTAAATTTAAATTATTCAATTGAGTGCAGGAGGAACGGAGAATGCCTCTGAAGTGGGTCACATCATTCGGAGCGCAGTTTAGTCTAACTAATTAATTTATACTTTTGCTCATATCCAGGAAATGGTGATGTTGATCCAGTTTTTGATGGCCAAATCGGAGCTGAAAGACCACCCATTATTGCATTCCCAAACATCCCCAAAACCCACATAAGAAACAGAAAATATATAACAAATCCAACAAATACTCCTGAGAGGCAATTAAATTGCATCAGTTCCTTATTGTTCCCACAAAATCCTTACTTTGTTTTAACACAAAAAAATAAATTAGCACTTGAGTGTTAAGTAAATCAAAATCAAAATCTTAACCCAATTAGATGAAGGATTTCGTCGGTGTGGCTTTGATTTTAGAGATCGACAGAATTAGTGAGACAATGGACTCGGCTTAGGAGAAGATAAAAGAAGTAACGCCAACGTAATGCTACCGGCAGATAGTGCGAAGAATAACCTATAAATAAAGTCCATCCACACAGCAACCTGGCTTTCCTTTGACGGTCATACAGGCAATCAGATCGACGACGTGCTAATCGACGCAAGGATGTGCGTACCTTTCGAGGGGCAAACGTTGACTCTGACCACTATCTTGTTGCAACTAAATTCTGAGTCCAACTGTCCAACGAGAAGAAAAACAAGCTTAACGTTCCTAAGAAGGAACCAGAGCCTACAAGGAGCACCTGGCCGACAAACTCTCTTCAAACAACCCATCCATCGACTACCGCAACATCATCAAAGAGGTAGCCGTGACCACCCTTGGCTACCAACCACCTCCAAGCAGGAGCCCTTGGTATGATGATGAGTGCGTACAGCGGAAGAGGGTGACAGAAGAAAGCGCTGCAGCGCAAACCAAGAGCAGCGAAAGAGGAGTACCGGACCAGAAGAAGGGAAGAAAAGTTAATCCTGCGTAAAAAGAGAAGGGACCCCGCAGTTTCCCAGCTCGAGGCTATCGAGGAGTCTCTCGAGCGCAACAACATTTATAGGAAAGCCAAGCAGCTGGCAGCTGGCTATAAGTTCGGAACGCAGGCTCTTCGAAATAGTGAAGGCAACCTAGTCACCGACGACAGGGAATTGTTGATGTGTTTAAGCACCTCTTCCAGCAGTTGCTTAACAGGCGACAAATAGAAAGAGTGATAGGGCAAGATGAGAACCCACCTCCAGTCAATGAAGAACCAACGCCGCCACCCAGTATTGAAGAAGTTAATGTAGCCATCAGGAAATTGCTTCCAGCTTCCAGCTGAACTCTTTAAATACGGAGCTGATGTCTTGGTAGGGTGCATGCATCCAGTGATCAACCAAGTATGGGTGGAGGAACTGGAGCATCAGCTCTATATGCCCCATCTTCAAAAAAGGCGATGGTATGTCTTGTAAGAACTACCGAGGCGTATCCCTGCATGTATAGTGTGGACGTCTAAAACCTTTCTGCAACGCACTAATCGGCACGTACCAGTGTGGCTTCCGGCTCAGCAGATCGACAATAGACCAGACAAATCCTGTAAAAGACCAACGAATTTCAAGTCGAAGCCCACCACCTTTTCATCGACTTTAAAGCCGCCTATGACAGCATTCATCGCCTTGAGCTCTACCAGGCGTTGGCCAAATAATATCCCGGACACGAACCATACCTCAGAAGAACGCCATCTATTTGTTCGTTTCAAAGCTTAAATATGTCTCTGCTATCTGTCAAAATATTATGACAAGTATTTTTCCAAATATTGAATTTTCAACATGGGACAAAGAGCGATGGCTAAATTCCATGCAAAACTTGGTTGAAGTGCATTAGAAAGAGGTCTTTTGAACAGACAAGTTGTTTTCGAGTGACACAAAGTGACGTGGGACGACAAAGTGACGTTGAAAGGTGACAAATGATCGAAAAAGTACGTGATTTTGTTGCAGAATAGCGCAATGCTCCACTGAGAATGATGGAAGGGGCTTTAGACACGAAGATTTGGGCAGAACAGAGGCAGTGGGTTGCACACACATTGAATGATAGCGCAATGCTTCACTGAGAATGATGGAAGGGGCTTTAGACACGAAGATTTGGGCAAAACAAAGGGCCTGTTCTACACACATTGAATGATGATCAAAAATTGATGAGAGTCTGGCATTTCGAAGACGTCATCGCGGGCTCCAGAAATAATCCAAACTTTAAGAGGACATTTGTGTCAGGTGGACATGACTTCTTGAAACGTTGCTTTTTGATGACACTCGGGCCATTTAAATGGCTTCCACTGGAGGCACAGTTCCTTAAAATGAGTTAGAGCACGTGTGCATTGAAAGCTTGATCAATATCCGACGAGGTTTAAGCCTCTTCAGCTGGAGTTATGGGTGAAATGTCTCCTTCTGTTCTAACACTAACTTATCTGCCAATGTGTTAAACTGCCACACTTTTCGTCTCGAAGGTTCTCCATCGGGAAATAAGTGACCTCTTTTTGTGTCAAGCTGAGCAATTTTGTCAGCCTTACAGCTTCTATGTACGGAACTCACAGCCCACACTAAACCCTCAAGCTACTGCCTCTTATGCAAAATCAGTCTTACTTATACCTGCACCCCGTAATCGCTTCAAGTGCTAATTTTACAATTTAATCCTCTGCCTATCACATTGTTTATGGCCAGCCAATAAATACCACCATTAATTCTTATTAAGCACTTCCTTCCCAGGCACACGGCTGCAATCCTTTCGCTTGACCTCTATCACCTGCCTGCAACAACACACCTCAATCTAAAGATCCTTATTGGTTATCTCTTCGCAAAGCGATTGAAACATTTTGCACACCTAAGACTCTTTAAGCTGGCGACATCACGTCCAGGTCTCAGGAATCTATTGCAAACACACACATACAGTTTTTGTGCATCTCGTCGAGTCCTCCATCCAGATGCTGCTGCTTGCTGCCCGATTAATCCGCCATTTAGTTAATGATGAAAAATTGGCATTAGCCTTGGCCATGAATGAGAATTGACACTCATGAAAGCAGCAGGCATTCAGGAGGCCTGCTACTAATAATACGAGTACACACACAGACAATCTAATCCGAGCGCAGCGAACCGATGATATAGACCCCACGCACGGGATCATATCATTGTGCTAGATCCTATTTTGTGGAAATAGGATATAATGTTAGGATATGTGTTATGGTCATGTGCGGTTTATTGTGTACACACAAACAGAGATAGAAGGGATAGTAGAATGAATGTTGATACCGTGGGCCTTGTATTTGGTCACGAATCGTCGAGAGAGAAAAAGGATTTCTTTTTTTTTTTTTAATCATTTGAATAGGGATTGCATAAATAGATGGGTTTGTATGCTTGAGGTCTGATTTATGGGTAGCTTTTGTGTGTGGAATGATAAAGGGTGCATATTGTGTCCAAGCACTTTAGGGGGGGGAATAGGTAAAATGATTGTGGAATGTGTGCTGATTGAATGAAGAAAGGCTGATCAGTTGGGCCTCAATGACAGAAGGCGAACATCCAACCTTCGCTTTATAAATTGTTCTTTAGACGTCCGAAGTCAAGGAGCCAAGAATCAGACGCTTAGCTTGTATGCCCTTAAACTTCTTGTGTGTCGTGTGAAATCCCCAGTGTGCCATCAATTTAGGGAGCAACTTGCCTTGGAAGCAAACACAATGAGCAGCATACTGCCGGATACCATGGATGGAAAACTATCACCCAACTGACGTAAAAACACAAGACAGTGAAGGACACAAGAGTTACAGCACAAGGCCAATGACAGACAGCGATGAGCGTACAACAACCAGAGATTGACTCAAAATGACCTCATCAGTACATAAACCGGAGATAGAGACCCAATATCATGTGAAGACAAAGCGACTGCAGCCTTCTGTGAAACTTGGCAAGAGTCGGCATATCGACACACTGCAGCAGCAGGAGCACTGTGAGCAGCCTCAAGAAGCTCAAAACTTCTAGCAACATCCAGTGACGAGTTAAAATTTTATCCTTCTAATTTTAGATAAGGATCAGATCGTTCCTCTCCACTTGACCGATGGTGATATGGTTTTCAACTCTATTAAGATTTTCGAAGCAACAAGTTCAACAAGTCGAAAATCCCAGTAAAACTGAAATAACAACAACAACACTCTGAAATACTCTGCAAAACATATTCAGGTTAGATGCTCAATCTCAAAAATATCTATTCACTGTTAAATAATGCGATTATGAAAAATATACTGCGAACTATAAGCGAATGCAAAAATCGTTTAGAAATCTCCCCAGTCTATTTGACTTCCATCCAAGGAGAATCAATGAGTTTTAAGGACAGTAACTCTTTCCTATTCCTTCTCCTCTCTTCCAATTTAACCAACCAACGCCCGGGTCTCGGTCTCGGTCTCAGTCTCGGTGGCTTGGTGTCTTGGGGTCTCGATGTCTCGGTGTCTCGGTGCTTGGTGTCTTGGTGTCTCGGTGTCTCGGTGTCTTGGTGTATCGGTGTATCGGTGTCTCGGTGTCTCGGCCTCTGCCTCTGCCTCTGCCTCTGCCTCTGCCTCTGCCTCTGCCTCTGCCTCTGCCTCTGCCTCTGCCTCTGCCTCTGCCTCTGCCTCTGCCTCTGCGTCAGCCTCAGTCTTAGTCCCAGTCCCAGTAATAATTTAAGCCCATTCGCCATCATCTTTCATCGTCCATTTATCATCTTGTTGTCTAGCCCGTGTGTCATGTAACACGATCCTTTCTAGTAAACAAGATCGTTTCTGTCAAAATCACTGCGCAGCATAAGAACACTCACCCTCACAAATCACAGCAATTAAAAGGGAATCTATTTCATCCTGCAAACACAACACGATGTTGGATCAATGTAATTCACCTCCTCCACTGGCTCGCCAAAAAAAGACCAACAAGCCTCTGATTCTGACAGAAATGGAAGTTGTCCTCGTCACCGGAGAGAAAAACCTCCTCCATGCCACTTTATCAAGATTGAGAAATTTGATCTTTTAAATGGGCTCCAACCGCTGCTGCCACCCTGTGATGTGTCGCAGAGAGGTTTAATTTACCACCACCATCGTCGCGTCGTCGGTCGTCCCGAATGGCGAATGCATTTCGTCGTCCATGAAAGTGGCCAAAAGTGTAATAAATAAAAACAATTTTTCTTGTTAATGAATTATTGAAGGTCTATTGGATATGGTGTTAACTGAAAAAGGACAACTACCAGTCTGCCTGTTCTCTGCTGTAGCTTCTACTTTATCCATTTGCAATTAAAATGCCGTATATTATCGTTAAATCTTTAAGATAGGCAGATACATTAATTAAGAGAAGACGAGTGGTTGTGGTGTGCATACGAGTATAGGTACAGCCAGTTGGTGTAGTGTTATTAGTTGCCGGCTTCTGGAACGTCTTGTGTCGTCTCTATGAGTAAGTGTTGACCCTGTAAGGGGAACGCGGTCAGTTGTTTGTTGCATGTTGCTCTTTACAGGCAGACAGTAGAGCTAGCAGAAGCTTCAATATGTCCATGAAGTTGACAAGCAAATAGCCCAAAGCAGTGGGTTCCACTTGGATCTAAATGGACTCCCCTTCTAGTTCTTTTACTTTTGCTATCAGATATTCTCACAGTAAAATGACAAAAAGAATTTAGTTATAAAAAGACTTGGAGGGCATCCTTTGCCATGTGGATGCAAAACGCTTGTCTGTGGTGAATGTGATGTTGCCTAATAGGCGCAGGTTCATTGGAGGAACCCGGTAAAGTAGAGTACACCAGGTGCTTTGGAGTGTGTAGAGGTAGAGTTGTCAGTTTTACCGGTGAAACAGAAGTCCATGGTTCCGTTCTTAGCCTATGGCCCTTCGTTCAGATTGTAAAGATCTTGGCTTGGGAACTGGCGACATTGAAATAAATAACTGAGTCTCATCGAAATCTCTTACTTTCCACAAGGTACTTCTACTTGTCCTACAACTCCTTGTGGATCTTAAGGCCTTATCATCGACGCCTTCACGACATTTAGTTCGATTACTGACGATGAGTTTCAACTCCGTCCAACTTTTCCCTAGCTGGCAGTTCTATTTTTAAACTGTCCTCTCGGGTTAGACGGTTCCACTACATCACGTACTCTGCCTACAACTCTAACCCCCTTCACTTTGGTTGTCTCTTGATGGAGGACAATAATCCTGTGGCAAAGTAAGCACCAGCATCAGCGTAGTCAAGCTATTTTAATTAAGATGAAAGTGTCCATAGAAATGCAGTTAAAACAATATTGGTTTTCAGAGTTTCCCTTGGAAGTCTTGAAATTTGCAGGATGTTCCAAAGTTCGTCGTTCTGCCCAGAGCAAAAGAAAGGCCCGGTAGAACTAATGTTCCAAGGCACACGCTTCGCAGAGGGTATAGTGAACCTAAAAACAGTAAAGCTTCCAATAAACCGTATTATGAGGTCTGGGGAGGAGATCCTTAGAGATAAAGGTAAGTCGAGTCAAAGAACTTAAGTTGCTAATCAGCCTAGCGAGGTGATAACTGGTCTCCCACAGGCTGGGTGATATAGGACTACAGGATATTGATTAGAATGAACTCACTACAGAACAAAGTCATCTCTAGACACTTCTTGGGCCAAGTTTTCTAGACTAGCAAAGCATCTTGAATCTCCTTTGCAACTAATCATGTAAGGCTCAATGCTTGAGCACTACTTGACCATTTAGAGACTATGTGGATGGTAGCACCTTTGATGCGTGCTTGAAGTCTCCATCACCGCACCCATTTTCAAACCATTCATCGTTCTAGGACACCATGGGGGATTTCAATCTCATACCTTCCGTCGAACCCTTGTATATGAGCACAAAATGGGAGACCATACTGAACACATCCAGCTTAGGAAATCGCTAAATGAGTCCATGAGATCCATATGATCCTATAGAGTACTTTCGTTCGTCTTTCGTTGGAACGTCTATACAAGCCTTAGATATACAAATAGGGAATGCGAAGAAGGAGATGCACTACCCTGCCAAGTACACGAAGAAGATTTTCGTCCACTCAGGTCATTCTTATGAATTATTACAACTTCCCATGGCTAGACTTAAAGGCATCATCTACCTTATCCCTTTGGCCACAGCAACAAAGGACACAAACCTCAACAACTTTCAGCTGCCAAGTGGATGCCCATTTTACATCCCAAAGTATTGCACTTCTGTCCACTACTCATCGGTTTACAGAGTTTGGACAACTGCCAGACCGCAGAAAGCACTAAGTCCACGAAGGACATTCGTGTTTCACACACACACACACTAGCATTCAAAAGAAATGCAATAATTTTTAATGGTTTCTTTATTAAGGACACATTCACAGATTGTATCTCACTCTTCCAGTAAACGACAAGCACTCTCTTCAATTCCATGCCGCGCGTGTGTGTGTAGGTATCCATTGACATTTTATCGAATGGAGAAGAATCCAGGATATCAAATAAATACTTTGCCGCCACTGGAACTGCTCCCCGTGTGTTTCGTGTCAAAATGGAAGATACCTCAAGATACACGAGTGTCGGATATTCACTTTTGGCCAAGAGAGAGAGACTTCTCTGTGCCAGCATGTGGTGGATCCTACTCCTCCTCCATGCAACAACTTATGATGGTTGTCCAGAGATGTCACCATGTGTTTTGTTTATTCGGCGGGCGAGTGTCTTGCGAGAGGGACCCCCTGCTGGGGCTGTGACCATTTGTGTGCTGTTTGCTTTCCAATAAGTTTTAATTAAATGCTGAAACGACAATTTGCTTTTTCGGATATTGGACTCTTGGAATTCACAGATTTATTGTGTGGTAATGCGAGATGAGTTCATTGGGAGTTCAATTGCTGGGCAGCCAAGGTATGTGCAGTCAATTATAATTGCTAATTTATTTTCAGTAATTCAATGGAGTGGTTGTGATTGTTATTTATAGAAGAATTGCTGTTCTAAATGAGGCAAGGCACTCGCGTCTAACTAACCTAACCTAGTGAGCACCTTTCTGCTTGAAATAAGGGATCTAGGCAGCGAACAAATGCCGCTGTCTATAGTCATTAGCTCAAGACATGACGCCAATTTTGCCAAATTGTGGTCAAAGAAAGGACCTCGGATTCTCGTGCACACTCTCACGACGACAGAGGCGATTTTTCGATGCAATATTGACCTATAGCATTGTTCACTGAACCATTCAACTCGAATTTATCAACAACGTTGCGAATAATCCCCTCTGAAGGATGATTATGACGACCGGTAAAATGGGTGAAGCGCGCGAACACAAGACCCCCTTTCATAAGACATTTCAGTCATTTTCACATGTTGCTGAACGCTCTAGCTCTCCATGTCAATTTGGCAAAACAAACTCAATAAATGACAGCCAATTTGACATATGTACCTTCAACAACATGGCCGCACTCTCTTGTCAAAGTTCAGAAATCCTTATTGAAACACACTTTACTATGCGAATGTCCGGCCAAAGCAATTCCTTTTATCCTAGCAATCTTAGAAGCTTTCTTTTACAAAATCTTGAAGAAGATCTAGTGAATTCCATAACAAATACAGACCACCTACTTTCGACGGGTTCTTTATTCATAAACTCACCCTATCATCCAGTATCTACAAGCTTTCCCCATACTTTCAGTTGAAAATGTCATAACTAATCGATTCCCCATGCTGTGATGTATATCAATAAACTTTCCCATCTTCTCTATCCAAAACAAACATCACATTAAAACTCGAAAATGTATCTCAAACATTCTGTTCCCATCGTAAGGCCGCCAAATGCTTAGCCAAGAGAGAAGAAAGAACAGTAGGAGGCCACAATTTGTCCCAATCACAATATTATCACCTAATTATAACTTCCATTTGAATATTCTTTGGCTCCAAAGGGAAATAAATCGATGAGCGAGTACCAACAAACTGGAACAGCACACACACACCTGTGTGTTGTTTTGTAGCTTTGGAACATCATCAAGTTGATGATGATGCTGCGCTTTGTTTGTTTACACGAGAGAGAGAGACTCAAGTGCCCATGGGGTAGACAGTAGACACGACACCAACTTAACCATAGAATAAGAAGAAGAAGAAGTGTAGAGTTATTTACGATTGCTTTGCTATCCACCGTTCTCTCACACTTTCACGGGGAAGCAAATGTCTTCCTTACTCCTGTCATACTTCGAGTGTCTCTAACCAACCGCGTGGGCTACTAAATGGAACACAATTAGGTGTTGAAATGGTGCATTTCATTGCACTCTCTCTTGGGTTAAATGAGATCTTTTAAAGAAATTGCGGGAGTACCCAATGTGTAGGCTTGATAGAAATCACCTTGACACTTGATAGAGTCCCTAAACCACTTCCAGTTAAACGCCACTTAAAGCCAACCCACGGGTCACAATCACACGACAGACGCACATCCGAGCCCAAGACAAGCGGTGACAATCTATAGCGACTCAAAAGCTCAAAAAGATACAAAACATCTCAACGAATAATTAAGCGCACACATGTTGTCCTCTCGTGTTATCGGCTCGGCTGTCTTGGACAAGCTGTTTAGCCGGCCTACGCGATCCTTTCATTCCTAGATTCGCTCGGTCTAATTATTAAATTGTTGGAAACACGGGCCTACACGAAGGGCTAACACACAGAAGAACACCTTTAATCCGTCATCGCAAAACATCATCTATACGTGGTGTAGAACATGCACTATGATGGGGAGGATGTTGATAATGATGATGATGATGATGATGGCGGCAAGTGAGTACGACTCGTCGTCGTCGTCATGAATTAACCATGCACTCACCATGCGAGAGTGGGTTGAGAGATAAAAGTTGGAGGATTGGGTTGAGCAGCAGCAGCCGCAAAACAAAAAAAAAAATCTCGGCTACCATTTTTAGCACAAGGATTAGAGTGGAAAAGTGGTGGTTATGGCGGCGGTTCCCATGTGCACTTAAAGCAATGCGCGTATCATAATGTGTCACGAGTGTACGCTGTGTGTGTAAATGGACGGGCATTATGTAGATCCTGGTCATTAGTTATCTTTTTACTGCGCGTGCAGTGAGAGTGTGTGCGGTTTTATGTTGGCACTCATGAGTTAGATACTTGTATTTCTGGGCAGTTTATTGAGTCAAATTCAAGGACTCTTTTAAGAGACTGACTCAAAGGCAACAGCAGGGTACATAAACTCTAAAGACCTTAGATATGCCGTGCCGTAGGAGAGACTCTGTACAGTTTTGTAGCCTGTTCTGGGAAAGCCAAATCTTGCCTTACACCGTACACAATGCAACACGACATATAGGGCCTCGTTGACAATATTGACGTGCCCAATCCATCCACCAAAGAGTCTGTCACGGATATAGACTAGATACTGGCTATGAGACCAGCCAAAGAACAGACTGACCACAGCAGTAGGTCTAAAGAGCCACTAAGATACTGCTTGCCAAGACTGAACCTCGAATACTTCGCTGCTATGGGTGGACTTACAGGATCTAGCTATTCTTAGTGAAGTGATATTCTATTCCTAAGTCGTCTAAGCGAAGACACTTTCAACGAAAATGAAGGTATAGTCTGAAGACAGGATCCTGCAACCTATGCTAGGTGACAGGCCAGAAAGATATGCGGGAGAACTGTATGAGAGGCGAATAAGACATTGCTAAACTGGGTACTGGGAGGTTGTTTTGCCACTATCGCTTAAGTTGGAGGCTTAAAGGAAGGCCAATGATCTCTGGAAGAACATCAGTCTGCATACAACTGTCAACTGTCCTTGAACCGTCTAGACTTGAGAACAATCATCGGTTTCCTTACAGAATGCTGCTTGATCGGTCCTAGATCTCCACACAAACAATTTCTAAAGGAGATGTAGGGACGCAGAGGAAGGGGGAACTATGTAACCTCAGGGACTAGACCAAAATTCCCGAAAACTGTCAACTTACCTTGGCTATAGCTATCAAGCGAAGAACTACTGAAAAGCAAGGACGATGGCTTGAGAGTACGATATCGCTATACTCTCTCTCTCTCTCTGAGTGAGGGTCTATGGACAAACAGATACTACAACCAATGCGGTCAGAAGAGGACCTGCCTACGTTGCATCAACTTGTTTAAGCTAACACCCTAAAACATCGCAACAACTGCAGGAGGAAGAAAGCACTGCCATCTGTCGAATGAAGCCCAAGTACCGGGAACTACAAAGACAGGATTCTACTGGAGGCAATTGCATCCTTGGACTTGGTTCTCCTGAATTGAGGAAACGAGATCACTTTCAGCAAAACCAGAGGATGGTCTGTGAGTACGTCTTTAGCAAGAGATGCTTCGTGCAGAGTAACCTGAAACTGCACGCACAGCGGCCACAAAACTAGTACCAATTTCAACCCTGTCATACAGAGATGACAGAGATCAGAAGAGACAAACGCAGGAAACTACACAACGTCCAAAGTACTCCGGCTGATAATGAAACACCTACCTCTCTGCGAATCTGTTGCCGATAAAGCGAAGGACCTCTCTAAAGGAGTCACAAGCAAGAACCAGAGACGCAGGAAACTACACAACGTCCATGATGAAACACCTACCTCTCTGCGAATCTTCTGCCGATAAAGCGAAGGACCTCTCAAAAGGAGTCACAAGCAGAGAACAGCAAACCTGTAACGGCCACCAGTCTCCTGGGTGGACAGATGAGATCGCAAGCGCATCCAGCAGGTGTGTAAGGCTGCAATCTTCCCCGCAATGAGGGCGAAGGGAGGCCTCAGTGGATTACACTGCTACGGCATTTTGTCCTTGGAAAATTCCCACCAAAATCAAAAGAACAAAATGCCTGTTTGCAGCCAAAGTAGTCCTGCCTGTCTCTTCTGTTTCTTAGAAGCAGAACAACTCTCCAGACCTACTTACTATCCCAAAAACATCCTTAAAAACTCTAAATCCAACGAAAACATTCTCCTAAACCCACTGTGCTAATGACAAGAACACAAACCTTCTAAGTTGTTATTTCAGTCCTTCAGTTAACCAACATTCAGGGTCGATTAACTCTCAATAGTCCTTAATCGTCAATTGTCAGAAAAAAAACATTGCCAAAAAGACCATTCAAGGCCATTTAAAAGGCCACCCATTACAGGAATCAAAATATTCCAAAAAAAAAAAAAAAAAAACCCATCGAACATAATTGCATCCTATCAAAACAACTAAAAGGACACTTGGAGCAACAACAAACAATGTGAAAACAATTTCCCAAAACTTATCCACCCAGCAGTAATCCTAATCCAAAGCTGCTCATTTATGTTCAATAAAAAACAAATATTGTTCATCCTTCAGGCAGTTTTTTAAAGGAGACACACTGAGGGTTGAAAACAGAAAAAAAAAATATAGCACACAACAAGGACTAGGACTACCTACCGCACTCGAGGAGCAGAGCATACAATTGCTAGGATTAAGACACTTAATCCATCGACATTGATGGGAATGTGCATTTGATCCAATTCAACATTGAGACTCTCTGTTTCACACGAAAATGATTTAGTCCTTTACTGACATAAAAATAAAAAAAGGACAACAAACAAGAGAATTTTTTTCTCTACGCCAAATTGAACTCGCGCAACAATTATTGCTTCTATGTTACGGAATGTGCGTGTCAGACATTTGTTACATAAGGACGAAGAGAAATTGCATCTGCGCAAGGATATGGATAAAATTTGCCACGGATGCTTGCATTTGCATCCGCTTTGCTATGCTCAAGTGAATTTCTAAGACCATGAAACGATTGCCTGCCCTAGCACCAGGCCGTTGAAAATTCGCTCAAACAATGAGAAGAAAACAGACAGACAGACAGACAGACAGACGATCATTCTCATCATAGCTATTATCGATGTCCTGATGCAGAACAAATTTTTCTTTCTGTCAAATGCGTTGGATGGGAAGGACATTTAGTAGTTTAAATTTTTTTTTTTTTGAAGAAGAATTGTCAAGGATATAATTCGAGTGATGTGCGTAGCTTCCAGGTGGGTGTTTTTTTTTTTTGGGATAATGTCGCGTGACTAAATGCTTAATGTGGAACTGGCACGTTCGAATGGCAGTACATCCATACTGCCACACTGACAGGTAGGAAGAGAAAAGGTGAATCTGCTGCTGTATGTGATGGAATTCTTTTGCTTTTATTGCCGCCATAAATCTTGAAATTCTAGACAATGCCTGGCTATGGCGAGCGACTACTTACTGCTGCTGGAAGCGTGTCACTGAAAGATAACCTTGAGTAAGTCAAAGGTCCTTTTGTAGTAGTTTTTCCAATTTATCTGAGTGAGTGGAAGAATTGAAGGCTGTCCCATTGGGAAGTCAAACTGGCTAGAAGCCACTATCAAGCCAAGTAGACCTCAAAGAGAATGATCTGGCCAAAGCTGGATGTCAAGCGATCTTATAGCTCAATGAAGCTATAGACAACAGATCTTATGTTCATGCATCATTCGAAGGCAAGAAACTGAAGCTGCATACACGAAGAGGATGAGGAGACTGTACCTTATCTTCTGTGGAGCTGCCATGCTCTCTCAATCCGAAGGAATGTGTAGGTGAACACTTCTCTCCGACAATTTGGGCGAACCTATTGACATAGAGGTCAATCGCCTCCATCGCTTCATAGTGAGCTTACTTACTTACTTTAGGGGCTCCCGACCCTTGCACAGTCCCTGCCTGAGACATCGTTGCCTTCCATCCTCTGCGATCCCTGGCACGCGGCTTCCAGTTGTGAAGACCAAGTTTTCTGGCATACGCGATAGCTTGGTGTTGGTTCGCCGTCTCGAGCCTGGGGGCTGGGATTCAAACATCCTCTTGGCTGGAGCATTGTTGTCCATTCGCTCGATGTGATCGAGACAATGTAGTGACCTCTTGTTGGTTTTAATGGGTGGACTCAGAATATTTGATTCGGTGGGGCCTTTCTGGTCACCAACTCCAGTCAGCCACTCTAACCTAACCTAAAAACTGTAGAGAAGAGTCCAGGGTTCTTGACAAAGATTCCATTTGATATTTTGATGAAGGAAGTCTCGGCGAATCACTTGAATAAGTTTGAGGCTAGAAAAAAGAGAGGCAAACAGCACGGCGGATCATGACATCACAGGAAAAGTGCGACCTTTCCTTCACAAAGCCAGCACCTAGAAAAGTTGAAGTCTTCACGGATCACAACACTCTGATAAGGAACCTAAAGGGTGACTCATTTAGGCGCACTTATACGTACTTTAGAGGTAAGGACCTCTCTACTTTGATATTGTGACCAATCTACTGCCGTTTCATCTATCTTTCTTCTTCTCTTATATCCTGTATCCCCTCGTGGGTCCTAGAACCTCTACAAAGCCTACGCGCCATCGTGTGCGATTTTTGGAAATGTGCCTCAGTTCTCCCTACTGTTCTGCTTCCTTCTCCACGGTCCTATGCCCCGTACTCCTAGGACCGCTGCGTATCCTGCCCTCCTGGGTAAGTGGGTTCCATTGTATCGCTTGTTAAGCTATGGATCTGTCACTTTTTCGGAGAGTGTGACCAATCCACTGACACTTTCGTCGCCTTATGGTTGTGCCTATTGGTTCATGGCCCATTCTCTAATAAAACTATTCTTTAGAGGTACTGCTTAGCTAGAGAACTCTTAAGATATTGCGAAGACACCTATTAAGGAACGTTTGGAGCCTTCTCATGATAGTAGTGGTCACTCTTCAGGTACCACTTCCGTATAAAGAATGATTTGATTAGAGGTACTTTTTTGTCTATAAAAATCTTGACAGATGACGCATGAGTTATCTTAACCTGTCCTTACGTTGTTATTCAAAATTCTTTGACATTTAACCATGGAAAGACAGCCTGACATATCGTCTACAAATTATTCGAAATGGTCTACATAATCGACCTACCAAACGCCAACCGACCAAGTGGACTACAGGCACGAGGTAGTGAAGGAAATATTGGAGTGTACCGCGATGAATCAACTTGGCAGCTTCAACACCTTGGCTTAAGATCATAGAAATTTCAACTCCTGATAGAATTGAAGCAGCCTGACCTGCCGATTTGCCACTGTTTCAGCCTGCTTTTGGGCTCTTGAAAGGCTTTAAGAGAATTCACTGTTTTCGACGAAAATTATATTTAACTATGAGGCAGGACAATGGACTAACTCCTGGACTAAGTGAATCCTCACCGAGGGCCGGTTTCAACCAACCAACCATGAGGCAGGAAGAGTTGCCATCCAGAGAAAGACAAGCCAACGGTTTGGCGTGATTAAAGGGCTAGTGGAAGTATCGGTCCATTTTTCCTCAAGAGCAAGGCCGGTCAGGACGTAACTATCGCAACATGATATAGAATTATTTGTTCCCTGATCACTAGAACATGTGTTATCAACAAGTCAGCTCTATTTGGCAAACCTTTTGTCCAATCATGACTTTATTGCGAGAGTCAATTTCTCTCTTCGAACCGGCGAATTGGCCGTCTAGTTCGTCTTCTTCTAGATGGCCTACATGGCCAAATCAGGTTCGATTGAGGAATTGAAAGCCAACCTAGCTTGCGCTCTGATACGTCATTGAAAATTTAAATTCCAGATTGGACTATATCAACCGCAGTTTCGGCCAGTATTTCAAGGAAATGAGTATTAAAAAAAATAAATGTCAAAAAACGTTCTTTTGTTTGGTAGTAAACATAACTCGAAAAAAATTAAATTTTTTTTTTTTTTTGCCTTTGGAAACAGTACCTCTAAATGAATCACCTCTATTTTCCTGTGCTTCTCTTTAGTCTACGCTCATATACGCTCAACCGCAGCTTCGGCCAACATTTTAAGGAAATTAATATTAAAAAAATTAAATGTCAAAAAGCGTCCTTTTGATTGATAGTAAACATAACCCAAAAAATTGAAATTTTGTTATTTTGTTTGAATTTTAGAAATAGTACCTCTAAGTGAATCATCTTTTTTCCCTCAACCGAAATTAGACCAAAACAAGCGTTGAATTGTGAAAACGTAAAAAACTAACTACAGATAATAGAAGAGCCAGATTGGGTTCTATGGAAACACCCTTTTGTACTCTCCTGTAGGCAACGCTTTATCCAGTAGTTGCTCCCGTTCCTTGGGTCCAAAATCATAAACTAAACAAAATGTTAAATTTCCTTGTATTCTCCAAAGACGACCAATTTTCCAACAATCTCAACATCCAACTGCCAATCCTTCTCGCGAAATTCTCAGCGGGGCACTTGGCACAGAGTAAATATTTTGTTAACTGCACGCCCTCCCTGAAAACAATGTCATTGTTCATCAAACATAATCCCCGACATGATGCTACTGAAATTCACTTATTTATGACGCTCTGTCGCGCACAAAAAATACAACAAAAAAAAAAAGGATCGCCAGGTATGCAAAGTCATAGCGCGTTTCCCAGCCTATCCTCGATTCTCTGGCTGATTTATAGCCGAGAATTATTTACAACGCGCCTTTTGATAAGGTTCCTGGTACAACACCTTTGAGGAACGTGCATGTGTATCGCACATTGTCACAAGATTGTAAATCATCCCTAAGGCTAGCCAAAGAGATGCGTTTGAGTTCTCATCTCTCTCAGTGGACAAGCTAATTGAGACCTCAGGCTGACGCCACAATGTTGACAGCTTGTGTGAGAAAGATGCTCTGCATGTCCTTTCCTCTGTCTATATGAGCAGCAGTAATGTTATGCAACAATTGAAAGGAATAATCGTTGAAAAGCAAACGTCTGAAAGGAGTGTGTGTGTGGAGTGTCTGTGGACCTCAAACACTTGACCAGATAGCCTGTCTGGCGTTATGTTTACACAAAAAAGCAAAAGACTCATGCGAGACATAAACAAAATAAACGTTGACGTCTTAATTCTTCTTCTTCTTCTACTTCGTCTCATCGGCCGACGACAACGAGGATGCAATGTTATTTCATCTCCTGTCCATAAGTGATGAGGAGCATTTGTGTTTTTTTTGTTTTTTGGAGCGAAATATACGCATCATGGACAGATATATGCTCGAGTCGTACTCATGTGATTGCTACAAAGTTGAAGAGCTTAAGTAAACATACTTACGGAACGCGACGACAGGAATATGCAACGAAGAATTGATGCTAATTGGTTTGCAAATTATGGTCATAAAAAAGTAAACAATTTACAGAATGGACATTATGAATCGGGAATTGACGAGTGGGTAGATGGAGATTTAGCCTTTAGTATGCAGGACGAAGGCGGCAGCATCGGCGGATCAATACTCTTCTGTAAACAGTTCCGACGATCGTGGCTGATCGTTTAAGTGATCTGGGTACTTAAATTGAATCGAGGAATTTGTGTTTGAAGAGAAAACTTAAGAACGTGGTATGCTAATGTAACAGATAGGAGGAAATGGTGATCCTAGAGACACAATTCTGGAATCAAAGCCAGGGAAGCCTCCTCGCACAAAAGAGCGCGATAAGACTGCCAGAGATGAGCTTTATGAGCTTCTATGACCAATGCCCTAGGCAAAGACTGTTCTGGATGACTGTAATGCAAAGATTGGAACCCACTAGGAGTATCTACATGGCGCAGAACAGTCGAGAAAGAACCATGGCAAGTTGGGACTAAAGCTGAGGCACACTGCCGGAAAACCGACTCACAAAGGGATGTATGAACTAAGTAAATGAGTTGGTTGTTCAATTAGGAAACTAGCCTTAGCAAGCACACAGCTCCTTCGCTTTGTCATGTGCCTGATCATGTAAACATCAACTGCGATCGGTAGAAGGCACTCACCTAGTGTATCGTATGCCCAAGCTAATGTTGGCGAATGAGGATATCCAGAGCAGTTTGACAAACTGCTAGAGACTTTTCCAATAGAGTGTCCCTCAATCTAACAGAATCAGACCAAACCGGCAACCATTATGAATGCAATATAGGTCACAACCAAATCCAAAGTTTGTGTGAACCTCTTAAACCTTTCTGCACGACAATTTCTGGACTAGACCAACGAATTTCAAGTTGAAGATCACCGCCTGACAAACTTCTCATCCCGAGCTCTACCAGGCGATGGCCCAATTTGGAATACCGTCAAAACTTATGCCCTGAGCAAGTTAGAAACAGCCCTTCTGAGCTGAGGAGATGCGGCTTCTTCAATATCATGCTGGACGGGTGTAAACAAGGTGCTAACACTGTCTTCCACAACTGCTAGGACGTGCAGACAATATTGACATCATCGGGAGATTCTAGGAAGCCATCATAGCAAAACGAGCTCTCTATGGAATATTCAGCCTTAGAGCCTCCCAGGATACTGCAACAATCCGCAGTAAAAGTGCAAAAGATTGCATAAAGTATTCTTCTGTTCAACGTTAGCTCCTTAAAAGATTTCTATTCCCCGTGGTCCGCAGAGTAGTATCATGCCCCACGCACCCAAGATCTTAACTCCTACCTTGTAGCACAAAATAACCACACCATTCTTTCGGGAAAATGATTGAATTTATAGACAATCCCAGCGTTAAGACCCATTCATCATAATAAAATCTAAGAATCCCCTCTGTAGTAGCCTGCCTACAGCAAAATAACACCTTCTACCCACGTTACACTTGTAACCCATTTCATAAGTCACACCACGAACCATATCCATCACAACAAAGGATTTCGCGCACTCCAAGCCAGTAGACGCAACAATAGCCGCGCCAGCCGCCACCACCAACAGCAACTAAAGCCATTCACTGGCATTTTCCGGATGACGGAAAATCTAAACATTTGATAAATTTCCCAAAGGTGGCACACACAGACAGCGAATGGAGATGTAGGCGCTCATGGGCGCATGCGTTGAAAGAACATCACTAATCCATTCGTTCCATAGATTGGTGTTGCCCAGGAATCTCTTCCGCATATGTGACTACACAACCGCAGAGACCGTAGAGACTTTTATGAGACTCTAAAGATTATGATAAACTATTAATTATGGTCGTTTACACGATGCCGAGAGACGAAATGGTGCGGTACCTACTCCTCCTCCTTGTGGTACACCACCATTCAACGATGGAGAATGGTAATTGCAATGTTTTCTTGTTTTCTCCTAGCCTGATGATGATGATGAAGATGGAGTATACCACCTTTTAACTGTTCTTTGTTGGGGGGTTTTCTTTCTTCTTCAACACCTAAAGAGGAATTCTCTTCCCAAGACGCACGGCGAAAAAGGATATCATTCGTCCGCTTGCAAAAGGCAATCTCCGCCAATTAATCATCTCGCTCTCTCTCTCTGTGTTTTGCTGCGTCGTCGTGTGGAATATAAAACACGCACCAAACGAGACTCCTACATGCGATAACATCCGAACGACGACGACGATGATGCATCCATCAGGATTTCTCAACCTTGCAATTCGGCGCTAGCTTTTTGAAGGACCCTATGGAAGGTAACCCAACCCACAATCAGCTTATCGCGAGTAATAATTTCCCTCGCCAACAACATAGCGCGCATCCCTTCTTATCGGGCGCGGAACATCATCACATGGTCGCATCTGGCTGCGGACATGTTAAGTAGATGCGCCACAACGATACGGCCACCACATACGAGAATCCTTGCGTGTGCAAATTCCTATGCTGGACACATTCTCTCTTTGGATGTATGTAGATAAGGAGACTCGTTGTAATGAAGACAATTACCACGCATAGAGTCCCTGTAACAGACTACCATTTACCATGGAAAAGATGCAATTACTGGACCATAAATAGAAAAGAAGCATCTGCCTCTTCGGTTCCCAATTAACGACCCAGTTTCTGTCTTCATTATGCCAACTAATCTATTTACTTTGAATCATCCCAATTATCCGCTGCTGCCGCCGCCGCCGCCGCGACGACTAATTATTCCTAGCACAATCAGCTAAAATTCATGCAAAGTCCTATCCCTATCCCCGAGCTATCTCTCGATTTGCTCATCCTGAAAGAGAAGAAAGCACGTGCCTCCAAGGGAGCTAATTAAAAAGAATCTCTCCCATTCCTTCAAATGAATCAAATGAATCAAACAAAATCCCTTAACACACACACACACTGATAGAGGGTAAACAAAGCAAGAATCCTGCAACGTAATTACTTAAATTTAACAGAAAATTGCTCCTTAGAAGAAGCAAATCGTCACCTTTGAATATCCTTGTGGCATCCAACGCAAGACAAGAAAAAAAAAAGGCGACAAATCCATCTAGGAGTAGCAGTGAATTCCTTAAAATTTACCGTGTAGAATCCTTTATCCAAATAACATTATTCATCCTCGATTTAATTTCAAGGACTCTGCAGGATTAGATACGGAGGGTGGCAAGCTCCCCCCCCCCCCCCCCTCATTCATTTTCCTTTTCATTTGATTTTGCGTTTCATTACAGTAACACACTGCCGACGAAAGGAAGAAGAAAAAAAGCAAAAAAAGGAGAAGAACCGCCGCCGCTGACAAGTCGGATGAAATGGTGCAAAGGATACTCGTGAGCGGGCGCGCGCGGTAAAAAGGCGGGAATTCAATCAAAAGCATTTAAAATATTTCCACCTATTCAGCAAAGATTTTTTTGCCAGAAGACGAAGAAGGAAGAAGAAGAATAAAATCCTTCGAAGAAAACTCCAGTCATTTGGAATTTTTCACCTGAAGGATATCCTTTCAAGCGAATGCACGCGGATGTAGCGCAAGAATCCTGGAGCCAATTACATTTTTTTTTTCTTCTTCTTGATCCTTTTTACCTGCCATTCCACTAATTTGGAGGGCATATCCTCTTGTGTGCGACAACACAGTGGGTGGTGTGTTTTAAAGAGTATTCGGGCACAAGCCTAGAGGATTATAAATGCGTGTCCTTGTGCGAAATTTATGATTATTATGTGAACTGACCTTTCCTTGGAACAGGAATACGGCACACGACAGCCCTTTTTTCGCAGAAAGAAGAACTGTTTTCATTCAGCAAAATTTCCCACGGACGACCATCAATGTCTTCCTGTTGTTTTTCGTCCAGGACCTGTTGCTCTCGCATAATCCCCTGCATAAATTTTTCTTTTCTATTCTACTATGGCACACTTCTGTGCAATGTTTGAGGGTCATCTTGGCTACTACTCGTGCAGAGGTGGGTATAGCTATAGTCCATCCAAGATGACAAGGAGAGAGTCCTTGTGCACAGGTAAATTATATTGTAATTTTATTCGATAAGCTCTGGGGTACAAGCCTGTAGAGATGCTCTGGTGTGATGGGATTTATGAATTTGCCTTCTTTGGCGCGTCTAATCGGATTACAAGGTGTGCTGCTAGCTGAAGGAAGGAAAGATGCTACACAGCGAGTGGGAGAGGGCATAAAATATGCGTTATACTGTCGGAGCAATTTGTCGAGAAGAAAAGGATGCTTTGGGTTTTTTTTTTTCTGTAGATGGAGTTGAAATTAAGTAGTACTTTCGGTTTACATGACAGTTAAGCGACAGGTGATAGAAGGCGGGCAGAGTAGGACAAGTTTTAATCGAAGGATATATAACCAAAGCAGGATGAGTTGAAGATTTATTTGAGAGAAAGAATTCCTTGGATCACATTTTATTCTCTAGCCTCTAATAGCGATAGTGACTGATACTGACAGATACTGACTGATACTGAAAGATACTGATAGATACTGACAGATACTGATAGATACTGATAGATACTGACATTGCAATTCTGATCACAAATACTGTGGTGAATAGTGCAAAACTACAACAATTCTTCGATTGAACCCCTCATGGATATGTTCATTCCACCTTTACTGGTCTAATAGTGGTCCATGCGATACCCTTAGCCTGCCAAGGATTGTGGTAGCAAGCAGATAAAAGACGCGATGTACCTATAGAAAATGACATCTGTAGAGTCAGTTATGTTGCTTGGCAAAAGATGATGATAGAGAAGACTTTAGAGGCCAAAAAGGAGCGATCAAGATATGCACTATGCAGAATGTCATTATGGCTATACAGACTGTCATTATGGCTTCTTAAGCAGAACGCGTCATGCTTACTCAGGACATTGTTGACCGCATCACCAACACTGGCAGTCAGAACGAGTTTTAACTGAATAATGATGTCAGAATAGGCTCATTCTGACCAAAGTGACTAAGAGACCAGATCTCACTTTAACTAAATAACTGTCTATTTTCTTGTTTTGTTGAAAAATAAAGCCAGTTACATCATCTCAACAAATGGTTTGAAATATCAATCAAAACAGCTTACTTGGTTTGCATTTTATCACAATAATCAGACCTGGAACATCGGTGTACCACAAGGTTCAGTTGTGAGTCCCATTCTTCTCAGCTTAGGCTGTCAGTCTTACAGAGTTTACAGATAGCATGGCTTGATCTTACTTATTTGCTGATATCTCTCAGGACTTGGGGTTAGGGGAGCTTTCCTTTTAGCTTTTTTTAAGGATTGGAAGATAGTTTTAGGCCTTTAGTGAGTTGGGGTCTGCCTAGTGCCAGGAATACTGTATTCCTTTGTTTGTTCTTAAACTTTAGAGTGCGTCTACATGGTCTTCAAAGACTGATGAAAAACTCTTTTAAAATTTACGCAAAAGAAGAGTTTGTTTGCTTGAAAAGTGCACCTGGTATGCATATCATCCACTCCCCAATTAGGTTCTTTGATCGAGTATTTGACGCCACTTCTGTAATTGATGAGACATTAAGAACAAATCAATGATCTAAGAACGATTTCATCACCTAAAAAGAGAGCCTTTTCCTGCGTCAAAAGGGCTAGAAAAATCCTAATTCGGACTAAGAAATCCAACAAAATTGAACATTCAGCAATCGATTGCCTCATCACTTGATTAATGTCGTAAAAATTTCTCTCACTTCCGGCCGTGACCCCGCTCAACTGCCAGATAAAGGTTTTTAAATTGAAAATCGCTTCAACATTTTCTAAGAATCAAAAACCAAATTTTGACATATCCTCTACACAAGAGAGAAAAACAAGAATGTTTCCCACCGCCCATCATAAAGTTTTCACTGTCAAAACTGCGGGCCACAACAGTGTCCCTTGCTGTCACATAAACTTGCACGAGATACAAACCACATCTTTCGCGGGAACGAAAATATTTAAATATATGACTCAGATGGTGTGTATATAGTCAACAAATTGCCTCAATTGTTTCTTAATTAATTGATTCCCATTGAACGGGTATACAAAATTGTCATATTGCAGCAAAAAAGCAAGAAACACTTTCCCAGGGAATAAATTTTGCTTTGCAATAAAAAATCATCGCCGCCATCAAACTCCAATTTAACTAACCGACCAGAAGCCGGTGTTGCCGGTGGTTAGACATTTGGTAGCTCAGTCATAAAAGCCATTTGATATTTGTTTCTGCAAAAAGATATTAAACTTATCTGCAAGATCTTTTTTTAAAGAAAAAACTTAATCCGGTGAACAAAAACGAGCTACGGTCGACTGAGTTGTTTTTTACCTCAAAATTCTTGAAATTTATGAACCTAGCAAACAAAAGCAAGCACTAAAGTCCGGTTGCTTCCCATTAGAGAGCAGCGCATAAAACATAAAACATAAAACATAAGACAAAACGCGTCGTGAAGCACATCGTGGCGCATAATAAGCAATTAATTAAAATCCACCATTTGTCTGGTGGTGTAGTATCTTTCGACTCTATTTGGAAGGAATTTTATTCAAAGTTATTGACCATCGACTAATTAGTCAAGTTCTATCCAGTTTCCCATTAGACCCAAGCCCAAACAGGAGGCGCTTCATCATAACCACTGACAACGGCAGAGAAAACAAAAATTGTCATCGTGCTTTCTTCTTCCAACCGAATTAATGAGGGAGAAATTCCATAAGCCAGCACTCTTATCATGGCTTGGGCATCACGCGCGCTCCATCCCCAGACCGGTATTCGACCAGAGAAAAAACAAAGGGACAGGCGAGGCGATGCTGCTTCTTGAACGGTACCCGGTCCACCCATCTCGTCGCTTGGCTTAATCTTAATCTGGAGTCAAAAATTCTTCCCTGGACAAACAAATTTCAGGTAGGCCCATGTCATAAGTCGTAATTTGAGCCTGGAGAACGTGTTACACACATTTTTGAAAATTGCATCTCCTGATCTCCTGTGTGTGTGATTTTTTTTTTCCCCCTGTCTCATCACAGTGGGGTTTCTAATCATTGTTTGAGCATTAATTATATCGCTTGGGGTCCCCCTGTACCCCCGTGCCCCCAACTAACCGTTCGATCAAGATCACGAGGAGTAACATGAGAAAAAAAAAACTGAGAATTTTGGTTTTGGGGGACTTAATAAATTTTTGCGTTAACATTTATGAAATGAAGAGTTGTGACATTCGGGGGATTGGTTGAAAGAGATACGTCATTACGATAAATCATTGTTGTGGATCGTATAAATATTGAGGGGTGACTTGAGTTGTTCTTACACTTACAACGGGTTGACAGGGAAATTTGAGATTTTTTGGAGAATTTTATTGGAATTATTGTCGACGCTTTATGACATGTTTAGTGGTTGTTTCTTAAATTGTGTGGTGTGACTTGGCACACGAATGCAACAGTGGCGAGACAAAGGCGATGAGAACAAGGAGAACAGGCGAGGAGAACAAACTAATGAGGACGGTGTTGTGGTGTCAGAAATGTCCCTTGCAGACACACTCATCCGCAAGATTTCATAGAAAAAAAGAGAGTGTAGCTTCTAAGCAAGGAGTGTTTCGTGTCCCCAGACCATAGGATGTAGGTAGGGATAGCTAAGCCATGTGGTTCGACTGAATATATCGAGATTCTAGAGAGGAACAGCCTACACCTTAGCATTCTATGTCACAAGTTTTAGCATAGAGTTTGCACCATCTTTACCATTGGAACCGAAATGGATGTCTGTAACGCGATTCGTATCTACTGCGAGTCTTGAGTTGCAAGTACGAGATCGTGTCGAACAGAGTAGAAAGTGAAGTTTTACCAACATTCCTAGAGACCTATAGATGCTCAGTTCTCTCCATGAAGGGTTAAACTTCACACCGAACAATTCCAGTGGAAGCATTATTGTTGAGTCTTGATGAGCCGATCCCTAGCTCGTTGGACAAACACAACAAAAGCTAGATGGGCACACAAACGGATACCGACAGCCCAAGATTGAGTATTTCAAACGTATGGAAACACCAATTGCTATTTTAGCAGTTCTCAGTTCAAACAAGCAGCTCACCATCTTCCTGAATGTCAAAATGAAGAAACACATCTCACTCGTTGACCATAAGTCGACCCGTTACAACTGTAGAAGCCATAAAGCTTGTGGACTCAGACTCAAGAGTCATAAGACTCCTGGAATGGACGGGATTCCTAACTTCGTCCTAAGGAAGGTCTCTAAAATCCAACCAGAGGGATTCACTAACATCTATACAAGGTGGCTGGTAGAAGGAATGCTACTCCTCGTGGGTCCTAGAGCCTCTACAACGCCCACGCGCCATCGTGTGCGATTTCTGGAAATGTGCCTCAGTTCCCCCCAACTCTTTTCCAGTTGCCGTGCTTCCTTCTCCACTGTTCTGCGCCACGTACTCCTAGGGCCGCCGCGTATCCTACCATCCTGGCTAAGCATCATCGGCGTAGTCGAAGTATTTGAGTTCAGATGTAAGAGTCCATCGAATCTCTCCATATCCTGTTGACAAGGCCGCATTCAGCACATCGCTAATCACCAATGAAAACCGTATTGGTGAGAGCATGCAGCCTTGGGGAACCCCACTTCCGGCTTCGAATTTCTCAGACTGCCTCCCTCTGTGTAAGACGTGACAACGTCAGAGATTTGTATTCATTCCAAAAGGCGACAAGCCTCCAGAGCAATTACCACCACCGTGCATGTTAGACACAGTATAGGAAAGGTGATGGAAAGAATAAGTTGCGGCAGACTGTACCAGAATACGGAAGAAGACTATAGGTACCCTTGCGATACAAGCAGTCTATATGAAGAGCAAGATTCTTCACATAAAGAAGGCCTTCAACTCTGCCAACTAGATATCCGTGTGCTAAACCATCTACGGTCTATATTGGAGATAAGATCCTCCTCATCAAATCACAGGAGGAGTACCACAGGGATCAGTGTTGTTCCCAGTCTTCTTCTTTTTCTTCTTTTGGCGAGGTTATGATCTGCTGGAGGAGATTTGCTCTCCTTTGGGGTTTAAACTGTGCGATGGAATACTACGGACTTGAAAACTAAGAGGAGTAGACATAATCAGTTAAGACAATTGCTTGTTGTGGCTAAAACATTTGAAGAGGTGTAGCAACACTGCCATAAAAGATGTAAGACTCCGCTTATCAGGCTTGAATTTATGGAAACCTAAGAGAACGAAGGCTGTTCTTATAAGCAAACGCAAGACAGTACAAGTAGGCGAAAGCCTTACAAAAAATCCTTGGGGGTATTGATGGACCATAGGCTCAGAACAAGAAGAACAAGGCAAGGACGATGGACCTACTTTATGGTGAGGTAAGCCTCTATCTTCTTTTTCATCCAAGAAGGACATGCTTTGGCACTCAAATTTTCTCTGAGATTGATCTACCCTCAATGGATCCAGAAAATCCAGTAACATCGTCTTGGACCCTAGCACGATCGCAGTGCACCATTAGTTTATCTTTTACTCTCTATCTATTTATCTATCTAAAGCTTTGACGTGTGATTTTTCCGAAAAATGTCGGCGCATACTATTTCCAAATAGTATTTGCATCTATTAAGCTTCGTTTGATTACCACGCCATCTGCAGGGTATAGTTACACTTGACAGCTGTCAATGAGTGACACTTTCATGTGTGACAGGTAAGAAAGATGGGAAATTTCAAATAAAATCCCTTAACGGAAGATAATAAGACTTAAGCTTGCAGTAAATTCATCTGTTGTGAAACAAAATACCCAACAAAACTTTATATCCACTTACATTCTCATTAGAGATGATTTATTACTGTCACTGCCCTCAGCGATAAACACATCCAAATTGACATCTTGTAATCTCCAACCGCCCACAAATGGATTACAACTTGCACAACACACAAAACACCAGCACAAATCCCACCGAAGGCGATTCGTAAATTTCCCCGTAATCTGAGAGTTTTAAGAAAATCTCATCTCAGCGCTCTCCTAGGAATTTTAAAAATATGATTAGTAAGCCTAATACCGTTTAATATGCTGTCACATTTGTCAGGTGTTCCATTCATCTGTCACAAGTATCACATTCCCAGTCGAACACAATGGCTGACTCGTTTGGTCACATTATTTTCCAATGACACTCTCACCACAGACCCTAATGAAACCAGATTCACACCTCTTTTGGGGCATGCAGAGGGGTGCAAGCAGCAGCAGCAGCATGTAACGATAAATACATCATTTAAACATCGTCCCATGTCACATGTCAGATACCAATTTGATAAATTATCCCCATTTGTCAGGAGACCAAACTCCAAGCAGCCGATTCTTTTGATCCACATTGCGGATAGTGGCCCTTTGCTTTCAGATGACAGGTTGCCTCTACTATATATGCAGTCAGTGCATTCGGAGGGCTATCATTAGATTAATGAACGTCATTTACTTTTTTCTTGGTGTGGGACATGACTCGAGCCAGTTCCAGGAAAACTTCCAGCTCCAGTTTAACCATCTCACCGATGAAAAGAAACCCAAAATTCCTGGGAACACTCAGATGCAGGAAACCAATAAAAAAAAAAAAAAACAATTCATATGGGGTAGAGAGTGGTTGCCAGAAGGAAGAAGAGGTTAATCCTTGCGACATGCATAAAGTAATTGAGCAGTCAGTACTGGTGGTGGAGCATTTAAACTGCTGCTGCACCCATTTAGTACCAGTTTTGGTGGACGTCGCGTCGCGTCGCGTCTCTGACCGACTTAATAAAATTACCGGGGCACGCATTGTTGTGCGCCGCGTTGGATTCTATGGGGGCACCAAGCGCAAGGACCCGCCTTTGGGTCATTTCGCAAGATGTCTGCACTAATGGAGAGGTGTGTGAATGGCCCAAAGGCTGGTGCACTTGAGTGCATTGGTGATGGTGGTGGTTGGACAGAACTTTGATTTGTTGGAGTAACGCAGCAATAAAGTGTGTAAGCACTTTTCGGAATTGCATTCTCCACCCGGACTTAATGTGCGATCATTTTTCAACAAAATTTATATATATTATTCCTCTGGTAGTGTACTTATTTCGGGCAGAGAATAAGTGGTATGGTTCGCCCTTTGCCGTTGAAATACTTTAAGCAAACTCTTCCGGGTGTACCTGCACAGTGTGAGGCTTCAAAATCTATGGCGACGCACATACTGTCCAGCAATGAACACATTAACACACAGACAGTATATTGATGAGTGATCTGTGCAAACTAGATGCAGGTGTCCCTCAGGGGAGTATTCTTGAACCAACGCTCTTCTAAATAAACAAGTCTATGCAAGCTACTCAAGCATCTCAAAACTGAAATATGTCAGACTCGTTTACAGGAGCCTGCCTGATAGTTGTCAATACACCCTAAGGGAAGTCAAGAAGTCGACAGAGAACAGTGTGAAGTCCTGCTAACGAGCGAGGCGAAATGCCCTCTTCAAATACGGAAGATTCGCTTACATGTGCCTATATAGCATACCTTTAGTAGAACGACGAAAACGTGCGACGAGGACACACATACTGTTCACTAAAGAGCACACAGCCACTTCGACGTGCACTATATTGATGAGTGTAAGCTAGATGCAAGTGTCCCTCAGGGGAGTGTTCTTAGGCCAACACTCTTTCTTACTTACACAGCGGATATACAGAACCAAACAACTGTATGCTAGATTGCCCCTTAAGCCTGAAATACATCGCATTCGCTTAAAGGCCTGATAGTTGTCAAGTGAGCTACTAGACTCTGAAGAGTACCCGGTAAAATCCTTCTAACGAGCGAGGCGAAACGCCCTCTTCAAGTTAGCAGTACGGAAGTTTTGCATACAGGTGCCTAACAAACCTTTAGTAGAACGACGAAATCGTGTGAGCCGCTAAAGAAAATAACTAGCGAGCGAGGCGAGCCACCTTCTTCCAAGTTGAAATAATCCAACATATTCTTAGTGGAACGACGAGATCATTCTGCAAAGAAAAGGATGTAATCCTGATTTCGCGTGAAGCGAGTCACTCCCTTTAAATGCACAAGAATGCGCCTGCCTGACAGTTGTTGACATACTCTCAGCAGAGGTACTCTGACAATGTACTCTGGTTCATTAGAAATTAATCCATCAGACCTAAATCTGTCCATAACGATCCAAGAGCTAGCTTTTCAGAATTGTACATTTGGTTCCAATGGAAATGTGAATATAAATTATCAGTCACTGAGTTAGAATGATCAGGCATCAGCATTGAAAGCACGTTGTTGACATCGTTTTTGGTGTCCCACAAGGCAGTCATCTATGCCACCGTCTCTTCATTTTAACGACGATCTTAAGAGACTCAGTGTTCTCTCTGATCCTGCTGGAGAAACAGCGTGTCTCTGTTTTTGGTCGCTTCTGGTGTCCCACAAGGCAGTCACCTATGCCGCCGTCTATTCATTTTAAGTGCAAACGATCTTAAGAGACTCACTGTACTAAAATCGCAATCAAAAATCCATCTCTTCACACAAATTCCATTCAGCAAACTTTAATGACCTCCAATTTTGTCAATCGTAAAAATCCCAAATCGAAAGTGACACTCTCCCATCATAAAATTTCGAAGAAAAAAATTTCCATAAACTGATCCGATTTTACGGCCCCAAAAATAAAATTAAAAAAAAGAAAAAAAAAACGCTAAATACTTTTGATGGCTTAAATCTAAATTATGCGCTTTGTAGCGCTTCTTTGGCCAAACATTGGCCCACTGTATTCCATCGAAATATTAAAAAAAAAAAAAACGTTAACTAAATGTCAACGGCTAATGACAATTTATGATCTAAACTGATCGTTCAGTAGTTCAGCTGGCCTGTGCGGTTGGAAAGAACCTCATGGATACGCCTCACAATAGAGACGAAAAAATTAAGCAATTTTAATAAATTTTGAATTTTAATTAAAGCGGTCAAAGCTTGAATGGGCGCTTTGAGATACGTTTTTTTTTTTGTCGATGTCAACTACGGATTGAGGTGTGTTTTCATTCATCCGGTCAATTGCTCATAAGTTTTGGGATTTGTTCAGTATCTATTAAGTGTTGACGCCTAACGATTGGAAATTTTTTCCAAATTTTTACGACGACTAGTTGAACTGTGTTTAAGTGGCGGGCAAATTATGTCATTAAAAATCAATATAATGAACGATTCTGACTAGGGGGATACCAACATCAATCAAGGGGCTGAATTCGTTCCAAATCTAGTCGGGAATGCTCGCTCGTAAAACCTCAAGGTGTGGCGCATCACAATGAGAAAGAAGTTAACAAATTCCAGAAAAAGTGTCAGAAGATACAGGCTGATGGATGCAGGTGATTCATACGAATCGAATTTTCTGTAGATCGCTACTTGGTCTTGATCATCCATCTTCTCTCTCTCTCAGGTCCAAGACAATAAATCACCAGAGATCTGTGAAACTCCGCCAGGGATCAATTTGCATATGAAATTGAAATTGATCCTTTCCCGCCAAGAAGTATCCTTTTAAACTCGAACTCAAACTTAACCTCGGCTACTGCTGATCATGATGAGGATCTCACCTGGTTTGGGTTGTGTATACTCCTTTTTTGTTTGTGGAATTTGTCAATCTGTGTGAAAGCTTGGAAGCTGTCCAAAGATAACACACTAAATCGCATCTGACTGAATGACTGACTACCGGAGCAAAAAAAAAAGGCAGCAAACTCTGGACAAAATGAATTGCACAAGATCACGACAACGTCCAGATTCTACCCAGCACAGACAGAGAAGATATAGAACGTAAACTCATGATTGATTGATCGTTTCGAGAATTTAAAGCGATTTTGATTGACCATTTAGGATGTTGCTTGCGCTTCGAGTACGGATTAACAGAAACGCTGATGATGATGATGATGATGATGAAGAAGATGAGAAAACAAAAGACAAAGTGCCCCAGCGTCATACGTATTTGGTACCGCGTTTTTAAAAGCCTGATAATTAATTAGAAAGCAATTTAAGCGTAATAAAAAGAAGGACTCTTCTTAAGTGATGTGATGAAACTGGTTGGACTTTAGAGCTAAAGATTTATAATTGCAGAGAAGATGATTGGTGTGGCAAATCGCAGCAGAGTCAATTGGACGCACTTGAGCAACGTGTAATTGGACTGCTGGAAGCATCTCTATGCAAAGACGGATGCTCGAGGAGATGCTACTTGCTGTGGTGGAAAATTACTCTTTTGGAATGGCTTTTTCCGTAAAGGACTATCAATCATTGGTGTGGTCAGTTGCATTTGTTTTTTTTTTTTGTATTTATTTCTCAACCATGTAAGGGAGATCATTGGTCTGGCGGTGAAACATGTTAGGTTGCAGGTGGGGTAATTGTCAAAAATAGATGGCTTTTGGCTTTGCATCAAAGAATAGATGGAAAAAAAGACCAAATAACGAACTGTTGTGCCACCTATCGACAAGATTATGGAGCAGATCGTTTCCTACCGAGGGAAAGAGCATTGGCAATCTTTTGGGCCCTCAGTAAGCAACAAGGCCTCTATTTGAGTAAGCCAACACCAAACTTATCGATGCCTCACATGGAGTAGCAGGAATTAGAGATAAGCTCTCAGTTTGGCTGCCGAATTACCTTCCAAACAGTATCTTTCGTATAAATATAGACAATTGTTGCAGTGGTAACAATCAAGTCCAATATGGAGTCCCACAAGGTTCTAAGCTTGGTCCTTTACCTTTCATTTTCTATACAAACAGAAAGGGGTGAGGCTGTAGTGTACCAACAATCTGTTTCAGAGATACGTGACGGTCTCTCACTGCCTCGGATCTCGTTGAGCTCGATGCAAGGGTATAAGGCTGATGAGGGGTGACAGTGACTGTGGCTTAAAATACGCTACAGTAGTTCGAAAGTTTGAAGGAGAGGTGAATATCTACGAGTAGCTCTACGCTTTCCTAGGGTTGGAAACTGTCCCATAAGGATATACACATTTGCAGTCTTTGCTTCAACTTGGGAAGACGGGCATGAACATGAGGGCAGCGTTTTATGATAGGCACAATCGCCCATAGGAAAAGGCCTTGAGCTTGTTGGCGAGGCTCCTAAATAAACCTAGTTGGCGTCTCTTCAACAAAGTAGAGAGGCTCCAAGATAGTGGACCATACGGACCATAGTGGAAGCTCTTGTACCTCAATGTCTGCTCAGGCGGAAATGGGGATACCCATAAGTCCCAGGTTGGAAGACAGACTACCTACTGGAATGGATACCATTAAGAGGTAGTTTTGCGATCTTAAAGCTCAAGACTCTGGCTTTGCTGGAGATATATGCACCAAACCTTAAATCAGAGTGACCAGCTTTGTTCGATGAAGTAGAAGCTGCCCTTGATAGTGAGAAACTGCTTGGTTTCTAATAAAGAAAAAGAGAGCCTTCAGGCTGTTGATTCACTTTAGAGACTTCGATTCCCGAGCTCGGTACACTTAGGCGCGCAGAACTTACAACTTAGATGTGAAAGCAATAAAAGAGCAGTCTTGAATGGAGTTTGCGAGAAATCAGAACGCCACCACCGATCTGCAAACAAGATGCTCTATGGCAGACCATCCGCCGACTCAAAGTTGACCAAGATATACTTCAAAGGACTTTAAAGATGACAGAGAGTAGGGCGAAAAGTAGCTTTATCTGCGGCCAGATATGCTCAAGACCGAGGCTGAAGGGATAAAAGGTCTCTCGTATGTTAAAGTGGCTTCAGAATACGATGAAACGCCTGGTGATTGCCAAATGGAGGTCAAATGAAACTCACGTGAGCTCTGAATGATCTGGGACCTTATGCTTGTTAGAACGTAAAATAAGGGTACCATTGGTCAACTATGGGTCATGGATATCGCAGCGATGAATGAGTCAACGCTCACCCAAGCAGGCAGAACAACGGGACGCCCTAGGAAAACGTGGCGCAGACCAGTCGAAGAGGAATCGAGCTCTTTAGGAATGAGTTGGAGAGCGCTCGTTGCAGAAGTACGAACAAGATGGGGGTTAAAGGACCCAATCAAGTCAACGTAGATGGGAAACTTCTGATGGTTCCAGATCAAGACTGGCACCATTTCCACTCAACCAATGGCCACACATTTAAGCTGGCCAATCCATAGTACGAATCATTGATTGGATCAGACACATGAAACCACTGATTACCACTGTTAATGTGCCTTGATATTGCAATCCGAAACGCCCGCCCATCTTAAACTCATCAAAGCTTTTGTGTATAGATACATAGAGATGTGAACTAATTCCCTTATTACTTACATAAGACCACATCAATCGCGCACATCTTTTTTTTGTTAACCGCAATTATTTAAACAATAAACACAGAAGAAGACCCCCAAGGCGATCCATCCATCGATCTGCTATTGTTGTCTGGCATTTAACTCTCGATCAAGGGGTTAAACTTTCAACACAGATTCAAAACAAATTACACCTCCATCTACTCCTCCCCACAGTCAGCAGTCCCAACAATTACGACAACCGCACATCTTCTTCTTCTTCTTCACTTTTTTCACCAGTATGTTGGGGGTTCCACAAAAGTTATTTAATAGAATGACACAACCTTTTCGTGTATAAGATACGCGTACTATGCTCTGCCGGGGGAAGGGAAGAAGGAAAAAAATGAGTTAAGCGGCCAAAAAGGCTCCATCAATGTCATACTAAGCGGTAACAGCAATATTACAGCAGACCATTGTCCGCCTTGTGTGTGGCCATGTAGTCTTTCGGTTCCCAGACTCAAAAAAAAGGCGAAGGAAAAAACTTTTGTATTTACGCCGAAAAATCTGTCTCAAAAGAGTTTGTTTGAACTCATTTAGTGCCTGGCCGGTGTGTGTTGTGTGCTGTGTGCTGTGTGTAATGTGTCAAGTGCCATGTAACATACAATTAATTTGACATGCAGAAGAAGACATGAAGGACTTGGTCGCGCAGTTTTGTCGTCATCATCATCATCATCAACTGCATCGTCGGGAATTTCTTTTCTCTTTACGCGACGACAGCGTGTTGAAAGTGTTGAAAATGTTGAAAACGGCCAACGCAGTTTCATGCATCCACCGATGATTAAGTGAAAATCTAATAAAGTGACAAGGGGAACCCCCAACATGACGGCGGAGGCATATACCTACATCTAGATACATGTACGATGTGTACCACCACCACCTCTTCTCGAGGCACGTACTTGAGATTCTCATTTGAAGTGGTTTTTTGGGGCACACCACCAAATAGTATCCATATTCCGATTGCGCAATGTACGAGTATCTTTGGTGCTTTTTGGGGATCTCTTCAGAGTCTCTCTTTGTTATTTTCAACACTTTGAAAGGGTACTCATGTTGTTCGTCTATGTATCTGCCAGAGACATAGGCAGACAGACAGACAGATAGGCAGTTGAGGGAGAAGAGGGTTCAATCAAACTTTATCTTGAGAAGAAGACGGCAAAACAAAAAATGAATTCCATGTGCCTCTCCAAGTGGGATAATAATTATTTTTTTCCGTCGCTTGTGTGAGTGTAAAAAAAAAAAGAAAAAAAAAAAACCGAAAACGATGAAGTGTTGAAAAATGGCCTCTTTTATGTTCAAAAACTATTTGTTTCGTAATGAGAATCAGTTGAAGTGTCCTATGTCATCGGAAAGAGACAAAAGTGTTTTTTTTTTTCTATTCCCTTTTAAATGGGAATGAGGTGCTTTTGGTGACTCAGTTGGCGGTTTAGACGTTACAGCCGGAAACTTGCTTCAACGATTTTCATTAGACGTCAATTAGAGATGGAAAGTCAGCAATAGCATGGAACGACTCTACAGTCGAGAATGGTGTATCCATAGCCAGCTTTTAAAGGACGCAGGGCTCCGGGCAGACGGATGACTACTTCTCTAGCTAATTGTGGGACCAAAACAATGAATACAAACATAGTTGTGACGAATTGGAATCCCTTCTCTCTGAAAACGATGGAAAGCCAGCTGCAAAGACTGTCAGCAGTTGACACCAACGTCGAAGACATGCCTTGAGAGTCCACAGATTGGACTGATGTATTCCTGGTTTCTTCTCAGGCATGAAAATGGACTCTGAAACTGCGGTCCTATTACCAAAAGAGGTAGGTCCTAACCTTGAAGGCCACCAGTATTGAACAACCCAAGACAATCGACAAAAGTAGACAACGGACGACGCTATAAAAGGTCTTATTGCATTTCCTTCGCAAAATGGAAGCTTAAGACCTCTGAACCTTACAGCGAGCGACATCTAACGACATCGGTTGAGAACCCTGACAGCGGATATCAGCAATGGCCTCAGAATAAGGCTACATGCTCGCCCCAACTCCAACCAAATGTCCGATGAAGTCAAGGAGCAAAAGGGCAAAGCCACTTGCTAGGCAAACGCTCCCTTTTGTAGACACACTTGCCCAACTCGATCTAAGCGTAACGACAGCACCACCTGCTCCAAGATTCAGCTCCAGAAATAACCAAAACCCTCAGTAAGTTTCCTCATGACAAACAGGTAGTCATTATCGACTGATCTAACCTAGTTGGGAGGATCATAGACGATAAATGGCTGGAGATCAAGGCAAAAATTCTGAAGGCGATGCTTGGTGAGGAGAAGGCGGAAGCTGGGATTGTCTTTGACGGGGCTAAAAAGCTAAACGGGGTCAAAGTCATTGGCTGTAGCAACAAGAAGTCTTTGGACTTTCTCAAGCGCACGATCGATATCAGTAAGGGCCAATATTTTCCGGTGGTACCACAATGGGCCGCTTAGGCCTTAGTGAGCTGATGCCTATCTGTATCTGGGCACTAGCTGCCACTCTAGCCTAACCTAACGTGAATGATCAGTGATCCTCGTTAGACAAAACAAGATCAAGCCTGGACACAGCAATGTGAAGGGGAACGGAGTATTGGCAAGGTCGGAGTCTACTTTGAATATCAGTGATCTGTACTGCCTCCGATAGGAAGACTGTATTATTGATGACAGAATAGAAAAGAGGCTAATTATCCAGACTGGACTGCACTACTTCTCATGCCTTATACTTACTTACTTCTATCCTAGGGTCTCTACAACGCCTACGCGCCATCGTGTGCGATTTCTGGAAATCTGCCTCAGCTCACCCCAACTCTTTCCCAATTGCCGAGCTTCCTTCTTCACTGTTCCTAAGCCACTTACTCCTAGGACTGCCTCGTATCCCGCCATCCTGGGTAAGCGGATGAACTGCTTATGGATCTGTCACCCTTTCGGAGAGTGTGACCAATCCACTGCCACTTTCGTTCTCATGAACCTCACTGGAGTAATCACAGGACACTGCGCCATTGGAACTATGCTCCGCAAATGGAATGCAGAGTCCAATGATTTATGCAGAAGCTGTGGAGACGAAGAGGATGTAGAGTCAATCTAAGACATCCTGTGTGACTGACTTTTGGGTCAGTGCTGAACTGAGTGTGGCGGAGGTATTCCATTTCCTCACAAACTTAACACATCCTATGCCACTACCCTGCCTTATATACACAACGCCTAGCAAATCAAGGCCACAGATTCTCTTCTAGCACTGCAGACGTAGCAGAGTTCGCTTAAAAGAAGACAGACACCACCTCGCAGTATTTCATTACTTCTGGTGCCCACTCCACTATCAAGCGTAAGCACAATGGACCTTTAGTATCTCTGAGTCTCTTTCCATCACACACCCTCGCTTAACCCAATCCAATGCAGAGAATGGTAGTCTTCGAACTCAGTGCTCATCTTAGGCGACTTTAGTTCGGGGTGGACCTGGGCCTCAACTGACAAACCTCCTCAGCCAGCCAGCTACAGCACATCAAGTTGGCTAAGGTCCGTCTTTAATTGGTGCTTTCACATGCCATAAGACCGTCGTCTATTACACCATCTGGGGTGGAGTGTTGTCCATCCGCTGTATATATGACTCTTCTCGCTAAGTCCACTCAGTCCCCGCCCAATCCTGTTTATAGTTTTCCCTCATCAGCTTATCCAAACCGACGTTTAGTCGCTGATTCCACTAATTAAGTAAAAATATCAAATTAACACTCGCGATCATTAACTCATCAAATTAGCAAAACACAGAATACCAGTTCGATATCTGCTGCCGCCAATCCAAGCTAATTTGCAGAAATTAACAAACATATGCAAACTAATGCTAATCCCGCACCACGTCCCCTCATAACTGCATTAATTCCTCTCAAATTGGTTTCATTTTCTCATCAAAATTGCCCGCCAAATCGTTTATATAGACAAAAAGCCCAATTTACGATGTGCGAAACGGTCAATTCACACACTGGGGGTTTTTCTTTCTGTCTTTTTTGATAGATACTTTACCAAAAGGTGCGTATTCATTAAATAAAGTATCTTTTCTCGTCTTGTCATAAATTCACCGTTCTTAAATGGAAATTCCCGAGATACAAAGCGGTCCATCAAAAGAATCTCTCTCAATAAGCTCTTAAGTGTCAAATAAAAGAAAGATATTCACCTGCCAGCCGGCTTTATTACTTGGTATCCAAATAAAAACCTCAACTAAATGGATACCCTGTCCAATGTGACGGATACAGTGAGTGTCTGTCTAATGGAGGTCACTGGATTTGCATAATAAAACGCCGATTAATTGGAGTCACTTTAGATAGATGGTGGTTTTTTGTGTGTCGGGCGAAAAAGTATCTATGACTGAGAATTCGTGTAGCTAGATAAGAACACTCTCTTGGGTGTGTCCAAAACGGCTTGAGGTGTTATTTTTTTTTTTCTTCTTTAATTAGCTATACTGCGACACTTTGGACCAACAGCTGTAGCCAATTTGTTTTAAGATATCTGCGCGAGCTAAAAGCAAACCCGTTGTATCTTTTGATTTGTGTGTGTATCTCGCACCAATCAGTGGTCTTTGGTTTTTGGTTTATACACATATGTAGGAGTGTCTTTCGGCCAGCGAATGAATCAGAAGCTTAGTGTGATAGAAGATTTATAGTCTGATTGATTTAGTAAAATTGCTAATGCCTTAGCCCTAATGGCGAAGGTGTTCTCTTCTGCTCAAGAGAAAGAACCCCTTTGGTGGTGATAAATCAATCGAAATTAGAATAAATGCGTGCGCATTAGTGTGTAGATCACTTGTAGACAGAGAGAGAGAGAGAGTATCTTTTTGGAATAGTTTTGAAATTGAAGATACGTGACAAAGTCTTTTTGAAAGTGTTACCTCGGAACACAGCATCAATCATTTTGGATTAAAATTACTGTGCACTCATCCGATTTGACTAGGGAAATAGTTTCTTTCTTCTTCTTCTTCTATCTTAAGCCGATTGAATGTTAATGGGCATGATGCGCGCTTGGGCTTGATTATATGTTTGTGGGAAGTGATAGGGTGTGTAAGACACGCGTGTTGTTTGGTTACACGACAACTTTAAGGCTTAGTGTAATTTATTTTTAAATATCTTTTCTTTTTCTTCTTCTTCTTCTTCTTGGAGTTTTCTTTTTAAGTAAATGATTGGAGGCTTAGATACTTTATTGCAATCAAAGTCTAAAAAAAGACCGAAAGCGCTGGTCGAAAGCTAAAGGTTCCACACCCAGAGCATTTAAATAAACCAACTGCGATAGTTTAGTAGAAGCAAAGCATCATAATCAGAGCATCAAACCTTCAACACAAGAGAACAAAGATGTCCCTAAAGGCACCCCAAACCTTTAGGAACATCTCAGGCTGCATAGAAGACCCTCAAAGCACTCCCTTAGTCAATAGAACTAACATCATATTCGAGATCAATACTTTCAAATCAGCTCTCAGTAGACTTTGAAAGTGAAGCTCAACCCCACATGGTGCTCCCGATGACTGGGAATGCTACTAGGAAAAGCGAAGAGATATTCCACTAAGACGCGGTAAGATTACGAAAAGAGCTACCAAAGACACAGTTCATTAAGAAACCCAACAGCACATGGACCAAGTCAGGAACAGAGACTGGTCACTATGCTTCCTCGATAGTGACATGGAATGAGATGGATGCCGCCGCTGATATGATCACCGACACGATTCTCTTAAGTAAACTCATGGTTCGACCAGAGCTGTAAAGAGGCTCAGATTGAACAACGTAAGTCTTTGGGCCTACAAAGCCAACAAATCTGAGGAAAACCAAAAGAAGTCAGAAGTCAGAAGCCAGAAATGACTGAAATGCCCACATTCAACGTGTTAAATTCCTATACAACCAAAAATTGAGCCAAAAAATTCTACAGTGTCCCAAAGGTAGTAGTAAATTTTTGGTCATTGTGCCTCATCTGCCATCCCAACAATGACATCCCAGCTGCCAGCTCCTCAGACAAAGCCAATCTGCTCGCTGCACAATTTGCAGCTGATTCCACTCTGCAAGTGCAATATCTGTCCCCGTGCTTGAGAGCGTCGATTCTTCTATGGGACGTGTCCACTTTCGCACTCGCACAGTTGTAAGAGTCCTTAAAGGTCTTAACATGCACAAATCCGCTGGTCCAGATGGTATTCCCCCTAGTGTTCTTCCACGCTGGCAAAACCTCTGCGTAAGCTTTTCTGTTGTCCTACTTTTCTGGGTTCCTTCCAAGTAGATGGAAAACAGCATTTGTCCAGCCTGTACCTAAAAAAGGCGAAACCTCCTTTGCACTTACGTCCCTTCTTTCCAAGGTCATGGAAACGCTGGTAAATCGTCAGCTTATGAAATATCTTGGTTCACGAACACTTCTTAATGACCGGCAGTATGGTCCACTGGTGACTAGATGGACGATCTCAACGAAAAGTGGAACCAATCTCTTCATCACTTCGGTGAAACAAAGATCGTTGCGATTGATATTCCTACAGCATTTGACAGACTCTGGCCTCAGGTCCTTTTGTCGAAAATACGTGCATATCTCTTCTTCAATGGATTAAAAAGTTGTATTGGATGGCTTCAAATCTGGTGTCCCCCAGGGCTCAGTTCTGTCTCCGGTTCTCTTTCTCATTTTTATAAATGACCTCCTGTGTGCTACTTCTAATCCAATCCATTCCTTCGCTGATGACAGTACCCTCAGTTTTTCATATGCATTCCAAAGCTCACGTCCCTGCTCTTTGGCCGTAGAAGACTCATTTACTTCCGATCTTGACAGCATAATCAAATGGGGCTTAGCCAACAGTGGCTCAACCAAAACACAATGCTGTCTCCTGTCACTCAAGCGAAATCAAAACCGCCAACCATTATCGATGAACTTGCATTGCGGAAACCGAAAGACTTGCCATCCTCGGTATGTGTATCAATAACGATCACATATTCAAAGCCGCCAAAATGAAGCAAAAAGTCTAGGATTCCTTAAGCGGTGCAAGAAATACTTTACCCCGACTGATTTGGCCCCAATCTATAAAGCATACATCCGCCCAAAGCTGGAATACAGCGCCCACATTTGGTCAGGTGCACCTAAGACCGTTTTGCAACTACTAGATATGATTGAAAAGCGTGTATAGGTGATAGAGAGACATTGTAAACTCCATAGCTATGTCTAGAACATAGACGAAATGTCTCATGTCGAAATGCTCCAGCGAAATAGCCAGCTGCATTCCACTCCTTCAACTGCAGCCCAACTTCGGACGCACCGTTAAATACCGAGATTCGTTCATAAGCCAAACGACACGTATGTGGAATAATCTTCCCAGCTCCGTATTCCCTCACCACTACAGCCTTCAAGCATTCAAAGCCAACGTGCACAGGTACCTCCTCTGTTCCTCTTCCCCCTTTTCCCAAACGCCCGTGTCTCCTTTTCCTTAGAGCCTGGAGGAAAGTAAAGGCTATTCTTCTCCGGAAAGCAGGTAAGCCATCGCACCCAAGCACAAAGAGTTAAGGCCAATCCCCTTCCCCTTCCATCATTCATCCTTAAAAGCCTTTGGAACATTCCTACATCAAGGGCTGGTCAGTCGAAACCGCACAGTATAAGAGGGTTTCTAGGATCAAGAGTTTAATCCACCCTAAATTGTCCGATATTGGTGGGATCTGGTCTCTACGTCACTGCGGCCACATTGAGCCTACTCTTTTTTCTCAGCATAGAAACTAAGTGAAACCCGAATCAGCTTTAGAGAAACTCAGTCTTGGTTCTAAAACTGCTAACATCCTTGCAGAAAACGGACGAGATTTAGCGCTCCTTACCGGCTTCAACTTTCTGGCGGCCCAGACGATTTGTGTAGAAGCTATGACAAGACAGACACTGAGGAAGACTCAGAACGCTTCCTGTGCTAGTGCTTTACCAGAAGGATAGATCTTGGAGAATTTTTCTTCGACATTACGGGTGTCATGTCTAACAAGCCACAAAAGACCAATTTGGGTTTCAAAGCATCACTAGGACCAGGTAGACCTCTTGAAGAACTCGAGAGATTGGTACCCTTGTCCTCTACATCTTTGGAGGTTCTCATTCATCTAGGTATCTCTCAGTTGCATTGCGAGATCTAGGTATTGACTGCATTCCCTGTTTTTACTGCGTCTTACCCACCAACCTAATCTGACCTCAAGGAAGTGGCAAGATCGCCGAAATACTTCCAAAAGGCATACCTATCTGTCTGCATGTGCTAACATCACAAATCTACCAAAAGATTGCTCCGCCCAGCACATGTCAAGGACTCTCGAGCGGGCGTTTGAAAGGATGTCTGTTGTATTTCAGGCAGGTCACTTATTTCGCTAGCTAATAGGATTTCATCCATTTCTCCGGAGAGATTAGCCTCTCATACTCCTCTAAGGGCATACCAGCAATAGTCAGGCAGACTCCTGTAAACATGCCTAGAGTACTTCAAGTTTGAGGTGGATGTCTCGAGGTTGAACCACTCAAAAGAGGTTATTTTCTGGTGGGTTATTTGTCCCATTTCTGCTTATTGCCACTAGATTCCCTGGAAAGTAAGCCCAATTTGTTCCCATCTTCACAGCAGACGTCTCTCCCAACTGGTGACCACACTGAGTCTGTCTCTCAGATGTCGCGTATTAATGTCAGGTGTGAATAAATAGATAATACCGAATGCAATCCGCCGTAAAATTGTTCACCGCACAATGGATTCCATTATACGCTGAGTACCACGACATACCCATAGCCTACTGTCAGTCATGAGACGATGATGGGAACGACCTCCTCTGGAATTCCACATTCTTTGGATTCAGTACTCAGTCGTCGATGTAATCCATGATGTGAGCGCGGCACAATTGTCGCCCCAAAACACATGAGAACCAGGTCAAAACCTATCGCCTTACATCAGCTCTCTTGCCATAGCGATCTCATGGATGTACTTAGCAAGCATCCCACAGCATGCATGCGGTATATGAGATACGTGTCGGCGATTTTTTATGTCATCCATTGTTTTGCGCATCGCGCTCGACTGACTTCACTTCACTTCAGCAGCGGAGTCAGAAAGTGTGGCAATTATTATGTTGCACACAAAAGCTGAGTTGAGAAAGTGTTACTTATTTATGAGAATTTGCATCATGACAGGCGGCGCACAGAATGTCAAATGTCGACGCTATGATGATGGAACTCGCTGAAAAAAAAACACTTGTGTGCCTGTGTGTGAGTTGTCAACGCAGGAGGCTTGCACAATCCAGTTCGCATTATTCATCCCGCGCATACAATGGGGCTGCTTGCGCAATCTATCGCGAATGCAATAAATTACCTGGAAACGTAAATCACTGCTTCTTGTGCTCTGTTGGTCGGACTAGTGAATTGCTCTACTCATTCTCAGAAAAAAAAATAAATTCGCGTCCACCAACCGACCGATTGGATCAGTTAGCATAATTAGAGGCCTACACTCGACGGAGGAGAAGAATTCAGACTAGTTTCTGTATCTCGTGGGGGGAATAAGTGAAAGTCGTGCAACAACGGAATCAATTGCATCAATGGATTCAACCAGCAGCTGTAAAATGTATCTACTACCAGCAAACTCCATCATGATCTGCTCTAGTTATGTCAGAGAGAAGTTGGTATGGGTACGGGTTTTCTATTTTTTTTTGTTTTCCAAGTGAGAGGTAGGCCAGGTATATTTTGACAGGTCCACCACCGTTTTTGGGGCGCAAAAAAACCTGCAAATGATTGCATGAAGGCGTTATACACTTGCTTGCCGACGACTGGCTAGTTAGCGTGAGCGTTAAACACATGTACTGGCTCTGTGGAGGTTTCTTCTACCTTCGATGGAGATTAAGATCAGTGTATCCAGCGAGCGTAGTGCTGGTAGCTTTTTCCCCCGGGCGGTGGTGGCGGTCGAGTTATGTCGAGTAATTAGCAAACGCTATTGGCTTAGCAAATGATTTAGGTGTTTGACTTAAGTGGTCGTATGCATTGATTTGCACTTGATTCCTGAGGAATGTGTTCAAGGAATGAAAATTGATATTGCTTTATGGCCGGCAATTATAGTTTTATGTGTTGGCCAGTTGCTCAGCAATGACAGAGAGAAATGTTTTCTTTAACGATTTGTTAAGCCGTTAAATGTTCCGGCAGCCACTTGGAAATGGCTTGAAGTTTAATTTATGAAAGTGGACCGCAATTGGTTGGTCTGAGTGTTTAATGAAGGCCTTGGAAAGTTGTGCCTGGACTAAGTGATTGGTCATGGAATGCAATGTTGGGGCACACCCATGACAGTTGGTATAGTGAAATTTGCAATCAAACAAACACAACAGTTTATTTGTTCACAGGTTTTAAACTGGAGACGGAAGTGAGTCATTTTTGTGCCGAAAAACCTCTGACGGACACAGAGAGAGACATGGACAGAGGCTAAGTATCAGTAAGTTTAGAAGGAATGCGAATTCAAGTCTTTAAAGATCCACCGAAAGGCAATGGATCTAAGGATTTCAATGGAACTCTTGGGGATCTCTAACAACATCCTATGCCATAGTGAGGAAACTGCATGTTACAGTAGAACCGATAGTCACGATAACTCTAGCGAGCACCCAGTAAAAGGCTTAGACGGTTCGTTGCCTATTAGTTCAAGACATGAGAGCAGCATTTTCCAAAAGTTTTAGGCCTGATATTTCACCAAATTAGACTAAGGTTTCCGAGTAACTGTCACATGAAGACTAGCTCCAAATATTATCACGCTCAAGGCACTAAGGACAACAAAGTGGAAGGAATGAGACTGGGCAATCGATAGAAAGAGAAGAATTTGCATTGAACGAACTACATAGTTCAAAAGGAGTGAGCAACGTGATCTAGTTCAGTTAGTCCGTTGGGTTCAATTAGTTCCTTTAGTCAGGCCTACCTGCGAAATTGCTTCAAATAGAACAGAAAGAGGAGGCCTGATGGAGGATTCATCAAGAAATGGCAACAGTCTTCTCTTCACAGAGATAGCTAAGTGTCTAGAAGTCATTCTTCATTCAATTGGAACACCAAAATTGTCAAACGCGTCAAATGTTACCCTGCTCTCGTTTAATTTGGTCTATCACCAGCCCCATCCTTCTTAATGGCGTAGCTGTGTGACCTCAATCTACTTGGAAAATTACGGAGAGCAGCTAGCATTTGAATCAGTAGAGCTCTATGAACAACTCTTTCGCTTGCATTAAGCATAATACTTCACCTTAATTGTTGCTAAGTAAATTCAAATTGAATCAGACATTAGCACTCCCAGGGACAGTGTCCTTCATGCTGGACGTTTTGTCATCCCTTCAAACGACTTCTGCAGAAGTTGTAGAGCTGAGGAAGAGGATAAAACCCATCTTTTCTGCAGCTGTCCTGCTGTTTCTTAAAAGCCCATAGAGTGTCAACGACTAGCTTCTCACAACAGAACGTGCTATGCGTGGTATACATTCCTACACGTACAAAAAGGGTCTACAGTTTTATGCCGTATTCAAAGGACAAAACAGATTTTTGTTGGGAATCTTTCTCATGACAGTAATACTCTGAAAGTGGGACCTTAAAAAAGTCGAGAATGGAACCTTATGTGGAGTAGTTCAACTGAGGCACGGCATCCATGGAGGAGGAGGATCTTCTCTCCATCTGCTGCTCTGCCTGGCGAAAGAAGAATTCACCTTAAATCTCCCTTCTTCGACCATCAGTTCTCGCTTTATATCAAACACATCCTACACTGATTGATTCACCCTAACCTTATTGGTGTTCTCTTAGTATTGTTGCCAATTCTGTATTATGGTAGTGGGCTTTGCTTCATTTGTTATGTCGCAAGTAAACCCTCAAACATACCTCCCATCATCAACCAAGATCGATGTAAAACTGCTGCCCTGAGGTAACCCATCAATTTTATTTGTAACACGAGTCAAATTTCACCTCGCGGCCTTTATGAACCAACTTCATCGACAGACTCAATCAAATCAAATTTCATTTCATCCAAAAGCTTTCCAAATTCAATATCAAATTTCAATTTTTATTGTTTTCCACTTATGGCAGTTAACACTTATTTGTTGCTTCGAACATGGCGACCGCCTAATGAAAGCAGTCTAACTGTCATGCCTAATTTTCATATATGATCCATCTGACATCTATCACCCCAGCCCCAACTAAGCCTATAGCAAGCACCAAATCACTATCATTAAATCAATAGCAATAAATTTCAAAAAAACCGAAACCAAATTAGTATTTTCTTTTATTTTTGAACAAATTGTCAGCGCGCCTTTGTTTCGGTTTCGCTAAACCCAAACACAAAGTGACAAATGACAAATTAACAGGCTGTAAATGGAAATCACGCTCAATGGGATATCGGTGGCTAGAACAGTCGCACCATTAAATTCTTTTCATATTGTAATTAGCCCTCCTCCTTCTGTTTTTTTTTTATTAATAATAATTAAAAATAATTTAATAAATCAGAAATCCATATCGAGTGGTCGAGTGGAGACTCCACCTCCTCTATTGAAATTAAAATAAATCACAGGCCAGAAAAAAACTCCCATAGAAAGCAATGATAAATTGGTGTCTCATCTCGTTTTTGACATCAATTAAGCCACGGATGAGTGTATCTATGGCTTTGGGAACTCGATTAATGGCAAAAATGAGAACTTTATTAAATTGTTCAACACTCGGTTGAGTGATAGATGCGTGTTTCTGACTGAAAGATACATGTTTGCCTCATCATCTATCAGCGGCGTTTCAAATCGTGTATTCAAAAGCCACACAATGAAATCTCATTAATGCATCAATGGAGAGCATACAGGAAGCATCTGGCGTACATACGAGTACATATACGTATTCAATTTTTGGGGACCCCCAAGTGAAGGTCAATTGAATTTCCTTTTTCACTTCATCATGTGAGTCACACAGCATGTGCCAGACAAATTGCCATGCGATAAAAATATGACTTCATCATTAATGTACGAGTAGTGTAGTGTCCGTGTGATGATGTCTTCTCGACCACCAAGGATAAGAAGGACTCATTAATTATCCATCACTTTGGGTGCCTTTCACATTCGATATGAGAAAATATCCTTCCTGGTTTTTGATGCTGCTGGACCGCACCGGCGATGCTAGCCGCATTAGGTGCATACAAACTCTGTGACATATTATGGAGATGATTTATTAGGGCCGGGGCGCACACATAAGCAGTTTAGATGACAAATTTCTTGTTGCGTGCGACTTGAAATGGGATCACAAATCTTTCGATCGGAAGATTATTTCATCCAACTACCGGCAGATTGAGTTAATTATTGGTGGCATTCGAGTCTTGCCTAGAATATTCTTCTGTGTTACCAACCATTAAAGGGTTTTAGTGCGAGCATGTTAAGCCATGCGAAATTGCATGTCACTTGATGTGTCGTTCGTGTAGAGAACTGGTTAAGGAGCAACTATGAGTGTGCTAATGGAGAGTGATGATGGCACAGGAAAATAGTTAATCTTCTCGAATGGAAACGATCCTCTTTAAAGGATTTAATAAACGTTAAATCATATTGAGGAACATTATACTAAGTCACTGTAGATTTGCGGATACTGAGGGCAACTCATTCTAGTCAAAGGACTATGGAATACTCCTCTTATCAGTTCTGCTCCATGTCACCGATGGCTGTATGGAAGTTAGAAAGCAGGGCAAACATTGGCTTGACACTCCAGTCAACGAATCACAGCTCTTAAGTTAGAGATTGAGAAGAAGACCGGATAAAGACCAAGTTGTAGACAGAAAACTTTGTCTTCACCACCTAAAGCAGCTTCCCCAGGACCACAGAGGATGGAAAGCAGTCGTGTGACTCAGGTAGAGACTCTCCTAGGTTCGGGAGCTCTTTAAGTAAGGAAGTATTGGCAGACAAAATAAGAGTATCGCGAGACGGTATTAAAGAGAAGAACCGAGTTGTCACCATTCTACCTATTCCTCAGATCTAACCCTCAGTGAACAACCCTTCTTTCCTTGGCTCAAGGAGGAGAAGAAAATTGGAGAAAATAGCGAGGAAGTGTTGGCTGCTGCTGTGGAGATAGATACAGCAATAGGAGCTGTGTCCTGCCGTCACATTTACAAAAAAGCCTTATGGGTTGGTGGATTCATCGGTCCATACTTCTTCAAAAATGTAAGAATCTAAGAAGAGCGCTAGTGCTACATCATTGCTGACTTTTTATCGTTCCACATTAATGTGGAAGAACAGCTGTTTCAACAAGGTGGTGGGAAGCAGCACATTTACTTTAAGAAGCATTCAATGAGCTGAATTGCCACTTTCGGACTACTTCGTGTAACCTTGCTAGTCTATAACCTAGAAAGGATGGACCATTTAGAAGCAGAGGTTTTCCGGTTTTTAGCCGAAAAAGTACTCGATGATTGTCCCCTCTTCATATAGCACTCATATTATATTAAACAATAATAACACTGTTGTTCTTTTACCAAGCCTATTCATTCAATTTTCTCTAAATAATATGCTTAAAAGGGTCAAGTCTATTTTAACAAGAACGCGAAAACAAACTGTGAACTATAAATGAATACAAAAATTACATACAATGCTCCCTAGTTAATTTGAACAACACCCATTGAGAATAAATATGCAAACCCAATACGCCCTTCGTTTCAAACATTTGTTGTTCTTCTTTCTTCAAATTTAACCAACGGCCGTCCCCTATACATCAATAAGAGGATATTCATGAGAAGATTATAAAAAGAAAAAGGCAAAGTTTGTACCAAAGACTCAAAAACTATTCGAACTATTGAACAATTTATTCTATATCGTGCAATCAGCGCTTAGAAAGAAGTTGAAATTAAATTCCATAGATCACCAAAATATAAGGAGGATTTACTCAAACTTAGCCGGCTTACATCTAGTCCTTTAGTTTAAAATTAAAAAATTAAATGGAAAATGCACTCACCATTACTTGTGTGCACCCACTGAAGTTTCCATGCAATGAGAGCTTTTGTATCACTCGCGAACCCGAAACGAACCGAACACTGCTCGCGAACACGAAACGAACACTACTCGCGGACACGAACCGAACACTGCTCGCGAACATCGAACCGAACACTAGACATTAGGGGGGCTTTTTTCTTCCAAAGAAGGACTAGGTGAGGGACTTTTTTTTTCAGATAATATAACACGAACCGAACACTGCTTGCGAACACGAACCGAACACTACTCGCGAACAGGAACCGAACACTGCTCGCGAACATCGAACCGAACACTAGACATTAGGGGGGCTTTTTTCTTCCAAAGAAGGACTAGGTGAGGGACTTTTTTTCAGATAATATAACACGAACCGAACACTACTCGCGAACATCGAACCGAACACTACCCGCGAACAGGAACCGAACACTACTCGCGAACATCGAACCGAACACTAGACATTAGGGGGGCTTTTTTCTTCCAAAGAAGGACTAGGTGAGGGAAATTTTTTTTCAGATAATATAACACGAACCGAACACTGCTCGCGAACATCGAACCGAACATGAACCGAGTACTTGTACAACCGAACAATTCGCGCTCTATTACATCACTTCAAGTGGATGTAGGCTTGATAACAATTTGCTTCTTGTAGGACTTGCGCTGAAAGAAAAGGAAAAATATTAATAAGTTAATGTGTTTTATAAATATCTGAAGAAAGGACAATTATTTGATATAATTTATGGATTTTTGAGACTAAGAACGTTCATGCAACACATCCATATACTCTAATAGAGGCAGATTCATTTAAAGGTACTTTTTTTCAAGAGGAAAGGAATTAAAGAAAAATCAATTTTATTGGAAAATCTTTATCATCAAACAAAAGAGCTATTCCTGACATTTATTTCTCAAATATTACTTCTTTCAAATGTTGGCCATAACTATGGTCAACATGGTCTATTCGGAAGTTTCAATTGTCAATGACGCGTTCGAGCATTTCGAGTGGTAGATATTTGGCGGCTAACGCGAGTAATCTTGGCTTTCAATCCCTCAATCATACCCGGCTTATCCATATAGATTTAAGGCGATAAATTTTGTATGCCAAGTTGTTCAATAGGAGAACCCACTTGATTCTTCGCGTACACTCTCAGCTATCACTCCAATATCTGCTATACCAAGTGCTGGATGTGGTCTATTTGGTCAAGGTACTATCTAGCAATGAAAATTGGGTTTTAAGCTTTTCGATGGCATAGTAATTCGTGCCTTCAAGTAGGCCGATTATGTAGACCATAAGTTGATCAAGTGCACGAAACACATTCCTCGCAGAACGCTGATTGTCGTAACACAACTGAATAGTTTGAAGACTCTGAGCTGAGTTAAGTTTTTTCATGACAAAATGTCAAATAATACTGAACAAAAATAGCCTAACAAATTGGCACGATACTTACGCCATCTGTCAAAAAATCTATAGACAAAAAAGTACCTTTAAGTGAATCACTATTTGTATATAGAATATCTCAAGAATTTTCTAGCAAAACCGTGCCTCGAAAGACTGGCTTTTCAGAGATTGGCCCATGAACCAATGTCCACAATCATAAAACGACAAAAGTGACAGTGAATTGGTCACAATTTCGAAAATAGCAGGTCTATAGGCCTCAATACGTCTAGGCCTTCCCCGATGGACTTGATCGAACTCAAGGATAAGTGTAAAAACAAATTGAAACTTTGAATAAAGTTATTCAGGGAAACTCAATTCGTCTTGTCATACAGATCTTTCATAACCAACAGAGGTCTTGTTACGATGAGAATTTAGTCCAAAGAGGCTCATACAGGATGAGAGCTTGAGTCTGGTAGAAAAAAAAGTGAAGCCGACTCGGTTTGTGAACACTGTACTCGCCCACAGTCGCAATGTCAATACTTGGAAGCAAGGATACATCTTTTAAGACGGAATCAGACAGTCAAACCCTAGTTTTTGGCTTCAATAAACCAAAGACTACCTCAAAAGCCCAATATTTATCTATTTTTAGAACCACCACAACACTTTCCATTAGTCTGCCAAAAATATTAAAGATTTTCCCCCCAAAAACTCCTTTTTTACCACAAAACTTACAATAGGCTTTATTCTCAAATGACTAATTTTCTGTCGCCTTTTTCCTGTTCCCAAGTGTCCTAAGCCCTATTGCCCGTACATGGCCCAGCATAAGGGGGAAAAAGTCTCCAAAAGCTACCGCTCATCATGATTTATAGCCCATTCACCGAAAAGACAAATCTGTTGTAACAATTACCGCACATACCTACTTACCTATCTGCCCCACACAAAGGAGTAGGTACCTACTCGTACATGTCTAAGAACCTTCTTCTATTACCAAACACACACACACAGCTTTGTTGGGTTTCATTTTCTTTCTTGTCACTCGTTCATGAATATCCTAAATAGATAGCAATTTTAGGCACGTAGTATCTAAAAGATACACTATTTCTCCCCCGTTTCACTAACCAGAACAATGAAAATGCAAATGTTCTTGGAATTGTTCGTATTCGTATCTCTATGACCAAAGAGCTACACAGCCATGTTGTAGTACCTGGTGTAAATGCGGTGACATTATTATTTCCATTTGGTATGTACCTTTGGTGCAGTATCCAGCAGCGGGTTAATCCAGTTTCATTCGCGGTATCTTATTCTGTAATTCTTCTGTTTTTCTGTCTGATTGTCATCTCCTTCACCTCGACAACCTCTCTTTGCCTAGTCTGAGCTGAGTTCTTTGTACTTTGTCAAACCCCCGGAGAAGGAAACTGCAACCAACAAGAAAAAACAAACAAACAAATCGCTTCACGTTTATTATTTACGACCCAAAAACCGTCTTTCTCTTCTTCTTCTTCTTCTTTTGGTAGCGCTGCCAAAGCTACAAGCGGACTTTGGGATTCAACCTTGTGGTTGTGATGTATTTAGTTTTATTACGCTCAGTTGCGCGCTTATGCCATGTATCTGGAGCAATAAACAAAACATCCAAATGTCTATGGAGAGAGATAGATAAGAATCTCTCTAGAGTTAGTCTAGCGCTAGCTTTGAAAAGTTCTTCAACAAGAAAGCCATAAAAAACCATCTAAACACCATGTTAGATACATAGTTTAAGCCGCACCGCACCGACAGTGGTTTTCGTATGCATGTCACATACAAGGTACCACAAAAGACACACACAGAAACTAGTTGCTGACGATATGAATCTTTGTAACTCTGTACCGACGAAAAGTATCTTTGGTAAGCATCTGGATTGATCTGTAGCACGAATCATTGCTACTCTCTGTGGAACGCTGATCATCATAATCATGGGTCATCGGCGGCGCGGCAGTAGAAGAAAAACTCTGACTCAGATTAAGTTATGAGCTATGAAAAAAAAAAGATGAACAAAAAGGAATGCCGCTGGGTTCATAAATTGGACCACTACTCTTTCAAGTGTCATTCTGGCAATATGACAAATATCTAAGAGGTCACTTCTTGAGTGCAATTATATGGAAATTCTATCACGTCCACGCATCTTCATTGACATTGATAGAGTACAAAACACAAAACTTCATCCATCAGTCTTATGTATGTAGTATCTGTGGGTAACAAAACAATTGTTAATACATTGGAATTTATGTCACCTTTTCATGGCGCGGAAACCACCTCAAAATGGGATCTAGTTCGCGCCTTTCTATCCCAAAAAAAAAAAGATACAAAGGAAACGACACATTACACGACATCTAGCAATGTGTGGGTAACTTATGCATTCATTTCCGTACAACTCCTCACAGGTGGATGGCCATCCCTAATGGTGGCTGAGAAAATCTATCTGAAAAGATTTCAAAGTAGAAAAAAAACACGAACTCTAGAGATTTATCAATCTGTCAACTAGAGAGTAAAATGCATGTCATTTGGACAAGAAGTTGGTGTATTGCTTGCTCTCTAGCGCTCGCGATGAATTCATAGATACTAACGACTAACGACGACGGCGACAAGTGAAGTGGTGAAGAGAGAAATCTTTTATTTTTTTATTTTTTTTCGGATCTTACTTCGTCTATAGATAGTTAAATGTGAGTCTTATTCTTTTTTTTTTTTTGTAGACAAGACGAGATGAATGAGAAGTGTGATGGGATGTATGTAATGTAGAATGGAATTTAATTTGTCTTCTTGAGGTTTATAATGGGTTCGTCTGACTGTCTGTCTGTCTGTCGCTTAGTGACTTGATGTGTGGGAATATTATTTCGGGGGAGTTTTTAGTGTGCGCGTATTTTTCAGGGCAAAGCCATGTGGAGGTGATTTGTAATGCTGTTACCAGAAATTATTGTTAATGTGCGGGGCATTATGCTGTGGAGCTGTTCTTTTTCGGTGGCACGAGATGCCAAGAGGTTGTTGACAGTCGTTAATCGCATGCGATGTATGGGATTCAATCGTTTTTTTTACGAAAGAGGCTACTAATAGATACGTAGTATGCGCTTTACTGAAACTCAAAAGGGTAGAGTTCTTCCTTAAGACTGTAAGGTTTGGATGAAATCCTTGTGAAAAGAAAAGAAGCAGCATCTCCCCATATGTGTTGTTCCAAGTAACCAGAAGGAACCACAGGTCTTTTAGCCTCCTTTAGGTGGAGGGAATTACTCCGGAAATTGCTAAAGGAAGAGGATGAATAGGGAGCGACACAGCGGCCTCAAACACTGAAGGGTATAACCCTTCTACATTCACTGCAGCAAAGCCCTCATAATGTCAGTTACCCCGAATTTGAGCATCAGTTCATGCGATAGACATCTTAAGCTTAATCGACAAAACATGGTTCGACGCTGGACAATGCAACTTCAAATAGACAGATCAGAGTTCTTGTATGATGCGACCAACATCAATTATTGTTAAGAGAAAGATCAGTGGACCAACATGACTGCCTTGAGGAATACCTAAAGTTGCGTTAATGCATAGATATAGATTTAAGGCAGCAAATTTTGTATGCCAAGTTATTCAATAGGAGAACCCAATTGATCATCGCGTACACTCTCAGCTATCACTCCAATATTTGCTTTACCAAGTGCTGGATGTGGTCTATTTGGTCAAGGTACTGTCTAGAAATGAAAATTGGGTTTCATTTTTGATAGCACAGTGATTCCTGCGTTCAGTAGGCCGACAATATAGACTATAAGTAGCTCTAAGTGCACCAAACATATTCCTCGTAGAACGCTGATTCTCTTAATACAACTGAATCATTTGACAACTCTATGCTGGGTTAGGTTTTTCCATGACAAAATGTCAAACAATACTGAATAAATATGCTTTGACAGATTAACACGATTCAAGCGCCATCTGTCAAAAATTCCATAGAGAAAACAGTACCTTTAAATGAATCACTATTTGTATATAGAATATCTCAAGAATTTTCCAGCAAAACCGTACCTCGAAAGAATGGCTTTCTCAGAGATTGGCCTATAAACAAATATTCACAACCATAAAATGACAAAAGTGGCAGTGAATTGGTCACAATTTCGAAAAAGAACAGGTCTATAGCTCTATATACCTCTAAGGTACCTCCAAACTAAAGTCACATCATGCCTTCCCCCTTGTATGGACTTAATTGATCTCAAGGATAAGTATAGAAACTAATTTTTGAATAAAAATATTCAGGGAAACTCAGTTCGTCTTGTCATGCAGATCTTTCATACCCAACAGAGGTCTTGTTACGATGAGAGGTGAGTCCAAAGAGTTAGCTGTAAGATGTACGATCTATCAATGATTCAAAAGGGCTGGAGTCTGGTATTGTCTAGTCATAGACTTGAATAAAAAAGACAATTCTTACTGATTGTGGTGGTTTACAGGCTTTACACTGCGATTTTAAGACCCAATTGGCCTGTGGGTCCCTAGTTTTGGGGAAGGCGCTTGAGAAGTAGCATCCAGCGAAAAGCCCTCACTATGAACAACACTGACAGCAGCAATAGTAACCATGCTCAGCCTAATTCTACTGAATCTGTACTGTAGCAGTCTGACAGCCAAAACCACTGTAAGACCGAAGAAAGTATGACTTTTGGTCATTGATACCTTATGCCCAAGCATAGATACTCTCTCGCTATACGTATCCTGGACAGAGACTACTGAAAGCACTACAGAAAAAGAAACTGGCCTTCTATACAGATGGTTATAAGATGGTACAGTGGTCGGGGTATATTGCAAAGTTCCAAAAGTACAACGTTTTTTGGAAGTACAACGTCCATTGGAGAGTCATTCAGGCAAAAAAGGAGTTAAAAGTGAACCTGATATAGTTGGTAAAGCCATAAACCGATATCTGCGTAGACAGTCAAGCCATTCGAGGCTTTAGAGTACCTTCAAATCACTTCAGGACCATGCATTCGGAGCCAATGCGGTGATCTTCTGCTAGGTGCCAGGACATATACATACGCCTGTCTGTGGCACGTTTTGAGGCATGTGGCAGCCACTATCCTCAGTTTGTGAAATGAAAAGTTTTTTCAACAGGTCTAAATGTTTGCCAGGCCACAGTCTAGAAACCTAAAAGCCCAAATTCCGGCTTACCTCTGATTATTTCGGGCAAATCGGCACACTCGAGTTAAGGGCTTAAACCAAAATGAACTCAAACCGGGTGATACATATTGTGGAAAAGGAAAGGGATGATGAGCTTACAAGGAAGTATTCGGCACTGCAGGCATCACAGGTCTCTATTGCAATCCCTCTATTGCTCTTGAAAGAAGAAATTCTAGCATGAATCCATCTAAACACATATTCTTCAGCTAGAGCTCTATGACCGGCCCTTACCAAGAAGAGATCTGTGCCTCTGGTGAAGCTTAGTCTTCATGATACATTCTCTTCTTCTTCTCTCTGGCATAAGTGCTGGACACTGTGCCATTGATATTCATGTGAAGCGAATAGTCACTACCGTACAATCTGAAGGGAGGTAGAGGAAATGGAATCACTCCGACATCTGCTGTGCGACTATCTTGGCATATCATTCTATGTCATAAGAATGAAGGTTGTTCAGAGATCTGGAGGACAACACTGTGCTTTTGTGCCAATGGACTTCACTGTCGCAGTGGTTCCAACACAGAGTTCTTCTTTTTCAGTTCCATGGGTACAATGTTGCCAATCTGTTGGTCTAAGTAGTCGTAAGGCACCCATAGACCTTAGCTAACTAAGGCTACTGTTTGCCTTTTTAACACCGGTTCTTTTTAGAGCCCATAGAAAAGTGGAAGGTTGAAGTCCATCACCAAGACCTGCGCCTTCAAACAGAGAGCCAACTGCACCAAGAACCAGTAAGAAGAGCTGAGAAGGTCGAACATAAAACCTGACAATGTGTACGCTCCTTTGTTTCGAGGGCCGTTTGACAGTTCAATGAGAATTGGATCTCCAGGGCCAAAAGAGCGACCAGGCCTTGTGTCCTTATACAATCCAGCAACCCAAGCTTCACCATGAGCAGAGAATAAGTGGTAAGAAAAAAAGGAAAAAAACCGTGCAAACAACGTCGTTATCGCATGCGTCATTACGCTCCGCCCGCTACAATCGGCCAGTTTAACCACCTAGCAACGCCAGTATCCTACATGTAGTTATACATATGCACATGGACAACACTTACCCATGAAGGGTAACCAGCATCAACACTATTACCATACCATTTGCAGATAATTCCCTTCAACTTGTTTACCATATTTAAATGTTCGTATAATTAAAAGCGGAATTCAAAGTTCACATTCGTCGGACCACCGCGAATTTTTAATTGTACCTAATACCCAGTGTATACCGCAACATGCTCTGCAATAATGGTGGCAAATACTATGTAGGTACCTACTCCAGATAATGCCCAGCCACACTTTCTATATACGAGTATCTACGTGTGTATAGCGGTCTATCTGCTGTACCCCCGCTGCTGCTGCTGCTGCTGGTTGCATATTTAATTTTTACTCCAAGAAGACCACAGTAAAGGCAAAAAAAAAAGAACTAACTTTAAGTAAGCAGAGTTAATGGTTCGTTGACGATATTATGCTCTTTAATTGTTTTTACCTTTTGTTTTTGCTCCTGTGTATCTTTTTCATTTGCTTCTGAGTATCTTTTTTGCTTTTTGGAGAAGCCAACTTTATAATTTCATAGCGTGGTTTGTGGTATAGTCTTTTTTGTACCGGTTTAATTGAGGCAATGGTGTGTGGAGAGTAGTTACCTGGGTTTTGTGTTATATGACGAATAAGTTTTGTTGCATTAATTACCATCGAGAGGTCCTGCTGCAAGTCCCTCCAGCAAAAAAAAAAGCGCTCTCTGAATAATGAGAGAAAAACACAAGGGACGCAGAGGATGTTGGTTGTGGATTGAACAATGGCCATGCCCATGTCAGAGTCTTGGTCTCAAATTTCATATTTGCATAAAAAAAAACCGAATTTAATAGTTTCACTTACCGTTGCACAGTTTCACATCTTTCACTCTGTTCACACAGGAGCGCTGAGGCTATACTATGCATCACACAAGTAGCTAGCACTTGAGAGTCTCATTTAGTCATGTCTCTTGGATCGTTTTTTTGCTTCTCAAAAGGTAAGATGACGAGAGGACTAAACTGGTGTGATGAAATTGAGGAGAGGTCCATAAAGATACAGTTGCAGACGCGACAACGAAGTGATCTTGAGAGCACATGCAGCTGGGCTGCTGTTTAGAGATCTCGCCTGGGAGAAGTACGTTGATGTTGTAATAAAGGAGTAGGTTTGGTTGGGTTTGAAATGCAAATTTTGGTGGTGACTTTCACACCGTTTAATGTGAGAGCAAACAAGGTGCAGATCTGTCTGTCATGCTCTTGAATCTGATCAATTTAGGTGACAGGACTGGAGATATCTCGAATAGATTTAGGTTCCTTGAGTGGAAGCAAATAGTAGGAAATTTGTTGTACCCTATCTCAGTGAGTACCTTGAGAACTTTTCCGATGACACTAATACTTTCTGATGTCTGTCACAACATCTGGAAAGAGAGATAAGACATTTTTCGGCAGAGGAGCCTCCTAATCCAAGTTAAAGTCTATTGCTGCCTTACAAGGAGACAATAAGAGCTTCTCCATTAAGCGTTTCCTATCTTTAGATCTGAATAAGGCAAACTGTGAGGGAGATATCATTGATTCATTTTATTTTTTTAAAAGGCCTAAGTATGCCATTATAGATAGAATATAACACCATTCAAATGTCCGCCGTTGCTACACCGGCTGGATTGCATCCGAAACATCCAATTTTCCAAAAGTCTGACGTTCATTAATCAGTCTGAATTTGACCAATGGCATTTGTTTTTAGAGCAGTAGTGCAGTAGCAGTATTGGTATAGACCTGGGGCTTAAGAAAACACCACAAGAAGCAGTCTAACGGAGTCAAATCGCACGATCTCGGTGGCCAATGCACATCGCCTTCGCGTAAGATAACATTGTTCGGAAATAGCTCGTGCAAAATGTCCATTCTGCCACTGGCTGTGTGGCATGTTATATCTTCCTGTTGAAACCACATGTCATCGGTGTCCAATCATCCAATTTGACCGAAAGAATCTAGTTATCATTGACCGATAAAGCTCACCGTAGACGGTAATAGGCTGACCAACATCATTCTCGCTCAAGGAAGTATGGTCCAATGATTCCGCCAGTCCAAAATCCACACCAAACAGTGACTATATCTGTTCCCTAAACCGGCTGACTTGAATTTATCCACTACGTTGCTTTTAGTCCTATGCGAAGGACCTGGTGACCTCAAAATGGGCGAAGCGCGCGAAATCTTCTTTGAATAGAAGACCCATTTTCAGAAAACATTTCAGTCGTTTGCACTTGCTGTTAAAGGCTATAACTCTTCATGTTTATTTGGCAAAACTAATTTAATAAATGACAGTCAATTTGACAGATGTAACTTCAAGAAAATAGCCGCTATCGCCTGTCAAAGTTCAGAAATCACTATTGGAAAACCTTTTGTAAGTCATAGAAAGGAGTTTACTCTGGAGGCATTTCTAGACATTGAGGAGCATTCAACAACAATCTAGCTTCTGCTATTGGATAGGGCTTAAACTCATATGTGTGCAACCCTAGGCTCTGTAGAGAAACCTCCCAAGTCAGAGTCAAAGTGGCTTTCATTTCTTTGCCCTGAATGTCTCCATTACTCCTCTTAGGAATGCACCCGATAATTTCCTATCAGATCGAAAAAAGTGTACCAATATCTTTTGAGAAGCCTAAAATATGACCTCCATCAGTGTTGTTCCACTTTCAACACATACTAAGCAACAAAAAGAGAAAAAAAAATAATTAATTTGGTTGTTAACCAATTCTTTTTTAATTTCACTCTACCAGCATGATCTCAGAGAAGTAACTAATAAAACACAAAAGAGAAACATGATTTGGTTGGAAATTGTAGCAAGACTGCTGGAATGTATCTCCACGACAAATCTACTCAAAACGATCAAAACTGCTAGCTACACTGACAAGCAGCAAAGGAAAAAGATACCAAAAAAGCTGCCAGATGTTTGAATTAATTATGTAGCAAGCTAATTAGAAAAATTATTATTTATACTCTACTCTCAATTGAGGCTTTCAATTTCAACAAAAAAACAGGTTGTGAATAGATTTTGTTAGCAGCGACCAGACGGAAGTACCACAGCTCGGTGTGGCTACTTATGCCATACACTTTTTGCTCAAGTACCATATAATTTTTTTTATTAGGTTTTTTTTTGGCATAAGGTAGTTTGTTATGGATTGCGTGATTGAGGAATGCTTGAGGAGGTTCATGCATAGATACATACATGAATAATTGCAAAGATTTATTTAACCTGCGTTGGGAGGAGTGAATTTGAATTGAAATTTTCTGGCGAAATTTAACGAAGAGTTTCAACAAAATGGATACTATTATTAGGGCGTGGTTCGAGGGCGGTTTTTTGGGGAAAGAAGACTATTCCATAACTGTTGCTATTGCCTATTTAAACTTGTTACTTTTGCCTCACATCCGCCATCGTGTGCTATTTCAGGCAAGTGGTCTCAGCTTTCTTCAACTCTTTCTAAGTTTCTGTACTTCCTTGTTGAATTTTCTGGAGCATTTACTTCTCAAACTGACGTATACCCCCCTTTTACAAGTTCAAGTAACTTATGTAACAAATGTAACAAATGTTTATTTCATTGAATAACCACATTTGATACAAGGATTATTTATTGCTGTGTATTTTGAATTAGTTACATTAGTTACATTCATTATTCGAAAATTGAGAAGCAACATACTTCAATTATTTATGCTTAGTTATGAAGTAATTAACTTAATCCTCAGCATTGTCGGTAAGTTTCACCTTTGCTCACAAGTTACATGTAACTTATTATACCAAATGTATGAAATGTATGAAATGTAACAAATGTTTATTTCACTGAATAAAATACGTTTGCATTCAAGTATATTTGACACAACAGTTTGTCATTAAAGGTATGGTTTTACAATTAATTACATTAGCTACATTAGTTACATTAATTACTCGCAAAAAGAGAAGCAACTTACTGCAATTAGTTACGCGTAGTTATGAAGTAATTTACCTAATCCTCAGCATTGTTGGTTAGTTGCACCTTTGCTCACAAGTTACATGTAACTTACGTAACTTATTGTAACAAGTGTATGAAATGTAACAAATGAATATGTTTGCATTCAAGTATATTTGACACAACAGTTTGTCATTAAAGCTATGGTTTTTCAATTATTTACATTAGTTACTTTAGTTACATTAGTTACACCCCAAAAAGGGAAGCATTTTACTATATAGAGTTACGCTTAAATATAAGGGCAACTTACTTCAAGTATTTTACTTCAACAACACACAGTGGTTAGCTATGAAAAGTAGGACCAATCCGCCGCCCATTTTTGTAGAAACCCTTGCCAGATGTTGACAGTTGCCTGCCTCAGTGTAACCATTACAAGAGTGTAACGAGGGTGAACATCTCCAAGTAAAAGCTCAGTACATATGTATGTACATAGTTCTCAGTGACCATGCAGTGTGGGACTCGACCATCGGCATGAAACAGGTTCTAAGACACTTCCTTGTGGAACAATCTCATCAATTTTCTACAACTAGGTACAATGTTTAGAGCTACGTAAACCTCAAGACTAGCGAATTTTCTCACATATGAGACTTTGGAGTAGCTAACACACAATATTCTCGTTTGGGAATCTATAACAGAGCCTGGCGTGAACAAGAAAAGAGCAACCTTAACCAACTTTCCTCTTGCACATGGGGATAGCTTGGCAATGACCCAGCCGAACGGAAAGGCCTGCTGATTGAGGATTATGTCTATCCTCGACTGTAGTGTCATTTAGCGCATAAGTAGGTTAGTCACCTTAAGCATGAACCTCCTTATGGTCAAGAGAGTGAACCCATCTTCTAAGGCAAAAAATTGAAGGCGCGAAAAACTGACAGAATGACAACTTCTCTATACCTCGTTAGGAATAGTTTAACAAGCCACAGCAAAGCATACACTCCACAGGCAGCATTCCTATGTATCGAAGACAAACACTAGACAATCTGAGCGTCGATATTGTACCATAAGCGGACAAAAGATAGATCTACTGATATGTTAGCTCAAATCAGGGTGAGACTTAACAGAGATCAACTCCAAATCATAAGCAAGGAGCATCTTATCCTTAATTGCTCTCTTTATGGGCCTTAAGCCTTTCACCGTCCACTGTACAAATCGCCAGCCAGCGACCTATTTGAAGACTATGCTGCCTCGTAGTTTACTGGCCAACTGACGAGAAGGTTACTAATCTGAATACCAGTGTCCTCAGTCGCAGTTTACGAAGCCGTTCTTATACTTATTCCAATCGACTTGCATGCCTTGGAAACTTCGTAATGTGTCCTACCTCTTAGCAATCCAACTTGTGGAGAACGCTCCTGATGTTCCACCAAACCCCATGAGACTGACGCTCCTACAAAAAATTCCCCTCGAGATAGTACTGAGCCAAAAGGAGAGGTCAAGGACGCCATGGATATCTTAATCGGTAGAATATTGCGCAGACGACCCTAAGACTCTAGCTCTCTCTGTATATTAGACGACTGATTTTGAACTATGGCTTTTGACAGGCTATCTATCGTTGACGGTTCCAGAGAGATGTCTATAACGTGCTCATTAGCAAACCTATGTGCAGTGTCCTTACAATGGTAGAAGAAATCTGGACTCGGATAGGGACATAGGACAAATCGACTAATGAACTGCGAAAAAAAGGGTCACATGATTGAGTAAGTGGCTATAGTTCCTCAATCTGTCACATAGTACAGGTAGATTTCAAAGGATTTAAAGGGAGTAAACTTAGCGCCTGCATTATACACAGATCAGAGCCAAGTCTTGTTCGTAAAAGGGACGTCTTTATTTCTCTAACCAAGGTACCATCTTCAGCCTACACTCTCTAGTGCTCTAATGACTAAAACACCAATAATAACCTCAAATCATCTGCTTCCGTGTATTAAAGGAGAAAAATTCAAACTCTACCTGCAAATAGATACATTGGGCTGCCCCAATGCAACCCACTCAACAACACGACTCCTGACAGCAGCGTTCGATCGCATGTCCATTGCGCTATTAGACACCACTGACAGCCACCGCATGACCTCTCAAAAAAAACAAAAACACCCTGTCTCTCGTGATCTTCCCCGGTCATGGTGCAGCAGCATCAAACGATGAACTCAATTAATCGCCATCCAGTCATCGTCCTGCATTCTGCAAACTATTTTTCGTTCTGCATTTTGTCACGAAACGTTGGTCATGTGTGATGCATGCATGTTCCTACAGCCAGACACACAGAGATGCGTGTTGCATCCTCGGATTGATACACATCTGTTAGAGGAAGGAATATGACTTGGTGTTATGTAGGCGGGAGGAGACATCAACTTGCAAGAAAAACACACAAAAAATCGACATTATTGTCGCCGGCACAATTACAAAACTGCTTCTGCATGTCATGAGTGCTCCAGAAGTGAACGACCTCTTATCTCACACTTCTGTGTGTTATTCCAAAAGTCACTCTTACACAAGAACCATGGTAAACACAGGTTCAACAAACATTCAGCAAAAGGAACTGCGAGCAGCGAGGAGGATTGCGTGCGAACGGCACTCCACATCGCGTTAATATCAAATTGAACGGTTGCACTTGGCCCCCGGGTACCCACAGCCAACTAGCTGCTGCTGCAGACTTTTTCTTTTCTCCTACTACCGTTCGTAGATTAAGCGATTGTAATGAACTCTACACCTTCTGTGAGGAGCTGCTCTCTCCCACCCCCAAAGGAGCTCTCTCTCTCTCTCTCTCTTTCTGTCAGAAAATAGGCTGACTTGTGGAAGAATTGTTTCAATATTTGCATAAGTAAAGTGCGCACGGCTACCTTAAACCTTGAGTGGGTCCGGCATTCGATGTGGCGAGGGGGTTTAACTAGCCGCAGCGTGCTACGTGCTACATGCTTGAAGGGCTCCAAATGAGGTGTTCCGTGTGTGTTCGGTGTGTTGTCACTTATGTATGCAATTGGAGCTGGAATTAGTGTCACGCATAGGCCTCCAACACTCACACACATGTGGTGCATAGCAGAGCAGCATATTCCTTTCTTTGTTTTGTTTTGTTTTGTTTCGAGAAATAAAAATGTAAACAAATATGGTAACAGTGTTTGAATTGAAACCCTTCAATGAATGGGGGTCGTTTGTTTGACAAAAAGAAAAAAACACAAGCAAACACAGAAGGTGGAGGAGTTTCCTGTTGGAATTTACATTTCCAGACGGTAAATAGAATTCAAGATATTATTCATTCTTTTCATCGGAAAACTACTGACTTATGAAGGCAGTGATGCATCGGGTGTCATATGCCATACCATCTCTTAATGAAGCATCATGTGGCGGCGTCAAGTACGTACCTCCGTGCTATGAAGCTACAAAAGCCAAGAGAAGGACAGCTCTACGGCACATAGGAGTACTGTGCAAGCGTAAGTAACGCTCGACTTTAAAATCCTTTTAACTCGGCGAACTAGTCGCTCATTAGAAGATCATTCGCCATACCTATAAGTAGTGCGACAAGAGTTGAGATAGGAAACAGGTAATATACTGCAAATGATTGCCGGCGTTCCACAGGGAACGGTCGTAGGGCCCTTATTGTTGAACACCATGTACGACGGAGTTCTACTATTGGCGTTGCCTAAAAGAACGACATTTGCAGACTTGATAGAGATGGAGTCAAAGTTGTCGCGTATGCGGATGACGTGGTAATCATGGTATCAGGGATGTTTTCTTATGGAAGGTGCCTTGCGTAAAATCAGCAAATGTGCCACTGGATGTGGACTCAGCGTCAACCCAAGCAAAACGGAATTGATACTCTTTACCACTAAAATCACGCCGCCACGGCTCAACAATCAGCTGCTTTCCTTATCCTCCAGCGCAAAGTACCTAGGTGTGGTACTTGACTCAAAACTTAGCTGGAAGCTTAACATTCAGATGGCTTTTTATGCCTGCAGCAAAATATTCGGCAAGAAGTGGGGACTTTGTCCGAAGATGGTCATATGGATGTACACCGCTGTACGTGGTGCGTCCTATACTCTCCTATGAATCGCTGGTCCGGTGTCCTGCTTTAGGGAAAGACTACAACTACAAGTCTGACTTATTAGTAAACTGCAGAGAACGGCGGGTCTTGGCGCAACGGGGGCCATGAGAACACCTCCAACCGAAGCCTTGAACGTTATACTTCATCTGCTACCTCTCGACCTTCATATCATGTTTTTATCCTCTTGTAGTACGGTTGGACTAAGGGATACAGGATGAACATATGGTCACAGTAGTATCTTTAATCGGCTACCAAGGGATCTGGTAGATTCTTCAACCGACTATAGTGTTCTCAAAGTGAACTTTAGTAATAGTGTCCGGACTATATTCCATGGGAATTAGGCAACGTGACAAACGAGTTCGAAACAACAATTTACACCGGCGGTTTTCTCTGAATCCTTCAGAATCTCAATTTCTTACCTGCTTCCGGATACGTGCAGTGTCTTCCAGGCTGAAGTACTTGCTATACAAATCTCCTCAACCCCAAATACTATAGCCATCCTTATTGACAGCTAGGCTATTATATGTGTCACCACATCTTCGAAGCCGATGACATTGCCAACAGTGCAATCAGGAGCTCTCCACGCTGGCTCAAAGGCTCAATATCTGTTTTCTTTGGGTAATAAGCGAGTGGACGAGCTATCGCGGAGGGGTTCTACCCTAGACGGCTCCCTCGTGGACACGGTGTGCGTCGCAATTGGTGTCACCAGGGGAAACATTTTTGGGCACTACCTATCGAAAGCTGATACGATGTGGCGCAGTTGTGTCATATCTAGGCAGATGTGGCCAAAATACCAACTCAAGCGGACAAAAGAACTATTAGATTGAAACCTTGCTGATATTGGTGACTGGCCCATTGGGATTCATGCGGCCTTGATTCACCGATGACCATCGATTCAGTCAATAAAGAATTGGTTTACAGACGCTAAATTCACAGCACAGAGTGTTTCTTGGCCCATGGTTCATGGTATAGAGCACTACACTGCCCAATCCCCGTCAAGAATCCTGGACCATATCTTCCTGTTAGAGGCGGAAATATAGCAACAAGAATAAAAAGGCTAAGTAAGGGAAACTTTGGTGACACAACACCAACTGCTTGATAAGCTTGTTGAGCTCTCCTGAGTCCTGCACATTGCGATTGTGAGGCCAATGATCATATGCAGCGATAGTCACAAAGAGGAAGACGCTCACCAAAGTGTAAAGACTTGCTTGGCTAGGTCCAAATGAAGTCATGGAATTAGTTTTGGAGCTAGCGCTTATCCATGTTGTAGTAAAGGAAAGTGCCACAAGAAGCTATTGGAGGGAAGCAATTCGTCGGTCCAAGGTAATATGAAAGACGTACTTCTCAAGAAACTTCGCCTTCTAGCAGTCCCTAGCAACAATAGTATTACACAATTCAACTTTGGGGCTCCACTTTTGTAGAGTGGAGCAACTGGACAACCAAACAATAGTATACAGATAGTTCGAGAAATGAGGATGGAATCCAATCGATTCAGAACTGTCAGACAGTCAGAAGGCCCATAAAAATTTAAAGACCAGGACAGAAGAAAGATAAACCTTACTGGTTACCCGCTCATGTCGGGGTCATGAAGGCGCAGACGTCAAGGCGCTGCAGAGCCCTTCATTGGCCCTACCTTTCATGAGTTCAGACCTTTTTGTCTCTCTCTTCTTTATTACTTTTAAGACTAAGACTTCCTGCTCCACATGGCTATAAGACTCTCAGAGAGTTTGTCCTGTTCCTGTACTAATCCCAATCAAAATTCAATCACACATACATACGACAAGGATAGAAAATTCCTTCAAAAAACCTTTTCCTACCCAAGGGGGATTATCGCACCACGGGTTAATATGCAGTAACCGCCCCAGAATCAGGTACATTAGCCAGGAAGTCAAATAGCTACAAAAACCAGCTAAAAGCTACTTAGTAAACACGCAAGGAGTCAACTGTGAACATTGCTCCCAAGGCGCTCCAACCACCAATGAAACGAAACAAAAAAAAAGCAAAATCCCTACTGAAAATTATTTCAACTTTAAACGAAATCCCTGTAAAAAGGCTATAAAAACCCCCTAAGAGAACCTCAACTTGTTAATGGCTGTTAACACGTCATTTGGCAATACACCTGTATGCACCTTCTGTAGATTACCTAACCGCCGCTGCCGTCCCGAAGCACCATCAGTGCAGCGAAGAACAGCTCATTTGAGCGCTTCTAAGGAAGTCTCCCCAACGAACTATAGTAATTGCTGGTGGGTTGCAAAGGCACTTCCTTTCCTCCCCTCCACATGACGCGGGCACTACACACATGCAAATCTTTTGGGCGACAACGGACACACGAGGAGAACGACTCCCGATGAAAGATTTCTTCATGTGTGTGCCCTGGAGTGACCACGACGACGAGAAATGGCAGAAAAAAAAACCCATTTGGCGACACAAAGTATAGTACGTCAGAGGCCCGTAGTTCATTCCACCTAAATGGGCAACTAACCGTCCGGAGATATCCAGTTACAGTCTATTAAACTGATTTAGGTTATGTTCCATCTAAGAGCAATGGTATGTGTGCCCGCCTCTGCTCATCATCATTCAGGAGAGATTCCCACAAAAAAAAAAAAAAAAAACATCTGTGTGTGTTCTTGTCCAGTTTTGGTCACATGAGGTTGAACTGGACCCCAAAAATGGCACTACTACCTAACGTTAGTTAGGGTCTTGTTAGGGCTCCTGGTGACAGTAGCTATGATGATGATGATGATCTGCATCCTTACACAGGTTCATTGTATGTTCCATTCTGGGCCATCTCATCATAGAGACTCAGTGATATGTGAAATTGTGGGAATTTTGTTAACTTCACACAGGATGCGTAGCAGTAGGTCTTCCTTCTCGCCTTTGTTGTATGTTGTATGGCTGAGGACCAACCAACAACGAACGATATAAGAAGAAGAAGATACATAATCTAGATTAGATGTGGGTTAAAAGTGTTGAAAGTGCGGAAGTTCGTGTGAAGTAGAAAATGACTTTGTGTTGTATGCATTTAATGTGCTGATGTGAATTATGAAAACTGTATGATGGGCTTATCGTCATGGTTTCTTGGTTCATAGAACTGCTGACCTAAAACACCATCCACATGGAATTTAATTCAATTTAAGGATTCACTTGTTATGCTTTGGGTTCTATATAGTATGGTTGTAAGGATATTTGTTGTTTTGTACTACCATCATTAGAAAAATACTTCCCTGAGTATGATAACTAGAGTTGGCAAGACCTGTGAACATCTGTTCTAGCCTTAGACCCTTTCATTAGATGAAGCTTTCCAACAAAGTCTCTTGAGGGCATTCAAAAGAAAGTAAACGGGTCAGATCCTTTCAGTTATATTCCCTTCATTTCTAAATACTTGAAGGAAGACGGCGAACTTTGAACGTACTTTGTAAGCATCATACTGGAGGGCAAGAACGCCTTTAACACTGCCAGCAGAAGAATAAATTCCATGCGCTTATAGTCAAGAAAGTACCAGAGTACCAGACTATTCCAATGAAAGACTAATTTAGGAATATCCTACGACGAAGCGATAGAGCCATTATGTCATCGACGACATAGTAGTCTTTGTAGTGACCAAACCCTACTAAGAGTTGGAGATCGGCAGTTTAGCTAGTAAGCATAACTAACAAGCGTGTCATGGCAACTATAACCGTATAACCGTGAGCAATCATATTGTAGTTTCCAAGCTGGATGACAACTACCTTTACATTGCTATAGATCCAAATATCTCTGGGGTACAAAGCGTAATTCAACTTATAACCTGGTTTTGACTGACGAGGCTTTGACGACCGAGTAAAAGCAGTATAACCTCCAACCCGCCCGAAGGAAATAACGTGAACAATAAAGAACCACGACGAAGAAGAGATAGAGGTAAACAATACCATGTGTGAGCGACCCCATAAGGCCTCGTGTCAACCCTTGCATGGCCTCACTGCACGATCGTAAGCATCGAGGCCCTTTATGAGCTGTCAGCCATGGAGATGCACGATGGCATGGCCGAGGAGGTCATACGCCTCGCAGACATCTCCATGGTTAAAAATGGTAAAAGAGTCGAAAAGACGCCCCGAACCAATCGGAGAAACCCCTACTTCCAAGGGCCAACATAAACCGCCCTCAGACGAGCGGATTAAGACACCTCGGAGCCAAGCTGGTCTACAAAGCGAGAATATAGCAAAGAGAGGCGTTAAAATAAGGCTTCAAAAGACTGCCGGGACCGCTAAAGACAACAAGCGATCTCACAGCGACACCAATCAATGCCAACAAGGCCCGGTCCCTATGGAAAATAAAAAGGACCCTAATAGGCAAAGCACGTGCATCTAGGAGAAAACACGACTTGATGCAATTGTGGTGGCAACAAGGGGAGAACTGTCGGACGCGGAAATACTCCGCAGAGTTAAGGCGGATCCCAAGTTATGCAATCTCGGTGAATCTGTGACGAAGATGAGACCAACGCAGAAGGAATCTATTACGGAGCTTTTCAAGGGGATGAGGAGGTTCGTATGCTAACACACCGAAGCACCGTAGAAGTCAAGGATATCGACGAGGTCAATGCAGGACAAAGGAAGATATCTGCGAAGCGATTAAACGCCAGTTCGAACTAAACGAGATACATATGCGAAGCGGAGGTCATAAGCCTAAGGAAGGCCTACGGTGGAACACCGAGGACAAATATCAGGCAACATGACCAGACATTTGATGACTAAAAGATGCTTGATTAGCTGCAAGGCACACTGTGGTAATCATAACGAAGGAACGTCAAAGACATCGCCAATACGAATGATTCAAGTACATAGGACTGACGTTTGAAGTAGAAATCCATCTCCGTCTTTCTCGATCCTCCGCCATTGACACCAACTCAACAGAAGGAGTTTCTCAACGGCTCCAGGAAAGACATCGGTCTTGATCCAAGGCCATTTTCTTGATGGAACTGCAACTCTTGAAACCCGCCGGTTGTGAAGAGACCAAGTCATGGACGTCTAGATCGTTCTGTTTGAAGAAGTAACTTGAGCGGTTACAGAGGACATAAAGCATGTAGCCTCCAACTAGCTCGTACAGGGTCAGCTGTATGATCCCTAGACTACTCTGTGAGCTGCCAACCAGGACAGGTATTAAAAATTGGAAAAAAGCGCACTGATACTGGATGGAAACTAAAGCGTACAGGAAGGCCAAGCTTCTACCCTAAAGGAGCTGCCCAACTAGCCCGAACAGGATCAGCTGTACGACGGCTAGACTACTCGGTGGACTGCCAAGAAGCACAGCAGAAAAATGTATTTAAAATTGGAAAAAAGCGCACCGATACTGGATGGAGACTAAAGCCTACAGGAAGGCCAAGCTTCTACCCTAAAAGAACGAAACAAATCCTGTAACTCACTAAAAATCTCATAGTTTTACTTACAGGCTCAAAAAATGCAAAAAATGCAGAGTATGCAACGAAGACGAACAATAGCCTTGCCACGCCATCGTTAGTTGAGTAAATTCTACCTTTAAGCAGAAGAAAGTTTGCACATTGCAGTCCTGCACTTTATTTTTATTTATTTTTGCCAAAAGACAGTCTAGACACTCTCGCTCTAAAGATCCCTCATCAACCAATATTGACTTTGATCAAGACATCTTCTTGCACCTTGCGCACTTAAGTTCCAACTCAAGCATACTATTGTCCTTTCCGGTTTGTAAAACACAAGTTTTAAAACAACCAAACATCCTATCCCAAAAGGACACTCCTTGAGTCCTTTATTAACAAAATTACACGCATTCTCAATTCCGGTGTCAAATATCTAAACACTAAGAGCGGCATCATCAAACACAACAATATGCATATGCATACCGCCTTAAAAGTCCTTCAACCCGGAACTGCAATTAAAATTAGAAAAAAAAAATACCCTGCAGGACTCACGCATATTTTCTGTAAAATTGCAGGACGAAATAAAGAAAAGGAAAGCCTACATATGTGCGTACGATGGGGCGTGTATGCAATGCGCGCGACATCAAAAGTGCACTTCCGACATGCATGCACACACTTAGGAAATGCAATCGCCCTCTACTTGAGATGCAGTTTCAAATACAAAAACAAAAAAAACCGTTCAAGTGCTTAAAGGTGTTCACACAATTTGTGCCGTCGTTGGTAGTTGGCTACTTGGATGGAAATCAAGCGCATCGACTAAATTAATTGCTCACTGATTTACGATATGTTTCGGACTTGTAATGGGGAATTGGTTGTTCTAGATGCGAGGGCGATGGAGCGTGGTGCATCTTAAGTGGACGTGTGTTGCTTTGAATATAATTTGAGCCTAAGACAAAGACCCTTAAGAGGATGACATATAGTTGTGTGCATGTTCCGATTGCCTAATGTGTAAGTCGACTAAGTGGAAGGATGTTTAAGAATGCATATTTCTTAGCTTTAATTGGAACATAAGTTCATCATTTGGAAGTCGAAATATGAAGTGCGAGTGTGATCAGATGTGAGGATTTGAGGAGAAATTATCCTTCTCTTAGTCGTGAATAGGGCAAAAGGACGCTATGAAACTAGTTGTAAGTTTTAGGTGGTAATTAGTCAATGATGATGGTGTCACTCCAGGTCTTAAGTCTCTCCGGGTGCACATGAAGGGTTCCTTTGCATCAGAAGGCCTCCTCTTTGAGGAAGGTTTATGTCTTTCGTCAGCTTTATACAGAAAGAAGCTTGGTTGATCACTTTTTGCATTGAGGAATGACATAATCCGAGTGCAAGAGACTTTTCGACACGTCGTTCCACACTATAAGGCTGCTGAAGCCTACAGCCTCACTATCTGAGTAATAAGGGTTTTCCAATAGAGATTTCTGAACTGAAACAGGTGATTGCGGCCATATTGTTGAAGCTACGTCTGTCAAATTAGCTGTCATTTATTTATTCTGTTTTGCCAAATCAAGATGAAGAGCTATAGCTTCAACATCATGTTCAAATGTGCAGGAGAGTCCGAGGCAGTCCATTCCGCGCCGCGACTAAGACCTCGGCCTTTCACAGATCGTAGCCTTTCAGTAGATCATCATAACTTAGGCCTTCACCCGTACAAGATTCAAAATACCTAGGAGCTCAAAGTTAAGGACCATAGGCAACGCCATTTGTTCACTGACTGGGCTTTGGAAGTTTATCCAGATGAGCAGTTGGAAGTTGACACAAATTTCGGTCGAAAAACCATATTCAGCGACGAAGCTCAATTCTGGAAGAATGTGTTCTTCAACAAGCAAACTGTCGCATTTGGAACGATAACAATTCACACAAGATCCACCAAATCGCAATGCATCTAAAGAAAGTCTCTGTTGGGTGTGGATTTCGGACTGGGGGCATCATCGTTGGCCAGGCGAGCGCTATCGATCGATGATAACTAGATTCTTTTGATCCCAATTGGATGATATGGACACCGACGCCATGTAGGTTTCAACAGTAAGACACTACGTGCCACACAGCTCGTGGTAGAATGGACACTTTACACGAGCTATTTGCGACGATGTAGTAATTATTTCACGCGGAGGCGATGTGAGTTGGCCACCGAGATCGTGCGATGTGAGCCGGTTAGACTGGAGCTTTCTTAAGGCACAAGCTTATGGCAATAAGCCCCAGACCACCACTGCCCTGAAAGCCAACATAATCGATGCCATTCAGCCTGATTTATGCGCGGCAGACTTATGGAAAGACACATCAAATTCGATGTTTCCGAGGGGCGCAAGTAAGCGCAAACAAGGTGGACATTTTATTCATGTTAGATTCCAGATGTAATGGCATATACAGGACTTCTAAATTGATGAAAAACCTAGGCAATATCTCACTCGCAGTATGTTTTATTCAAATTTAAAGATAGGAAATGCTTAATGGAAACCCCTAATGTCAGCTACTTCTTCATGGTTACGAGCGACTCTTGGAACTGTTCCACCAAATTTCCTTCACAATCCTGTCGCCATCTTTGGAGAATTTTGTCATCCTCCACAAGAAGCTGGCCTTAAGTATTGTTAGTGAATGAATCTCCTCAGAATTTCTTCTTCTCTGGGTGGCTATTTGAATGATAGTTGCTCTCATATGCAAGTCGTTTTGTCGAAGCTTCTGGATAGCCTGGTTCCTATCAACTCCTGGTAGAAGCCTTCCATACTCCTTGTCTTTTACAACGTCTATATCTCACATCCAGGCGTGCTCTATCATCTCTGTTAGAAGAGGGCACTCTGACCAAACCTTGAAAGCTGGTTATGCTTCTTTTAGTCCAACTCTTTCGAGCTTTATCTGTTGCCATATTAGCCTTTGACAGTACCTCCTTCTAGGGGTACCTAGTCCTATTGTTCCACAAAATATAGCCATTCTAACAACCCCCCATAAATCTGTCTCATTTCGACACATTGACACCGTGTTTTGGTCAACAGACGTCCCTATTTTATGGCAAGTTCTTCTGCATGACAATAGCTGAAAAGGACAAAGAAAAATATCCCAGCGAAATTCAGCGAAACCGCAGATTCTTCCGCTACCAGTTGCCTCTGCATTTTTATTGTCCTAAAAGTGAATTTTCCCAACGAATGATTTATGAATGCCGCCCATATGCCTTAAGATACACTAATTTGCCTGCCCACCAGATGGCAGGCAATAAAATAGCGCGCTACCCAAAAAAAATAAAAGGAAATTCAGAGGCGTAGTACCACAATGACACACATCCTACCAATTTCAAGATCAAGGATCAATCCACTCGCGCGACCATAAAAATAAACATTCAACCCACCAAATACACACAATTTCATCCGCAGCTACCGGCACGGCACAAAAGTGCAATAAAATGTGACAAAAAGTAAAAAAATAAAAATTCCCACCTAATTTCTCGTGTGACCTTTAATATACATACATATATGTACGTCGTCCTTGTCGTCCTATATGTCTGCTTTTATATAAGAGAAAATAAAAATGAGCACATATTAGATTCATGCATTTGGGAGCATTTAAAATATGATATCTTTTAAGAGTTTCCCATAAGTACAATGTGTGTATCTGCTGTATCTTTTACACATTTTGGTATAGCAGAGCAGTATCTTATAAATTCAGATAAGGTACAACGCGTACACGCATTATGTAGTTCAAGTGAAATTTCCATCATAAAAAGATGAGAGAACAGAAGGCAAGAAAACATTTTATTACTCTCCTGTTGGACGTTACAACGTAATGTGGTGACTTTTTTTTGCTCCTGTATATCCTTCTGTCACGTCTTTTCATAAATTTTTTGTCTTTTTTTTTTTTGTTCCGCGAATAAAGGTTAAGACCAAGAGTAAAGGTAAGGAAGGATTTTACGAGTCCTGAAAGTTGATAATAATAAAAATACATGCATGCAACTTTATTTATTTTCCCAGTAGCATCCTGAACTGAAAAGAATGTATCTATCTATCGGTATCTTTCGAAGGAATAAAAAATAAAGTCATAAAAGAGTAGGTAACATGTCCTGGACCTTCAGACTTCTCACTAAAGGATGACCGAAATTTTATTGCTACCGTTTTGTAGATAGTAGACACTTGTGCTCGTATCTTTTGCATGTTGAATGCCGCTATTTAGGATTGAGATACGGTGTTTATAATATTTGCCCAAGACTGCAACTTGGCGATGTCTTAATTTCGATTTAACGAGTTCCAAACCACTTGCGGCGGGTTCTTTAGTTTTTTTTTTTTTTTCTATTTGTTTACATCTTGTCGAGACTGGGAGCAAATATTTGATATCTTTTTTTTCTTTTTGTTCCTTTTGTATCTTAATTGAGATGCAATGGACTGTGGCGCCTTTTCGGATGAGAAATTTGAGATAAAAATTGAGTGTGCAATAACTTAATTAAGCAGAAAGTGTTGTGTGAAAAAAAGTGAAAAACCAGACTGCACCTCAAAACCGAAAAATTGCCGCACGATCGAATTCCATGTGATCTTGTTCATTTGATCGCGCAAAAGTTGAAAAACCACAAAAGTGACCACAAATTGCTCTGCCGAGATACTACTGAGAGATACACATGATCGGTGTATCTAGCGCCATCTAGCGGTGGTAAGATGGGCAAGATCATGACTGTAGTGGTAGAAAATTCTCGGAGAGTGCGACAGAAAGATGTGCGATCAGTAAAAGATCGACAGAGAGAGGAATTCGTTTGCCTCTCTCTCTCTTGGTTTTCATTGTGTGCGTGAAGAGAGCGAGGATCGTTTTTGTGACTGCATGAGTGTTGGTATTTCCCCTCAAAATGATGCACCTGTGTGTGTGGTTTGATTTTTGTCGTTTCTCTTTTGTTATTCTTTCGACTTGTTGTCTACCTGCTGTTTTTATTCAACGGGTTTATGAATTATGAAAAAAGAAAAACAAGCCAACAAAATTTTTAAATGGAAAAAGATATACAATTTTTTTTTTTTTTTACCTCTAGAACAAGAATGGGAAAAGATACTTTTTATTTTCTGTTTTTGAGAAGATAGAAATTTGTTATGCTTCATAGTTTAGAGTTGGTAGTATGGAAGAAGATGGTAAAGAGAAAGATGAAGAGATGATGACGATGAGGATGAAGATGGGGGTAGTACACACTACACACTACAGACTAGTCAAAGAAGAAGATCTCTGGGAATTGAATTGAATTGACGATGACGACAACTCGAACTCGTACGGCGAACGAAACGACGACGACTACGATGATGATATGTGATGTTCAATGATCTTTTATACAACAGAAAAGCTAGTCTGGGAATTAAATGGATTCTAAGAGTTATACATTTTTTTTTTTTACACACAATTCATATTTTGTGCTGTTGTTGTTGTTGTTGGTTCGGTGATGTTATGTTGCGTATTATTTTTGGTCCTATTGGGAGTGGTGCGTGGTTTTTTTTTTTTATTTTAGAGAGAAGAATATGACATCGCTTTGATCTTTTCTTCGAGATAAGAGTTTGGTGTGTAGTCTTTTGTTGGAGCATATTTTTGTATGAACTACAAAAATGGGAAGTGAAAATATTTAAATGGGAACTTTAGTTAGAGATTAAAAGCAGGAAATAGATATGCATAGATATTCATCTTAGTTGAGAGGAGGAGATTGATGGGAGGCTGATAGGAGTTATGATGCGAAATGTTTCATTCATTTGAAGGCAAGTGATTGAGGGACTAAAGGTCGGTGAAACGCCGTTTTGTGGGGTAATTTTAAAGACCTGTGAAAAAATGTTATCTTATGCTACAGATTCTGGACAGAATCCAAACCTCAGACATTGGTAGAGTCCCATTATTCTATGAGAGGAAACAAGCATCATCGTCAGTGTAATAGGAGTCTCCTAGCACCCAATGGCAAAGCTACTTGAAGCACGTCGCTAATCACTAATAGAAAAAGATTAGGTGACAGAATACAACCCTGTAGTATGTCACTTTTGACCTCAGACAAACTTGTTTCGTCAGGAAAGCTCTCAGTTTCTCAAGCTCTCTCCACAGCTGCTGGCGCTGATCTTAAGAGCTCCGTTGGTTTACCATCAAGTCCTACCGCATTTGAGCTTCCTCGAGTCTTTTCTGTTGAGATATAGTTGAAATCCCTTACAAGTTTCCACGAGTGACATATACTGATTCATAATGACAAATAATGACCGAATTTCTTAATCGAAAAAAATAGCAAAAACTTAAAAATTCAGAAGGATTTTTAGTTTTGTTTTAGAATGAACGTGGAAGAGGATTCAGATTGGCAAAACATTTACATAGTATAAAAATAAGACTGACCACATTCTGACATTCCGTCAGAATAAAATAAATGCGAGCTTAGTCTCGATTTGTAATATTATGACAAAATTTTTGTTAGTATATAAGACTATTTACGAGATACTGACATTTACTGACAAAAAATAATGGCAAATATGTTCCACTCAATTCATAAGATACATTCGGAAACATTTGTTTAATCAATCTGCTGCCTGGACAAATATGCCACACACAGAAATGTGCTCGTAAAAGACGGAGTTAGAACGCAGGGTTAAGTCTTCCTTTGAGCTTGTATAGGAATCTTATTTCTCGAGACCCCCAGCTTAACGTGGGTTCAGTCCTTTGTAATTAGAGGAATGATCAGTGCTTTAAGTGGCTATAATTTTGAATCCAAATTGAATGCTTCTCCACTTGAAAGACAGATGCATGTTTGCCTAAACTATTCTAAAAGCAAGGATCCGCCTGAATTTAATTTTATTCAAATTCCCTGTACTTGAACCTGAATTTATGCTCAGTGCACTTTGCCAAGCTAATGAATTCAAGCCGCCAACGTTTGGCCACTCATATGCATAAATCAGAGCTCGAGCTCTGCAAGGGCTTCTCTAGGCTAATCTGCGTTGAATGTGTGCCTATAGATTAAAGCGATCAAAGCGCGATAGCTTTGCACTAAGTCAGTCTTTGCGCGCCGCTAATCCGTGCACTCAATAAATAAACAACACAAGATTTAATACGCATCATAAAACATGTTCGCTTCAGTCGTGGGTTTTTATTTGTTGTTTTGCAAAAGGTATAAAGTGCATGGAGAGTATGTAAAAAATTGTGATGAAAAGCAAGTGTATCTAGACTGTGTACACCGGAAGCTGCGCTCAATGGTGGGTAGGTACATATGTATGTATGCATATCATTATGCAAATGGGTTAGCTGTGAGCAATTTAATTAGCGTGTCGGGGATTAGGTAAGATTTAGTACAATCCAGTTGCTTAAGATACGGAATTTAGGGTCATAAAAGATGCAATTTAGCGAGTACTTCTTATCTGGACTTTGACTTGGTTGGTGCAGCACAAGTCATGTCAACATTCTGTATTCATTAAGCACAAACACACATGTGCGCCATGGCAAATAATTGAAAGAGCGGGTGGTACTTGTATCCATACATATGTGCAGTTGTTGCTCTGTGAAATGCTGATTTGCATCTAGTTTTGACTGCACAACGATATGTTGTGGAAAAGTTCTTTAAAAACAAGAAAATTGCAAGCTAGAATGACTTTTTTCATTGCCTGATGTGACAGGCTAATCATGACCCGTTCGCATGTTGAGCATTTCTGAATCTATTAACTGGAAATGTAGATCAGAAAGCTGTCCAGACACCAAGGGGTACCGATTGACTTTTACACTCTTACTGGAGACTGTTGTCGTGGGGCTAACCTCCCTACCAATTTTCATCATGAACACGACTGCTAGATATTTCTAAAAGAAGCAAATCCTACACGTGCCAGAAGAGGCACACGACGTTCCAGTGCAGATCCTTCACAAATGACATAACTTTGCTGGGAGCTCCTATTAGACCACATGATAAGGTCCAAGGACTACTGTTTGGAGATCTGTTCCGTCATAACGCCCGTGCAGATTGAAATGCGTCGATTTGAAGCACTAAGAAGGACCTAAGCGGTAGATAGAGGCAATGGAGCATTCATTGCTAGCCAGCCGCGCAGAGTAATACCTAACGACAGTTCGAAATGGACTGTGAAGTTGGAGCTGGCGTCTTTGGAACCTACACAAAGGCATCGGTGCCATTTGGTACGATTCCCACTGTGTTTCAAGTTGAATCTGTGGCACGACACAATCTACTTAAGGAACTACTTGATGGCACTACAATACGCAAGATAGCGAAGAAGCGTTTAGGGCATTATTGTCCAAGCTAATAGACTCTGTCAAATGGCCTAGGGTTCCTGGACACCAAGAGCTATGAACCTGTAGCTAGCTAATCGGATTCTGAATTCGCGTTCCTATGACCTGAACCTTATTGTGGCGTCAATTGGAAAACAAACATCATTTAGACCACTAGAATCATTCGCCAGAGAACCATTAGGACTCATAACCAGACACTGAGGCCTGTGCTAGGAAAAGGACAGTCGGTTCTGCCGAGAGGAAGATGAACACATTCTCTGTGAATATCCAGCACTACACTCATTAGGAAACTAGGGAATATAACGCTTTATCTCTATGGCTGGTGTCCAAACTGACTGGAGAGAGTTGTATGTGGTTTTTTGTACTCAGTTGTAATTCACAGTATTTTTTCGCGTTCGTGTTGAAACAAACCCAGAGTATGAAGAAGATGTAGTATCTACGTCTTTTAGGTTAATTCCAACTCTTCAAATAGAGCATTTATGTCGCAATGTCGATGCATGGTTGTACAAGATGACGTCTTTTATACAAGATGCATGGTTTTACCTACTAATGATTCACATGGTTTGTTTACATGCAAACCTAATATCAATTGGATCCACAATTTAGTTCAAATTACAGATATCCACTTTGCATGTTAGCACCCTTTTTTTTCTATTCCCATGACTGAATTACCAACGATTATCGATGAGAACCATTCTGAACTTTGTTTATGGTATCGATATGGTCTAGAGTTTAGCGGATGTGGCGATTGTTACAACAATAACAGTGCGATTCTCACGCAACACAAATAACATAGTTTGTCATCGGAGAATTGGAAAACACTTCTTTAAAGTATCTCACGGTGGTTTATTTATTTCAGCAAAAATCGTATTGAAACATGAAAACAAATAACCAGGAGTGGGTGATGTTAGATTCAGGCGTTGCAGTTTGGTCGTGGGAAGGAATGTCAGAGCTCTAAGCATATTGTTTTACAACCAAACCGGTGATGATAATTTTGTAAATAAATATGGAAGATGAGATGAGACTTAAGCTTAAGCTCTGGCATTGAACATGCATTCGACTTCTCGATCCACTCCTCTGCCGATGTGGAAGATGGCTAGGTAACCTATTCCAGATCAGTAAGATCAGTATTCGAACAGGGTAGCCCTTCTGGTGGCAAATAGCAAATGCACAGACAGTGATTGATAGTTGATTCTGCCTCCTCGTTTTAGAGAAGTTATTAAAAGGGATAACTAGCCTATGGCACAACTTGCTTTGGAGAGGGTACCTATCTTATGTTTCAAGAGTCCGTTCAGCCCAGTTGTTGTCATTGGCCAAAGTAGCCTAGCTATGGTAGACTGATCTAGTTGATCTAGTTGGTGCTGTCCTCACTGACATCGGGAAATGATTCCAAAAACCTAAGGCGTAAATGAAAATTTGCGTTCGGGCAATTCGATGAACGATGCTCAGTAGGCTCTTCAAAAACATCGACTAAGGTTCCCAAAGGAAGCTTATTTTGATAGTCTTCACCGGTACCGTCTTTACTCTCATCCCACCACTGTTTTTCAGTTATTTTAAGCCTAAGTCAAATGATCAAAGATCAGATATATTATATACTGATTTATAATGACAAATAATGACCGAATTTCATAATCCAAAAACAGCAGAAATTTAACAATTCAGAGGATTTTTTTTCTGTTTTAGAATGCACGTGGAAGAGGATTAAGATTGGTAAACTATTTACGTGGTGTAAAAATAAGACTTACCACATTCTGATATTCCGTCAGAATAAAATGAAAGCGAGCTTAGTCTTCATTTTGTTATATTATGACAAGATTGGTTTTAGTATATCAGACTATTTACGAGATACTGACATTTACTGACAAACAAATAATGGCAAATGTATTCCACTCAATTCTTTCGATTTGGAGTTTTGTAAGGCAAATTGAATGCTTTTTTTACATGGAGTTATCATAAGGGTATATTGAGTTTGATACATAGTTTGTAACATAGAGATAGCCCCATGAAGTATATATATGTACATACATACAAATGATCAGCATCACTAGCCGAGTCGATTAAGCTATGTCCGTCCGTCTGTCCGTCTGTGTGTCACCAGTTTTTGGGCCTTAAATTTTGAGCTAGTTCAATGAAATTTTGTATACGAGGTCTTTGCAAAAGTAAGACATTTCATATAAAAACAAGGTATGAATGCGGGCTTTGTTTTGGGTTGTTATAGTTTGGAAATATGGGTTATGACATAAATATACAGGCAAGATACTGACTCAATTAATGACAAATATGTCACTAGCATAAACACAGCACGATTTCGAATTTTGTAAGAAAAATTGCATCTATAAAAGGGGACTTAAAATGGATAGAAATTTGGGTAAAAATCTGTTACGGAATGGGGAATTTTGACAATAATTTCCTTAATAACAGAGGAATTTCATAAAAACGAAGTTTTTAGGTGCATTTGCTCGTTTATTTTTCATGAAAAGTTTACAGAATGGGGTTCCTAGTAGAATTTCATTGAAATAAACTTTTATTGACTAAAAACCACCTATTTCTTTCTTGTTTGCCAAGGGAAAATAGGCTGTGGTCAACTTGATTATGTAAAGATTGCGACTACCCTTTGAAATACATTGAAATGTCTACAAAGTTCTAGTAGTGACATTGCAACTCTTATTAATCGATTCCCATGCCTCCAAAGTCATTAAGAAATTGCAAAGTGTATATGAACTGCGATAAAACAAACTCGCAAGTCATTTGAATGCAATGCAAGTTCACTGTTGGCATAAATTGCTTACATTTTCCTCCGATACTTATGAATATTTATCACTTAAATGGACTTTCTAGCAAGCACAGGCATATCAACACAATAGCTCGAAATAACTCATTTAAATTAAGGCCCCATGGCGCTACAGATACTTAATATAGAACCCCCAACAGCAACCCTTTCAAATATGACATCGAACTTGGAAACAGAAAAGCAAAAAAATTGCACTGCCAATTGGAACCGACTTCACACCACATAAACAAGAGAAAACTAAGTATCTCAATTTGAAATCAGTATAATTCCAACTATTTTCGCCCGCATAATAGTTCAGTTTCAATCTCATACTAAAAGTATCTCAACAGACTAAGCCCCCTGCTAAACAACTTGTACTATAATTTGCAATATATTTCTGCACACAAAAAGAAAACCAGGAAAACAACCACAAAGAGAAGGAAACAAGAAAAAAGCCAGCAAAGAAAAAAAAATATTGTCAAGTGTAGAAAGAATAAAGGAGAAGGAACAATCTCCCATGTATTTGTATGTCAGCAGAATATTCTTCTTGTTTTTCTTTTTGTTCCTCTTTACAAGTGTATTGTATCTATTGCTTGTATCTTTTCTGTTTTTTTTTTTTTTTCAAAAGACAAAAGTGCATAAAGAAATTATGTTTCGTGGACACAACACAAATGAGGAAAGCAGAAAACAAGAGAGAGAGAGAGTTCTTCCTCCTATCGCAACGCAACTGTTGCATGAGGGGGTGTTTTTCAACACCAGAACAGAGAGATTCAATACTTACATGACGGCTGAGTGCAGCAGCAGCATAGCAAATACTCGTACATGTGTGTAATTTGCCTGAGTGCATTTTGCATGTGACAGCAGCCACTCGAATAAGTGTACCACCACCACCACCACCACCACCAGCCAGCCAGAGAGGACTCGACGAGAGAGAGAGAGAATATGTAATAAACAAAAGGGTCATTTGCTTTGGGAGGGGTAAATCCCATGCAAATGCATCTACACACACACACTGGCATGCAATCTTTTTCCTGTTGGACAATTGACAATCGAATTTATGAGTTCGAGTTTGAGACAAATACTCATGTGTGAGAGAACACTACACTATACCTACTTTCCCCTACCACCACGCTCTATAAACTGGACTTACACTGTGTATGCTTTGTATCTGTGAGATACTCTTTTTCCTACATCCAATTTTGAGGCCCAAAGTCAATGGATTCGAGAGCAGCAAACCGAATAATCAGTTTGAGTTTGATCGTTGAGCGGTTATCATGCATTTTTAGAGCGTATCCGTACCGTAGATACTTTTTTGTCTTAAAAGAAAAAAAAATTTCCGCCGCGACTTGTAATTCAAGAAATATAAAAAAAAAATTAAAAAATTCAACTTTGCAAAAATTTCGTGTGTTCCTAGCAAAAAAAAATCCAATTTGGGGGTTTTTTAGCCCAAAAGATCGAAAAAAAATGTCACAATCTGACAAAGTTGAAAATTTTCAAAAATAATCCCAACAAAAGAAAATCCAGTGAGAACAAGTGTTTTTTTTTAATTTTGGGCCAACACTTTTCGGTCCGAAATTTTTTTAGTTTAATTTTTTTTTTTTTGATTGAAAATTTTTTGAGAAGAAAAATGTCCCAAATAGTGTTCGTCTGTTTAACATTGATAGCATCCGCTACGGCGCAATGCTCATGGCAATTCCTGCGCACAACATTGGATATCAAGTGCAATTTACGGATTATCGACGCATCGCCACACGGATTAGATCTGCATGTAGCGGATAACGCAAACAATTTGGATATACAATGTGCCGACGATTTACTTTACGCGAGTGAGCTGCCAGTGAACGCGTTTGTAACGTTGCAAAAGCTCTCGGAGCTCAGTATAAATTCGTGTAAATTGCAACGCTTGCAACAGAACGCCTTCGAGGGGCTTGTGTCGTTGAAAAAACTCTCGGTCCGTACTCGAAATCACATCTGGGGACCCGGTAAGAGTTTGGATATTCTTAGCAATACCTTCGCCGGTTTGCGTGATCTTCAGACCCTTGAGCTGAGTGAAAACAATATAAGACAACTGCCCGAGGGTGTTTGGTGTCCGTTACATAGCCTAAAGGTTCTCAATTTGACGGCAAATCGTATCCGATCGGCGGATAGTTTGGGTTTTTCGGAAAAACTTTGCGCGATCGGTGGTGTTCAAGGATCCGGATCTGAATTGCAAGTGATCGATGCCAGTATGAATGAAATTCGCTCGTTGCCCGAGAATTGGGGTGCGTCGCGATTGCGCCGGTTGCAACAGCTTAAACTACAGCACAACAATATCACAAGTGTGGCACCCGATGCCTTTAGTGGACTGACAAATCTGCGAACCCTTAATCTAAGCTACAACCACTTGGAGACTCTGCCAACTGATGCCTTTGCCAATAATAAGGAATTACGTGAAATCCATCTCCAAGCGAACGAATTGTACGACCTGCCAAAGGGTCTGTTCCATCGCCTTGAACAGCTGTTAGTCCTCGATCTTTCCGGCAATCAGCTGACCAGTCATCACGTCGATAATACAACTTTCGCCGGCTTGATCCGATTAATCGTATTGAACCTCGCCAATAATGCCTTAACCAGAATCGGATCGAAAACCTTTAAAGAGCTGTATTTCCTGCAGATCCTCGACATGCGCAATAACTCGATCGGTCACATCGAGGATGGTGCTTTTCTGCCTTTGTACAACCTTCACACTTTAAATCTAGCCGAAAACCGACTACACACTCTGGATAATCGGATTTTCAACGGCCTGTATGTCCTGACAAAGCTGACTCTCAACAACAATTTGATCAGTATCATCGAAAGCCAAGCCTTCCGCAACTGTTCCGATCTTAAGGAACTCGATCTTAGTTCCAATCAGCTGGCTGAGGTCCCAGAAGCCATTCAAGATCTGACAGTGCTAAAAACTCTTGATTTGGGTGAAAATCAAATATCTGATTTCAAGAATGGCACATTCCGGAACTTAAATCAACTGACCGGTCTCCGACTGATCGACAACAGGATCGGTAATATCACCAAAGACATGTTCGCAGATCTGCCACGATTGAGTGTTCTTAATCTGGCCAAGAACCGCATTCAAGCCATCGAAAGAGGAGCTCTAGATAAAAATACTGAAATCGAAGCGATTCGCCTCGATCGAAACTTCCTTACTGACATCAATGGGATCTTCGCTACTCTTGCTTCCCTGCTGTGGTTGAATCTTTCCGAGAATCACTTGGTCTGGTTCGATTATGCTTTCATCCCGAGTAATCTCAAATGGCTGGATATCCATGGAAACTATATCGAAGCTTTGGGCAACTACTACAAGCTCCAGGAGGAAATCCGTGTAACTACTCTCGACGCCAGTCACAACAGAATCACAGAGATCAGCCCAATGTCAGTGCCGAACTCGATTGAACTTCTCTTCATTAACAACAACATCATAAGCGCCATTCAACAAAACACTTTCGTCGACAAAACTAAACTCGCTCGAGTTGATCTCTACGCTAATGTCCTGTCCAAGATTGCTCTGAATTCCCTGCGAGTGGCTCCGGTTTCCAACGAGAAACAAGTTCCCGAATTCTATTTGGGAGGAAACCCCTTCGAATGCGACTGTTCCATGGAATGGCTGCAGAGAATCAACAATCTTACCACCCGGCAACATCCGAGGATCGTTGATCTTACCAACATCGAGTGCCTGATGCCACACAGTAGGAACTCACCAATTCGCCCTCTGTCAGTCCTCAGCAGTCAAGATTTTGTCTGTAAATATGACACTCACTGCCCGACATCCTGCCACTGCTGCGACTTTGAAGCCTGTCCATGCGAAATGAAATGTCCTCAGAACTGCTCGTGCTTCCATGATGCCACTTGGTCTACCAATATTGTCGACTGTGGCAAGCAAAATCGCAACAATCTACCGAACAAACTTCCTCTGGATGTCACCGATCTCTATCTGGATGGAAATAATTTGCCGCTCCTCCATCCACAAGTCTTCGATGCCAGGAGAAACCTCAGAGCTCTCTATCTCAACTCGAGCAATGTGATGACAATCGAGAATAAGACTTTTAGTGATCTCGGCATGCTGCGCGTCCTTCATCTGGAAAACAACAAATTGCAATCTCTGGATGGACATGAATTTGGACAGCTGTCTCTCCTCAGAGAGCTTTATCTCCAGAATAATATGTTGACAGCAATTGGCAATGCCACCTTTGCTCCATTGGTGTCTCTCAAGGTTCTTAGACTGGACAACAATCGCCTGGTATCGATCAACATTCCACAGTTTGTGAATCTGCAGTACCGCAATGGTCTCGAAGCCCTAACAATCGGTCGAAATTCGTGGTCCTGTCGCTGCCGCTTCCTTCAAGATCTCTCACAATTCGTCTCTGATAATGCCATGATCATCAAGGATGCCCAAGAGATCTACTGCGTCGATGGCGCTGTCAAACGTGAATTGGACCTCACAGCCACGGCTGAATGCAGTGAACTTCTGGAGAGCAGCAGCAATATGGCATCTCAAGATATGAATGGTGGATATGTTCCTCTCCTGGCTGCAGTTTTAGTGCTGATCTTTCTGATCGTGGTGCTGATCGTAGTGTTTGTCTTCCGGGAATCCGTTCGAATGTGGCTATTCGCTCATTATGGCGTTCGTGTATGTGAACCTCGCTTCGAAGATGCCGGTAAGCTCTATGACGCAATCATTCTACACTCCGCGAAGGATTACGAATTTGTGTGCCGAAATATCGCCGCCGAACTCGAACACGGTCGTCCGCCATTCCGTTTGTGTATTCAACAGAGAGATCTGCCTCCAGAAGCCTCCCATCTTCAGATCGTCGAAGCATCTCGAGCATCAAGAAAAATCATCCTCGTTCTGACACGGAATCTAATCCAAACCGAATGGAATCGCATCGAATTCCGAAACGCCTTCCACGAAGCTCTACGCGGTCTAGCCACCAAACTCGTAGTGATCGAAGAAACTGCTGTCTCTGCCGAAGCTGAAGAAGTTCCCGAACTTGCTCCATATCTAAAATCAGTGCCATCTAACCGGCTGCTCACCTGCGATCGCTATTTCTGGGAGAAACTACGTTACGCCATTCCAATTGAGTTGTCACCACGCGGTAACAACTACACATTGGACCATCATGAACGCTTCAAGCAACCCGTCTCACCTGGAGTCATCTTTCGACAGGCTCCACCTCCTCCCGCCTACTATCAGGAGGACATGGAGGCCAATTACTCCTCAGCTACGACGGCAACTCCCAGTCCTCGACCCAGCCGGCATGCCGCTCGTCCCTGCGACAGCATACCCATGCGACCGCCCTCCGAACACATCTACTCCAGCATAGAATCCGAATACAGTGCCTACGATCAGCAGGAGAATCTCTCTATGATTCCCAGTGGTCAGCAGCAACAATTACTCGCACCTCCTCACTTTCGCACAAGTGGAGGTCCACAACACAGCCTAAGGAATCCCCATCATCCCTCATCTTCGGCACAATGGCGCCCCATTCAGCAGGCCCCTGTCCATCTGCGAACCGGTAGCAATCTAAGCACCGCTTCCACCTCTACCCAGTCGACTTCAGCGGCAGTCTCCACTCCACAGTCATCCGCGCAGGCGCAACCCCAATCACCGAACCCACCATCACCTTCCTCCGCAACAGCAGCCACAGCTCCTCCAGCTCCAAGCACAAGTAGTTCCGGTGGTCAGGCCTATCTAGTTTAACACAAAACCTATACAATTTTTTTTTTCTCTTAAAAAAAATTCAATGTGATATTATATATGTATTAAAGTTTGTATAAATCAATTTCTTATATAAGATTAGTATTAACACTATAGTGTCATTTCTGTTATTTTTTTTTTTGTAAATAATTTCCATGCGAGACATACAAACTGAATTCTTAAAAAAATAAAACACGAGGACTGATAGATTTCTAAAAAACAAAAAAAAGAATGAAAAAAACTCTTAATTTTATTTAAAAAAAAAAAAAGAAAAACTTGTAAAATAATTAATATTTTTGTAAAATTTACACAAAAGCGCGTGTTGTACATAATAATAGAAATATAAATAAAACTTTGTGACTATTATTAATATTCTATTAGCTAGAAGAAAACTATATATAAATTAATTCTTTTATTTTTTATTAAAATAATTTTATTTTTAATTATGTAAATCGCTTAAATTAGTTGGTTAAGTATTTAAAAATAAAAAAATATATAAATAATTGTTTAGTAGTTATTTAAAATTTAAAGAGGGAGAAAACAAATTCTAAAAGAAGAGAAAGAAAATCCTAAAACTGAAAAATAAAAACAAACTGAAAATTTTCTTATGAAAAAATTAAAAAAAAAAAAAAAATGGTGTTTCTTATTGGAAGGATTGAACAAGTGTTTGAAGGTGATGGTTTCTTGAGATGTTTGCCGATACTTGATAATGAATCTATCAAACAGTTATAGGTGTTGTGTATCTTCTGATTAGCTCTAGAGATGGTGTAAGACCAGTTTGTTTCAGTGGCTGGTGTGTGCTCCTGCTTTGATGAGACTTTGATTTCGAAGTCAATAAATTAATACTTTGGTCACGAAAATGTGTGAACACGCTTTTGATTGAGAACGTTATTCATTCATGAGCGTCACGATTGCTTTGCAAGTAAAAATGTTGTTTAAAAATAAAATTGAGAAAAGAAAAAGGCAGGTAGAGAGGTGAGTCTACGGACTTCAGGGGAGGTATATTAACATATTTAACATGCACACAGGTCGATTGGAACACACATAAAATTTTAATCGGTCTAGTGCATGTACGAATGCATTGGGATAGGTGGGGGATGTGGTTACGAAGGGACAATGGACTAGAAAGCAGTTTTGAATGGCGGAATTGTGTATCTTTTAGTGCATTATTTTGTTATTCGTTCGGGACAAATTCTTTGGGAGGCCAAAGGAGGGAGTAAAGGCTTAGCTAAGGTTTGACTTGCGATTTGAAAAACAAAGGAAAGAAGACAAAAATAGACCACCAACAGTTAGTAAAGTTCATTAAGCCAAAGTTTGATTTCTTCCATCAGACGTCGAAGAGCTTCATCGGCATTGCGGATCTACTCTAATGGAGCTTTTAGTCAGAAGGATCAATTTCAGATACAGGGTCCAACTAGATCGTTTTGAATTAGATCAGGTAGATGGGGTACCATGCGTAGTGAAGTCACTATTCACTGAGACCGACGCGCTAAAAGACTATCGCTTTTTGGAAGAGCTGCAGAGACGAGAAAGAAGACGGAAGCATAGCTCAATTTCTCTCTACTTGTTCAGCCTGCGTAGCCTGTCAAGGATCTGGCTGACACAAGCACCATACAAGTTACTTGTACTCGACATCTCTCTGTTAGAATTCGAGGATCTTTTTCTGATAAAAATGTACGCAACTACTAGATGGCTGGACATCCCTTTCTGTCCGTAAAGAGGAATAGGTGTTTCCACTTTAGTTGCCTCACCTAATCTTCATATTGTGTTATACTTATGAGGCTAAGCTAAGGCTTAATAGCTGGTGGATCGTTGAACGGCTCTGCAAATAACCAATGGCCTACGAACTCTTTGTCTCGAGTCGGTGCCGTCCAGAAATAAGTGGCACCGACTCCAGGGAGTGGCAATGAGGGAACTTATTGATTGCTGTGAGCTGAGATTTGTAGTATTCTGTTACCTCGATAAGCTGCATATAGTGGAATCTATTAGAATCTAGTAGAAACGATTGTCAGGCCAATGCTGCAACCGCTACAGTCGCGTTAAAACTCTGGCAGGCCTCAAAGTATGTTTTTTGTTACGTCGCCGATAAGGTGGTGGTATATGTTTATATGAAACACTCCAAGCACCCATAAGGTCCTGTATCAACCCTCACATGGCCTCTCTCTGCCTGCACAGATAACCATGGAACAATATTGGTGGAAGAATTCAGCCCTGCGGTAGCCCACTTTTAACGTCGAATTCCTTAGATTGGCCATCAGTTTAGGAACAGTTTCATTTGGATACTGATTCATTAGCTAGAAAGAAGGAGATCAATTCTTGTTGGTTCCCTTGCGGAGTCGGTGTACGTCCCGAGGAGGAATCCTTCCCGCACTATTTATTGAAGGCTAATAGGAGCTGACAAAGGGTGCATAAAAGTGTCATATCTAGGCGGATGAGGCCCGAATATTATTGGATTAGAACACAAGAACTACTGAGCAGAGTTACATCCTTCGGTGAGGATGCGCTTAGACCAGAAATAGGTCCATTGTGCTGCCAATGTGTAAGACTCTGGGAACCATTTACTCCTTCGTAAGAAGGAGCCAATCTTAGCCGTAAGGCATTGTTGAGATCACTTAGATCGTTGAACCTTTCGGGATGTTAAAATGGCAAATGGCAGGGCACGTGCATAGGAGGTGACTGATAGTCTCCTCTTCTTCTTCATCTCTACAGTTGCTACAGAAGTCATTGTAGGGGATGCCCAGCCTTTGGGCATGCCTTCCTATAGCACAGTGTCCTGTGAGGGTGTTTACGATTTTGGAGAGGGTCCCTCTCTTATGTTTCACAAGTCCGATGGACCTATGTTACAGAGCTGTTGCCACCGATGGTTGGCTTCTCTCACCGCATCGGCATGGACGAGGTATTTAGCATAGGACGTTGGCGCCTCGATTTCGGTGACGTTTATGCTACTTAGACCTGAGTTCGTCAGCTTCGCAATTCCCAGGTATGTAACAGTGACCCGGCACCCAGCAGAGGGTGAGGTTGCTGTCCAACTATCTCGTTCAGAGATACGCGGCAGTCCTTCACTCTCGTTGTGCTGGATCCGAGGGATTCGACAGCTGCTTGGCTTTCAATATCTGATACTGGCCGCCGGCCAGTCAGCTGCTTGACGAATGGCGGTGACTTCGTCTTGGAAAACGCTGCACTAGCTAGGAAGGCTGAAGGAGAGTTGGATGTCCAGATCTTTTGAAAAAAAGCCAGCACCGACTCCTTCGGCTCTGGAGCCATCGGGGAAGACTGTCCTTCATGGTGAAGGACATCCCGTTGTGTCCATTCTGTTCAGTCGAGTATCAAGCCTTTCATGGGCTATATTGAAGTTGTGTTCAGTGGGCAAGTAGTCGGTGACCTTTGAAAAATGGCCCAGTCTGATGCCCAGTGTGTTGTTCCTTCCATTGTTTAGAACTTCTCAGTCTTATTTCTAAGCAGGCAGCCAGTTGTTTGCTGACGATGTCAGTTGTAAGTTAGTAAGTCTATTCTGCAGAAAGGGTATTACGTTGACACTCTTTCTACATCCGATAGGACGCTCTTTTGAAACCACTTCTACCTACCTTCTTGCCTTATCTAAATACTATTACAGTTGACCGTTTTGTAAATCAAAATTCGAATTTGAAAAAGCAACTCAACATCTGCGTAGCCTCTGGCGATGAGTCCACAACAAACAGCGTACAAACATTTCACATGCCCATCAACACATCCTTCCCCAAGTCATATCGCACTTTGTTGTAGGTACCTACCTCGAACTTGTTTACAACAAATCAAATTGATTTACTCACCCCAAATCATTTGTTGCCTGTTAAACATGATAAAATGTTGCACGCAATAAATATCGTACACCAAACAGGATCTATCTACTCACACCACGCCCGGGGCGGCCATCGCTATTCATATGCAAACAGCAAAACCCCGTTTCCAATTCCAATCCCCATGTTGATGACAAGCAGCAAAAAATTCATAAAATATCAGCAAGATAATACCAAATGCAAAATAGCAGAGAAAAAAATCTCAATTTGCATAAAAAAAAAAAAAAACTATTCCATTCATCGTGGCCTTCTCACGCTCATCGGCGCGGCGACCATACTGCAGGCATACGAATATTAATCGGCGCCAAAATTACATTCGCTCCTCGAAAACAATTGCTAATTTTGAAATTCGCCAGAATTGGATGGATTATAATCATAGAGCTCGTCGTGGTGGTTCGCGATGCATCTGATGAATTTAAATGCGTGGGAGATACGACACACTACATTCGACACCTGAGAGATGATTGCTATCGCTAAAAAAAAAGGATGACATGCGTATCTACAGCAGGATACAACACACGTGTGCCAATCTGCCTACATGATGGGTGCTTAAAATTCCAACTCAACGGTTTCCGTATAAAAAAAAAAATGTATCTTATTATAAATTCAACTCACTACATTTCCCGAAAAATAAAACAAACAACAATTGCTCATACAAAACGGTTAATATAGATGTAAAGATACAAGGAATTTCACATAGATGGTGTATGGATACCCATCAACAAGCCCGCTCATTTGCATTCTAATTGAAGAAGAATAAACGTACTAAAATCAAACAGAAAAAAAGATACAAATAATAATCACATTGTTTTATTGCTGCATTGAAAGTACGAGTATAGGTATCTATGTATCCATAATTTCTAATTAGATACGTTGTGCAGTGCAACGACGAAATTCGAAAAGCCTGAGACGTGACATCCCCCCGATATGGACAAAGCTGCAGATGCACGCTTTGTCTAAATGGGTTAATCCACACCTCGGCTGTAGAGAGAGAGAGAGGAAAATTCTTCCACCTGTTGCGCGTTCTTCTCTTTTATTTTTTGTGTGTTTGGGGGCGAGAAGGGGCGTAATTTGATAATAAGCATTCATGAATTCAATTAATCGGAAAATTGGTGACAAAAATTCAATAATCATAGATAAATGTTCTGTTTTCCTTTGGAGTTGGTTTTTTTTTTTTGAAAGTTGAATGCACAGATACTTGTGTACCTGGGCAATTTTTATGGATTTTTACTTTGTTTTTCGTGTAATGCGTGGACGTAATTTGAATTTGATATTTTCAATGCAATTTATTGAGATTTTATTTATGAAGTTGAAGTTTTGTTTTCCATTCTATCCACAGATACGTGGGGTCGTATGTCTAGTCATTGGAATTATTGAATTACTTGGATGTAAGGGGAGACTTTATTGTAAGGCTGTGCGGCCTTACCTTCATGTGAATTGTTGTGTAGGCAAATATGCAGTTAAATTTTGATGACATAAGGCTTTTGGTGGTGGACAATTTTGAGCCTAATTGCTGACAGCGTACAAGGTGCATTGAACTGAGTACAGAGTGCTGCTTTCAGCTACTAGAGGTGCATCCACCTCGGTGCTTGCTACGCAAAATTATGTGCTGGCATGTGAATTGTTTTAGCGCCATTTACAGCGCAGTACTTGGCCAATCGTCTCAAATGAGTATGTAGTAGAACTCAGCAGAAATTGTTGTAAAAGGCGACTAGAATCCTTTTTCTTTTGAACAGAGGGGGACCTAGCATAGGCACCGCATGCTTTGTTACACCATAGTGTCAGATTCTTACTGACTAAACCTAAGCCCCTGACAATTGTCTCGATAGAAAACTGACCTCTTCGAATACCAATGAAAGAGAAAGCCAGTATAGCCTTCTCTAGATGCAGCAGCATTTTCCGGAGAACCTAGGGACCATCTCCTAAGATAATTCTTTGGATGTAGACCCATTCTGACCTATGGTTTCCAGCTTTAGATAAGACCACACACCCAATGACTTTCACAGAAGTACACAGACTAGCGTGACTAGAACTGCAGGCCTTGAGGCCACTCTCAACTTGCCTACGCTAGATCTCTGACGTGTCTTAAAGAATTAGTCAAACAGTGAACTGTAAGTCAAAAACGACGGGCCATTCGACGATCCTTAACCCTTGTGGGCATGTACCCACCACAAACTACATTACGGCATACTTCGACTTTAAAATGGCATTTAGCTCAGCCTACCCTATGAGCCAAATACCGAATGCCGAATCCCTAGCAATATATACAGATCGATCAAAAATGGACATGGATAGAATTTTCTCCGAATCACTGGCGATATCCAGATTTATACGACTCTTAGACCAAAGCTGTGTTTCCCAAACGAAGGTGAGTCTACCTAAAGGGCAATACCACTAGAAGGTGTAACTTTCTTTATCGAAAGCCAGCAAGCCAGCTACTGAAATCAAATCCAAGCTTGTGAAGACCTTAGGGTTCTTGAAACACACCACAAGGTTCTGCTCTGCTGGCTTCCTGGATATGAGGCATCATGAGGAAATCTTCATCACTAGAACTGATCTCTCTATAAGTATCAAGCCCTACATCCACAGGCTTGAAGCAGGGAAAGTAGCTACGAGAGATGAGAACGTAAGGAGGAATTCTATAGAAACTTGCAAGATTGCAAGACAACTATGGCCACCCTTCGATAAAGCAAAGTCCGAGAGACTCATACGCAAGGAAAGACGATCTCTGTCCATATTTGTGAGCATCATTAGGGATCATAACACTCTGCGCTACCATTTGAGAAAACTGCGTCGAACGGAAGAAGAACTCTACAGAGGATGCGGCGATGAGAAAGATGTAGAAGACACCAACTAAGCTTACATCCTTTAGCTGCTTTAAGGGCCTTATTGGGCAGCAAGTCCAATCCTGGACATCTTTTGACACCAATATTATGAGACCAGAAATGAAAGAAATCATTCTTGAGTCGAAGCTCAAATATAAGAGGAACACAGAAGAAAAAATTGGGGCCCATAATCCCTTCCATGTGTACTTCGATCGTAAGCCCTACACTTGCCTTATCAGCAATTAAATACTGCAATGTTGCGGACAAAGCTGGTTTATGAAGGTACAATGGTAAGCATGTTATGATACGATCGGAGCATAAAGATCAACGCCCCAGGCAGGGTCATGCGAAAGTGCAATTCGTCTTAGATATTCAAGCACATGGCAGCGAAACCCTAAGAACACGGTTCTATACTCAAAAGATATAGAGACCAATTGATCTCAATAAAAAGAACTGATCAATAGGCAAAAGTAGGAGTCCAACGCATAAATCACTGCATAGGACTTCTGTTCCTACACTGACGGGTGAAAATTAGCGTGCGTGGTCCCTTAGCCAAAAATAAATCAACATCGTGATCACTGATCATTACTGTCCGATAGGTGCAATTGGCACCAGACTCTTGCACTGCACACTGTGGATAAAGTTATAGGTTCTATCAAGAGAGCACGGGTTACTTTGACTAAAGAACAGCGGAATCGCAGTCAAACTAGACCTACAGGCCTCTGTGCAAGCTCCCTACTTGGTGCACCGCCCATGTTATACCAAACACTGACCAATTGCTTAACAAAATTATGGATACACGCCAATCACACGAGCAGAATTTGTATTCTATTATGACAGTTCCTATGGCAGCCTTTTTTCAATTATGTTTGGGCCTTAACAAAGCCTTGCTTTTCAGAAATTTAAGTCAAACTTTACGTGAAACAAAACTGAAAGTTTTCTCCAGCCAAGCTTTTCGAAAAGCACTAGCTATGCAGTTAAACAAGCAACGGTGAGAGTTGGTAACCCTGCGGTACTCCGATTTAAAGCTCACAGTCTCGGGCTATCTTCGAATTCATAACCTTACTTTCGCACGACCTTGCCACCTAACACAGTTCACTCTATGCAAACTGCGCCCCCCGCTGATTTTCCCTCATTTCGAGTAGGAGTCTAAACCCATCTTCTCAGCATGGTGTCTCTGCCTACTCCCACTCAATGGTCCAACAATATAGCATCCACTTGGGAACTCATCACAACCATGACTTTGTACATTTTCTTCCTAATTATTTTCACTACCAACGCGCGTACAACACACAGCGATCTAATCGAATCTGAAACCCATTTGACCTCCATAGGCATCCTCCAAGAAGATCACCAAACTATGACTGACCCCCTGTCTGTCGATCGTTGTGTGTTTACACAACCGACTCTCTAGACCGGTCCTCTTCGCCCAATTTCAATTTGTTTCACATTTCCCAATCAAAACATAACAAATCGTTCCATCCAATTGGACCAATTAATTTTCTTCTTCGTTTTTTTCCCAAAGCCGATCTTTCAGTATGAATACCAATTAGTTTACTTTTGTCCGGGAAGAGAAGGAAATTTCCACCAAAAAACAAACTTGACACGAAAAAAAAGGTAAAAAACATGCAAAGACTGTATCTAGATACACATTCTAAGCAAACATCCGAAAAGAGGTGTCGTCCAGTGGGGGCTTGGTTCATAACACAAAAAAAAAACATCTCAATTTGACCGGAAAGGTATCTACATAGGTTCAGACGACCAACACGACGCGACATAGAGAAGGAAGGAAGCAGCTTTACCCGTTCCATGGTGATTTATGGTCAAGAAATAGCCCCGGGCGGCTGGCTGACTTCCTTCTTGACGACGACGATGATGAATGCATTCAAAGTCCCTTGTTTGAGTAATTAGGCGCGACTTAAACTTTGTCAGGGGAGTAGTCGCCCCTCCGATGGGATCGGTTCCACTGATAACAACCAATTGAGATCACCGGTGAGTACATATTTGCTTTTTAAACTGCAAAAACAAGGCAAATCTGGGTGGTCACAGATGATAAGAGATCAGGGGTGAGGCTCTCCGTTCTGGGAATACCGTATTGTTTGCTATGAGATATGTTACGTGAACATAACCTAAATTATATGTTATGATCGATTTGTGTAATGTTACACAAATTCTGTTGAAAAGAATTTGCACAATAATTCCTGCGAAAAGCGATAATGGATTTTTTTATTTTCCAAACAGAAATCAATTTGAGAGCAGAGAGCTCATGTTTCAGAGTAAATACTTGGATTGCACTCCAATGTGGCACGTAGTGGAGGAGATAAGCGCGTAAGTGGGCAGTGGTAAATGCACTCGGATGGCCTCGAGAGTTCTTTTGTAATCATTTAACTTATCGGTCAATGGATGACAGGAGTGAAACGACACTTATTCTGTGTGATACCTTGAACTGTAGGCGGATGCAATAAGGGTTGCCAGGGAACTTTTTTCGCACAGACTGATACATAATTTGAAAATACACTCTGCAATGAGCAATCGTTTAAGGTTCGTAGAGGTCTCGCTTCGCAGACATTAGCTTCCGAGATATTGCACAATCAAGTTGAGTCTCACTGTAAGTAAGTATACATGTCATTTTGGCGTAGTATGGAATCCATTTAGACCATATTGACCATCAAATCAACAAGACTAACCTGGCCTTATATTTACATACATATATAGACAAGCTTTCGAGAAGATATGGGTATTTAAGCCTGAAGTGTTATGTATGCTCATTGTAACGTACGGTTCAATTGTCTGGTGGAAGGCGATCAAGAAAGAACGCCATGACTGGATCGATGACATCAAACAAACACTGAATCTTCTTCCATTTGACACGGCAACTTACCACCTAAGACCGCATTGAGACTAAGGTAGGCTATGCCTTAATCCTGAGCCGATGGAATATATCAAGGCTCCGCACGGAGACGGGCTGTATCACACCACTTGCAAACTATAAGAGGTAATTCTGCATCAGAGTATCTGGCAGGGAGAATCGGGGTATAAGTATGATCTGTGCCGAAAAAGAACTGGCCATCTATACCAAAGGGTCTACTGTACGTCTCAGTGTAGAAATCGATCCGTACGTATGGAGAACAAGCAGAATTAGGTGGCCAGAGAAAGGTCACATTTATGTACTTCACGGACCCTTCCTGAGGCCAATATTTCGCTTAGCATTCTGCACGGTGAAAGAGACTTTGACTCCAATGAGCTTGACAGCCAAATCGCTATGGCCAGTGTATGACAAAAGGAGACTCACAAGTCTCATGAAACTAAGCTGCACTTCTGTAAAAGTTATAGAGACTAAGAGGATAGAGAATTAGTTTGCCTCCTACTGTGTGATTGTCTATAAAAAAAAAAGAGAAAGTTACTTCTTTTAGAGTTGAGCAAACTCCAGAGATTCATATACATATCTGAGCGGTTTAGTTTAGCTCTTGCATCCTAGAAATTCAACATTTTTTGTCACAATGGACGACACACTCTCTGTCAACAAAGGTACCCCCATTTACCTAACCTAACTAAAGATGTTTCGCCTTAGTCACCGAAGAGTTCTCAATCAAAGGCGGTATACACCAGGGAAGCGTCTTCAGTCCTTTGATATTTATTGCAGTCTTTGGATGTCAGAGTGCTTCAGACATTCCTTGCTGACAATAGAGCTATCATAAGTAAACAAACGTAAGTGCAATGAAATGTAGAGGAATTTTGGTACCGAATTAGTTCAAGAGACAGACTATCTGTGTCGGGCGTTCTCTGATCCACATCGGTCTATGAATTTACTTGAAAAAAAAGTGTTTTCCAAGTGCGAAAAATTTAAATATTTGGGATCTATAATTAATAGAGAAGCCTGCTTTTAAGATTAGGACTAAAAATGATTCCCAGACTAAGACGCATATTAGGAAGTCACTATATATAGGATCTGCTGCAAAGTCGGTTGTTGGTAGCTGAATGATGACTTCTGTTCGTTAGTTGTCAGTTTGTCACTTAACACCGGCTCTAACCGATATGCTAGATACACACGAGGCAACCGTTACAGCAACATAGCCATGTTGCAAATTGTCCCTAAGAAATAGATATAAGACCGTTTGTACGATTGTGACACTTACTGACATTTTCTGACGAAGATATCCCTCGTGTGACATCACTTGTCTTCCAAATGATAAATATAAGACCGCTAACATGATTCTGACATTTACTGACATTTTCTGATGAAGATGCCACCCGTGTAAATTCAGGAAAAAAACCTGCTTTTTAGCCAAAAAATTTCTTATAACCGTTGGTGATGTTCGACCTCCCACAAGAATGTGGGTATTCCGTCAACTTGTCAGTTAAAAACGATGGTGCAAAGTGTCGACAGATTCTACAATTTGGGAGATCTAACTATTGTCTCATCTCAGAGGCTTTCTTGCCAATTTTTTCATTGACAGGCAAAACTACCTCAATTTAGGTTTGAAAGAACGCAACTTCCTTTTCTTCGAATGAATGCCGATACTCTTGGTTGCACAGTTCTGCTTAATCTACTTTAATAGCAAAACCACAATTAAAATTTCCTTCCTTCTTACGTAGAATAGTTATTATTTCTCCAACTGGTAATTATGTCAGTCCAAGTGGCTATTTAACTCTCCATTTCATTATGAAACTTCTCTCTAATCAGTTCAATACCCGTATCAATCTCTCTACAGAGTTTCAGTATATAACTACTCAAACTATTTATAGATCTTACGCAACTTGTTAACTGACCTAAATGGGTTGCAGAGTTTCCCCTTAAGTAATTTCCTCTATTGCCTATTATTACACACTTCCAGGGCAATGTGCAAATCTACTGGCCTATGACTATCTAAAGTCTATCTTTCTTGTAATCAAATGGTTACGTTCCGCTTTCAAATCACAAAACAAACTCCGCGTTTCGCTTTTTCCCTATATAATTGTATCTAGATACTCTGAAACATACAATTATGCACGTGTTCTTAGCCAATAAAGCGTAGACATATGTATTCCACGGTCCATTTTTTCGAAGAATGTGCAGTCTAATCAAAAGTATCTATAACTGTGAAGAAAATATATCTAAGCTTTCGATTTAATGTCTTAATTTGTTCCCATAGGCGTGTATAAAATGAAAAATGACACCAGATACATTCTGCAGATACCAGCGCCAAGAACAAATTAGTACTCCAAAATATTACATTTCGTATTCCATCGAGATCGAAAAAACGAGAATGAAATCCGCATAAATTCAACCGCGATTGGGATCGCGACAAAAATTCATATTAACTTGATATTTATGGGCAGGTTTAGGCTTTAGATTGGTTATTTTCTTCGCTCTTTTTGGGCCCATTAGGGGTCCCCAAAACCTAAACCACGAATTACATAATGAATCAAAATTAATTATCAATTAAAATACATAAACTCGTATCTCTTGCCGATGGAATGTCTGAGAAAAAGAGAAAAAAACCTAAGCTTAGCTTAGACTTATGCTTTTAAGTCGTAGAGATAGAATTTATGACCGCTGCGTGTTGTTAATTCATTGAACCACCTCAGAAGGAGCAGCCAATTGGGTGATTAATCGTCAGGACGAAGGGAATTGCAGCTAACTTCATGTGACATAATTTAATTAGGCTACGCGCATGCGCACATTTTGGGCTTAGATGGAAAACCTCAACAGAGATACATAAATCCATCTGGAGCTTGATAAATCTCTTTGTGTGCACGAAATCGAGGGCAAACATTGCTACAGGTTTTCATATTTAATCGAACACGCCTTGAGTTGCAACTGAAATATTTTTATATCTCAGCTGCTGCGCTGTTCAGCAGAGACAAATGATTGCGCAGTGCTGCAACGAATTTTGGCCCCGTGGGCTTGCACCAACCAGACTTGGGTATCTTTTTGTTGTTGGGTTTGAAAATTTGAATAAATAGAATATTCGCATTAGATGAATGAATGTCCGTGTGATTCGTTACTAATGGGGTTATGTCAAGTTGAGAGACATGCAATGCAATGCATTGGCCGACGGTATCAAGCTGTCACTGTTGGACAAGGTGTTTGGTTAGGGGTTTATAAATTAATTTCGACACCCGGTGAAGTGGTTTTTTGGTTGTTTTTTTTTTGCTTTGTAATTTGTCAAAACAATGGCTATCCTGATTCATAAGAGTAATGGAACACTTAGTACTAAAGTGGCAGGCAAAAGGTATGGATAATGTATGATAGTTTGGAGACACGCCTTTCAATGGTCAGGAGGAAAGGTAATCTATCACCTAAGGCTAAGTTGCTGGCGTTTTTATACGATTTCAAACGATTTTTTTCCTTTGGAGAGCTATGAGTTGAGACCAATAGCAACAGAGAGAGTTGAGGGTGTCCTCAGGGCATGACTGCTCAAAAATGACCTCTCGAAGCTCTCCTAATGGACTTCAAAATTCAGTTCTTTACAAAAGATCCTCTGAGATTAAAAGGTACCCTCTCCTATAGCCAAGCGCCTATACCTCATCTTAGATAGAAAACCCAACATCCATATACCACACCCATCAGAGAGATAATACTTCTGAACGAGCCACAAGTCATGATCCACGATCGAAGCAAGCATGAATGTTGTAAATGCAGCGAAAGAAGCCATAGAAGGAGACGATGGAAGAGCTAGAGTAAACATTAGTACGCTTACTGTTAAGAACGTTTTCAACACCGTAAACTGAGGCGAAATTCTGAGACTACTTGCTGCCAAAAAAGAACTGGACTACCTCCACAAGATACGGCAAAGGGAAGACTATTTTAGAACTACAAAACTGCTTCACGACACCGTCACAGTATAAAATCATAGACGGTGTTCCCCAGGGCTCTGTACTAGGTCCGCCACCGTGGAATCTGTTTTCCGATAACGGCCTCGAACCGGCTTTACCGACGATATAGCGATGGTTGTAGTGTTAGTACATGACCGCAATGAGGCTATCGGACTATATGACTGTACCTACAACTAAAAGAGGAACAAACTGATAAGGAGATGAATCAAGGAGGCTGCCAGAGTGGGCGATCACGCCGTAGTTTTCAAGCCAAAGTTAATGTACGTTGGCTTGCTATAGACGCAAGGATAACACTTAAGCAAGATCTGCAACATGTAGCGGAGAAGGAAGAAAGAACAGCGGCCCAGAATCATGTCATAGGTACTCTGAAGGTCCTAAACAAGAGAAGAGACTGCTCTAGACAAGAGTTACGACGATACTCCACGGCTCCTAAATATGGCCTAGGGTAATAAAGTCGTAATCATACAGTAGACTAGACAGACAGCCTCTCGAATTATGCAATACTCTGAAGGCCCTAAACAAAAGAAGAGACTGCTCTAAGTAAGAGTTGCGACCATGTTCCACGGCTTTTAAATATGGACTAGGGTACTTCGAACTACGACGCAGCATGTATAGTGGCTCAAATGGTATGAATAACCCTCCTAGTTAACGAAGTCGAACGGAAATATATTGCCAGTAGGACAACGGTGCCAAGAGTAAGGAGACAAAGTGATACCACCATGGAAAAGCCTGGAAGAAAGGCGGAATAGATGGAACAAAAGCAAATTAACATAGAGATTAATCTCCTATTTAAACCCTTGGATCAATAGGAAGCATAGAGAACTGTATCTCTATTTAACGCAGATGCATGGATATTTAAGAATTAGAGATTCCTTCCTCGACTATACTCATGAACCATGGTGCTCAAGTCAAATTTGGTTCAGAAGACCTTTCCCATTGTGTGTATAGTAAAGAAGAGGACACTTCATAGCTGTGAGAGTCTTGGACTTTGCCCTTTATGCTCTGCTTATAGCCAAATACTTGTGAGAAAAAAAATCAATATTAGGTGAACCTCTAAGGAGATCTACACTATCATAGGGAAACTATGACCTATCTTTGACAAGCTTGATATAGAAAATCTCTTTCAAGCCTCGTAGGAGTTATCAAAGGCTCAAAAGCAATAAAAGCAATAAATAAAGCGATAGATTCGATGTTCAAGGGTGACTATGGAGCTCACAATGCCTCTATCAGTTATGAGTTTTAAATCAAAGTTCTGTACTCTATCTGGAATGTACAGAACATTCTTTGGTGTACCCGACTAGTCGTGCATTCCAGTTTTGGAAGTGTGATTGCCTTAAAAATCGAGGCCGAATTAGAAGGGCTGAGGATTCCAAGTCTTCTTTCAGGTGAGTCCACTCATCATGTCTTTATTGATTTCAAGAGTGCCTGTCACTGAATCTGTAGAGACGAACTATATAAGGCCAAGTTTTTACATTCCCGCCGCAGAAGTCGCATACAAGTTCAAGGGGACCGCAACCAAATTGTAATTGGCTAAAGAGCAAGCTAAGGAAAGATGCAGCGATTAGGGAACGAATATGAAAAACTGAGAGAAATGCTTCCAGCGAAGGAATAGCTTGGATTAGAGGTTGCAGTCGAAGACACAACTTACACAGCTTACAGACTTTGATTGTAAGTTAGGATGCCTTACATATGGAAACGTTTAGCACGATTTTATTCACTCTATCGTTTGATAGCAAAAGGCTACTGCTCTCTCTCTAGTTGAAGCTGTAAAGCGCCTTCAATTTTTTCCCCCAAACTGGATCCCCTCTTCCTTTCAACAGAACCATTCAGCTACATCTTTTAAGTCTCCCATTCCAAAGGCTAAAAAAAAACCAAAGAAATTATCTCCAATTTAAAGATCAAGATCTCCTCCTGACACCTGCCTGCATACTGACAACATGTTCAAAGGCTACTGACTCCACTCTACCTGTTCTTATCTAAATCCCTCTCTCTCTCAACAACTTAACAACTTCACTCGATCATGTCATTAAAAACCTTTAAATGATAAAAAGAAATCAAATTAAATATAACAAATCGATTGATGGAATTCTAAAACCTAATAAAACATTGTGTGCTATGTACACAAACTGTCAGTCCGTCCGTCCGCCGCTAATCTAAACTTTCCAATTCAACTGGTTTCAACATTTGCATCTCTAGAGCGTCGTCTTGGTCGTTGTCGTCATCAATGACGAGATACAACAACAGCATCATTGGAACTATTTCGTAGACAGATCATCGATAAGAGCTTTAATTAGATCGATGGTGATCGCCTATGTCTATCGTTAAAGGCGCCCAATAGACCCTAGACTCTTCTCCAACACACACACACACACACGAAGATAAAGGCAAACGCACTGATAGTTCAGACAGTGATAAATGATCCAATATATTTCCAACAGCAGAAGCAATAGATCTAATTTTTTTCCATCCATTCTTTTTTTTTTGGAATTTTAATTACTCTTCGGCTTCCAAGGAGAGTACAAAGACTTTGGCAAATGGGATTAAAATTGAAAAAGCCCAGTGTGCGACTTGAAAGATGAATTTTTATTCAAAATTACTTTTAATAAAAAGTTCAATGTATCTGAAGCGGTAGGTATGCCGTGGATCAAGGTTGCCCAGATTCTAAGCCTGGCTTTGGGGTGCTCGTAAATTCATTAAGAAATACCCAGAGATCGGTATGTGAGGTAATTATTGAAGGAAAAAAATACTCACTTTGCGGTTCCTATAGACACACGCAGATACATTTTACCCTACCCAGCTGAGTGTTATTTTGTGCGGTCCAAGTCTGTGTCGATCGGTTGGTTGTCTTCAACACCTGCGCGACAGTTTGAGGTCTTAATCTGAACTGATTTTGCTTGTATCTCGTGTTTGTTTTTTGCACAAACAACCTCCCAAGATGGCAAATAACTTTTGAGTAGGTATTGTGTATCTAAAAGCCCACCGGAGGACGCCCACAATCAAACCGAATTCCATGCCAAAGCAAAGGTGTATGCATTCACTTTGGTGTCTTAATTGAATTTCCCTCTACCTGTGGCGTAGAGTATCTAGAGCAAGTTCTTTTTCAAATCCACTTAAATTAAATATTTTATTTAATCATTTCACTTTACTGCGAGTCAACACCAAATAAATGTGTAAATGAGGTAATTAGGGCTTCCGGGCGGGGGTCATAAAAATCGACAGACCGCAGACAAAGTAGCTGTGCTCGCGAGTTAATTAAAAATCCACAAAACCTAAATAAAAACAGTTTTCTGTTCGAGGAATATATTTCAGGTTTTAAGTGTTCCAATTGATGCCTAGCTTGACGCTTCTTCAACTCTCAAAGGGGGGCTACGATTTAAGATGACAGCTTGTGCTGTGTGTGCAAAAGTCTGTTCGGTGTTGTGATTTAAAACACTCAAAGAAGACTCAAAACAAATTGCGATTAATTAATGTTTTATTTTATTTCAGATACAACAAATTGTTTTGTGGGGGAATCGCCTTTTTTCTATCTCTCTCTTTTTCTCTGTCTGAGCTTTGATTTTTTGTGTTTGTAAAAAAAAATAGTTTGAAAGAAACATTTTAGCCAATTAAGAGCGAGTTTAATTATTTTATTTTGGGGCTTTTAAAGGATCGTTAAATGAGCGATCGCGCCCCGTTAGTAGGGAGATGGAAAGAAACTTTCAGTAAAACTAGATCGTTTAGGTTGTATTCGTTTGATTAAGTGCTGCTTTCGGAGCGAAATTTAAATTTCTTTTTTTTTTATTTTATGCATTGCGGCTTCCGAAGAAGTCGATAGTAATAAAAATTGGATCATATCATGTTGTTGAGTGGATCATTTAAGAATTTCAAAGAATTTTTACGGCGCGGCGATGAGATTAAGTTGAATGATTTGGGAGTGATGTCATGTAGTAAGCCCCCCCGGGGAGAATGGTTGACGCAAAGAAGCCTTCCGAATCAGGGAAATGACAGATTCCACCAACTCGAGCTACTAGAGTGAGTACCAAACTTGCTTCCGACCATCAGATTTAAATAACATTCTAGTAGCTCGAGTTGGAGGAATCTGTCATTCTGTGGACCTTCTTTCCCTGAGTCGGGAAGCGTCTTTGCGTACCAATCCCCAACGTGTAACACTGTGTGCCTCTATTCCGGAAGTCCAACGGAAAACAGACCAGATTACGTTACGGCTAAAAAGAGGGTTCGCATGATGAGAAGGAGGAGACCTTCTAGAATGAACTGGGCACCATGTTCAACAGAACGTCAATCGAAGACAAAGGTGTAATGATGACTGATTTGAAAGCGAAGATAGACAACGAGAATCAAGGGCGCAACCATGGACTGGGAGATCATAATGGCAACAGTGAGAGGTTCGTAGATAGAAAACCAATCGCCTTCGTATGGCACAATGTTTGAGCACAAGGTCTGTCAGAAAAGTCTATCAGTTGAGATTGTACGAGGTCATCATCTGATAATAGTTACTGTTTGTGCTTCATACGACAGTTTAAAGGATCCCTTTCGCATGCTGTGAAAGCAATCAGGAGCTCATTGCTTACCACCATCCAAGACTATTGGATTGTACATTAGGTGGAGAAGGAATTATAGGTCAATTGCAAGGACCCATAGGTCTTGGAGGCATATTGACGAACGAAAGCAGCTGAAAGCTCGCATCATAACTCCGAGTCCCCATACCGCATGAAGATTAGAGAAGTACAGCTTATCATGCACTGCGACAAACGTAACTACATCAAGGCGATGGCTTCAATAGGTGAGGAAGCTGCAAGAAGATGCGACAGCAGAAGCCATGACAGAAGCTAACAGGTTGTCGCACTAGTTCTATTCGGATGAGGAACAACTGAAAACATGTAAGGAGCTACGATTTTGAACCGTGTGTTCGCCAGTGATATGCGCCCAAGTCAGACCGTTGGACAAAGAAAAACTTGGCGACGAACAGTGGAGATAGAGGCACGACAGTTGGGAAAGAGTTGCGACACACTGTCAGGACCGTACACAATGGCGCGTAGGCCCTAGGGCCCACAAGGGGATACAAGATAAGTGAATAAGTAAGGAGTAGTGCCAGGACCCATACTCGATGACCTGTAGACAAAGTAGAGGCCCTAAAGCCCACAAGGGGTAAGTAACTAAGTAGTTCTCTTAACCGAGAGTAAGTAAGTGAATAAGTAAGGAGTAGTGCCAGGACCCATACTCGATGACCTGTAGACAAAGTAGAGGCCCTAAAACCCACAAGGGGTAAGTTACTAAGTAGTACTCTTAACCGAGAGTAAGTAAGTGAATAAGTAAGGAGTAGTGCCAGGACCCATACTCGATGACCTGTAGACAAAGTAGAGGCCCTAAAACCCACAAGGGGTAACTTATTAAGTAGTACTCTTAACCGAGAGTAAGTAAGTGAACAAGAAAGGAGTAGTGCCAGGACCCATACTCGATGACCTGTAGACAAAGTAGAGGCCCTAAAGCCCACAAGGGGTAAGTATCTAAGTAGTACTCTTAACCGAGAGTAAGTAAGTGAATAAGTAAGGAGTAGTGCCAGGACCCATACTCGATGACCTGTAGACAAAGTAGAGGCCCTAAAACCCACAAGGGGTAAGTAACTAAGTAGTTCTCTTAACCGAGAGTAAGTAAGTGAATAAGTAAGGAGTAGTGCCAGGACCCATACTCGATGACCTGTAGACAAAGTAGAGGCCCTAAAGCCCACAAGGGGTAAGTAACTAAGTAGTTCTCTTAACCGAGAGTAAGTAAGTGAATAAGTAAGGAGTAGTGCCAGGACCCATACTCGATGACCTGTAGACAAAGTAGAGGCCCTAAAACCCACAAGGGGTAAGTTACTAAGTAGTACTCTTAACCGAGAGTAAGTAAGTGAATAAGTAAGGAGTAGTGCCAGGACCCATACTCGATGACCTGTAGACAAAGTAGAGGCCCTAAAACCCACAAGGGGTAAGTAACTAAGTAGTTCTCTTAACCGAGAGTAAGTAAGTGAACAAGAAAGGAGTAGTGCCAGGACCCATACTCGATGACCTGTAGACAAAGTAGAGGCCCTAAAACCCACAAGGGGTAAGTAATTAAGTAGTTCTCTTAACCGAGATATTACGTCTTAAGTTTTCGATATTAAGGTTTGCAAGGACACATTGTTGTTAACATAAATTAATAAAAAATATATGTACATATGCACTTACCGTAGATTGTGTTATGTTCCACTGAGTTTCCATGTAAGTAGAGCTCTCTTACCACTCGCGACCGCCAACCGAACACAGAGGCTAGAACAACAGACTTGGGGCACATCATTAAAAGGGACACACAGGATATTTTCTTACACACACGAGGGGGGAAGATTTTCTTTATGAAATAAAAAGGAAAAGGGTGATTTTTTTACGGAACAAAGATTTAAAAAGCTTTAAACTGGCTAGAACTAAACTTGGAGACAACACACAGACGCAAAGCACCGGATTTTATTCACTGAATTTGCTTTTTTTTAAATGGACGATTTTTTTTAAATTTGGGGATTTTTTAAAGAACTTATTGATTTGGGGAAGGCTATTGCAAAAAAAGGGGTAAGACACATATAACACTTTATTCACTTAATTACACGATTTGGATTTTAATGATGGGGGATTTATTATTGAACTCAAAAGGGGGATTTTTTTTTTTTTCACGCAAAAGAGGGATTTTTTTTCTTTACCGATATATGCCTAACTAAATACCAGAAATTTAAAAAGCGAGCACACATTAGCAACACACAAAAAATATGGGACTTTTAAAACAAATAAAGCACTGCTTTATGGGATTTTTTTTAAACAAAATGGGGATTTATTTTAATATATTTTTTAATTAAATTTGGGCATTTTTTTTACAGACCGAATGATATAGGCAAAGCTATTGCGAAAAGGGGAAGACATAAAACACGATTCAGATTTTAAAGACTAAAGAAAGGGGATTTTTTCATTAAACACACTTTTTTCGATCAAACGATTCGGATATTTCGAGTAAAAAAAAACGCGTGCTCTACTACAACACTCTACGGGAACATAACGTGGATATGCTCATAAAGTCTCTTGCAGGAGTTTTGCTGAAAAGAGAATAACAATTGAGTTATAGGGATTTTTTTTTAGTTTTAAATTATAATTATAAATTTTGAGACTAAATTTCTATTCTCAAGGCTGGCAGTATGCCGTGTATGGGGTTCGAATCACAGAAAATATCATTAAAGGTTTTGTTCGGTTCCACCTCTTACGAGCCTTAGACAAACATCCAAGGGTATGACAAAAAAATCGTGTAAGCACTTTTTCCCTACGGATAAGACTTAAAGCTGAAGGTCCCTGTAGGTCCATATGTGTAAAAATGTATTCCACGCACAGTACCTATAGCTGTAAGAAGCTTGGCAAGCCACGGATTGCTTATAGCTTATGTAGTAATCAGAGTGCCCAACAAAACAACTAGGACCATTTCTACTAACCGCTCAATCTTAATGAGAATACAGAAAGATGGACCGAAGAAAGAAGCTACTGCAGAGAGTTACCACAAAATTCAGGACTTCAAATCAGGTTAAGCACAAGACTCGACACCAAAGCTAAGGATCATAAAACCAATAAGAGTAAAGGCGGATATCTCTATGTTATAGCCGCTTAATCAAAACTTCAAACGCATTCTTCTCAAAACTGGACTCAAGCGGCTATGACTTGTGGCCACTGATATGTAGACCCACATATTTCGGCAGCTAGTGGATTGATTGAGTACTATTTCTCCCAAAAGTTAGACAAGCTGATCAGTCTTCCTTAATACACCTTCAGCCTTGGTGCCGTATAAGCACATTTGAGCTCTTAAGCGACCCATACACACCACACTTGTGCGCACATCGGTGTCATAACACCGTGTGGTCTTCCACGACACACGTGACAGATTCGAACACAAGGAACTGATATTTTCAATAACTGTGCACACACATCACACTGATTGAGACACCGACACCAAAAATTAAACTATTTTCATTTTACTCGCACCGTGTCAGACACCGAGGAATCGGTTAGCATACCATCCCATACACAGCACACTTCTTAGTGCACCGACACCAGCCAGCGTGAGCAGAAGTGCTGTGTGTATGGGCCGCTTTAGAAGATGATAGTTCTTGACATCAGACCGTAAAACCTTACAGTTCCAGTGCATATCAGTAGGAATGCAGTAAATCCTTTTTCCAATGACAAATTCGCTATAAGGGAAACAAGAGGAAGATGAAGCCCGTCTAAGTTTTTCAGAACCAGCTTTGTGAGCTGCTAGCCCATTGTACTGCCAGAAAGCATCGGAGTATACACTTCAGAGATGAGTTCCTAAGTCTTAATATCTTCAAAATTTAATTATAAAAATGTTAGGGCAACCACCTCCCTCACATATATATGAAAGAGAGAGGTTTCGTTTCAGAATCTGATTCCCCGATATCGCAATATGGCCTGAGATCCAGAAGAATATAATAATAATAATAAGTAGCTTGAATAGAACAATTTGACCGATCTGTGTTCATTATGGCAATCTTTCAACAGAGCAGGGGCCAACCAAAAAACAAAAGATTCTTTCCATCCTCGTAAGTATCGTCACTGAGCATAACACTCTGCGCTGCAATACCTGAACAAACTACGCCTATGACAGGCAAAGAACTTCACAGAAAATGTGGTGGCGAGAGAAAACAACACCCATTTCCTACGCCATTGGGACCTCATCACTCCAGGAACAAATCCCTGAGAATCTTCTCTTCCTAAACGTCCGGCGTATCGGTAAAAAATAATGATAAAGTGTAGTCTTCTCTAGAATCGTCCCCCGTAAACATTTCACACATTTGGGCTTATTCAATAAGAGGTAGTTCCAGCAGCCGGCGCCTACCTACTTGGAAAAGCTGCGACAGGTTGCTCTTTTCATTTGAAGCAAGAACTATACACAATGTCTCAAGAATTGAATCCCATAAAAAAGGCCAAAGACATCCACTTGCCTATGAACTGTTTGTGACTGATGTACCTACATAAGTCGATGTAGGTGGTCTCAAACATCTGAATCTGTACACTCTCAATGAGGGAGCGTGACATGTGACCGAAGTCATAAAGAATAACTGCAAGACACATCAGAAATTTGCTGATGACAAAGAATAATTATTCCTCATTCCAAAACAAGATTATTATAACATGAACATGTGCTTGAATCCCACAAAAGCACCCATGCAAACGAGGGAAAAACACAGAAGGAGAAGCCAAAAACATCAAACGAAGAAGTAAAGAAACCTGCAAACCATTCAAGGTTATCTCCAAATGCACTCATTGCAAAACATCGAATGAAACTTCACCTCATTCGGAACAGGCTTATAGACCGAAGTTGTAAATGTTGAAGAAATCGACTTTACTAAATATATGTTCATATGTAGGAAAAGTATCACCTGTTGAAGGCAAAAAGCTATACTCTTCTTGTCTTACAATTCAAGACCAACATTCCATAAATCAATCCATCAAAAGAGTTCCGAATATTATACCGCCCCTTGCGACCCACGCATGCTCTGCAAAAAAAACTTGAAGTACATCAACCACTCACTAAAGGTCAATCTAAGGACATTTACTCTACAAAGTATTTAAAAAATAAAACCTATAACAAATAACTCACCGAAGAACGTCTCGCCTTGACTGATTATAATTCAAATCTAAAAATGTTCGTAACGGCTTTTTCAACGAACGCGGAGCACCTGCTTGCGGAGCACCTGCATATGCTCATTTCACAAAATGGCCGCTGCCTAAGCAATTTATGTAAAACTTTTCGCTCGCAAAAAAAAACACATAAATCGATAAAATACGATCAAAAAACACATTTCAAATTGAACTACTATACTTAAACACAAAGAAACTTACAAATTTAAACCGGAAACTACAAAATATTCAACAAAAATTAATTATTTCTGCAAGTGCTTAACACGACGCGTTATGACCAATTTGCGCGTTAGAGTGAAATTGGAGAGAAATCGAGTGGGAGGTACAGGTGGCGCTAACTTAGATCAGTGGGTGGTTGACATTTAGAACTTATGACCAATTCGCCGCAAAAGTACATTTAGCGGTTATGGTATCATGCGGGAGGTACAGATGGCGCTAACTAAGAACAGTGGGTGGCTAACATTCTAAAGTAACGAGAGAAAGTTACTCGGATTAAATCACATACAATTTACAGAAATGCATGGAAAACATGTTAATGAATATCCATTGCTATGGCCATGACATACTGCCATCAAACGAATTACGTATTTAACAGATATTTTCAACCAGACAGTCAATTATAAAATCCCCATTTAGGTACCATGAAATTGTACTATGTACTCTTAAATAAGGGAGATTAAAGGCAAAGGAAAAGGTTATTAATAGTTGCATCCCACTTCGACTTCTATTTGGAACAATTTTCAATTCCAATTTCCAAAAAAAATTGTTCCTAAACAAAAATAAACATCATACAGCATTTCGAGGAGAAAAAATGTGCACGACTGGGTCGTACGTACTTGCACCTACATATATGCTGGTAGTTGGAAATGAATTTAAAAAAAAAAAATTACAATAGATTTTAAAAAAAAAAAATTTTTTTAATTTTGTATAAGTTTTAATGGCATATATTATTAAACATTTAATCTTGCCCACATTTCGATTTTTATGGAAATCCAATGAGTTTTAGCCGAGAAATAGCCAAATTTCTAAAACCAGTTAATAAGAAAAGTACCGTTATACGTATTTTTAGCCAAAAACGTGGTACGCCATTTTATAGCATTTGCCCAGACTAACTCGAATATGAAATTTAATCAAAATCGTTAGAGCCGTTTTCGAGAAAATCGTCTTTTTGTGAAATTGGCCTTAAGTAAAGTACCGTTAATAACAGGGCTAGAACAAAAATTCCGATTTCGCCTCGAATTGCGACCCTACAGAGCTCAGATATGAAGTTTGAAGCAAATCGGTCCAGCCGTTTAGGCTGCAGTCCAGCGTACATACACACAGACAGACAGACAGACAGACAGACAGACAGACAGACAGACAGACCGACAGACAGACAGACAGACAGACAGAATTGGCAGACCTACTTTTTCGAGCTTCTCTATCATCGTAATGTCAGAATTCATTGTTATCTCGAGTTCGAATTTTTGCACGAATCCAATACTTGCCCTATATTATAGGTGCAAGTAAAAAGCCGTCGGTATACTGCGAATTGCTCTGATATTCTCAAACCAAAAATCCTACTCACAAGTAAATATGAAAATATGGGGACTTTTGTTTGACAAAAACAATAACCTGACTCTCCAACGGCATTGTAACGAACTATAGCGGTATAATGCAGCATTCGTTTGCTTACACGGATTGACCGTGAAATATTCTCACTCAATTACTTCCCCTTCCCTGTGCATTTTATCGACTAGGTACGAATTGTTGCAGCAAAAGCAAAAGAAAAGAAAATAACAAATGTCTTCCCCTTCTGTCTCTAACCATACGCATACATGCTTACATGGATGGAGAGATGGACCTATATTTTCTGATTGGGAATTTGGGAGTATAGAGTTTTCAAAGGATATTTCTTTACAGCTTATTTTTTCTTGAACAGATTTTAGCTTGCGCCTATAACATATGTATGATTGGATTCGTGCAGATTTCGGATCGCAAAATTGTGAAAAATTTGGAGGTTGCCTTTAAAGAGAAGTTAAAGGAGTCTGTCTGCCTAACTGTGCAAGAAGCTACAGGAATAATCCCCAGAGATTAAATTGTATTTTTTGTTTACACATCATACTGAAAAGTTTAGAGACATTCTATAAGATAACTTACAACATTTTGGCCAGAAATTGTTAGAACGGCAGGTAAGGCCAATTTGCTTAAAAGCCAATTTGTTAAACGATGGGTCTGCCGCACGTCAAATGACAAATGATTGCAATTAACACTATACAGTGAACCAATAGAACAGGCAACCAGAGAGTAAATTCGTACACAGATGAAGGAATAGGCCTATTAGCTCTACATCTATCTTTCAGAACATTATGCCATAAATAGATACACTAATCTATATCGACTAATACATCAGTTACGATTTAACAATAGTTCCAGCTAGCCACGATCCCCTGAAAGCATTTGACACCGTTATATAGTTTGAATTTGTGTGGAAATGCCTCAACAACCTTAACGAATTAGGAATAGAGTGTAGAGAGACTGCAGATTCCCTAGCAAGAAAAAGGGCATCAAATGGATTCGTCACCATTCACCATTCACTATGTAGATGTCACAAGTCGATGAAGTTGAAAGTAAAGTGCTTTCAAAGAAATTCCTTGACACAAGTTCACGGAAAACATTCACAATGAGGCTAAATTCAAGTACAAACCGAGAGGTAGATTAATATGTGGCCGAACTCAAGCTCAAAGTCCTGGAGAAAGTAATAATTATTATTCCTCATTCTAATTCATTAAAATCTTCTTTTCTTACAACTTCAAGACCAACATCAGAAAAAAAAAATGAATCAACAGACTTCAGAGGGCCATGCTCCCTCTCCCCACCCTCGTATGCTCTGAGATAAAACTTCGATAAGACACTATCAAAAGTTAAAGTACATCAAAAGTCAAAGTAAGCCCTGGCCAGCTACCATCTAAACGTCATTCTCGGTGGTCGCCTCCCAACCATAGCTAAGAAAGAACCAGCTAGCACGCCAGAGAATAACAACATTGATTCCGCCCAGGCAGACTCAACAGCTTCAAAGCTCGTCTAGACCCCAACCTAGCTAACATTTGCCCAGATTGAAAAAACTGTAACATACCTCTTCAACTGCCCGATAAATTCAATAACATTGCACCCCAAAGCAATCTTGGGCCACCCAATCGACGTGGCTCTATTCCTGGGCCTAGAAACTGCAGAATATATCAATTGAAAATGGAAGTGAAGCTGCTACAACAACAACAACAACAACAAATTGGCTCATGTGGCCATACTCCATAACTCCAATCTTAGGGACACAGTGTAATAAAACTGTATTATTCTAGACAGATCTGCTTGAGCAAGCGATAAAATTGTGTAGATGCCAAAACATTGGAGGGTACTCTCCGTAGTACCTTTGCTAGACGCAGCTCTCTGATTTTCGGATCATTTTAGTATGACTCAAGGAATGTATCGGCAATTCATAGATCGGCAGTCAGGGGTAATAGCTTTGGAGACGGCATCAATAAGATCTAAGTTGGACAAACAATGCCGCAAATATCTTAGCTAGATTGCTTACAATTGCTCAGTGCTGGGTCCCGGGACACAGATATATTGCAGGCTAGCCAAACTGGGCACTGCATTACATCTGGATGGGACCGACACCCCTACCTAATGGAATAACTTAACTAACAGAAAGATCAGGCGCCTATTAGATGTAAAGCAAACCAAAAGGCTTCTAACGACAAGCAAGCTACATATTTTCATGATTAACTGAGGCAACAAATCGCTTTTAAAAGCCTAACCAAACTCAAAACAACATCTTGAGGAACCGAACTAGAGCTAGTCTAACCTAAACTCTACCTTTTTATACGATTTAAGAAGCAAAGCGGTGGTCTAAAGACGTTTCGAGTCAGGATACAGTATAACTTACTTTAAGATCACCCTTTTGGTATTAAATTCTAATAAAATGTGTATTACAATAAAAATCATTAAATTTATACTTACAATGACCGCCCTACGAAAATGTTAATTGGAAAATGTTCGTAACGATTTATTTAACGAACGCGGAGCACCTGCTTGCGGAGCACCTGCATATGCGCATTTCACAAAATGGCCGACCCCTAAGCAATGTATGCAAAACTTTCCGCCCGCAAAAAACACATAAATCGATAAAATACGATCAAAAAACATATTTCAAATTGAACTACTATACTTAAACACAAAGAAACTTACAAATTTAAACCGGAAACTGCAAAATATTCAACAAAAATTAATTATTTCTGCAAGTGCTCAAAACGACGCGTTATGATATGACCAATTTGCGCGTAAAAGTGAAATTGGAGGGAAATCGAGTGGGAGGTACAGGTGGCGCTCTACTTAATTAGGTCGGTGGGTATTTAGAACATCCAATTCGCCCGTAAAGTGCAATCGGCGGGAATGATATCGTGTGGGAGGTACAGATGGCGCTGTGCTAACCTAGAACGGTGGGTGGCTGACACCTAAGAGGTTAGAAAATGGACAAGTTCATGTTTCCAATTCAATAGAGATGAACTCTTTGAGCAGCTGACGAAATGGTAGATCAAGATGAGACCCCAAAAGTGGTCAATAAGGATGGAAGCACCTATTAGCCTTGCCAGTGTTTAACCCTGTTTAGCGATGATGGCCACTTTAGGTTATGACTAACAGAACACAGCACATCACCGCTTTCTTGTGTCTGATATGTATAAGGTACCACAAGCTTATACGGCTCGAGCTATTCAATTGAATTGACTGTTGCTTACACTTCTTAAGAAGAATATTTAGAAGCACACTATGCTTCGACAGACTATTTGTTACGAAATATGTATTACATTATCGAACAGTCAATTTCAATCTAATAAACTTACCAATGACCGTCTTGAGCCCTACGAAAATCTTAATTGGAAAAAGTTCGTAACAGTTCTACTTGCACCGATACGTAGTATAGCGCAAGTTTTTTTTTCACAACGAACGCGGAGCACCTGCATGCGAAGCGCCTGCATATGCGCATTTCACAAAATGGCCGACCCCTAAGCAATTTGGGCAAATCTTTCCGCCCGCAAAAAACACATAAATCGATAAAATACGATCAAAAAACATATTTCAAATTGAACTACTATACTTAAACACAAAGAAACTTACAAATTTAACCCGGAAACTGCAAAATATTCAACAAAAATTAATAATTTCTGCAAGTGCTCAAAACGACGCGTTACGATATGACCAATTTGCGCGTAAAAGTGAAATTGGCAAGAAATCGAGTGGGAGGTACAGGTGGCGTTGTGCAAGCTTAGAGAGGTGGGCATTTAGAACTTCCAATTCGCCGGTAAAGTGCAATCGGCGGGAATGATATCGTGTGGGAGGTACAGATGGCGCTGTGCTAACCTAGAACGGTGGGTGGCTGACACCTAAGAGGTTAGAAAATGGACAAGTTCATGTTTCCAATTCAATAGATGAAATGGTAGATCAAGATGTGACCCCAAAAGAAGTCAATAACGACAGAGGAACCTATTAGCCTTGCCAGCGTTAAAGCATATGATTAGCGATGATGGTCACTTTAGGTTATGACTAACAGAACACAGCACATCACCGCTTTCTTGAGTCTGATATGTATTCGGTACCTCAATCTTATACGGTTCGACACCTTCTATTGACCATACTGTTGATTACCTACTTCTTGAAAAGAATATTTAGAAGCACACTATGCTTCGACAGACTATTTGTTGCGAAATATGGATTACATCAACGAAAAGTGAATTTAAATCTATTAAACTTACCAATAACCGTCTTGAGTCTTACGAAAATCTTAATTGGAAAATGTTCGTAACAATTTTTTTTAGCGAACGCGGAGCACCTGCATATGCGCAGCGCATGTCCAGAAATGGCGAAGCCCTAAGCAATTTACGCATCACTTTCCGGTCGAAAAATCCATATATTTCGGTAAAATACGACAAACAAAAACTTTTCAAATTAAACTACTTTACTTAAAGACTGAGAAATTCATAAATTTAAACCGGAAGCTGCAAAAAACTGCAACAAAATCTTCTATTTCCTGCAAGTGCTCGTCCAACACGTTATGACCTGTTCGCGCGTAAAAATGCAATTGGCGGGAAATCGAGTGGGAGGTACAGATGGCGCTCTTCTAATTTAGATCGGTGGGTGGCTGCCATTTCGAGCTTATGTCCAATTCGCCCGTAAAAGTGCGGGAGGTACAGATGGCGCTTTACTAACTTAGGACAGTGGATGGCTGATATTTAGTACTAGTTATGTGGAGCTTCTTCTAAAGTAACGAAAGAAAGTTATATAGATTAAATCACATGAAATCTCTAATAATGTCTAAGCATAGATACTGCCATCAAAAGAAATGTGGATTTCATAGATTGGTTCAAGCAGACTGTCAATTATGAAATCCTTTTCCTCTTCTCAATTGCATCCATTCCTTCAGCACAAACTAAATAAAAAAGATAAGAAAATCGGAAGTAAAAGAAACACAAATTTACCGCCTCACTTTGAGTAGTTTAATCCCATTTCTACAGTCCTATCGAGTAAACAAATAAGTTTACTCCTAAACAAAATAACCAACATCCAGAATTTCGGATGAAAAAAGCCGTCGGAACGAATTGCGAATTGCTCTGATACACTCAAACCAAAAATCATCTGTGTATACAATTCCACACTCCTTCCACCTGCTTTATAACGAACTATATCGGTATAATGCTGCATTTGTTCGTTTTATAACGAACTGTACGGCATTTCTTCGCTCAATCCGTGTGACCGTGAATTATTTTTCACTCAATTGTTTCCCCTTTATTGACTACGAATAGTTGTTTTGCACCAAAACCAAATGAACGTACCAAACCATATCTATCTTTCCCTTCTGTCTGCATCCACACACCTGCATATGTACTTATACTTATTTCCTGAGTGTGAATACAATCATTTTAAAGGACATTTCTTTACAGTGGGTATGAAAAAATATCGCATTGAAGTACAACAAAATATTAGTAGCACAAGAGTTAGCTGACAGATTTGACAGTTTTCACAAACCAGCCAAAAGAAATTTCTTGCACTAAAATTAATAGCATGGGGAAATTTCTTACTCTGTCGTGATCACTCTCTTCTGTGAAAAAGTACGAAAATTCTCCGTACGCGAACAGCTTTTCGTAAATATTCGTCAAATTTCGTAAAAATTCGCTGTTTTAGGAGGATACGCGAACGGACCTAGTATTTCATGACTTGAAATTCATTCAATTGACTTTGTTTGATGACTTAGACTTCAAAATTGTATTAACTCATTCTTTTTGAAGTCTTGACTGGATCAATCTTAACGACCACTCTTATTATTGAAGTCAAGTGAATGTAAGTCTTTAGAATTACTCTGCATTCACTGATGTCACTTTGAAGTCTTTACCATTCACTTGAAGTCACCAGTCTTTCAGAACCCTGCAATGGAGTTACCATATAGTCGACGTCAATATTATTGCAATATTTTCCCATAGAAGAGTTATAATCTGTTTTTATAGAATCCTTATTTTGGACCACTATCTCTACCTTATCAATAACGCAGCTACCAATGCTTCAATAGCTTGCGATTGATTAGTTTTGACTAACGACTTCAAACAGCTCCAGAAGAAGTAATTGAGTGGCTTCAAATCGTAGTCAATATTTTTAAAGAAATAACCACTGATTACTGTTAGCCAATGTTGACATTTAACTGTAGTGTAAGCTCTGGTCTCGTTTTTGAGACAATAAGGACGAAATGATGCCGGCAGCCTTTATGAAGACCACATCAAACAGGTCAAATTTGTGGTTGTAATTGAGTGTCGTGAGGGTTTTCTAGATTTGCCTCCATTACATTTTGTTTGTTCAAAAATGCATCGAGCCAAAAGTGAGAATCGCCTCAGAAAAACATACAATACAATTGTCTGTACTTATTTCATTAGTTTGGGTGAACTTCAACCAACGCATCTTTCCACTTTAGCTTGTGGCGAACCTTTAAAGTGTCCACTATTTAACAAAAGTTCGGAGAAGAGGGCCAATACGTAGTTATTAGAGTGTCGCTTTACATACTGCTCGTGTAGTTATTCGTTGAATATTTCCTTCTTAATCTTAATATATTGCGAAAGATCTATTTTTTCTACAACATTTTCTAGTCGTTTGAGTGTCTTCGATGAGACTTGAACTCAATGGGTTCCGAATTATCATTCTATTTTGTGGTTTTCTGCTTGCAATGGTTCTGCTAACATTTGAAAAACTTCTAGGATCCTTTAAACTTGCCAGGAAATGCTTTGCCATACATATTTTTAAGCAACTTATCCGCACAAAGCGGGAATAAATCGTTATGATTGGGTCCACCCAATATACTTATAGTTCACTTATGTGCCTAAATTTGGGAATAAAATACTTAGCAAACTTTTTAAAATGTTTCCACATAAATGCATATTACTTAAGCAAAAATTTTACTTTTTTTTGTCAGTCTATGTATGTAAGTGTGGGTGCCGTGGCTCAGTGGTTAGTGCGTTGGACTACTGCGCTAGTGGTTCCAAGTTAAAATCCAGAAAAATACCATCAAAAGTTTTTTCACGGCCCCACCTCTTCCGAGTGTCTGACAAACATTCAAGAGTATAACTGTCATGAGAAAGCTTTTCTTCTATTCTTACGGCATAAAACTGTAGGTCCCTTCTGTACATGCAGAAATGTATACCATGCACAACATGTACAGTCGTGAGAAGCTAGGTCTTGGCCCTCTATGGGCTGCTAACGGCCTATTATTTATTTAAAAAATACATATTGTATGAAAGAACGTGTAGAAATGCCGTTGATCCTAAGTCAATAATGTTTCGTAATTGGTTACAAATTTACTTGCAGTGGTCTGTTTGCTTCGATGCAAAGAATGGGGATATTCCGAACTATAGGCCTACATTTTGAGGTAATGCCCAACATATGGAACGTCAAACGATTTTTTGACAGTTTGCACATTGCCTTTAAAGGAAGGGAGAATTTTCTTATCTTCAAATCCAGTCCACTACTTCAAAAAGAAAATTGTCAAAATTGAATCTTTCGACCTGTAGGGGGATTTGCTTGTCATCTGGTCGATTTGACACAAGTAAGGAACTTGTTATCTTCAGTCAATCGAAGCTTGACGCTCTAAACATTGCACAATAATACCGAAGTCGTTGAAATCTTTCAACACCGCCAAATTGTGCATCGAAATCTCCCCTGTCTTTACCTACACACTCTTCATAGAAAAGATAATCTGCTCAGAATTGTTCATAGGTACATTCCAAACTACCCTAATAAATATCAGGCTGTGGGTGTGGCTGCCAATTGTTGAAAGTAATAAGAACTTTAATCAATATTTAAGAAATATCTTGAAATTTGGTTTCTTTCTTAAAGTGAAGTTGCCTCTAAAGAATGCTTTATTTTTTCATCCATAGTTCATAAGTATTTATTCAGTATTTATACAAAATTCTTTGTTTCGTAAGTAGAAAGTTCTCTTTAAAAACATAACTTTCATTCGAAATAGAGGTGTACGAATATAAATTTTGCGTACTGTTGTTACCTTCCTCAGGGGAAATTAAAATGCGGCGAGATATGTTGCATTTGCACTCAAGTTTTTTTTAAAGATACCGCTGCCACATAAAGAACATAAGAATGCAATAAAAAATGATCTCCTAGCTGTTATTTTTCGTTTGTACTTTTTATGTGTTTTCGCACTCAATCAAAGATACAATGAAGGGGGAACTATTTGCAGAAGAAAATTACACACTCAATTCGCACAGAATAAATGCAGTTTTATAACGGTAAGTTCCTTATGCATATGTATAAACTTTATAGCTCATTGTGGAACTACATAAAAAACTGAGTGGAAGGAAAATAGAATCACTCAAAAGGTGGATTGTATTTGTGTGCAATTTGTGTTTCCTTTACTTTCGATTTTCTTAATATGGTTCATTCGGATAAGCGACATTGAAGGAAGGTTTGTATTTTTGTATACGGAACTCAAGCATGGATTGAATATGTTTTGATGGCAATAATCTAAGGAACTAGGATTTAATATCCATTCAAATGATTTCCAGGTAAGTATGCACATATAGGTCTGCCATTTAATCCAATTAACTTTCTCTCGTTACTTTAGAAGAAGTTCCCACATAACAAGTACTAAATATCAGCCACCCACTGTTCTAAGTTAGCAAAGCGCCATCTGTACCTCCCGCACTTTTACAGGCGAATTGGACATAAGCTCGAAATGGCAGCCATCCACCGATCTAAATTAGAAGAGCGCCATCTGTACCTCCCACTCAATTTCCTGCCAATTGCAGTTTTACGCGGGAATTGGTCATAACGTGTTGGACGAGCACTTGCAGGAAATAGAAGATTTTGTTGAAGTTTTTTGCAGTTTCCGGTTTAAATTTATGAATTTCTCAGTCTTTAAGTAAAGTAGTTTAATTTGAAAAGTGTTTGTTTATCGTATTTTACCGAAATATATGGATTTTTTGATCGGAAAGTGATGCGTAAGTTGCTTTAGGTTTCGCCATTTGTGAACATGCGCTGCGCATATGCAGGTGCTCCGCGTTCGCTAAAAAAAATCGTCACGAACTTTTTCCAATTAAGATTTTCGTAGGGCTCAAGACGGTCATTGGTAAGTTTAATAGATTGAAATTGAATACATATTTCGTAACAAATAGTCTGTCGAAGCAGAATATGTAACTTGCGTGTGTTTCTAAATATTCTTAAGAAGTAGGTAGGTAATCAACAGTATGGTCAATAGAAGAGGTCGAACCGTATAAGATTGTGGTACCGAATACATATCAGACTCAAGAAAGCGGTGATGTGCTGTGTTATGTTAGTCATAACCTAAAGTGACCATCATCGCTAAACAGGGTTAAACACTGGCAAGGCTAATAGGTGCTTCTATCCTTATTGACTTCTTTTGGGGTCTCATCTTGATGTACAATTTCGTCAGGTGCTCAAAGAGATCATCTATTGAATTGGAAACATGAACTAGTCCATTTTCTAAGAACCTCTTAAGAGTCAGCCACCCACCGTTCTAGGTTAGCACAGCGCCATCTGTACCTCCCACACGATATCATTCCCGCCGATTGCACTTCACGGGCGAATTCGAAGTTCTAAATGCCCACCGCTCTAAGCTTGTACAACGCCATCTGTACCTCCCGCTCGATTTCCCTCCAATTTCACTTTTACGCGCAAATTGGTCATATCATAACGCGTCGTTTTGAGAAATAATTAATTTTTGTTGAATATTTTGCAGTTTCCGGGTTAAATTTGTAAGTTTCTTTGTGTTTAAGTATAGTAGTTCAGTTTGAAATATGTTTTTTGATAGTATTTTATCGATTTATGTGTTTTTTTCGGGCGGAAAGATTTGCGCAAATTGCTTAGGCGTCGGCCATTTTGTGAAATGCGCGTATGCAGGTGCTCCGCAAGCAGGTGCTCCGCGTTCGTTAAATAAATCGTTAAGAACATTTTCCAATTAACATTTTCGTAGGGCGGTCATTGTAAGTATAAATTTAATGATTTTTAATGTAATACACATTTTATTAGAATCTAATACCAAAAGGGTGCTCTTATAGTAAGTAATACTCTATACTGACTCGAAACGTCTTTAGACCACCGCTTTGCTTCTTAAATTGTATAAAAATGTAGAGTTTAGGTTAGACTGGGTCTGGTTCGGTGCTGCAAGATGTTGTTTTGAGTTTTGTTAGGCTTTTAAAAGCGATTTGTTGCCTCAGTCAATCATGAAAATATGTAGCTTGCTTGTCGTTAGAAGCCTTTTGGTTTGCTTTACATCTAATAGACGCCTGATGTTTCTGTTCGATGTGTACGTAATTAAGTAATTCCATCACGATTGTTTGTGCTTTGGTAATCATGCGAAGATTCATATTTTGTTTTAGGTAGGGGTGTCGGTCACATCCAGATGTAATGCAGTGCCCAGTTTGGCTAGCCTGCAATATCTCTGTGTCCCGGGACCCAGCACTGAGTATCTGTAAGCAATCTAGTTTTGCGGCATTGTTTGTCCAACTTAGATCTTTTTGTTGCCGTTTCCAAAGCTATAACCCCTGACTGCAGATCTATAAATAGCCAATAGGTTCCTCTAATCATACTACAATGATACGAAAGGCAGAGAGCTGCTACGGAGAGTACCCTCCAATGTTTTGGCATCTACACAATGTTATCGCTTGCTCAAGCATATCTGTCTAGAATAATACAGTTTTATTTGATCTGTCTAGAAGGACTAAGAAGGTGCGCATTGACGAAGAGAAGCTTTGATTGTTTTACGGTGGGTATATGTCCACCTGCTGTTGTATTATCCAACTCGAGCATTACTTCTTTGGTCCAAGATATGAATAGGGTTGCCTTTGATTTCTCGGCTGAGAGGGTTTGGGTACGGTAGCTGAAAAAGCGCCTTAGGTTGTGTAAAAAATAAATATCAGGCCGTAAGCAGTCCATAGAGGGACAAGACCTAGCTTCTCACAACTGTACATGTTGTGCTATACATTTCTGCACATACAGAAGGGACCTACAGTTTTACCGTACCGTATCCGAAGGGCAGAGGGGTTTTGAGAAGCTTTCTCATGACAGAAATACTCTTGAATGTTTGCCAGACACTCGGAAGAGGTGGGGCCGTGAAAAAAACTTTTGATGGTATTTTTCTGGATTCGAATATGGAACCCCTTGCGCAGTAGTCCAACGCACTAACCACTGTGCCACGGCACCTACTACCATAGGCTGTATAGATTCGAGTTAATTGCTGTTTAAATTTCTTGTTTCGCTTGTTGCAGTCATTCGCATATAAAATTATGTTCACGTTATCGGGAAATGCTGTTGTAGGAACTATGATGTTTCGTACGAGTCCAAAAGTTGGGTTGTGAGGTGAAGGTTGCTATCGGAACAATCAAGGACAGAAATGCAGCTGTTTCGGCAGGGTGAGTCCACAGGAATAGCGGAGTAAGTGATGAAGGATGAGACGAGCAGCTGAACAGGTGAACGGTGTTGTGTAGTCCAGGCATTGATGGATAATGCTTTCGCATAAACGATATATTTTGCCGTTTAGAAAAGAGTTCCACCTTGATCTCAGCTGTAACAATGTCGATGTGGGTCATCTGGGGAGGCTTTCTTCGTTTATATGTATGTTTGGGAGGAGGGGGCCACTCAGAATGATGCTATTATCGCGACGGTTTAGTGCAGTGCTGTCTAAATGTTAAAGAAACGCGTTTTGGGCATAAGGCAGGTGTGCAGCCAGTATTTGAGGATTCGAAGAGACGAGTTGAGGATATCATGAAGCAAAATGGCGTGACTTACCGCGTCAAAAGCCTTTTACAAGTCCTTGGTGTATGCCCTGGCTTAGGCTCTTGCTTATCTGAATGTTATCGTGCTTAGGGCCGATGTGTTTCAGTTATGTTTGGTGGAAACCATGCTGGTGGTTTGCTAGTAGTAGGCTGGATGGAAGTTTTAGAAGAAGGAGTGCTTTTAGCGTTTTGGTTACACAGGTGATAGGAGCGAGATTAGGCAGTATGCTTTCCCCTTGATCAATAGGTTTTTCAAGTTTTATTCTCCCTACTGGTTTGTATGGTATACATACATATGTATGGATATAAATTGCTGTTAATCAAATACTTTATCTACTAGTAGCGCTTTTGTTAAAGAAAACTACCTTGCACAAAAGTATTTCTAATATGTATAAGCGTTGTATTTGCTTTGTTCAGTGACTCTGCACTGCACAGTCCAGCACATGATTTGCTGTACTTGCTTTTATGGCAGAGCATATTCGAAAGGACTGTCATAAACGAAAATTGTGTTTGACAACTGAATACTTTTGAGTGCTAACAAGAAAAATGCTTTGAGACATAAGGTCCGTTCGCGTACCCTCCTAAAACAGTGAATTTTTACGAAAATTTACGACTTTTTACGAAAAGCTGTTCGCGTACGGAGAATTTTCGTAGTTTTTCGCAGAAGAGAGCGCTCACGAGAGAGTAAGAAATTTCCCAATGCTACGAATTTTAGTGCAAGAAATTTCTTTGGGCTAGTTTATGAAAACTGTCAAAGCTGTCAAACCAGTGTATTTTCAACTTTTTTTTGTTCACCCTTTCGTTTACTTTTTCGTAATTTGCTGAATGTTGCTCCCACTCTTCGAAATTTGATAATCTACAAATTTTTGTGCAAAAAGTACGCGAACGGACCTATTTTGACTGATTTTCTGTTCTAATCTGTTCTGACAGTCTCCACAAACTTGTACTGTTCTGTTCTGTGCTGTGCTACAATTTTCAGTCACTGAACAAAGCTATTGCTACCTTTTCTTAAAAACCGCTTTTGTTTCAAATATTTCAACATCCCTCTTCCCTCTTTTTCAGCAAAATCCCTGCAAGCATTCAACGACTTACGCCCATTGGAAGTGATGTAAGAGAGCATGTGTCTTGTTTGTAAATGACAATCGCGATCGTACGGCTTAAAAAAGTGAGCTTATTTAAAAAAAATCCCTTGTTGTGCTAAAATTCCATTTTTCCATATCAAAATCCCCAAATTAAAAATCTCTACGAAACCCCATGAATCAGCTTTAGTTTTCGGTTAAAATCAGTGAAAAAAAAAAATAAATAAAAAAAAGTCCCCACCTCTTTAGAAAAATCCCCCTTTTTCAGTTTTTCAATCCAAAGTGAAAGTTTTGTGTAGAAATCGCGTGTGAAGTGATAAAGTTTACTGCCTTCAGTAAGAAAAGGTCTCGTTTTAGAATAAAATCCCGTAAAATAAAAATCCCCCTTGATAAAAAAAAATCCCCCTTTTCAGAAAAATCTCAAGAAAAATGTCCTGAATCGGTCTTAGTGTTTGTTCATAATTTAAAAAATCCCCATAAAAAAATCCCCCCGTTTTTAGAAAAATCCCCATATTCTCTTTTATAATTTTTACATCCAAAATTGTCTTTGAAAGTCTTGTGTTGAAAAAAGCCTCTTTAAGGCAAAAAAAATCCCCTAGAAAAAAATCCCCAAATTTTTAAAAATCTGCCTCGAAGTGAATAAAGTGTTTCCCTCTTCAGGAAGTGTGCAGTCTCAGTTCTTTCTACAAAATCCCCTTAAATCTTTTCCCCACAAATCTAGTGTTGCCTTGTGAAAAAGTGCGAATCATTTTTATTAAATGTCTCACCCTGCCTTAGTGTATCTGTTGTGCCAGTGTCCGGCATTCGGTTCGCGATCGCGGGTGTTAAGAGCGCTCTTCTTACATGGAAATTTCTGTGGGACGTTACTCAACAGTGAGGTAAGTGTATATGTATTTTTATATTCGTATCATGTATTCCACTGAATTCTTTTGGGAACACTGTGGACGTTAAGCTTTGAGTTAGTTTTTGGGGTCTGATTGATAGGGGGTTAGTCTATGACCATGTACTAAATCGCTTCTTCTCTCAAAATGCATCTGAATTCCTTGCTAAACGCTTCACCACCTGTGAAACATTCATGGTCTCATAATAAGTCACGTACGACTAACCGCCGAATTGATATTTTGTTCCCTCTGGCTCCCAGCCAGCGCCAGATGGTCTACTTGTTCGTTCAATTATAAAAAAGCAATTTGAAGAACCGATGGAAGCTACTAGCAAAGTAGCCACTATTGCTGTTACACACAGCACTTAACCGCACACTTAAGATGCCCATGTTGAGCATCATTCTATCATCTCTCGCTGGGTGCATTCCTCTTTCGAGACTACCTTCAATCTAATTATGGATTTTCAGTGTACAAGTCCTCCTCTACTACTGTTACACGACAACGACGACGACAAATCTGTACCAACTTTCTTTGGGCTCCTCGCTCTAACCTGAGCTATCATCACATTATGGTTGTGTCATTGTGTCGTCGGCCGTCCTCCTTGGAGCTCAACCAAGAACAACAGAAACCATTGCATGCCCACAACTCAAGATCAAGAGACTATGATGGAAATTCTTCTTCTTCTTCTTCTTCCTCTTGTTATTCTATGGAAATGCGACTCCTAATTACGGAACACTCAAATCTCTGCTCTAGCTCCGAAGAGAAAGAGATGATGCATTAAATGGTTACGACGACGACGTCAACGAAAAGTTTAGGAATTCTTTTGGGATGGGTTCTTGTGTGTGAGGCTCACAAGAAAGCCTCATCTATAGGTGTTCTTCTTGTTTTTGGTGCTCGACGAGCTCTTCAACATCATCAAGCTGCACTTCAGAGCAAGTGTGTGACTGAGAGTGTGTATGTTCCTCAGGAGGGAGGGCTTGAAGAGGAATCAGGTGTCGGAATTGGCAGGCTGGGGAATGTGAAATGGGTGGATGGATGGTGCAGTAGTTTAATGATTTCTCCTTGCCGTATGGAGTATGTAGTATCTTTTGCGCTTTCATATTTCTCAGATGAGACGAGCAGGCACAATGGCATTGCGATGCCTAACCTGGTGGCTCTTCAATTAGAATGGATTGAATGCAAAATGATGTGAGAAGAAGCTCATTGCACTCGACTGCGGAAGTTGGATGTATCTTTTAAGTGTGTGAGGAGCGTTGAGATGCACATTGATAGGTTTTTTTTCGTTTTGTTTTGATGCAATTGGAATTTATTTGCATTTTTTAGTTACTAATTGAACGGAATGGATAATGAGGTGACTTTAGATTGACGATTTGCTGATGATGGGAAGTACAATTGAGGTTTAGATCTCACAGTCTTTAGCAGGCTTTAGGCTATACAAAGTTTTACTCTATCGTTGATAGGAAGCCAATAGTTGGTATGGCCTTTCGCCAAATTACCCTCATCAATAGATGGTATCTTATGCAATGGTTTTTTGAAAGAACCATTCTCCAAGCCTTCGATTGTATCTGACACTATACCTACTCTCGAAGCTGGGAAAACTATGCCTGGTCACAGAAGCATTGAGGGGAATGAGCTAGCAAGACAGGTATCGGCCCGACACCCTATATAAGACATGAGTCATGAGCAGCTGTCTCTGCTGCGAAAGGCCAACCAGATAGCGATTTCAGTTTTGCCAAAAGTTTCGGTCGTATTCGTGGAGTCGTGGGCTTATTACTTTGGAATACTAAGAATATATCGGCACTGTCTAAATGGTCTAGCATTACAGGTAAATTGTGTCTCCGTCTAATGCAAGTTCTTCTAAACTCTTCATTGGATGTTATTTGGAACTCCAATCCTTGGTGTTGTTATAGACAGTCCTACTATCATACCTGCTTGCTGCTTCTTCAGCCTTGAGGCTATCGTGTCGATATACTTAGTTGTCTCATGTCTTACACTACGTTGCACGTTCTCTCTGTTGAGGCCACTACAATCTGAGCCTCGACTTCTGTATGTACATCAATCTGTCTCCAGGTGTCCTCCGTAGCAGGAAGCAAGCTATTCATCCTTTTCTGCTAGCAATTTTGTAAGAAATTTGCAGATGACAGGGCTTACTAACAGAACTACTATGTTAGCTACAGTATCTCTCGTTATTTAGCGAACTAACACCATCCATCATGGTTGTTGTCCAAATTGAGGAAAGGAGAATTGTTTGCAGTTTTTGTATTCGTTTGAAGTTCACGGTGTTTTAATTACGTTCGTCTTGAAATACACTAGGTGTTTTCCAAGGTTTAAGTGGGTTAACTAAGGCTGCAGTAAAAATGAAGCTTCACTCAGATCTCAGAATAATTCTATTTAACTTGAGATACTTAGATGAATGAGAGTCTATATTAATTTCTTGAGGTCTTCGCTCTGCTTCGCTGGAAGCATTCTAATGATGCTATGAATTTTAGATCGGCGCTTGGTGACTTGTTAGACAGGTCGCTCAAGCTGTCGAAGAAAAAGTCTCGTCATCTTTTGGTGAGGCAAAGACTGGGATATTTGCATAGAAAGTATTCTAAGTCTTCTTTAGTGTCTGTATCCCCAACAGCCTTTACGCAAAAACGTCCATGTTTAGACGCATTGGTCTTTCGTCGGCCGGCAATGCTAACTGTGTAAAGTTTCGCTTATTTTGTGCGAGAAAGTACTTAGTTGTCATCTTGTCCTGGTTTATCCAGGGTGTTTCTGGAGACACAAGGGGCAGGTTTTGATGTTCTGTCTTCTTTGTTATGTTGCAGGGCTCTGTTCTTCTTCGCCTCTTTGTGTTTGGGTTTCCCAAGCTTCTCTTCTTGAAAGCATGAAACCTATTAGGCTCCTTGGGGTTACCGCATTCCTAATCTCTCTTTCTAGAGTTATTCTGGCAGGCTAATACTTTTTGCACTCTACAAGGACGTGTTCCGCGTTTTGGACTTTCCCTTCACAGTGCAGGCAGAAAGGATAATCTTCGATATTGTATTTGTGAAGGTATTCTCGAAAACTTCCATGTCCTGTTAGGAAATGAGGTAGAAGTTTACCTGCCCTGTTTTCTTGTGGTCCACCCTTCACTATTTGGCAGCAGTTTGTAGGTCCACCGGCCATTTTTTCACGTGCTCCATCGTCGTTGCCATTCTACTTTTGCAGTCGTGCTGATGATACTTCTTTCGTCGTTATCGCTATTCTGCATGTATGCTGCTTTTCTGACCGCCAGTTCGATTGGCAATCGCGCTGCTATTACATTAATTTCATCCCCCGATACTGTCCTGTATGCGAAGCATATTCTGAGAGATGCTCTTCTGTGCTTCTCATGTATGAGTTTATGACTGTAGCCGGTTCCCATATGGGGGCTGCATATATGAGGATTGACTTGCTAACTGTCGCAGTAGGCTTCTTATAGGCATTAACCTGGGTATTGCTGCAACCACCCGATTAGCCTTCATGCTCGTATGGGCTAGGTGTTCTCTAAAGTTCAGCCTATGGTTAAGCAGTTCTCCCAGGTACTTTATCTAAAGCTTTGACTCGATAGTGCCTTCGCCTACCTCTTTTGTCAGGCGCTCCACTTTCTTGCGGCTGCTTATGAGGACGGCCTCCGTTTTATGTTCTGCCAGTTCCATGCCTGATGAACGAAGCCACGTTTCTTACGTCTTTAATTAAGTTATTGCAGTGTTGCGTCACTTCCTCTAGTGTTTTAGCCACAACCACTCCTGTACACCTCTTGCTTTACGGATCCATAGTACCCCATCATACATAACGTTCCACAAGGCTGGGCCCAACACTGATCACTGTGGTACTCCTCCTGTAATTCTATATGTTTTTCGCCCTTCTTCCGTATCATAGTGGAGGGTCCTATCTTCAAAATAGTTCGTTATTATTCGGCGCAGATAGTTTGGGACGCGCATGTCCCTCAACGCTCTCATAATGCAGCTCCATTTGGCAGAGTTGAAGGCATTCTTTACGTACTTTTTTCCTCCCTTCCATCTGGTCCTCGATATGGCTTCGCGTGCTATCTTGAAAACTGCTTGTATTGCATGGGTTGTGCTTCGTTTCTTTCTGAAAGAGTATTGTAGGTTAGACAGTCCGTTTGCTCCTTTGGTCCAGTCGGATTATTTTCTCTAGCACTTTTCCTACTGTGTCTAAGCATGCACAGTGGTATTTATGAAGATGCTTGCTCTGGGGGCTCAAGACCAATCTCTGCCATTTCCATTGTAGGGAGAACTTTCCTTCTATCAGACAAGCTGTATCGAGGCTAGCAAAAGCCTCTGTTTGGGCTTTAATAGCCTTAAAGCTAGGGATGCCGTCGATTCCAGGTGCCTTATTACTCTTGATTGAATCCACTAACTTAAGGACTTCTACAGTTGTGACGGGTGGATGTGGAGACTGGTATGCCCGCTCACTATAGTATCCATCATTCTTGGGCATGTCAGTGCCATTGCTGTGACGCTTTTTAGTTTGTCCATAACTATCTTGTAGGCGTTTCCCCACGGATTGCGTTGAAGATCTTCTTTTAATTTGTGGAAGGATTCGGTTTTACTCCTCTTTATGAGTTTTCGGAGTTCCTTTCTTTTTCTTAGGAATTCTTCGCGTATCTCCTCTGATTCTTCTCATTGTCTTGGTCGCTGCTGGCGCCTACGTAATTTGAGGCAATCTGCTCTCAGTCTAGCGATACAATCGTTCCACCCATTACTTTTTTGTGGCATGGATGTATCGCATCAAGTACGCGGTCATTTGGGTACTCTATTCCTCAGCAGTGCCAATGAATACTTCCATGTTGGTTATCTAGACTTCGAGCATGTCATTATCTGGGCTGTTTACTTTCCAACCTCGGCTCTGTACCTTTTTAATGGCTTCCTGGTGCTGGAACCGTCCCGGTAATCACTATTTGTATAGAGATTGGAGACTTGTCATTTTATTTTCCTAGCTATATTTCTACCGGCAAAGGTTAGGTCTACGACTGAGCCTGATCTGCCGTTATTGAATGTGTCCTTGTTTCCTTGGTTAAGAAGCACAAGGTCGAGGCTAGCAAACGCATCCAATAATGCCTCTACGGTTGGTTACAGTGCTGCCCCATTCGACTGGCTATGCGTTAAAGTCTCCAGCTATAAGTACATCCAGCATTTGTTGGTATTCTGCCACACTCATACTAATTGGAGTATAACCGCTAAAGAAATGGATTCCTTTCACTTTTGCGTAGGTGAAGTTTGGTCTCTTGTTTGCGCTCTTACGCTCAAATGCATAGCTTTCTTGGTGGTGTCATCTACGCACATTGCCTTGCCATGTGTCCATGGCTGTACTCGTATGTATATATCTGCGACTTAGCTTAGATTAGCCATGACGATTTGGTTATGGCGACACTATCGCTGGTAAGTTTCCTAAACTTTAATCACAGGCTGTGCTATTTCTGTGTCCTTGGCTGTATATTTTGCGGACTGTGCTCTCTGCAGTTCATAGTCGTCTTCTACTTGTGTAATCAAAAATCAAACATTTCACTAGGCCTTAAATGGTCTCAAGTCAAACAAGGGCATTGTATATATATACATAATTTTCTCCATCTCATCTCATCTTACACTGGACTTTATTTTGGAACTACTATAACTGCACGTGGGACCTATCAGATCAGCCACTAGGTCTGGCTTCAAAATTTCATATAGATCTTGGGATAAAATTCAATTTCTCAACGTACCCCCACATTCTATCCGCCTATCGGCTTATTTATATCTAAAAACAAAACGATAATTCTCCCTCATGATATTCGATATGATTTTGATGCTAATTCCACCGGCGGCGGCACCGCATGCCCTAAACGAATTTCAATCTGATCATTTCGATCACCTAAATTATTCCAAAACAAAAAAAAATATATATTCATAGCTTTGGCCTAAAACACCAAAGCTCGCGTTATTCCCATCATAATCCTCACACATCTAGTCCCGGAACGTTCAACTATTTATATCTGCCATAAAAGTTAATTTGCCAATTCTATTTATTACCTGTCGATGAAAATTAATAAATATGACCTAATCCAAGCGTTCGTAAGTTGATATTTAAAAGATTGAATCGATAAGCTTCCTCTAAAGGTTTGTTTGTTTGTTCATACACAGCGTGTAGGTGTTGTGTGTCCTCTTCTCCAGCTCCAGCTGACATAAATATTGAGAACACATCACATTCTCGAGAGTGGAATTAATTAGTTTTTGAGTTCGTCGCACATTAGCATAATAATTTCTTCTGTGGAGAACCCAGGAGAGATACAGTCGCAGATACAAGCAGATTAATTGAAATCATTTGCACCACCTTGGTTAGCTTCTGCAGAAGCCGCCTTTAGCTTAACCACCATCAGGATAGACTATGTGATGAGATTAATAATTTAGACAGCGAGTATCCTTTTTTTGAATTACAAGTTGAGTCATCACGGTATAATCCTGCAAACAGCATCCATTAGCAAGGAAGAGGAGCGGGTGCACTTTAAGTGCGTCCTCGATTACTTGCCCGACCTAATGGAGTTAATTTCTTTCTTCGGCTTAAGCCTAATCGACCGAGAGCGTATGCATAAGGAAGCTGTAATAGCGTCGCGTCAACTACTGATCCAAATCCAATTAACTATTTCGATGGTACAAGTTGTAGCTACTTGTATCTGTTATTAGTTCGGGTGGAGTTTGCCATTTGTCATCGACAAAGATGAAAGGAGGAAATGCAGAACAAGAAGATTGGCATGTTAAAGTCATAAATAAAACTACAGTTGGGTTTTAGTACTGACTAGATGGAGAGCCCTCCAGTAGGTACTTTCACAGGGAAGACTTTTTTTTACTTAAAGTACTTGACATCATTTTGTGTTTTTCTGAAGTACAATCTATGACGGATTGCTTCTAACCTACTTGACGAAATTAATTTTTGTTCTCTCTCTCTCATGGAGTAACTAATTGTACTCATGCGGACACTAGAGGCTATAATGAACTGGGCTATGTTAATGAGAGTCTTCTACTTGGTTGGTTGGTAGCATCTTTGATTTATTGACGTGAAATCGTGAACGATTTCGCTAAGGACATAAAGAAGAAGACGGTTTTTGATGGATATCTGTTAAATGGAAAAGATTATGAGCGCTAAGAGTCGGGTTAGCTTGAAGTCTTTTTTTTCGCTTTATGGTTGGAAACTGCTGCGGATTAGTGCATCCTTTGGGTGTAATGAATTTTAATATGTAGTATATCTGAAAGTCCTTAGAGTCCGAACTAAATTCTGATCATGTAAAGCAGTAGCTTGTAGTGTAGAGTTCGCCTTATCTCCTCTTGTTGATTCTCATGCTAGCGAACGCCTACAACCCTGTATGTGGGTAAAGAGTGCGTTGAGACCACTTTAATCACAGGACTAGAGGCTATTCTCAACCGGCTAGACATCTTTATAAGCACAGCTGCAGGTATTTGTCTTATAAGAAGTAGCCTCGATGATCTAAAATTAATACTTTGGTTTCGTGCCCATGACGCAATATTAAGACTTCGTAAGGCTTTTTTAGAACGCCTACCTTAGCCGGGAAGGATGGTTAAACGGGCCGAATCTTTATCGGATCAAAAAGAGACACTGGCGGAGGGTCTCCGACCCCGACTTCCAGATAACAGCAGTCTTTTCTAAGCAGAGATATTAGCAGTGGTGACCCGTGAGTCTGTGGCCAGGAGTTACCACCTTCTTTATCGATAGCCAGGCTGCTATAAGCATCAAATCAAAGCTTGTGGAGTGCTGTCGAGAAAGAGGTCCGGATTCTTGGAACAGAGCACAAAGTAACGCTCTGCTTGGAAACAAGAAAGAGGACGAGCTAGTGAGAATCGGCAAAACAGTCGTACTATAACAAGATGACCCCCAGACCCCGCCTTGTATAATTGAGCTTTTTGTAGGGAACAAAGCCATAAGAGAGGCGAATACTAGATGGACCTCCATGGAATCTTATGTCACAACAAGGAAGCTATGGCCGTCCTTTGACAAAGGAAGAAAGACCGGAAATCTCTTTCCATCTTCATGGTTCCTAGTACTCTGCGGTTCAACCTTAACAAAATATTCCCGACGGAGAGAGCTCTTGGCACACTGTTCAGGTCTTCAGCACTCTAAAAATAAGTTCCTTGAGAACTACATACTTCTTCCAAGATCTAGAGGAACTTTCCGACTTTTTATAGTCTGCGCTCCAACCTGAAGAAAATACTCCCGACGGAGGAAGAACTTTATAAGGGTGGTGTGGACGAGACAGCGTTCCTTGAGAACTACATACTTCTTCCAAGATCTAGAGGAACTTTCCGGCTTTTCGAGAACTTCCTTTAAATGGAGCATGAGTTGTTTTAGGCTGGTTATATTGGAAATAAATGAGCTAAGACGCTTTACAGAGGTAGACCAGCTTGAAACCCCCATGGATATTGAATCACAGCCCGGAAAGGCCTGATTTTCTGGTGATAACATTTGAACAGCCAGAGTGTGAACTAGAGTGCCAACGGACCCTTCGTCCAAAAAACGAGACTTTCTAGAGAACCAGCAAACCATTCGTAAGACCCGCCGAGTTGTGGCCATCAGCGTCTATTGGTTCGTTAAGACCGGCCCTCGATAAGGATCGACTTAGACCAGAAGTTGGTACATTTGTTGGGCGGATGGGTCATCCTTGTACTCTAGGAACAATTTATTCCTTGGTAGGGAGAACCTAATGTGAGTCGTTGGGATGTTCCTGAGGTATTCACTCAGTGTGGTCTTTCTAATGTTGGTGGTGCGTATAGGAGGTGACTTAAGTGCCTTTTTTTCTCTTTCACACATACAGAAGTCGTTGTAGGGTAGTGTCCGGTGAAGAGGGTTTCTCTGTTGTGTTCTAGAAGTCCGATAAGCTTGGGTGTACCTAATGTAGCGCAGAGTAGCCTAGGGATAGAGTTACCAACGATAGATGCCCTTGCATGGCCTTTTTTAGCCATGAGATTCCATAATGGTGGATATGGTACTTCCTCGGTGGACACTTCTGTTTGCCAGTGCTGCTTCTTGCCATGCCAATGTGAGTGTTCATAAGAAAGTTGAGGAATGCTTCAACTGATTCTGCTCGCATCCATTGCGGTCCATGAGCACACTCGGCATGGTTGGCATTTTGGATTGAGAGATTGAGCAGAGCTCGAATGTTTCCTGCTTTTCTTGCATGGCACAGTGTTTTTCTTGAAGCTCTCTGTCATATGAGGGAAATGTCTCTTGAGTTAGAGTTTCTGCATCTATACCAATCTGAGGATCATTGTTATGTAGAGACCTCTGTGTGCTTGTGGAGAAAGGGACCACGGGCAAAAGCCTCTCGTCTTCTTCTTTAAGACTGCAGATGAGCCTTTAAGCCTTTGGCTTGGAGCAGAAGTCAGCGAGCGGTCGGTTTTCTTTACTTCTTTCAGTTTTCTCGCAGCTGAGTCTCTCTTCGATAAGAGGAGGGCCCACGGGCAAAAGCCTCACGTCTTCTCCTCTAAGACTGTAGATGAGCCTTTAAGCCCTTGGCTTGGAGCAGAAGTCAGCGAGCGAAGTGTTGTACTTAAAGCCCTCAGACGCATGAGGGAAGTATCTCTTTAATTGAGCCAGAGTTTATGCATTGTGTAGGAGTTCTGACCAATCTGACGATCATTGTTATGTAGAGACATTTGTGTGCTTGTGGAGGAGGGCCCACGGGCAAAAGCCTCTCGTCTTCTTCTTTAAGACTGCAGATGAGCCTTTAAGCCTTTGGCTTGGAGCAGAAGTCAGCGAGTTTCTCGAAGCTGAGTCTCTCTTCGACAAGAGAAAGTCTTAGAGCTACAATTTGTTTTGCCAAAAGTGAGCCTGATGGCGAAATTACCGGCTCAAATATTCATTGGAATCAGTTGAGAGAGTAGAGAGTTTCCAAGGCTCAATAGATGGGGGACCAAACTGGATACAGGTAGCCAAATCGGCAGAGCCAAATCTTGGTTTCCTACAGTCTCTTTCTATAGTTAAATGCGTCTGACAATACGGTTGTGGTACTTGGCCAAATGCCCTCCCTTTTTGAGAGCACGAGCCAATATCCAGAATCATACAACGAGGAACGTGGTGAAGATGGATAGATGAGTGTAACAGAGTCGCATTGGTTGTTTGTTCGAATAGCCACTTTTCCTTCCTAATCCCACGCAAAAATAGTTTCCAAGAAATTTCCCAATTTCACATTTTACTTTCGAAACTTACTGCCTGATGCTGGAATGCTCCTTCAAAAATTTCTCTTTCTTAAAAGATAAACACTTTCAACTCGAAATCATTTTTGACAAATCCCCATGTCTGGCTCTAAAAAGATATATCAAAACAAAAAGAACTCAACTTGCTCATGTTCATTCAATTACCCAACTTTCTTGCGGGCGGTAAACCGCATCAGGGCCCCAAAATAAAGAAAAAAAAAAAAAAACAAGAACCATCCCAAATAGAGAAAATATAAATAAAAGAAATTCAAAATAAAATACGACAGATACGGACGAGTGCACGTCCGATGGAATGCATTCTGACGAGAGAAAGATAATTGTTATTGTATCTGAAGTTCTATTGCGTAAGTACACTGCGTTCCATTTAATTTCATCCGTCCTCTCCTCCCCTCTTGGGTTAAACTTTAAAGCACTTTTGGTTGAAAGATGTAAGACTACGAGGGATTTTGTACAGTGACCTTGTTTCTCGTTTGTGTCTTTGTCGGGTCCCGCATAATTGGAACCAGTCTTACGTAAGAAAGAAAAAACATCAGCAGAACGCTGTTGTTGGACCTAATCCCGAAAGCGAATCATATTCCAGATACAGGTAGGAAGATCTATTATATAGTGGACTCCAGACGATCCATGATTGATAGGAATCTTTCACGCGTGAGCTTTTTTTTCTGTCCATTCAGAGACCGGCTACCAAAAACGAGTTCTCTAGAGAGAGTGCGTCCAATGGTAGGAGAGGCCGGTCCAGGCAAAACAAGCCCAGCAGCCTAGAACAACTCACGAGTCGATCCACTACTACTACTACGACTACTGCGCGATGGACAATTTTAATTCCAATGAAGGAGAACCAGATTCTTGATGATGGTCTTCCCTCCTTTCTCGAGTTGGAGGACGAGATCGAGAGGTGCGGCGCTCAAAAGGAGGTATTCCGTTCCGACTAAACACTCTAATGGATCTTCAGCACTTTGAGTGATTTATTTCACACGTTGATGGGACGGAACGTCTTTTTGACTTTTATTATATGCATCTTTCTGTTCTTCTTCTTCTTGTTCTTCTTTTTCTTCTGTGGCGGCTTCTTCGTGCATCATCTTAGGATGCTCCCCCTCCCTTGCACATTGTCGTTCCGCTTTTGTTGTCTTGGCTCTAGCTGGGGGGGAGATGTATCTTTTTTCTCTCTCTCATGTTTGTTTTAATTAGTTGCGGTCTTCCGTCCTGAGGCGGCTCAGTGTGGTGTGGTAGAGAGTAGAGCAGGGTTCCTTTTGGAGCGTGTGGGCGATGAGTTGGAAAGAATCATAAATGCTTCCTACGCTTTTTTGCGCGCGCGGATTTTTCTTTGTTTTTTTTCCTTTTCGGCAAACGTCTCTCTGATGTGCACACGATGACGGGGGGACCGATCGGTTTCGTTCTTATAATCGCGCATACATTCGGGGTGGTGGTAGATCGCTGGGATCGAATGGCATCAGATGTCAAAAGAAGTTGGAACATCCTGTGTGCCATGGAGAGACGCGATGATCATGATGATGAAACAAATGACATTGCAAATTGATTTTCTTTAATTCATCGGTGGATGAGATGCGAGATGAGAGCGCTGCGAGAAAGAGTTGGGCGTGTGACCGAAGATCTATTGAGGAAGTCGAATTGAGGGTTGCGCACAGCGGAGCGAGAGAGCAGTTGTTTATGATAGGGTTTCCGGTGTGGTTTGCTTGAGATATTGGATTCATGTAATTAATTACTGGATTGTGGGTGGTGAATACGGTTCCGAGAATTGCACGTGTTGAAAGGCGAAGTGTCAATGTCTTTGGGACGTGATTCTTGGTTGCTTTGCTATATAAATTCTTGTTAATGTTTGTGACAATATTATATTTCCTCACAATATCTCGGAATGGAAGCTAATCCAATGACGAAGGAGACTTTACTAGAAACGGTCGCTAAATGTCGGGAATAGAAGCCTTAACTATGAAGGGGGTTTGTACAAGAGATTAGGACTCTTTATCATCACTTCAACTCCTTGCGGTAGCGTTAAGCGCAAAACACCGTCGTACATGATATTCCACAGAATTGGTCCTAGGACTGACTCCTGTGGAACTCCCTTTCTATCAGCAAAGTAGTCTGCGACTATCTTTAATAGGTACTCTGTGGCATTCATTCTGGCCAGTGATCTGCCAATGCAGGTCCAGTTGGCAGAGTTCAAAGCGTTGTCTTTGTGCCTCCTTTCCATCTCCTCCCTTGTATTGCTTCGGCTGCTGTATCTACTACCGTCTTTATGGCATCGACGGTAGAACGCGATTTCCTGAAGCCATACTGGGTGTCTGACAAAGCTCCTGTTTCCTATGCCGCTGATAGTAGTCTGCTATACCTATATGATGCGTTCAAGGATTTTTTCCACTGTATCTAGCAGGCATATTGGTAGATACGACGAAGGTTCTCCTTAGGTAACAACGCCAGATGCTGAAGTTTGCATGGTTCATGTAAGATCCCCTCCTCAAGGCACCTTTGCATCGTTGCTATAAACAGGACGGCTGCCTTGACAGTAATATTTGGAATGCCGTCAGGTCCAGGCGCTTTATTGTCACCTATTTCCCTGCATGCTTCGTATAGCTCATCCGTTGTGATTTCTGCTAAGCTCTCACTCAGTAGACGTTAAAAATGGGGATTATAATGCCAATAGCTGCATGTAAACTACTCAAAATCGATGCTGCAAGAAGGGCCCAGGAGCTCTGAGAGGACAGGACTCTGTGTCTGTCCATAATCTCTAGGGAACTATGGCCTAGTCCAGACTCGTGCACCATCATCGGTGTTCTTACAGAACACTAGCTTGGGCCAACTGCCCTGCAATGACATCTAGAAAAAATCCTTACTTAGGGTCATACTCCTTTTATGAGCCCACGAACTGATGAACAGCTCTATCAGACACATACTATGCTACACTTTACGCTGATATCCCCGTGCGCTTGCCAGGTTTGGCCTGATGTGGTTATCTTGTTATAGCTTTCTATGGCTTAGCACAGCTGTAGTAGTAGACATTGGCAAGGATTATGATCCTGTGGTATCACTTTCACGACCTCAAAGGTCTAGGTGTGACTGCATTCAGCTGGCAAGTACCTACTCCAACCTGATCCTGTAGGAAAGCAAGAGACTCTTGTTCGAGGACGATACGAATTTCCATGTGAAAGCTTGTCAAAGCTCTGTGACTTATGGTAGTAGCTACGTCATCCATTGCTACCTATTGAGACCAATGACCTTTTGTGCCAAAGGAGTACCAGTGGAGTACAGAAGGAGAACTGATTACTGGAAACATCCGCCCCTGCATCCATTTTGTCATCTCGCGCCCACGTTCGCTCATAAAAATCATCGAAATGAGCGCAACAAACAAATTTCGATTTTATTTCATTGAATCGCATAAAATAAAATCTTTTAAGTTATTTTTACAAAAAACCCTATCTGACACCCATACACGCGCATGCTCTTATCGGATCACACTTATATGTAAGCCGCATACACCGCTGAGTGTATCTTTGAAGTTGATTCAGAAAAATGCCCTCTTGGCTATCGTGGAGTTGCTTTTCATTCCCCGCTCCGAATCCCGCACAGCAGAAAAATTAAATCTGAAACTAAGATGAGGATTTTATTTCACGTCGCGTCCGTCGCCTCAGAGCCACGCAGCGCTTCGCAGATGAACATTGCAGATGAAACGATTTAGCACGGCGCCCATTTCAGGACTTAACACATGTTAATAAGCCACCGACACAGATTCCCGCCAGAGGAACACAAATCCCAGTCCAACCAAGAAGAAGTCGCATTAAACGAAAGCGAAGAGCGGCGCGATCCGAAATAATCCATTTACCAGTCTTTGGCACTTTGGGCTATCTGCGAGCTCGCTCAAACTGGTTTGTGGTCGTTCCTAAAGATTGAAACTGCTGCTCACACTTTGCACCATTTAAAGAGACTTTTTCACTTGTTTTCGTGTGTGCAGAGTCGCACAACAGAGACAAGAACGCACCACGAACTGAAGTTTTGTCAGATTTGGAGCAGGTTCATTAGACTAGAGGTACAAATGGTGTGTGGTGGTAGCCACCTTCTAGTCTCGGTCAGAGCTACTCCCAGTGTGAAAGATATCATGACGACTTTGGCGATGATGATGATCATCATCATCATCATCGTGCCTCTGTCTATCATCATCGTTGTTGTTCGTGAGCACTGAGCCGGTTATGACCATGCACACACGCAGAGAATCTCTTTCTGGACATTGAACCACTTTTAAGCCATTTTTAATGATGCACACGGTAAAGTGTGACTTTGGGAGAATCTACGAGTACTCATACCATAGTATGGTGCATGCGAGATAAGGAGAAGTTGGATGCTAATGGACATTTAAGTGATTCGTTTTTATATTTTTCGCTGTAAAACCTCTTGTAAAGGAGTTGTTGTGGTGTGTTGTGGGGGCTTGAGTTACAGCTGTCCACGATGGTGGGTGACATTTATGGGCGGCTAAAAGCCTAATAAATGGAGAATTTTAAGCGCAGATTGAGGCGCAAATTTAGTATTATGCATTGCTGACGTTTGTGGGTGAGACTCTGAGAGACAGACCCAAAAGATGACATCTCTCTGAAGGTGTTGGATAAATAATCTGAATATGGAGCGAAAGGTTGGTTGGTATGGCGATAGCTGACATTGATTTCCGGGTATGGTGGATAAAATTACTGGCTTTTTATGTGACTTTAATAAATCGCATGAAATTGATGGTCTCACTAGCATAAATAGCGCTTTAGAGACAAATAGGACTAGCAACACTGCTATGAGATTGAGGTAAGGCCGATTGTGGTCATCAAACTCATACGGCCACGCCTCCATTCTGTCCCGATGGGAGGCTACCAATGGATTGACGGAAACAGATCACATGAACCCTATGTTATCATTCGAAAGGAGATTCAATGCAAGGATTCCTGACAGAAGTGGAGGACTAAAAAGTCTGCTTTGTGACCAGAAGGACACTGCACACTTAGACCCGCAATTCGGGTCCATTATGCCCAATCATTTAACCCTGGGAACGCTGTAATGACCACAATCGGCCTTCCCCCAATCTTATAGCAGTTTTGGCTGCCAGACTACTACAATAAATGTCAAGCGGAATGAAACTAAACATGGTTTCCATTGCCGCCATCGGTGTTGTTCTCATGATTCCGATGCAAGCCGCCCTCTGGATTTTGGTGATGTTTGAAAGCTGATATTGCTTCTCAAGTACCATCCACCATACTAGTGAACGATATGTGAGAATGGGTCTTACAACCGCCGTGTATATCCAGTATACCACAGCTGGTCTCAAGCCCCACGTGCTCCTGAATGCCTTTTTGCAAGAGTAGAGAGCTACGCTTGCTTTTTTGATGCGTTCAGCAATGTTTTCCTTTCAGTTTATTTTGGAATCTAAGATCACACCCAGGTCTCTGGCTGAACTCGAGATATTTAGCTCAACGCCGCCGATATTTAGGAGTCTGAAGGTGGGGATTGATCTCTTCTTAGTGAAGAAGACCCCTCCGTCTTTGAGGGGTTCACTCCCAATACTCTGCTTCCGACGCAGTTATCCACTAGCTGTAGTGCGCAATTGAGTCTTTTCCTAAGAACTGGGAGAAACTTCACCTAGGAGCCATATCAGCGGAGAAAGAACTCCGCCTTGGGGTGTTCCTCTGCAGACTCTTCTCTGGATGGTTGTGTTTCCTCGTGTCGAGGAGATTATCCTTGTCGGAAAACAGAAACTCCTAGAATAGTTGGGCATTGACTTAGAGAAGAAAGATGAGTTAAAGATGTGTCATCCATGGACCCTCTTTTCATCACCAGATATTTCAGGGAAAGCGTCTAAAGAGGTTGTCTTTGTCTCTTTATTCTTCACTCTCAAAAAAAGTGTAAAAGGTAAACGTCACCAAAGGTACGAGTGGGGGCATAGTTGCCTCCATTTCACTCCTGCTTCTAGAGGACATCAAGTTACTTAAAGGGCTCTCGACCCTAGTCCCTGCCTGCCTGAGACATCATTGCCTTCCATCCAGGCACGCTGCTTCCAGTTGTGAAGACCAAGTTTTCTGGCATTCACGACAGCTTTCCTCTCTCGATGTGACCGAGCCAATGTAGTCTGCGTATCTTGGCTTTTTGGACTATATCCACATCCTGGTACAGCTCAAGGGAGTATCTATGTTGTAAAGAAAGTTGATAAATGCCTAAGGGATCGTCCTCCTATAAACTTAACCCAGCTGCATATTGCTTGCTCTATGTCTTCTTCTTAAAATTGAAAGCAAAATTAATAGAGACCATCCACCTTTAGACTATCAAAACAATTTAAACCTCGAAATTGTTATTCTTTTTTTTTGGCGAAAAGCAAAACAATTTACCAATCATTAAAACCACAATCTGCACAGATATTTATTTAGCTGCAGAAACCATAACCTTAACCAATGCCAGACACCTACATCTTCACCAAATGATTCATCACACCACTTCCATCCGAAGAGGGAATACGCAAACGCATAATGTATCTTAAAGGAAATATGCAAGAAAAATAAATCATCCGGCATTCGAATGTTTACAGTTGAACTGGGATTTTGTTTATTTATGCCAGGCTTCTTCCCTCGTGGCCTAAAATAACACGCAGTACGTCGCTTTTTGTGTGTGCGTCCTGTTTAATCCGCTCGTCGTAGTTTTTTCTTCTCCTAATTTGTCAAAACCCGCGCGATGCACAAGAGTAACAAATCCACATTTTAGCCACTTGATGATTGGCTTCCACATAGAGGTAGTAGCACTCTAGACAGCAGGCAAACATCAAGTTATCATCAGAGCACCCAGCAGCAGCACCTACAGACAAAAATAAACAAAAGGTCATTCAAGGAAGCGTACGCAGAGCAGGCATCCGACATGAATGAGTACATCTCAAGAGTAAACATCCTTAAATAGCTCGAAGAAGATTATCCGATCGGATTGAGGAGGAATAGTAGAACTGTTTTCGCAGCTTACGAGGGATGCACTCTGGTGACCTTTTTTTTTCCCGAGTCATAATATTATTTCAAAGGATTAACGCAATTGTGTCTTGTGGTCAGGGTGCGTGAGCGAGCGCGCGCATGCTTATAAAAACAATCACTCAGGCCTAATTGCATTCCCCTGGGCGAGTGGGAATGCATGTCACATACCGCGCAGCAGTAATCCAATGGATTTTGCTTTATTGACCGCGCAGAAAGGATTCCTTAATTAACGCACCCAAACAGAAGAAGATAAAGCCCTAGCTGCCTCTAGTGTAGATGATGTAAAAGATACGCGTGCGCGCAGATACCTTCCCTTTGGAGTGATTATAGTAACTCTCTAGAATTTTATCTCCCGCTGGAATATCTGCACAGTGATAGGGGGAACGATTAAGGAACAAGTGGACGTTGATTTATCCTTCAATTAAAGGATTTTTTTTTATGTTTGTATTTTTTTCGGGTGATTTTAAGGAGGTGATAACGCGCGCGCGCCCTCTTGAATGAAAGGTGATGAAGTAAGTGAGACTCCTTCACCTGGATGTAGTCGAAAAATTCCCTTGATAAGGTCTTGCTTCTTCCTTCGCATGCGGCAAGGAGTTTTAATTATAACCAAGAGCGCAGACGCGAAATTCAAAGATAAGAAAGGAGCAGCGCATCGCACTGTTTATGTGCATTTCGAATTGAGGAATTTTAGCAATTAAAAGGGAAATACATTTTTTTTCTTAGTTACTTACGTCCGATGTGCTAAAAAAAAATTGGCAACCAAAGGAATTGAAATGAGAGAGATAAGTGGTGAGATAGTCCTGAAAAAGGGTGGAATATTTGCAAAGGAATTGGAGGCAAACAAATAAAACTAGCACAAAAAATGGGACCCGCATTTGAGTAGGTAGTTATGTTTTTGTCTGTCTCCTCTAAAATTGCTCAGAAGTTAAGTCAAGGCTTTGAGAGGCGCTACACTTATCTTACGACTCATGTCTCGACTCTCATATGCCCTAAGAAGCAATGACACTAGACCCTTAGAGCAAATATTTAGAAAGACGACTTTCCTAGAGCCAGTCAGTGTTATATTCCCTCTCCAGAACTGACCAAGGTTCTGACATTAGACTTCTCTATTGTTTAGGCAAACGTACATCTGTTTTCCAAGCAGAGAAACGCTTTTGAACCAAGTTCCTTATGCTAAATCTGTCAAGTTGTTGAGAACGGTACTGAATTGCTCCAATATTTTCTTCACAAAATCCTGAATGTAATTTATTTGGTGATGAAAATTCCATAAGTTGCTCTAATTGCACGAAACTCTTTCTCTCTCAATATGCTGATTTTCGTAATACATCTGACACATTTGTAGTCGCTGTATTATGTTCAAAATTTCCATGATGTAATTTCAAACAGTACTCAACAAAAATACCATAACATGTTAACATAAGTCATGCGCTATCTGTCACAAAATTCATAAACAAAATAGTACCTCTAAATGAATAACACTTTACTTTGATTAGTTTCTTTTGAGTTCAGCCTAGAAGTATGCTTCATGATTGAAAATTGGTGTATACTTTTGGGTGCTTCTATAATTCATTTTTCTCACGTTGAGCGTAACAATAATGGATGTAGATGACTATCTGCCAATCCATTTTGGATTTTCATAACCTTATGCCAAAAATTCTAGCTTAGAGATTACCTACTTAAACAAAGACAACTAAAAGTAGGCACCAATATTCGCAGTGTGGACGAACTAAGCCCTGGGGCAACTAGCACAACTTCTGTGAGCTATGAACACCGAATACTAGAAAATAAACAAACGGAATAGCTGCTAGAGGATTCTTCTGCAGCGTTTAGGCCGAAGTCACCCTCACCACTGTTTGCCAAGTCGCTAGCTGGCTGTCAGTTAATGCAGTCTCAACTCTCAACAGCGGATGTTAAGGTGCTTGTCCACTTTGGGCCAGTAAGTAAGTGGGCACGGACCTGAGAGCAACTCGCAGAGAACTGGTTTACTACTCTCAGCTTTCAAACTTTTAAAGAGTTGCTCGCAAGTGGACACATGATTTCTTACTCTCGGAGATCAACTCGCACTTTTCAAACTAGGTTCATATTCTGAGAGTAGTTAGTCGCGAGCATGGCTCACATAAATTTTACTCTCATATGGAAAGCTATTTGATAGTTACTCTCGAGAGTTTACTAGCAAAAGTGCTTTCAAGTGGACACGTACCTAGTGCAAGTGGGTGCCGTGCCCTGGCTCAGTGGTTAGTGCGTTGGACTACTGTTTTAATAGTTCGAATCCAGGGAAATACCATCAGAGTTTATTGCGGTCCCACCTCTTGCGACCATCTAACAAACATACAAGAGGTGTATCCATGGACTGATCCTTGGCATTAAGTCAAGTCGGAATCAGTGGAACAGCAATTGATTCAGTTCGCCAAAAACTACTCTAGGCATCTTAAGGGTTTTAAGCTATAAGTTTCTGTGAGAAGCATTGCGTACTTTCTCATCTTTGAACAGCTCTACTCTAGTTCAATCACTTGACCAAAAAAGCAATGTACTTAAATCTGACACAAACCAAAAACTTCGACTTCAAGTGTCATCATCTCATGACCCGAACCGCCAATCATGTGTCTTAATTGCCTTTCACTAAAAATTTGTCGGATTACCACAATTAACCTCTTAAGAGCGCCTTCCATTTCGTGGGAAAACATAGTACATAGCAAGCAATTTCGCGCACCATTTGAGCCATTTGACTTACAAAAACGATCTCTTCAAATGAACTACTTCAATTATGAGCACAATGATATCTATCTATTATTTCAATCGCAATTAAATAGGTGTTCCTCTCACTCTTCGGCTAATTGTTTCTGACTGTCGGAACTTTCCCACATTCCCACCTTAGTCGAAATCACTTAATTAACATCATCAGTATCGTGTAATTAACGCCGTCTACCCCACGGCGGTATCTGTCCCGTTGTGAAATACCTGCGCTCCGAAAGAAATATGTATCTCAGGTGCGCGGTGTCTTAGATCTTGTTCCATGTTTTAATTAATTTTTTCTTTTTTTTTGTTATTTCTAAAGCCCCCCCCCTCAAAAACACCTTTAGGCCCTACTGCAAGTACCCCATACTAAACCAATTTACAACGTCCCCCCGAGGCTAACATCAGTCGAGTTCCGCGCGCCAAAATATAACAAAATATCGATTAATATTGCTTACACATGCGATTACTCCTCTGGAATGGGCTCTCTGACCCGCGTGTTCGGAATCATAATGTTGATCAATTGCTGGCGTCGTCGTCATTATCCTTCGTCCCTTCTTGAAAATTTATGAACACATACTATTCTTTGGCGCGAGATGAATTGGATTTTTGTTTTATTTCCCGTAATTGCTGCGCGAGAGATGCAAGGAGATTTGCATATCCAGGACGAGAAGGGGTGGTGTCATAAAATGTCAAGATGCTCGCCGGACAAGTGCTGATTCAATAAACAACCGACCGAACTTAATAAACTCGACATAATGATGTTTGACCGTGTGCATAATGTTCGAGGGAAAGATGAAGAGCTTTGCGAGAATTTACGACTTCCATTGATCGTTTGCATGCAAAATGTTTCCTTGGAGGACTTGCTCGAGCAAATTTATAGCGCGCCTGTGGCTTTACAATTAGAAGAGGTTCTCGCTGATGAGGGCACACAGCTTTTGTGGACATTAAAATGGTAAGGATGGACATATGGAATAGGTGTCGCTTTGCAGTATGCAATTCAGCAACATTGCAGCTGATTGGAGGCGACTTTCCCTGAGTACCAGCAAATTGTCCACAATTTTGTATCAATGAAAAGCCAGGAGCAATTTGCAGAGAACTGAAATTCTTAGAGCGTGTGAAATGAGTACCGTCGGTCAGTAATCAAAAGTTTCCAGAAATCAGGTTCAGTGTCAACCATTAGAGCGATTGTTTACCCATATTCTTGCAATAAATTGCACCAAAAAATGCAAGCGCCGCAAGATGGTACCCCTTACGCCAAAATGTTGATTCGGCAACACTCTGTCTTACCGCTTCAACCAGTTCAATGACGTTGAGGAACGCGACGTCCCCTGATCAACAAAATTCGACATCTACCGACGAAAAGTCTTGTCAGACGATGCCCAGGCCACTTTAAGCTGACACAACAAAATGTCTCTTTTCAATGTACAGCGTCACTCTTTTGACGGGTTCTTTTGATGCCAAGCGATTGGCACTGAATTGACGTTTCAAAAATATGTCAACTCAAGTCAATCGGTTGATAAATGTCAAAGTTATTCAATGTTTACACACCGACATAAAAGATGGCGCACTTTGTATAAGAGATGCCATCTTTATCGGGTGTTTCACTGGGGCCATTTGGTCCCTTATGATTCCCTATAACTTGTGGCTCTGTCTGTCTATTGCCTTCCATTCGGTTGACATTGAACCAACCTGTGCTTTTGCTAAAACTCATAATGTTTCCGAGTGCTATTTGCTCTAGTTCCTCTAGTTACTCGAAAAGTCTGTTTCTCAGTCTGATTCTTCCATACCATGCCATCTCCTGGAGAAGTGGGGTGAGTCTGACAATACACAGTTAGTATCATACACCACCCATGATACTAATTTCCCCTGTGTGCACTGACAAAAGCCTTTCAGTCCTTCTTTCATTCATTGATGGCAAAATTGAAGGACAGAGTGCAGAGGCTGCGATTTGCTTCCCAACTACAGATATCAAGGGATCAAAAGATGCAACAGAGGCAGTGGTACGAAGAGCACCACTAAGGCAAATGCAGGCCGCACTTTGGTCCTTTCCCAAAAGGTCACTGCTTTATTCAGCGCTGACTACCACAAATAGTAACCCCATAAAGGAGAATGTACCTCACTACAGGCACATATAACCAGTGTTTGACTTGGGGCTTGAGACCCCATTTTCAACCAATAGCTTCATTTTAAGCGTAAAGAGCCACATTAGCTTCCTTTTACATTTAAGTATATTGCCTTTCCAGCTGAGTTTCAAGGATTAACCCCAATTATAGAATAGAATGGGGGCTATTTGAGGAATGCTGTGTTTCCTAAATCCAGCTGAGTTCTCTGGGTATTTACTCCCAGTCTACTTTGCGACAGCATATGTAGCGCGTTTTGGATGAAATCCTTAGGAGTTTTCGGGAATCTACCCAACACAGATATAGCGATGTCGGCAACAGTGACAATAACCACACACCAGTCTCTCTCTCAACATTCCAGAGAAAGGGCGATAGAACACCCCATTGAGGTATACCACATCCAACAAGTCTGCGAGCCGATGTCCCAATCTAAGCAATAATTTAGGTGGTTGATCGACTCCCTAACGTAACATGAACTCCCAAGCTTGGCAGAGCATTGGCCATTGCTTCTGGAAGGACTGCTAATCCCTGCTGGTTCCATCAGTACACAGCTTCCGTAAGCTAACGTTGATGGGCATCTAATTGGTTGCTCCTCCACTGGCTGTCCATCTTGTATTGTCAATCTGCTTCTCTTTTAAAGACTACCACCGACGAAAAGGATAGTTTTCCATTTGATGCTTTTCATCTACATAACTGTGTTCCGGAAGCAGTGGCTTCATGATTTTCACATATGAAGCGAAGTCTCTTTTCGTTCTAACGTTCAAACCAGACAAAAAAGTAGGTACCTCTTAATGAATCACCCTTCATGTAATCCCTGTTTTATCTCTCATTTTGTAAAGCTACATATGTATAAAAAAAAGAACCATAGAGCTCTAAAAATACTAGTCCCACCACATCCTCTAGATGTACAAAAATTATTAAGGCACATTCTGTATTTCGCCGCCATACAGTGCCACATGTATGTCACCACTATCCCATACCAGCTACCGAAACTGTCATCACCGGACATATGCAGAACGTTCCCATCTCCCCATATACGTTTCATTTGCAAGTAAAACATTCCACATTCATATAAACACGACTGCAAATCTTTGCAATCTTCCATATGCCATCCGCAAAGCGAAATTTCAAACGAGATCTCTCCTTCGGGTCAATCTAAAAGGCGGCCCCCCCCCCCTTCTCCACACCAACCAAGAGCAGCGCACAATATCACTTCTCTAAGAACGTGTGTAGGACATAAAAGATCCTCATTTTACCACTAATATCAGAATCTTCATGCGACTAATGCAACAATGATCTGTGTAGGCGTTCTTCTGCTGGCTGGCATATTCCAATCGTGTGGTACCTACATTCATTTACAAGTGGAGTAACTAGTTCCCTCTCTAGATCGCCACAAGATCCCATCATCCATCCGAACCGCGTACACACAAAGCTTTTGTTTTTGTTTTTCGCCGTAAGAGATCGTTGCGCGATGACACTTAATAAATGATCATAAATGGGCAGGCCATGGTCCACCAGAGCCATGCAGCGTTGTTGCGCGCGAGCGGTCCCTCTAACTCCTAATAGAGATTTCATGGTGGAAATTGTGCATGGCTTTTGCAATAAAACGAAAAGCGAAAAAAAAGAAACAGACTACGAAGAGAAATGGCAACAAATTAAAGAAAATCTTTGAGAAAAATGGAAGAAAAAGATACGGATTCTTGTTGCGGTGTTGGGTAGCTGGGCAGCCGGCCGGCATATGTACAAGGAGTGCCTCACTTTTTGTATCCTCCTCCCGGCAACACAATATAAGCCGATTGTTGTGACATTGAAGAGAATTTGTTTAATCACAATAGCGAATAAATTTAATGTAAGAGTCCTGAAGAAAACGTGATTTGAGAATTCTGAACGATTCGTTCAATTAAGTGAACTACAAGGTCCAACACTAGGCTATACTTTTGCGACCTTTCTTCAAGAGTCCTGCACTATTTATTGGAGAAAACGTGATTTAGGAATTCTGAACGATTCGTTCAATTTAGTGAACTAAAATGTCAAACACTGATCCAGGGATCTACATAAATGAATCGCCTCTGTACTATTGTGACTTTTCTTCAAGAGTCCTGAACGATTTATTGGACACCCTTTAAGAGCTCTGAACGATTCGTTCAATTTAGTGAACTAAAATGTCAAATACTGATCCAGGGATCTACGTAAATGAATCGCCTCTGTACTATTGTGACCTTTCTTCAAGAGTCAAGAACTATTTATTTGACAAAGCGTGATTTGACTTTTCGCCCTTTAAGAGCTCTGAACGATTCGTTCAATTTAGTGAACTAAAATGTCAAATACTGATCCAGGGATCTACGTAAATGAATCGCCTCTGTACTATTGTGACTTTTCTTTAAGAGTTCTGAACTATTTATTGGAGAAAACGTGATTTGACTTTTCACCCTTTAAGAGCTCTGAACGATTCGTTCAATTAAGTGAACTACAATGTCCAACACTAATCTATACTTTTGTGACTTTTCTTTAAGGGTCCTGAACTATTTATTGGACAAAACGTGATTTGACTTTTCACCCTTTAAGAGCTCTGAACGATTAGTTCAATTTAGTGAACTAAAATGTCAAACACTGATCCAGGGATCTACGTAAATGAGTCGCCTCTATACTATTGGAACTTTCTTTAAGGGTCCTAAACGATTTATTGGACAAAACGTGATTTGACTTTTCAACCTTTAAGTGTTGTGAACGATTCGTTTAATTTAAACTAAAATGTCAAGCACTGATCCAGGGATCTACGTAAATGAATCGCCTCTATACTATTGGGACTTTCTCTAAGGGTCCTAAACGATTTATTGGACAAAACGTGATTTGACTTTTCACCCTTTAAGAGCTCTGAACGATTAGTTCAATTTAGTGAACTATAATGTCAAACACTGATCCAGGGATCTACATAAATGAATCGCCTCTATACTATTGGGACTTTTGTTTAAGAGTCCTGAAAGATTTATTGGACAAAACGTGATTTGACTTTTCACCCTTTAAGAGCTCTGAACGATTCGTTCAACTTAGTGGGCTACAATGTCCAACACTGATCTATACTTTTGTGACTTTTCTTTAAGAATCAAGAACTATTTATTAGAGAAAACGTGATTTGACTTTTCAACCTGTAGGGGTTCTGAACGATTCGTTCAATTTAGTGAACTAAAATGTCAAAAACTGACCCATCGCATCGATTATTGACCCAGCTGGGCTCTAGTAATTAGATTCCACCACATGTATCCCATTTCACAAATGCAAATCCAGTATAATAGTTTAAACCACCACACGAACAACCCACACAACCAATGACCACAATAAAATATACATTCCAAGCGAGTTGTTTGTTGCTCTCTCCACAAACAAACATTTGCTTATCCGGCAGACAAAACTTCTCCATCATTTCACCTCCACATGGTCCATGGTCGAGTCTGTGCGCGCATACCATCTCCATCTGCACAGATCCAATTTACGTCACTCGGCGCACATTCGAATATTATTGATCGCCCAAACTTGGCCATAGATATGTACTCTGCATCCGAAACTCCAAGAATTATACGCCCCGATATGCCGTTTTGATAACGCGCCGCGCGCACCCAACCTTCCAATTGTGGAACATGTGTAGGCTCCTCTCGATGAGGATCCTGTTGATGATGAGGAACCGGATGATGAGGCATCTAGTTAAAAGGAAGGACGTACGTACATACATATATCTCGTTTGTTTGTTACTCGAATGAAGAGTCCTCTGATAAGGGTTCCTTAACTTATTAGAGGGACTCGAAATAGACCTTGTAGGGATTTTTATTTGAATCGAATTCTAGCTGCTGCTGTTGCTCCTGTTTTTGTGCGCGCAAAAAACAACGCTCGAGGTGCTCCAGATGCATTCCAAATGATAAAGTATCTCAGACTGTGTTTTCGTTTTTTTTTTTCTTGCTTTGGTTATCTTGGGGTGGATATAAATAATGCACCTTAAAGAGCAGGTTAACGCCTACATTTTACAAAACTCAAGTCTCTCTGTGATTCCAGTGTCTGTTCGTTGCGTTGACTTCTAAAATAGACCACTACCGGGCTTCGTGGATCAATGTGCGTATGCGCGTGCGCGCTCGCTATTGTGTGCGTTCGTTTGAGGCTTGATCAGAATTTCTGATTAAACGTCGGTGGGAAGCGTTGGGTAAATAAATTTCACCAAATGAGCTCTGCGCAGGTAAAAGGCAACGCAAGGCGGTAGTTGAAAACTATGATGTGTGGTTAATTTTGCAAACGAATGCTATTAGTCTTCACATGTGTGCACCTTTAGTTGGGTGATGTTATAACAAGGTTGGCTACAAGCCGCTTAGTGGGCGGTTTTTGTTTGCAACAAGAAAAAAAAAAAAACAAACATCGCTTGGACTAACAAGACTTTTGTCTTCCGGTTTTGGCATGTGGAATTAGCTCAGCAGCTGGAAAAAAACGGTGAAGTTTTTGATTACAGATCTGTCCAAGGGGATTGCAAGTGCATAAATGGGCCTATGAATTGGTTTTCCAAGAAAATTAAGTGGTTTGTAGTCCAATTTACTTATGGACTACAGAAATATACCGGGACTTGAGCCTGTTTTACTTTGTGAAAGGATAGATGGGCTTGTGGCTCTGACGTTTTAGTGGCTTCATAACGTGGTCTAGTGATATGATGCTGACATTCAAACACGAGTGTAGAGTCAAAACTATACATGTCCTCGCTCATGGAGATGACAGAGAGCAGACCAAGGCGGGTAGATGCAGCCATGGAAGTGTGAAAGACTTCAGTCTAATCTGTCAGACTATCTCCGTATTCAGGACCCTAATTTGAGAGTAAGGGAACACCTCTAAGTTACACACATCAACATTCTATCAGATAGTTCTGAAAGCTATCAAATCATTGAAATATAAGTCAAAGCTTGCTTGGAACTGCTTCCTCACCCTGTAAACAGTACTGTCACTTACCTGGGTGACTGATTACAAAAGAGATCGCTGATTATAAAATTCCTTAAAGGGCTTCCCTTTAACCAAATAAAGATAGAGCAAGATCGTTGGTAAGCGACTCTCAATCAGGTCTAAGTCATGTAAAGAAGTTCATAGCTAATAAAAGATTTAGGGATATTCTCTCACTGAACTTCCTTACTTGTCACTGTTCCAAATGAGGGGTGTTTTTTTGTATACTGTGCTCCCTGTTGGTCCGATGCTTCCGTATGTTACTGGGTTTCATCCAAAGAACAGTACAGAATCAATGTTGGATGTGAACAGTCTCAGCTTGGATTGCATTACTACGCCGGATTCTGCACAGCATATCTCAGAAATAGACTTTGCTATTGGGCTGGCTAAATTCAGTTCGGTTCCGCCACAATTTTCCCAAGATTTGTTCTCTCTTCCAGTTGATTAGCCGATGAGTTTGGTCTAAGGCAGATCATTTTGCATGAAGCCTATAAATCTATAGCAGAGGAACCATGAGTCCATCAAAGACCTCTACCTTTTGTTAACAAAACAGCATGGAGCACATCAGTGATCACCAGTAGAAAAAGAATCGTCAACATAATACAGTCCTGTTGTAAGCCACTATCTATCCACGGCTCTATCTTTTTCAAACGTCTGACAAACATCTAAGAGTATTTCTGTATTGAAAAAGCTTGTCCTACAGTAGTTGAGTAGATCCTTTAATTGGTTCCATCAACCTACCTCCTCTAGATTGTTAAGGAAGAAGCTTCTCAGGTATATTGATTCTAGAAGTGCCCAAAACCTACAAATATCCATTTATTCTAATCTCCTGGGGCATCTTCAGAAGGCAATATTTAGAGAGTATTCCAATCATGATCAATCTAGCTTCCCCTGCTATTTATCTTTGGCCACAAGGCTTTGGATACCATGTGTCCTTTCAGATTAGCCCACCTGTAGTTACCCTTGTTGTATGACAATGTTATTCCTAGCAATATACATCGGTGCCTTGGTGCTGTGGGAATGGTTTCGTGATGGAAGTTTCGCAGCTCTTTTGGACAGTCTATCGGCACTTTTGTTGCTCGGGTACCTATCATAATCTAATGCTGTTCTGTGTTCCTAACTAGCCATGAGTTGATGACAAAAGACTCCAGCATCTTGAGGGAGATATAGATCTCATCTCAGGTAGTTCTACAACCTTGAACACAGTTAGAAGCTAGTTATAGAAGCTAACTATTCCAAGACAATGCGAAGCTTGTGGAGTACTTTCTCCAAGTTGTCTTGCTGGTACCTAATGTCGGCTGAAGCATTCGATTCCTTAACATGGACACCATAGTCCAAGAAATTTCTTAGCTCAGTGGAAGCCTCTTGAAGGCTTGAATGGATTCGGTAGAAATGCTGTTCAAAGCCTCTTCTACGTCAAGGGAGGTAGCAAGAGTATATTCCTTGTAAAGTCGATTCTTCTCTGCTGTTTGCATTGCCTCTGTAAGAAGCCGTCTCAGTAGATCCTTCTTTGAGGTAAATGTGCGCTGATTCATGTGGACAGTGGAGAACTTCCCAACTGAGTCCTGAGTCTGATAAGAGATTGCAGTCCCTCACTGTCCTATGTACTCCATTGAGCTAAGACGTGTATTTATCTTACTTACTTACTTACTTAAACGGCTCCCGACTTTCGTAGAGTCCCTGCCTGAGACTTCGTTGTATTCCATCCTCTGCGGTCCCGGGCACGCTTCTTCCAGTTGTAAAGACCAAGTTTTCTGCCATCCGAGACAACTTGGTTCGGAGGTACGGTCTTCTTCGCCGCCTCGAACCTGGGGGATGGGATTCGAAGATCTTCTTGGCTGGAGCATTGTTGTCCATCGATTTAGTCTGCGTATCTTGGCTTTTTGGACTACATCCACATCCTGGTACAGCTGTTGTATCTTCTCCTCCATTGGCCCTCCTCTCATAAGGGACCTAATATCCGACGGAGTATTTTTCGCTCGAAGGTGCCCAATATTTGCCCAGCTTTCTTACTTATCGTCCAGCACTCGGCTCCATACAGCAGGACCGGTAAGATGAGCCCTAGATCTCAATCCTGTCAAATATGTAAATTCAACTAGTAAGGCGTTTTTAAAGTCAAAAATTCATTGGACTTAAGGACAAACAATGGATGAACCCAAATTAGATTAAAGAAAATCGTTTTCTAATTAGAAAACATCCACTTCACAAGAATCATAATAAATGATTAAGATAGTACCTCCTTTCACACTCGACCAAATCTCTTCGGGCTTGATCCTCGAAAGAACAAAAGCCTTACAAGGAATTCCCGCTTAGATTTCTAATAAACAAAAAACCCAAGTACCTTCTCAGAGGGGCTGCTGTATTCCCAAAACAAAAAAAGAACAGGCCAACCCTTCATAATCACATTACAAATGACCTCAAGACGAATGATTTACCATGAGCATTACATGTTTTAATCACGAATCCTTACACATGTATCCCTCTCCATACCCCACTGTGAGAGCGCCTTGTGAGAAGTTAATTTTTCATTTCGCCGCCGATAAAAAGATTTTCCTTTATTTTTTTTTTTATTCTTTCCCAACACACACACACATAGACTGGCACACATTACATATCGCTCACGCCGCTAACGATCTTCGTGACGTGGTGAGTGCTGGGATACACACTCTGTGTCTAAAAAACCGTGAAATGATCATTAAAAAACTTCAAATGAAATCGGAACCATAAATCATCCATCTCACCGGTGGATCACTCTCAGGTGGATCAAAGGTAGAGTCATCCTCAAACAGGGATGCGAGCAACACCCATTGGTTCGGTAATTAGCACCCAATTTGTTCTCGTTTTGTATTGAAAATATTATCGTATTGCCAAATGGTTTGACAACAAAACGATGTCTAATGACATGCCATCATCCTGATTGCGAAACATCCTCTCATTCGTTTAATGGCGAACAAGGATAATTGTTAAATCGCTGCTCGGAGAGTATGGAGTCAGGCTTTTCGCATGAGTTACGAAAATTACCTGAGCCGAGATTATTATGACCAGCTAATGGTGCACAGCTCGGATAAGCTGTGTTTGTTTTCTCGCAGACGAGCAAGCTACTGGGAAATTGTTTTTAATTTGTTGTACACTTTTGAGTTATTATTTTAATTGTTTATTGCAAAAAGGATTTTAGTGGTTACAGCCGGCAGGGAAAATGAGTATATTTGGTTTCGAAATAAATCTTATGTCTTCATTTCCGGCGCTTGATTGGATGGCTAAGCAAATTATAGGTGGCACTGGTGGCTTAACTACTTTCTGTGTAATAATAATCAGCACGCAAATAGCTGACTGAGAGCACAGAGCAGTGTCACTTACACAAAGCGAACAAAGAGAGGACTATGACTCCTGATTCTCCCCACAGAATCCAAGGCTCTGCGATTACTTGAGGCCTCAGGTGAAAGCTGGACTGAGAATCAACAATACTATCAATAGCAGCATGGAAACGAGTCCTCAATTCGCTGGTTTCGGATTGGTTTTTGGTATTTTTCCGTTTCAGCACTCCACGAGTTAAAGAGCCAGGTTTTTGAGTTGGATCCTTCTGCATCGACCACGTGAACCCGTACAGGAGAGTTTGGTACTGTTTAACGACCTCGAGAGGGCTTGATATTTTCGCAGGAGACTCATTGCTCCTATTAAAGCCTGATTCAGTGGTAAGTGCTTTGGACTAACGCGCACAATGTTCAAGGTTCAAATCTCAACCTAAATTTCACGGACTCACCTCTTGCGAGGGTCTGACAAACTTTCAAGAATACTTCTGTCATGAGAAAGCTTCTCAATTGAAGGAAAGAAAGGCTCTAAACCATACTTGTATTTGTCCCCATTTACGGTTCAGAATGCTGAGCAATGTAGAAAAAGTATGAGGGCGGCTGAGGCGATGACGCTTGGAGCAGAAGGAGTAAGGAATTCAAAGATTAAAGGAATCCTTCATCCAAAGGAACCTATTACAAGCCAGGATGCAGTAAGGTAAGACTGTTGTGATACATTTACACTGGTAGGTAGCCTCGTGTTAAGGAGAAGATAAACGGGAAGAGAACGTCTTCCTAGAAAATTGCCCTAGGTGATATGATTCCTTCCAAGGGTTGAATTTATGTTCATATCTGCTGTTGAGCCAGTTGACTTTGTTCTTCTCGAAACTCAGTCTTATTACTCACCCTTCAAAATTGCTGAAAGGTGTTTCAATGTCCAAAAGACAGAGAATTCCCTGTAACGATGGCTAGGTTCAATTTGCTCCAAGACATTATGTTAAGCTTAGTCAGGTTAGCATGATGAGATTTGCATAGATCTCCACGCTTATTTCTGATATGAGATCCACAAGCCTTTCGAGTACTTTAAGTAGAATAGACGAAGGACTTTTGAGTCTGAAATCTATTGCCATTGTAGACGTATCTAATCTATTTTCAGCAACTGTATCCCTTACTAGTCTGTTCTTGACTCTAGTCAACATTTTTTGGGACATGACAGACACAATGCCATCAGTTGTGTTCGATGATAAATGGAGAATACCTGGAATAATTATTATTGTTTGTCACACCGCGACCAAGTGGTCCATTGTGCTCTCTGCTGACACATTGGAGTGGTATGAACCCTTGTTAGAGTTCCCATTCGCCTTGCAATGCCTTTAGAATTGTACTTGAACTTTCTTTACTTACTTATATCATGTATTCCCTTGTGGGTCCTAGGGCCTCCACAACGCTTACACACCATCGTGTGCGATTTCTGGAAATGTGCCTCAGCTCTCTCCAACTCTTTCCCAGTTGCCGTCCTTCTTCTTCACTGTTCTGCGCGACGTACTCCTAGGACCGCCGCGTATCATGCCATCCTGGGTAAGCGGGTTCCATTGCATCGCTTGGTTAGCTATGGATCTGTCACCCTTTCGGAGAGTGTGACCAATCCACTGCCACTTTCGTTGTCGTATGGTTGTGCCTATAGATTCATGGCCCGTTCTCTGATAAAGCTGTTCGTTAGAGATACGGTTTGGACAGAATATCCTTAAGATGTAGCGCAGACATCTATTGACAAAAGTTTGCAGCTTACTCGTGATAGTGACGGTCACTGTCCAGGTACCACCGTAGCCTTAATAATTGCCATTAATTTATCAGGAATGCCTCTCCTGCGCAAGGCTCGCCAAATAAATTCCCGATTGACACTATCAAACGCCTTTTCAAAATCGATGAACAGCAGGTCGAGTGTGTCTTCAAGCTGGTCTTTGATTCGCTCCAAGATTATTCTAACTATTACCTTGGAGCTTGATGATCATTCCCTTCTTCCAAGTTCCGCGGCTATGCCGTCAAGTCCTGCCACCTTGTTGGTTTTCAGTCCTTTGATCGCTGTAATAATCTCTTCCTTACTGGTGGTTGTGGTTCGAGTTCAGGAATTTCTTTCTACAGACACTTCAGTCTGACTTGGGTGCATATTGCTGGCGACTATTCGGTTTAGAACCGAAGCAAAATGATCCTTCCATCTCTTCAGTTGATCCTCATCCGATACTAGCAATGAACCGTCTAAGCCTTTCACTGGGTGTTGAGTAGAGCTTCGGCCACCTATAAGGCCTTTGGTGTAAACGGTTTTGCTGTCGCACCTCGCTGCTGCTTCCGTGGCCATTACATTGAAGTAATTGCGCTTGTCACGTCTCACGCTACGCTGCACTTCTCTCATCTTCAGGCGATATAGGGAACTTAGCTCGATCCTTCCTGCTGCTGGAGCTACTGCAATTTGAGCTTTTATCTGATTTCGTTCTTTGATCCTTCTCCAGGTATCCCCGGATAGCCACGTCCTATGGTTTTCCTGCTATCGACCGACAATCCTTTCGGCACCTGATGTGAAAACAGTTTTCACAGTTTTCTTGGATGGTGGCGGGCTATGAGCTGCTGATTGTTTCCACTCCACGTGAGAGATGGTCCCTTAGTTCTTGGTGCACTGTAGGAACTCTCAGTCGGTCTACGTTAAACCTGGGTATTCTTGTGTCGTTGGATTTTCGAACGGCAGCAGTGCTTACTTGGACAGTAGCTATCATAAGATGGTGATCTCGTACCAACCCCACGTCCGCTTCTAGCCTGTTTCGGACGTCAAACGGCGACTGATGGCAAAATGATCATGAATGGAGGCTTCTTACCTGTCAGTTGAAACCCAACTGATTTTATTCCAGGTCTTCTGCTCAAACATGGTGCCAGCTTTTCTTCCTCAGCCGAACCATCCGTGGGTGCGTAATACTGTATAATGGTGACGCAATGTACTTTCATCCGAAATCTGGCGTTCTGAGCTTGCGGTAAAGCAAGCACTACATTTCGAACTTGATTGTTGCGCCACTGGTCCAATCCATGTGTTGGACAGTCAGTAGTGCAGGTCCTCAACCAGTGTCCGTAGATGTTTCCTTAGTTTGCAGTTTCTTTGATAATCCATTGGTGAACACACGAGAAGAGAATACGATCCAGTACCCTGCCCTGTGGTACTCCAGAAATACTTTAAGATACGTTTGATCAGTAGCTTGTAAGACGATTATCTCGATCAGCAAACTCAAATTAAGCAGCAAAATTTCAGCATATACTTACCCCACTGTTGTAAGTGTGCCTGCACCTAGCTGTATCTCGATGCGGGCTGCCACTTTAACCTTTTAAATTGATTTTTTTTTTTTATAAATTAAAAACAAGCCCACAATTATACGTTCAACCTCAAAGATCTAGTTTCCTCCGAGGCAAATCCTTCTAAACGTCTAAATCACGTTCTGTTTTTTTTTTTTTTGTAAAAATTTACTTTTAATTTGAAATTTATTAAAGTCTCACAGAGCCCCTATAATCAAAGCGAGTTTATCCACAATTTTCATAATTCATTGACCAATTTTTTGTTTTCTTCTGTATTATGCCTTTGGTCTCTCAAATGCAACACTGTAATTATTTTATTAAAAGATTACCGCTCAACCAGCGATTAGGAGGGAGTTTTTTTAAAAGCGAAATTGATGGTTTCCAACAGAAGGCAAGGTGTTTATTTTTTTTAAAAAAGTTTTCAAGTCGTAATTGGGTCAAACAGACAGACAGACTTTGGAGAACTACCGCTCTTATCAGTTTAAGAGTCTGAATGCATTTCGGTTTACAAGGAAACGCATCTCAACTGACACGAAATGTAATTCCGATAAACAGACAATTTTGTCAGTATCTGACATCAGAATGCAATAATCATTTATGTCACTTGTTGTCGTCGTTGTCATTGGGATGGTGGAAGCATTTATCGACTCGAGCTTTATTCGGTTCCTTGTTGTGTGCACTCCCGTGATTGTTTTCTTGTATTTTGCTTGCTCTTCGGATCTGAGGGTGTGTAGATACACTTTTTTGTTTTGTCAACTGAAACTTATATCTAAATGTTCATCCGGGCATGGTCGCGCGCGGTGTTCAATGTCCAAAAGCACTTAGAAGAATTATTAATTTTTTTTTTTTTATTTATCACCGAAAAGCACTTATCGTGGTGCGACGACGACGGTGCTGCGCTGCGCTGCGATGCGATAACGCAACGCGATCATTACTTTGTTTGTAGTTGAGCATCGGCATAAATATAAATTCCGGTGCAATGTGGAGCGCGTGTGGATATCTTTAGGGCGGCTTCTTACATGCGGCTTAATGCATCCGGGCTATCGAGTGTCAACGAGGAGTGAGTGATTCGTGCGTGGGCCCTGGCTGGCTGGTTGTAAGAACGAAACGGTCAGCTGGATCATTTCGTGTAAGTCTACTGGAGAATGGCTACTAGATAGGAAATCAACTATGTTTTGCTATTAAACTTTTATCTGGATGGGAAGCTGGATGATGTTAGCTGGAGAGTGAGTGAGGCGCGTTCATTGGAGGTGTGGTGTCACGATGTAAAAGTGGGCTAAGTGCAGTGTTTTCAAACGAAAAAAAAAATTTCAGTTAAATGCATTTTGGAGGGAAATTGTTAATTGAATCGTGATATCAATGATATAGCTGATTTAATTGATTGGGAAGTGGCTTTTTAGTTCTAATCAATGTTAGGCTAGAAGTGGGTACAGGAGTGCCTAAAGAACTAAACAGTTCTCAGGTATATCTTCTGAGTTTGATAGGAAAGCATTCTGAAGGGTGATTCCTAACAAGTTTTTCAAAAAGCGATAGCCTTCAAACCTTAATGCAAGTACTCTCAGTTTTTCATGTTCCTCTCCAAACTTACGGTCGTGAGGTTCAGTCGTAGTAGAAGAGCGTACAGTCGAGGCTTGCTTTAAGGCCCTAAGGGAGGTTACACTCGTATGTGTAGTATAATACGAGGGAAATGAGTTTGGCATGAGCATAGAAGCACATCCTGTGTTCATTGCCTAGAATTAATTCATGGGTTTGCTGTTGATTAAGGAGGTGTTGTTTGGAAGTGATTTAAGGATTTTAAGCTAATTTTTCTCAGCTAGTGTTTGGAAATAGTACACTTATTTTGCTTCCAATTTTCACTTCTTAGGTCCTTTTGAGGACTATGAGGTTATCAGAACGCATCAGACACTATAGAAGTAATTTAGTGGCTGGAAAAAAACGCTTATAATCCAAGCATTGGTTCAGAGCTGTAACCTCCTCTACACTGTTGAAGAAGTTTGTCTCCAAGTCTTTCAATAACAATGCCTTCACATTCGCAGACTATATGCGCTATATCCATATGCATAGGGGCCATTTAATCCAATAACTGTAGTACTGTCTCCAAGCAGTTTGGCCCTCTTTTGGCCTTAAGACAATGCGCCGTACCAAGTGCCCCGTAGTCACATTCTGGAGCCGACTTTTGCTTCACTCTTATCCGGTTCAGCCTAGTCTTTTCCTTTCCCGGAATTCTATAACCTCTCCTTTTGTGTTGGTTATCTCATGTTGTACAGGTGATGACTTTGGCCCACTTTTGTCATAAGAATGCTCTATGATCCTCCATCTTATGGCCTTGGGGACCACGCATCCCACGGCGTCATCTACCTATCAAAATATTCGTTGCCCTTTGACGAGATAATCAGATTTTCGTTGCCACTTCATCGCAGATTTCTCCGTAGTCTTCAATACTGTAATGATTTAAAGCAGTTTAAGGTCCTTTCACCATGACCACTCAATCTCCCTCGGCATCCAAAGGTCGTCGGCTTAGAACAACTTGGCTTTACTGACTGGCAAGCAACCACACCCTTGTGCTCTGTGCGAAGATCAAGCCTTCCAATATCGTTATCCTAACTAGACAGCTTCCGATTGTAAAAGGCCACAGGATTTAACAGGTTGTCTTCCTTTCTACTCAGCCAAACCAGATGATGATGTATCTGTGTGCAGGATAGAATAACACCAGTATTTGAAAGCTAGAAAGGGTCTTCTGTGGATGTGGCTTTTAGAACTTACACTGGGATTATTACCCGGGCATAAGGCCATCTAAATGATTTAAGCAAACATTATTCCTACAAGGAAATGCTTAGCTTAGATATGGCAACTGTGGCGGTAACAATTGATCTGGGGCCAGGCTAGCTCTACCGGCATATAACTGTAGAATAATATGTGTATTACATTGTCATCACAGCTGAAATTTAAAAAGAGAGGTCCAGAGATGAAAATAAGTCGTGGGTCGTAGTGCACTTTCAGCTATTCATAGCAGTCAGTCCTTTGTCCATTGGTCCATTGGTCTACATCCGAAAAGGGGATGTAGATTGGGTTTAGTGGAAGATGAAGGCACCAAGAGCAAGGTCATTAGTATCTCATAAGTTCACTGTAGCCTTGGTCAGCATAGCTGATAGTAACTAAAGGTTTGGTTCATGCGATCTTCTTCTTCTTACTTACACGTACTTTAAGGACCGCCGTATATCTTCTTCTTCTAGTTGCCAATAAGTGTCACAAAATTACCAGTTCTTCCTCGCGATTGATCTCTTTTGCCTAATTAGACAGCGCTACTGATAGGGGATTTAGCCAAGCCCCGAGTGCTTTACCATTGTTTTGCACTTTTTGACACCTCACACTTGAACTGTTGAGGATACGGTGCATTTTTTGCATTTATTTCATATGACGCAAAAGAGTACAAAGAAATGCAAAGAATGCAAAAAATGCAAAAGGATGCAAGAATAATGCAAGAATGCAAAGTTTGCAAAAAAAAAAGAAAGAAGCAGAGTAGTGCAAAGGACTGCAAAAGTGCAAAAGAATGCAGAAATGCAACGGCGTGCAAGAATGCAAAAAGTGCAAATCAATGAAAAGAATGCAAGAAATGCAAGGGATACAAATGAATGCAAAAAATGCAAAAGGATGAAAGAATGCAAAGTTGCAAAAACAAAAAAAAAAAAAGAATGGAAAGTAAAGTAAAAGAATGCAAAGAGGGCAAAAGAATGCAGGAATGCGAGGGGGGGGCAAGAATGCAAAAAGTGCAAATCAATGCAAAGAATGCATGTAAATGCAAAGAATACACATGAGTTCAAAGAATGCAAATGAATGCACAAAATGCAAAAGGATGCAAGAATAATACAAGAATGCAAAGTTTGCAAAAATAAAAGAATGCAAAGTAATGTAAAAGAGTGCAAAGAGAGTGCAAGAGTGCAAAGAAATGTAAGGGAGTGCAATAATGCAAAGAGTGCAAAGAAATGCAAAGAATGCAAAAAATGCAAGGAATACAAATGTGTTCAAAGAATGCAAATGAATGAAAAAAATGCAAAAGGATGCAACAATAATGCATGAATGCAAAGTTTGCAAAAATAAGAAAGAATGCAAAGTAATGTAAAAGAGTGCAAAGAGGGCAACAGAATGCAGGAATGCTAGGGAGAGCAGGAATGCAAAGAGTGCAAAGAAATGCAAAGAATGTCAGAAATGCAAGGAATACAATGCAAAAGGATGCAAGAACGTAAAGTATACAAAAAAAAGGAAGAAGCAAAGTAATGTAAAAGAGTGCCAAGGACTGCAAGAGTGCAAGGAAATGCAGGAATGCAAGGAAGTGCAAGAATGCAAAAAGTGCAAATCAATGCAAAGAATGCATCTGAACGCAAAAGACTTCATGAATTACTTAAGATGGTGGATATTTCTACTCTATTAGCCCACCAGAGAGATCCTCAAGAAATGCAACCTCTGTAGCAAAGATTATTAGGGATCTAGAACTCTTAACAGTTCTCAGGTATGCATCATTGACACTGACTCAGAAAAAATTCCATCCTCATATCTATTTCAAAAGCAAGAACAAAAAAAAAAGTATAAATTGCTCCAGATGATGAGAAGAAGCCTTGATAATTCAATCCGCCCACACATTTCGAAATTCGCGCAGCAAAAAAGTGTCACAGATTTTATGATTTGTCAACTATCTCAAGGATATGAATCACAGGCAACCTTTTGAGTTATTTTTTAGCTTGTTCCATCTCCTCCGACTCCTAGAGCGAAACTCGATAGCACCCAAAAGTCTTCAATTACAATGCAAACAATAAACACAGAAAAAAATAAAGGAAAAACAACGTTCAACATGTCCTTCCTTAATAAAAAAGGGTATGTGTCCTGTTTCTTCTATCGAAGCAATTAATTTTCCCATTGCTTGTGCATTTTTACGCTCAATTTAAAATTCCATGACCACAAATATGTTTGAAAAAAAAAAACCGACACACTGGAGAGAGAGGACAAAATCAGGGACATCCTCAATCAAGTATCTCACCGATATGCAATTTAATGCACACGACGAAGCAAAGCATAGTTTCTCCCACAAGCGATTTATTAAAGCCCGTAGGAGGACCCTCATTAGATGCAAAAAAAAAAACATAACGCACTCAAGACGGCAAAAAAGGACCCCAGACCACTCTTCTCATCTGTCGGACAGTGTTGGTACCTGCTCTTATTTTTTTCTTCTTCTATTTTTTGCTTCGTTTTGTTGTTGCCCTCTTTTGTGTCCATAAGGACAACTCGAGACGATGATAATAATAATGATGTCGCCACAGTATTTCTGCGCGTTTTATTTTGGTCCTTTTGTGAAACTTGAGAAATTTGTTGACATCGATGTCATCGTTGGTGGAATTTAATGCAACGCTGACGACAATATGATGGTGCTTCTGGTTAGCTGTTGATGATGGCTATGTTGGCGGTGGTGGTGGTACCGGCAAAAGTGCTCTGCTCTTGGGTAGAACAACTCAATTTTTGAGAAAAAAAAAGGGACAAAGACGAGAGAGGGAGAACAGTGCCATGGTGGTGGACAACTCTCTTGCAGATGTACGTAAATTTCATCCTTTGTGTACTTTGGAAGGACAAAAAGAAGTTTTGCGACGCGATCATACCACCGATAGTGATAGCGTTGAAAATATTCGTCTCCGGATTAAATGGCATAGAAAGGATGCTAAGTGCTTCTCGAAAAGGTGTTGTGTGCAATTATGTTGCGATACATAGGGTACGTGGAGGTTTATTTGTAGGATGACTTAATCACCACTTTATACCGACTTTTCATCTCCACTATTTGATCAATATCCAGTAACTTATGAGAGGGCATCGGATGCTTGGTATTGGGGGAAATATCCCATCGAAAAGTTCCTTTTCCGGTGATAAAGCCAGGCTTAAGACTTTTTACCATTCCTTCCATCCTACTCACTAAAAAGCAAACCCTCTTCTAGAGGCGCTCCGTATTGGCAGGTTGTACTCTCTACTCTGGGACTGCTACAGACTCTGCTAAGCGTCGTATTCTGGTCAGACTCCGTATTGGCAGGTTGTACTCTCTACTCTGGGACTGCTACAGACTCTGCTAAGCGTCGTATTCTAGTCAGACTCCGTATTGGCAGGTTGTACTCTCTACTCTGGGACTGCTACAGACTCTGCTAAGCGTCGTATTCTGGTCAGACTCCGTATTGGCAAGATGTACTCTCTACTCTGGGCTTGCTACAGACTCTGCTATAGGAGGGGTATTAAGCGTCGTATTCTGGTCAGTCTCCGTATTGGCAGGCTGTACTCTCTACTCTGGGACTGCTACAGACTCTGCCATAGGAGGGGTAATAAGCGTCATATTCTGGTCAGTCTCCCTCCGTATTGGCAGGTTGTACCCTCTACTCTGGGACTGCTACAGACTCTGCTATAGGAGGGGTATTAAGCGTCGTATTCTGGTCAGACTCCGTATTGGCAGGCTGTACTCTCTACTCTGGGACTGCTACAGACTCTGCCATAGGAGGGGTAATAAGCGTCATATTCTGGTCAGTCTCCCTCAGTATTGGCAGGTTGTACTCTCTACTCTGGGCTTGCTACAGACTCTGCTATAGAGGAGGGGTATTAAGCGTTGTATTCTGGTCAGTCTCCGTATTGGCAGGCTGTACCCTCTACTCTGGGACTGCTACAGACTCTGCTATAGGAGGGGTATTAAGCGTCGTATTCTGGTCAGACTCCGTATTGGCAGGCTGTACTCTCTACTCTGGGACTGCTACAGACTCTGCCATAGGAGGGGTAATAAGCGTCATATTCTGGTCAGTCTCCCTCCGTATTGGCAGGTTGTACTCTCTACTCTGGGACTGCTACAGACTCTGCTAAGCGTCGTATTCTGGTCAGACTCCGTATTGGCAGGTTGTACTCTCTACTCTGGGACTGCTACAGACTCTGCTAAGCGTCGTATTCTGGTCAGACTCCGTATTGGCAAGATGTACTCTCTACTCTGGGCTTGCTACAGACTCTGCTATAGGAGGGGTATTAAGCGTCGTATTCTGGTCAGTCTCCGTATTGGCAGGCTGTACCCTCTACTCTGGGACTGCTACAGACTCTGCTATAGGAGGGGTATTAAGCGTCGTATTCTGGTCAGACTCCGTATTGGCAGGCTGTACTCTCTACTCTGGGACTGCTACAGACTCTGCCATAGGAGGGGTAATAAGCGTCATATTCTGGTCAGTCTCCCTCAGTATTGGCAGGTTGTACTCTCTACTCTGGGGCTGCTACAGACTCTGCTAAGCGTCGTATTCTGGTCAGACTCCGTATTGGCAGGTTGTACTCTCTACTCTGGGACTGCTACAGACTCTGCTATAGGAGGGGTATTAAGCGTCGTATTCTGGTCAGACTCCGTATTGGCAGGCTGTACTCTCTACTCTGGGACTGCTACAGACTCTGCCATAGGAGGGGTAATAAGCGTCATATTCTGGTCAGTCTCCCTCCGTATTGGCAGGTTGTACTCTCTACTCTGGGACTGCTACAGACTCTGCTAAGCGTCGTATTCTGGTCAGACTCCGTATTGGCAGGTTGTACTCTCTACTCTGGGACTGCTACAGACTCTGCTAAGCGTCGTATTCTGGTCAGACTCCGTATTGGCAAGATGTACTCTCTACTCTGGGCTTGCTACAGACTCTGCTATAGGAGGGGTATTAAGCGTCGTATTCTGGTCAGTCTCCGTATTGGCAGGCTGTACCCTCTACTCTGGGACTGCTACAGACTCTGCTATAGGAGGGGTATTAAGCGTCGTATTCTGGTCAGACTCCGTATTGGCAGGCTGTACTCTCTACTCTGGGACTGCTACAGACTCTGCCATAGGAGGGGTAATAAGCGTCATATTCTGGTCAGTCTCCCTCCGTATTGGCAGGCTGTAATTTCTACTCTGCGGCTGCTACAGACTCTGCTATAGGAAGGATAATAACCGTCATATTCTGGTCAGTCTCCCTCCGTATTGGCAGGTTGTACTCTCTACTCTGGGGCTGCTACAGACTCTGCTATAGGAGGGGTAATAAGCGTCGTATTCTGATCAGTCTCCCTATTGGCAGGTTGGATTCTCTGCTTACCTTGAGCCATTAGGAACGGAGCCGTGTCATCGCTTCGTCCAAGAGGTAACGTAAGCTGCTTCATCTCTGGCACTACGGGTTCTCTACTGGTCCTAGTGTCGTGGACGTACTTTTTTTCTCCAGCTCGAAGTTACTCCGGCGACGACTTAGACAGCTGGTTCTGAGATGGAGGGTTAAAAGGACTCCACGTCTCTGTACTAGGACCTTTACTTACCTTCAGATTATGTGCTGGCCTTCAACCGGGGGACGTCATCTGCGCATCCCACTTGAAATGTGTTACCTTCGATTTGCTGCTCGTTTAGCGCGTCTTAGTTCCTCATGCCCTCAGGAGTAATGTATAGAAAGATGGAGCTTACCACTCTGGGGAACAGATTGCTCCTGCCATATCCAAGCCCACCTATGTATCATCGGGATGCTGTCATGGCGCCTAGATGCTAGAAGTGTGCTTTGAATTCTGGCCTGCTATCGGTTTCTTTAGACAGCTTTCTCGTTATAAAAAGAGCTTCGGTCGTATGGGCACCGAGTTCCATGCCAGCGAGGTCTACCAAACTTTTGTTCTTACCGATTGCTTTTCCGTGACGTACTCTACAGAAGCGGTCCAAGGACCGACACTTGGGGCACTTCCTCTAGTTTGTAACCACAACTTACTTTTGGCTGCAGCTGTTGTATTAACTAATATGTTAACGGTATTGTTGGCGGTAGAATGCGAAGCCATGCTGGTCGTCTGAAAGAGGTCCCTCTCTACCACTACTAGAAATTTATTGTATTACCATAAAATGTCCATATTGTAGGCCAAAATTAAGGTGGATTGTTTCGTTTGGGTACCACCACTAGCTGTTGGAGTTTCCATGGTTCAGCTCACCTTCGTCCTTTGTCACCTATGAAGTATACAAAAGATTTGCACTTAGTTATCTGCTGAAGCAAAACTTGTAGTTTATTTGCCAGGTACCCCCCAAGATAGTGTCAGAAGTGGGACATTTTTTCACAAGAGTTCCCTAACTATGGACAGACCTGACATCTTAAATATTTAAGCCTTCCTTTTCTGTTAGAGAACGCTTTCTATCATCGAGTGCAAGGTTCTGATGAGCATGTTTATCTCTCTGCTCGGTCTCAATTTGTAGGTGTCAGAATTGGGACAATAGAAACTGTTTCCAAACATGTTTCCGAACCTCATTTCAGCACATGCTTCCCAACAAACAACAGTCTTCCTATTTGTCTTTTGTTTACTTTCACTGTCATCTGCCTTTTTGTCATTTGATTCCTCTACGATGTGTCCTTCCTCCCAACAGAAGCTATAATGTGGGAATAATTGTCCGTCCGTCCTGGAAAAGATTAAATGACAAATTATTTTGAAGTGTTTGGACAGCAAACCGAGTATAAAAGCGAACCACTCTGCGCTCTCTCCAATGATCCACAACAGCAACACACTTCAAAACCCCAAAAATAAAAAAATAAATAAAAAGGACAAAAAGGACAAAACGTTTTGTTTTGTTTGTTTTCCTTGTTTTTTTTTTTGTTTTGGGTTTTGTTGTCACATACAACTTGCATCCGTTTGTAGGAACAAAGTCGGCGATATGTGATTTTATAAAATTCCGGTCTCATGAACAGAAAGAGCGAAGGATAAAAAGAAAAATCCCTTCCAAAGGGAACAATTAATTACCGCGGACATAACAACTCAGGGAAGTGGTTCAGGTCCTCCCCCGGTAGCTCCAGATGCGAAGTCTTGTTTTTTTGTTGCTTCTGCTGCTGCTGCTGACACACCACACCACTAATGCTGATGGCTCCCGCGGTATGCCAATAAATTTCACATATAATTCCTGAGCGCGCGCACACACACACATTGTATGTGCTCGATTAATGTTCGATTTTTACTGATTAAACGTTCAATAAATATCCTTAAGTCATCCAAGATAATCTGCTCTCAGTTTCAGAGCAGATATTTTCCTTTGCTGGGCGCGCAGATTCACCGTCATCATCATCAACATCATCACCGTCGTCGTCGTCGTCGTCGGTCGTCTCCATCGTCTGCATCGTTGCCGGCCGGGCATTGTGCACCTTGAAAGAGAGATGCCCACGTCGAAAGATGTGCGCGATTTTAATGTTCAACTGACCACAAAAGAGAAGCGCTCAACCGACCAGAAGCTTACCAAAGAGGACAATGGACAGACTGAGACCAAACAACGACATGGTACATCCACAAAGTTGTTTTAATATAATAATTACAAGGACTTAATTATATGACCCATTGTTTCCTTTTGCCGGTCTCAGAGAGAGTCTGCCAGCAAGAGTAAAAAGAGGAATGTCCATCTCTTAGCTTTTGCGAGTTTAATTAGGGGGAATCGGGTGGGTTGGGATTTGACGCGCACTCGCCAGCCACTGAATGCACTCTCCTCTGGACAATCGGAATTCCAGATATATCCGCTCTTGTCGGCTTATCTACGAGATAGATGAAACATTCCCCAATCGATTTGCCATTAATAATTGCTCAATGGCATTCAGCATTTAGTGGTTCGGTGAGATCGGTTAGACTTACGGCGAATAACTGTGTGAAAGGTTGAAGGGCGAACTAATTATTTTTTTTTTCTTTTGTTTTTTTTTACTTATCGCCAGATCATTGGGTCCTTGAGATTGAAAGCAATTACTGGGTAATTAAGTAGAAGTAGGCGTTGAGCTTTATTTTCTTAGGAAATCTCTTATACTGCTTGTGTTTATTCCTGTAAACGAGGAAGGAGGAAATATCCTTCAATGAGAGAGGGGATAAGTTCCATCACTAGATAGAGGCAAAGCTTGAAGCAGAGACTCATTCATTTGTTCTACATGATCTGTTGATAGAGGATCAGGATGGTCGACGACAGAATCAAAAAAACCCATAGGTACTGATATATCTTTTAAAGATTCACAATATTTAAGGACTAGCACCTGGTCTAATAGTTTTGATATCAGCGCCAATCCAGGCAAAGTAAATAGGAGCCCTTCAACACGAAACTGAATACCAATTCCCCTGCTAAAGGGCCATGATGAACACCTGTGAATAGGACTCGATCCAAAGCCAATGTCGAATGTTCTAACCCACACCTTGTATACCTCCTAGTTAGCTCTAAGGCTGTACTTCGTTACTCATTTAGTTTGGAGTTTCTAACACTTACACAGTATTTCGCCTGTCGCTCCTCTTGTCTGCGCTTTATCATGACGTGATCACCACTATGTCACCGACGCACCGACGGTGCTTCAACTGTCTTCCAAGGCGATCATGTGCTTCATCATGGTTTCCTGGGTTAAACCCTTCATTCTAAACCCTGTCATTCTGCTTCGTGGTACAGACAATGGGTTATAACATGTTTGGTGTCCTTAATTGTTTTATGGCATGCTCGACAGTCTGTGTTATAACCGTGTCAAAACCTTTGAAAATATCTCCCAGTCTTGTTAAGTTTTGCTTAAGCTACTGGGAGGAGGTAGGACTTGAATCTGTCCAACACATACAGCACGACAGTGTGCCTTTCTTGTTAAAAGTTATTCTTCTTCGCAGACCTGGATGACTTGCAACATTGAGCTGTTGTACCTCCTTAAACCTTGTGACGACTGATTCAATTGTATTTCGTTGTTTCTCTCTAGTAACCTTCTTGGATTTAGAGAGAGCCTTTAACAACGTCAATCTCGGTGCAACTACTCATGCATTGGACAAACTGAGGGTTGATGCTGGGTTTATGGTGCTGATTGATCAGATGCTAACCAGCAGGATCATCAACAGATACCAGGGACCTGCATCGGCTCGCAGAATTGTTAATCGGGTTTATCACTCCCCCCTTCTTTGGAATATCACAATAAACCACTTGCTAATTGGCCTCGAGGCCACCGGCGGATGACGTTGCCTTAATATTCCCAGACACTCTCAGGGACCTCACACACAATGCCCTAAAACTGCTCGCTGGTTGGGCCGCTCAATGTGGACTTGGGGTCAACCCTAATAAAACCGAACTAGTCCTCTTCATAAGGAAATATAACATCCTCATTATAGCCCCCCATAGGAGTTGGTATGCGAATTGCTACCTGTAAGAACCTGCTCAAATGGCAACATTCTTTGCGCACATTGCCCCTTCAGAATTTCTAGAGAGCTCTGGCCTAACCTTAAACAGAGACGTTCAAAAGAACTGTTGCTTCTGAAGCGTTCAAACGCTAGACGTTTGGGCCTCCCATCTAACGATTTCTGTTAGAGTTGCAGGGACGAGGAGCAAGAAGAAACGATTCCTCATCATCTTTGCAACTGCCCTGCTCCAGCGTCAAGAAGAAACCTCCACTTGGGGTCCTTTTTCTTTGACGACCTTGGCGGCCTGACAGGTCTATCCGTTAAGCAACTTCTAAGCTTTATTAAAAGCTCCGGTTTGTTCTCCAGACCCATTAGCAGAACCACTTCTAAGTGTTATTTAGCGCAGTAACCTCTTTGTATTGGTCCTCTGTCTGTTATCGTTGTAGTATTGTAGTAATTGACAGTGATTTTCCTTTGTAGATGCGGTAGTACCACAATGGGCCTTTTAGGCCTAAGTGAGCTGGTGCCCATCTGTATCTGGGCACTAGCTGCCACTCTTATCTAACCTAACCTAACGTCTGTCACTTCTAACTGACAGTCATTTCAGTGCTTTGCTGATGGCATATACTCTTAAAGCCCACTTCTAACACCTGATTCTATTACATAAAATTAGTGTTAGGTCTGCGCAACTCAAATGCTACAAAAAAGGCTGAATATTATAAATTTCCCTCTTCCCACTTCTGACACCAACTCGTTTTCAAAAACTGTCCAACCTGTGTATCTGAATCCACTGAATAACTTGAAAGATTCTAGGAAAGTTATTAATAATCAAAATGTCTCTTAACGTGTGCAGTCTATCTTCACACTTCTGACACCTGCGTCTATCCAATTGTTTTTTCTCTATTTTGCACAGAATTTAGCAATTCTAGTTACTAAAATAAGTAAATGAGATCACAGTGTCGTCGGCGAAGGCAGCTTCGTTCTATCGTTGGCAGATCACTGGTGTATAATATGTATAAAACTGGTCCCAGTAGACTGTCTTGGAGTACTCCCTTTTTGATGTATTTTAGAGTAGTAGTCTCATTGTTTTTTTCTGAAGTGCCCTATCTTTTAGAGACGATATCACTGTTTCGACATATGTTTTTGTTACAAGCATTCTCAGCTTGCGAGTTAGTCCTTTATGCCAAACTTTGTCACAAGCCTTTGCCTAATGCCTAATGCCTATTTAATTACTTGAGTTTTCTTTTGAATTTAATCGATTTATATATAATAGTGTTTAAGAAAGAAGAAGAAAAAAGCACAATATTAAGACGCTCCCACTTCTGACACCTACCTACATCATATCATCCCCCTCATTCCAGAACCATGAATGTGTATGTATTCTTCTTGTGCACTTCTTGCTCAAAACTCAATCTCAAATTGTTCAAACCATTTAAAGACTACCACTGTTTATTAACCCACTTCTGACACTGCCATCCATTGTTGTACTTTGTCATGTCAGCTATTCCCGCAGTGCTAATTGCTTCTAACAATTTAACCATAGTCACTCCCCGCCCAATCGATCAGTTGGCTCTTTCAGCAAAACCATTTCACAGTCCTTCGTAGCTGCAATTTTATATCAACAATAGCCTCACTTATTAAGCACGTCCATTTCTCTTCAAAAGAAACAAGGACAACCTGTGTAAGTTAGAATCAACAACATCGAACAGTGAGTAGCTAGAGACTGCAATTATTATTGATTTCATTTGAGGAATCGTTGCAACTGACAGTGTGAGTAACCTTGCTTTAGGGATTAGTCCGTCCCTCCCTACACAAGACCTACTCTGTACAAATTATTGGCAATTATCTCAGCTGGCCAAGTCTCAGAGGATGTACTGTGCTGTGCTTGGCTTTTCTATGCGATTACATGATTGAGCAATAAACTGCAGTAAGTCAGAGGGAGGAGGAGAGCACATGATACTCGTATCTCGGGTACCCATCTTCGGTGTCCAAAAATCAATACCCAAAGTGTGGGGTAGTTAAGGCCTAAGGCGATTTGGATTAAAAGCTCAAAGACGATTACCGGCCAAAGTTAATGCCTCAATTACCTTTCTCTTTAGCCTCGTTGAAAACAAAAGCCAACAGGACAGCACAGCACAGCGCGATGGCCGATGGCGAGCTAAGAAGGTGGTGGGCAGACTTATCATCAGTCGGTGGTCGATTTAGGGGTTGTTATGAGGCAGACTGATGTATGCCATGCACACATGGTCTTTGTGGCAATTTTCTAAACTGGGTTAATATGTTGTTGGAAACAACTACCACCATCAGTGGCTACACCATTGTCAAAGCCGCTGCCAGATCGATTGAGGGACTAGTTTATTTAATTTTTTTTTTGCAAGGGTAATTTGTTGCGAAGCAGGGCGTGCAAGTGGGTGGCAATTATGTGCCAGGGTGGACGGTCGGTCAGTGGTATAATTATGGCCTTTCAGGGAAATTGTCATTTCTAATGCATGCCTATGAAGTGAAAGTAGTAGGCTCTAGCTGGCTGACGTGTTACACTAAATTGAGACATTTCACTTTATTAACTAGGCTGCGGGGGGGGCAAAACGCAATTGATGGTTGTTAAAATGTTGTGAAATAAATTGATGCATGAAGAAGGTGCGTCCAAGTTATGCAACAAAAGGGGTTGTCATAGTTTGTTTCTTTATGAAGTGATTATTAAAGCTCAAAATGTGATACACTTCCTGCACTTTGCACAAAAGGGGAAGTCGGTCTTTTGTTAAGAGTGTCGCCGCTAGCGATTTTGGAGTAGCTATTTGACTTAGGACAGCGTGAAAATGAGTTTTTAAACCATGTATCGAACTCATATATATTGACACTCTGAACAAAGGGATAAAACTGTTCCAACATGCAGAGGATGCCTGAGACATGAAAGTAAGACCTAGAACAGAGACTGGTTGAGTCAGTCGACTCTATGTAAAGGGTTCTATGGAATAAGTCGTCCTATACCTAGCCAACTCCAACTGCAGAAGAGTACCAAGAGTTTGATTGAATCACAGTCATCTAGGCCACATCATCAGTTAATTACAAGAGAGTACAGGAATTAATTCGATTGAATCAGTTATCCCAATGTTCCTTTTGCACATTTTACCTTGACGGACTGAGTCAGTGACTCTACTTAGCCACTTCGGAGGATTTTTAATCCAGAGAGAGGTAAAGGTTTTCCAGTAATCAGTGACTCCTTCGGTTCCTCAATATATGGTGTCACAATGGGCCTTAGGTCTAAGTGTATCCTGACTCTTGCTAATTTAAAGGGCTTCATTCTAATTGAGCCTACGAGTGACACAATGGGTCAGTACTGACCTGAGTGCGGCGGAGGTATTTCGCTTCCTCTGCCAACCCACAAACCTAACCTAACCTAATTGAGCCTACGTACAATGTCTATATGTTCTTCTTTCTTGTCTTCTAGCATTTGGGTTGGAGGTCAATATTTCCGATATTCCTTAGTATCTTGTTTTGGAATCGGTGGAAAATGTCTATTCTATCTCAAGGGTTTTCCAATTAGGATGATCGGAAATGGTCCATCGGCTTCTATTCTTGAGATACCTTGATCTTGTATGGGTCCTACCAAGGATCCTTACGCAAAATACGCCATAATGTGGACTGAGCGATGCCCAATTCTTGAGAACGCCGCCGTGGAATTGACTGATATGGATCGTTTTCTAGGGACGTTTGAACGGCAGCGATATTTTCTAGACTTCGACCAACCCGTTGTCTCACTGATACGGCAACATCACACAAGGAATATGAAGACTCAAATTTTTGCACTAAATTTGTTATTGCCTGTCTACTAGGTGACTGTCTATTACGACCGCAAATTGGAGTTGACGCTCTTAAAGTTGCGATCACCGACTCCGAATGTCGGTAGAAAATTTTTATCATTTGTAGACGTTGCTCGTTCGTATACTTTACTGAATAAATTGACAGTGACAGTTTGATGATTAGTGAAGGATTTCCCTATTGGAAAACCCTTTATTAGCCAATACATCTTTCTATATTTAATTCCTCTTTTCATCTTTGTGGTGTACTCTTTCCAATGAAGCTTAGCATCTAGCGTCATGCCAAGGAACTTCACAGTGTTCGCATATGGTACCTTTTGTCCATTGATAGTGATTGGTAAATGGTTCAACAATTTTTAGGACTAACAATGTTTGATAGCTAGTTATAGTTATATTCCTTGTGGTTATCAACTACCAGGATCGCAGTAGCGTCAGCGAAGGCAGCTTCGTTCTATCGTTGGGAGATAACTGGTGTATAATATGTATAGAACTGGTCCCAGTAGACTGCCTTGTGGTACTCCCTTTTTGATGTATTTTAGAGCAGTTTGCATTTGAAGTGTTTAGAGATGATACCAGTGTTTCGACATATTGTTTTGGAACCAGCATTCTCAGTTTGCAAGTTAGTCCTTTATGCCAAACTTTTTCACAAGCCTTTGGCTAATGCTTAATGCCTTTTCAATTACTTGAGTTATCTTTTGGATTTGATCGATATTCGAATGTTTGCTTTGGAAACCAAATTCATGATGAGAAATATGACGATGTTTCCCCAACGTTAAACTGAAAGAGTTTAACCAATAATAAAGAAAATTAACCGCTTTTCTCCTCCTGAATTTAAACAAGTTAACATTCTATCATTAAAAATGTCTCATTCTCAGTCTTCGTCATCGCAAGTGGTAGTTTCCTTCTCTTTTTAGGAAACATGTAGCTTCTTAGTGCAAAATCCACATGCCGTGTACAACTATATTTATTTCCATGCAACCATCCTGTCAAAAGTTACAAGCAAGCACTTTTCATATGTCGTGTACTACGGGCTTTATTCATTGTCCTTAAATATAAAGTATGAATATGTTCGTTGAATTAAGTTAAAGGAAAAAGTCTTAAGAATTAAATTTATCTTAGAGTTAAAATAAATAATAATTAATAAAATAATTAAGTTATTTAATCTTCTTTTAAGCTTTTCTTTTTAGCATTAAATATTTACGATAATTGATAATTAAACTAAGCAAAATATATATATAATTCATCTATTACTTTCTCATACCATTTTTAGTATTTTAATAATTTTTGTTTTTTTTTTCAGAAAAAGGCCTACAATCTTTCTGAACGCTTATCAACTTAACGTTTGCTGAAGTGTTGCAATAGAGCACGCGTTTTTTTTAACTCGAAATATTCGATTCGTTTGATTTAAATTTGAAAAGTGCGTGCGGTAATTTTTTTTGTGTTATTTTCATATTATTTTAATTTTTTTTTTTTTTTCTTGTAAAAAAAAATATTCGGGCTTCCCTAAATATAAATAAAGAAAAAATATAATTTAGTCTTCGCCTACAAAATAAATCCCTCAATCTAGTGAGCTACCAGTTTTTGTAAAATGTTAAGCGTGCCGGCTAATTTTTTTCCTTAAAAAAAATATAAGCCACCTTTGTTGGAATAATAAAAATTAAAATATCGCAATTTAAAGAGAAGTTAATCTCTCAAAATAGTGAATTGAGTGTCCAGTCCAGTGTTAAAAAAAATCTGCTTTTGTCCTTCATAATTTAGAAATAAAAATCCCAATTTTTGTTTTAAAAAAAGTGTCCCTTGTGTGTCTCTCAATATTCGGTGCGCGCTCGCGAGTGGTACGAGAGCTCTATTTGCATGGAAACTTCAGTGCGCGTTCTACATCGACCCAGCTATGGTGAGTACACTCATGCTTTTCTCTTTACAGTCTTTTTCTTTAAATAACTCAATAAATATATAAGTAAATATTAGGCTATAACTTGCCCATAGAGGCCAATGCCAATAGTTAGCTTCGCAAAACTGTACGTGCTGCGCGTAGTATACTCTTTTGCACGTATGGAAGGGACCTATAATTTTATGTCATGTATAAAGGGCAGAGAGGTTTTGAGGAGCTTTCTCATGACAATTCTCTTGGATTTTTGTCAAACTTTGGTGGCATTTTCTGGGATTCGAACCTGGAACCCCATTGAGCCTCGACACTCACTTACTTCATACCAAAATTGTAAAGGGCAAGTTCTATCGATCCACAATTGTTCACCTTATCTACACAGTCTCACTTCAAAGTTTTGCTGAATCTGACATGACTTTTGGCATCTAAAAGAACTAACCTCCACTTGAACTGAGTTCATTGTCTTCCAATTCACCTGTTGGCCACATCTTTTCTTCCTTTCACTTGAAATTTGTTCTCGATACAAGAACAAAAAAGTCGCATTCTTTCACAAGAATTTCTGTTTCCATCCAATCATGTAGAACAAATCCACGGCCCCATTTCATCGCCAGTGGATGCTCATAACAACAGCCAACTCCTATCATCCAAAATGTAAACATGCAGCGACTTCTTGTGACCATTGCGAACAGTCCACATCAACCAAACTGACACAAAAGAATAAAATATCAGACCAGCTCTCTCTCTCTCTGTGTCTATCTGTGTTTCACCAAACCTGGTATGGAAATTTTGCCAACAGCATAAACCATTCACTGTGACATTTTGACATCTCGAAGCTTGAGGCTCGGTTTAAAGAACAAACAAAAACAAAATGTATCTCTGGCCACCATATGCAAAAATTGTGTATCTGCACGCTTGCCCACCACCTCCCACCGGAGCCCTATTATTCTGATTACAAATTCAAATTTTTCCCATTTTTTACTTGTTTTCCCGAAACGTCCGCGCGATTCCTTGCATTTCGCGGATTTTGCTTGCAAAAAAGTAAAAAAGAAAAAAAAAAAAAACTGAACTGAAACGTTCCTTGAATCAAAGTTGTTTATGGCTGCCCATACGAATTGGAATTCAATCCGATGACCGATTTTTAGTCTGATGGATTGATAGCCATGCTGACGATTCATCCAAGGCAGCGAGAGAGAGAAAGAGCTGATTGACGAAAGGGACAGTGATGCAAGGATAGAATTGAAAATTTCCAAAGGACTTTGAACTGGTGAAACCTATTTGAAACAAGGTCAAACTGTCATAAGGCCTCACACTAATTGACACATCTCAATTCACATGATAGCCTCAGGCATAGGCAGAAACCAACAAACACAATGCTTGACCCTCATTAGCGAATGATTGTGAAGCCAATCTATGGGTTTCACCAAATCCCACGTTTTGCTCCAATTCTACTGTGTGCTGACCCACAGATAGATTCAGTCTCATTATTTTCAATTTTCATAATGACAAGCACAGCGAGAGATATGCAGATGACTTTGGAGACAGGTGAAAGGCTAAATTGTCAGTTCAAGTCGCAGAAAGTGGGCCACAGAAGCTCTGCGCTGCACAGAGGATAAAAATGATTTATTAAACGAGGAATGTTTTTTTTTTTTGTATCCACCCACACGTTGAGAAGGAAATCCAATTTTCTTTTCTATCACAGCCATTTGTATGGATTCATTCAATTTAGTTTGATGTAAGTCATGTCGCGTAAATACCTTTCTTAAGATGTTGGATGAGAAGAAGTCCTTCTTGCGAAAAAAAAAACAATAACCAATGTCCAATGCAGGAGTTTATACTATATCGATTGAAGGAGTTCATTGTTTGGAGTGTAAGTCAGTGCCCACCCTGGTTTTAGAGAGATACACGTGATGTGTCTTGCACACGCATTTAATCAATCTTGCTTGCATTCGACATTTGTTCCATCTGTCTTTGCTGTCCATCAATTGGATTTATGGACCGAAAACTCATCTCTATCTGTTTTTACTGGTGTTCTGGTCCTGACTCCCATGGCATTCATCCTATCCTATAGTCTATGATAGTTTCACGATTCCATTCAGAGGTTTTTATGGGATTGCACTTGGACAGTTGAAACATATTTGCCAACGTGTAGGGAGTACAGTGGAGTTGAAAACAATTTGTTCTGAATCAATATTCATGCTCTGGAAAGAAGGATATAAAGAAAAAATACCATCCCTTGGCTTAGTGTACGTTGGGCTACTGTCCATGGGGTTCCAGATTAGAGTCCCAGAGAATACCACCAAAGTTTGACAAACAGCCAAGAGTATTTACTGTCATAAGAAAGCTCCTGCCCTTCGGTTATGGCATGAAATTTTAGGCCCCTTCTGTACGTGCAAAAATGTTTACAGCGCAGAACGCGAATAGGTGTGAGAAGCTTGGCCAGCATTATGTACCTCGCCTGCAAAAGCACTCGCTAAGATGTGACTATAGTTCTTGTGGCGTCAACCTTGAGAAGCGAGTGCTCTGCGACCTATTTTGTATCTATTATGCTCCCGCACTGTAGCCCTCGTCAATGTAGTTCTCGGTTAGACCAGTTCCTCATGTCTAGTTCCTCTTGACAGTTCACCTAGGCATGTTCTTCTTTTGTGAATTATTGCTTCACAATCGTTGAGGAGGAGGGTTGTGTCTCTTCTAAGTCAATGCAAAATCTTCACTGCCTATTCTGTCCTAAGCCCTGCTTCCGGAGATACTCATCAAGCTTGTGGTGGTCTCTTTAAATACCTGTCAGGATACGAAGTCGATATTATTCCAGAATAGGCATATTTAACTGGCTTATATCCTCGACTCCTGGTTCTCAATGTGCCCTGGTACTCAATAGAGGAGGTGCGTGAGGCGTTTCCAAACAAGTCTCCATCTTTTCTCGTACGAACTCAGTGCAAGTGGTGTCGGTTTGGAGAGGGTTTCCGACTGTTTGTGCTCTTACTTAATGAGTTAGTTGCCCTTTCTTAGTAAGCAGGACCACAGTGGTCTTGGTAGGATTGATGCCAACTCCTACTGTTGAGCACAAGTTCTGGGTGACTCTGAGACCTCTATGAATCATTTCAAAGAGTTGGTCCAGTAGTTCATCTACTTGAATGCTTAACATTACAGATGAGAGAACTCCACCTTGTGGACACCTTATAGTGGTGCTGATAATGATGGATTGCTCCAAGCCTAGTCTAGGCAGTTCGAGTCCTCAGCAAGTCGCACTTCGATTGGATGTTGTGTTCTCTATTCCTTTCCTTTGAATCCTTTTCTGAGGTGAGGTGTCTATCACTTTCATAGGCTTGTAGCATATTCTCTATTTCATGAAAGCACCTTGCTCTGCTATTGCCATTTACATTTTTCATATCTTATGGGGTCTCCTTCAAGAGGCGACATCCTTCCTGATCTGCTCTGGATGGTAGGTCTGATATAAGATTCCTCAAACTCAACCTCTTCTCAAAATCTTAAAAAAAAAAAACCTATCAGCCCCACTGTACATCACAACTTGCGAACAGTGTCTTTTTCTTAAGCTACTCCTGGACATATTCTCTATTGTCTGTCTGTCTGTCTGTTTATTTTCATGTGTGTGCATAAGGATGTATGTTTTTTCAGTTCATTCATGCAAAAGAGGAAGGACCTCTAGGAGAATTTCAAACCTAGTAATCCTTTGACATCCTTCTTGACATGTTCACAAAATCACATCGCAAACCACCTACCACCCACAACACAGTGTTGTTACTACAATCCCCCGTGCCATTTGGTAACTACTGGCAACGCATTCAAGTGGAACAATAAAGTTCTCGAGCATCCGTACAATTCATAGATTTGCCTGCAACTGCGTGCGGGTTTTGGTTAAGATCCCTTGCATACATTGCGAAGGACAAATTGAGTTCTGACTCAATATCTACGTGAAGTACCATCATCATCATCATCATCATAAATCGTATTGTATGTCACGTAGAGTAACCTGAGGTAGGAAAACCCTCGCTGTCCTTTGCTGCAACAACTAGGTCAGTTCCGTTTTCAAGGGACACGATTACAATCGATTGGGAAAATACGAGTACCTACCTTATTTTCGTAGCTTAAAGTCCTTCAAACCGTAGTTAGATGGAATTTCTGTGTAAAGTCCAATGACATCATGTGGTATTTGGAGTCGTTGCATTTAATTGGTCGCCCGATCTCTGAAGATGAAAAATGAGATGCAAAGATAAGACGTTGGGGCTCCTCTCAACTGTCGTCCAGGGCAGGGTGAACATTGATTTATGACAGTGGATTGTTCCCGGCTAATTAATAATAGAAAATTTTTCCCTTCAAAACATAGTGATGCATTGATAGTGGATCTCCAAGAGACACATGTAAGGATGTAGTATGATGCAACTAATTAATAGTTGGACGACGACGACGACGATGACGATGACGACGGCGACGGCGACTAGTGACTGCCGACTGGGGGTATGAAGTTGATTTATGGAAAGGGTTCAGATTGATGTTGGTGGTTTCTAGTGTCAATTTAATGGTAATTTTTGTTTATTTTCTTGTCTGTCTTTTTGGTTTGCTATCTTTGTGGTTAGAGATAAACTTGGAGGGGAACTACACTTCTAGAGAAGGAAATTTGTTGCTGATAAGGGTACCCGTGTGATTTTTTTCGGAAAATGTTGACCTTTGAAATGGATGAATGGATGATCGAAGTACCATTCTCGGATTCCTTTGAGAAACTGGGCTAGGGACTTCAAGACAGTTCTCTTTCCCCAAGCTTAACAGAAGAGAACAGGTCGCAGTGATCCTATAACTTTCCCCTTAAATATAGGCCAGGTATTCGTGAACGAACTCGAGTTTCTTCTAGCTTTATTATTAAAAGTACTTTTGCTCTTCAAAATTTCACAAAAAGACGATTTTTTCGACAAATACTGAACCGATTTGCTTTGAACTTCATATCTGTGCTCTACAGCGTAACAATTGGAAGTTATGTTGGTATTTTTATTCTAGCCCTATTATGAACGGTACCTTACTTAAGGCCATTTTTCCAAAAAGGCAATTTTTTCGACAAAGACTGAACCGATTTATTTTAAACTTCATATCTGAGCTCTACAGCGTAACAATTCGAGGTTATATTGAAATTTTTGTTCTAGCCCTACTATAAACGGTACTTTACTTAAGGCCATTTTTCAAAAAGCCAATTTTCTCGAAAACGACTGAACCGATTTTCTTTAAACTTCATATCTGAACTCTGCAGCGTAACAATTCGAAGTTATGTTGGTATTTCTCTTGTAGCCCTATTATAAACGGTACCTTACTTAAGGCCATTTTTCAAAAAGCCAATTTTCTCGAAAACGACTGAACCGATTTGCTTGAAACTTCATATCTGTGCTCTGCAAGATCATAATTTGAAGTTATATTAAAATTTTACTTCTGGCCCTATTATTAGCGGTACCTTTCTTAGGGCCAATTTGACAAAACTATGACTTTTCCTGATAGAGAAGCCCATCCGTCAATGGCATCCATTTAAAATCATTTCCAAACTAATTCTTGACCATCTGCCCTCAAGCTACAGTGACTCAAATGCAATTCCTAACATCTAATAACAATTAACTGAATTTTATTACAAAATTACTAAACTCGAACCATAATCAAACGGTAATCAAAGCCAATTAGAAATATTAGCCAAGCTTAATAATGTCATCAGAAAAATTCAATTTTTTTTTTACGACTCGAATAGTCCTACAAATTCCCTGTAGTTCCACGTGATAGGGCCATTCTCCAATCAACAACCCTTTCATTCGTCAATTACCCATCAAAAGACATGGAAACCCATAAATTGTATCTATCACAAAAAAAATAAAAGAATAAAAAAAGCTAGCGCTATTAAAACTAGCAACGAGCTCGTTTATAATCCCCTAATAAACTTTACGACCACACAATTGTTAACAAACTTTTAATTGAAACACTGAAGACGAAAAATAGAAAAAAAAAAATGGAAATGAAAATAATAATACAACAGAGAAGACGCTCATCGATTCGCTAATTAATCTCATTGGGCCACTGTTGGACTGTTGAAGAACATGCGTTTTCGACATGTAACCAATTTATAACGCTGGTATCTAGGTCTCACGAGATACAATGTGTCGTCGTTGGATTAAAATTAAGGCCTTTGTTTTTTTTAAATGATGCATTGAATGGGAGAGGAGAGGATCTCTTCGAGTATCGCATGGCACGAACAATGAAACAGTAACTCATGCATATTTATTGCTACGGATTATAGACTACGAACGGTCTTTCGTTTGCCACAGGTGGAGGAGCGAATTAATTTGATTCCGAGTTATTTGTCGTCGGTGGGCAAGTGTAGCTTTCTGTAAGACAATCCAGATTCATGGGGATCGCTCACAGTTGATCGTGTAGGTTATTAATTTCCGCTAAAGTTCTAAATCATGAGAATTTGAAATTTGATGCCGCCTCGATATTGATGGTTAGATACTTTGGGAGTCCACCAGCGATAAAAACCGCGTGACATGACATTCCCCATTCAGCCAAGCGGGCTCTTCCTGATCAGTGAATATCACTTTTGGATGAATTGTTTTTTTGTGTGCCGTTGGTCAGTTGACACTTGTTGTTGGCTGTGAAATATGAGTGAATTGTGAGGAGTTTTAGGACCACACAGGAGGTCGTTGATTATCTGTCATCTTTCTTGTCTGGCGGATATCAATTCGAAGGCGAGATGACATTACATGGGTATTAAGTGTATTTTTTCTCCTTCTTCTCTTTCTAATTGGATTGTGGTATGACAACAAGTCGAATGAGAACAGGCAAAGGGTCGCGGTGGATGATTAATGGTCAGAAAAAGGGATGCAAGGAAGTTTCGGTTGTTAAGAGAGATAACAAATTGTTAGAATATATAAATACATTATGAAAAGGGAAGGAGTGAGTGACATTGCGGCCTGATAATGAATAGATACAATGAAAGCGATAACACGTTCCTAAATCATACGTTGACATACCATCTCAAGACTAGAGTATAGCACGATATTGATATTAATGCAGCAGGCAATTAGAAACTTTCCAGGAAGAAGTTGAGCATCCATAATCGGCTAACGTGCATGAGACGAATTGCATTGTAAGAATATGGTGTTAGCAGAGGCTGTACTCCAACTGATTTCAAAGTCAGAAAGTCTTAACTAGTGATCCTGAACAAACCAAGAAGCAGAAGAATTACTAGCGAGGCTATACAATAATGGCAACCAATGCAAGTGGGAAACAACGCACAGTGAACAGGAGGAAGCACGGAGAACTAACATACTCCTACTGCCTGACACATCGGAGCATGAATACTTCCTGTAAAATAGTACAAAGATGTGGAAGATCCATACAGATCAACTCTCTCAACTCTCTTCGACTTTCTCTGGAACACTCTCCCTGATTCTGACATCTCAGGGAGCATATGCATATGACACTGCTGTACTTTCTATCGAATAATGGTTAGAGACTGTTTGGCATTACTATCCCCTTTGGACTTCTTTGCTCCAAATATGTCGAGTCAAAGTCATCACAGTCTTCTGGCAGTGTAAGGTTACCCTCGGCAAGACGTATAGCCAGTGGCGGTTTAACCACTAAGCTCGTGAAGCTTGAGCGATCGGTCTACTCTCTCCATTCACCCATTCGTCCTTTCATCCAATCTTCTACTCGTCCATTCTCCATTCGTCTATTTCCAACCGTCCATCCATTCATTTCTCCATTCATTCATTCGCATATTCGCCAATCCCCCAATCCGCCTTTTCGCCTATTTTGTGTTGTGTTTAGTCAAAGATAATATAACAAGATAGTGCTTTGTGCCTTGGCTGTAAAAAATCAGCGACAATCTTCCTGTCTCTCAGTAGACTACTTATTGGCATCCTAAACCTACTGAGTACTTATTTTACTAGCATGTCAAACAGGGTCTATAGGGTGCCAATACTATAGTAGATTTTATGTTACCTTGTAACACGATGTTATTATTAGAACCCCAGCGAGGATATTATGACCCGAACTAGAAGGATCGCAACCCTCCTATTTTGCTGAATTCCCTGACTCACGCAACGTTGCTACACGCTACTAAGTTGGGTAAATTACTTCAATTTGTAGCGAGTTACTAATGTTACTAAAGTATTATATGTAACTAATTGAAAATACGTATCCTTAGTGTTTGTACGATATACCTACATATGTACTATATGCAAAGAATTATGTCTCAATTAAATAAAAATTTGATTGCACTCTGTCCCTTCAATTCCCGGTCTCTCGTTCCTTTACAATTCATCGCAGACATGTCGCCATGGGCTCTGAGACTGCCCAATATAGTTTATCTATGGTACCGATCGTTTTTTCTCAAATCAATAAATGTTCCTTTCTCATAACTGTCAGAAATATGAATTAGTTACATTAGTTACATTTGTTACGTCGTTTATTTTTCGATACAAGAGGTCGCAGTGTCATTGCCTTGCGAGCATGTAACTAATTCACTAAGTTACATTTGTTACATAATAAATTTTTCGATATAATTACGAGTAACCTACCACCACATCTTAGCCTCTCCTCTCATAAGACCATCACTGAAAGCCGCCTTTGTTCTCCCGCTTATGCTAATGTCAGTCACGCGTAGGCGACTCATGCCTACTTCTGGAAGTCTCTGCCTCATCCATGCTAAATCTTTAAGCCTGCGATAAAAATTTCCGTTTCGAATGGGATATCCTAAGTCAAAAATTAGATACGGGTGTCATAAATTGAACTGCATAGTCACTCCCCCAAATAACAAAAAGAAAAAAAAATGAAACACACAGAACAACCCAAAGTGAGGATTAAATTTTAATTTTGTGTATTTTTTTGTGAATTCCTTTTCGACCACTCATCCTCTCCAATCTTGGGATTAAGTCATTCAAAGAAACAAATATACAAACGGATAGAATGCCGCGCGTCATAATCGACGCTAGTAGTTGTTGCCGCTTGCAACAAATTGGATTTCATTCTCCAAAACACCATCCCATCATCAAATTGTGTCTTGTAGAAAGATTGTTCCACTGATTCGGCGGGCCTGAGAGGTGACACTTTCTGCTGCTGTCAATCGACACAAGAGGTGAAGGGACAACTTTTATCATCGGCACACGGCCGACATTCTCACGTCTTCCGGATAAGAAGGCGACAACATGTCGTCGTAGATGTGATGATGGAAGTGGAATTTTGTCGAATCAAAAATGACATAATTAGTGGAAGCTGATGACTGGACCTGGATCCACAAAAAAAAAAAAAAGAAACCTCCACTCTCTTATCAGTGGTGTCGTCCAAAAGCGAAATTAATTTCAAATGTCAAGTCAAAAAGAAAAAAAAAACGGAAATCGAATGACACCTTATCGCGTCCGAAATAAATGAGTGGACGACGACGACGACGACGACGCATCTCTCATGTGATGCAACGCTAATGCATTCGTTTTGGGGCAGACACTTTAATAATTGTTATTGCCTTTTTGTTTTTTGTTGGTGGATGATATTGGATAGGGAATTTGGAACGGAAGAGCCTACGGTACCAGAGGTTATAAGTATTTATTTTGTTAATTTATTGAAATATTTTCATTTGGACGACGCGGCGACGACGGTATACAGATTAAGAAATAATAAATTGGAGCTGGCACTTAGGACAGAGGCACACGATCTAAAACGCGCTTCAAACGTTTGGAACTTTTACTTTTGGGGTCATGTTCTGCCGATGGATGCCCACTTTTTTCGTTAATCTTTTTGAATAAATATATATTTTTTCTTGTTGGTCTTTTGTTTAAGAATAAGACACAGTTTTTTTTTCAGCTTAACGGTCTTTTAGAGAGAGGCTAATCTGGCCTCCATTGATTAGATGGATCTAAGTAGTCAATCCATTCAATTGGCTGTAAATTATGTCAAACGAATTGATATTGTTCGGGAGGTTTTCTCACCCCAAAAACGGTATGAGTATGAGTAAGGCTGGTGACCCAGTTCACAGAGACTGTGACTAATACATTCTTTCGAGGGATTAAGATAATCTGAGCTCAATCTAAATCTAAGGATGGGCAAACATATAAAGGAAAATCAAGACTCCTTTGTATGGTTTTTTATTACTCAATTTGATATTCTTCGAATTGATGTTTGATGGACATGAGAGTTCTTTATGGCGTCGAAGTACATCTAGACTCTAGCTAATAGTTCATTAAGGCTTTGAGAGACTGGAGGAAACGGAAATCTTAAATTAGTTTCCGGGTAAAATGTCTTTTTGTAGTCGCTTAAGAACATCATCCATGTAAGGCTTGAGAACGAATCTAATTGAGGAAATAGCGGTTCCGTAAACAAATAGTTTTAACGACTAACACAGTCACTACTGATTTTTTCACACATTCTCTCCATGAGTCTCTTTTTAATCTTTGGAACAGATCTACTAAAATCCACTTGGACTAAAGTCAAAAATATTATAAAAAACTCATCCTCATCCTAAAAAGCGGCACGTAAGCTTCCCTACTGACTTCTATGGCTAACTTCGCTCTGAAGTGACCTATTTCCCCAAACCATTTTACAGATTCTTTGCTCAGTTGTTCACCCAATGCTCCAAGTTATAGGGACCCATATTCTGTCAATTTGTCTAGCAGTATGTCCGTCTGTGTGAATGTTCGCAAGACTAATCTGCCTAATCTGCTAGACAAATTTGCTTCAAACTTTATATCTAAACTCTGTAGGGTCACAATTCGAAGTTGTATTGGAGTTTTTGATCTAACCCTATTATTGACTGGATTTTACTTATGGGGAATTTTACAAAAAAGCGTTTTTCTCGAAAACTGCTGATGCGATTTACTTCAAACTTGATATCTGACCTCTGCAGAGTCACATCTCGAAGTTGTATTGGAGTTTTTTTTCTAGCCCTATTTTTGGCGGTAGTGTACTTCTGAAAATTTCACAAAAAGTTGATTTTCTCGAAAACGACTGACCCAATTTACTTCAAACTTCATATCTGACCTCTGCAGCGACACATCTCGAAGTTGTATTTTAGATTTTCTTCTAGCTCTAATTTTGACGGTAGTTTACTTTTGGAAAACTTTGCAAGAAGTCGATTTTCTCGAAAACTATTTAACCGATTTACTTTAGACTTCATATTCAAGCTCGGCAGCGTCATAATGTCAAGTTATATTGTAATTTTTCTTCTATTCCTATTATTAACGGAACGTAAGTCTACAAACATATTTAAGCTTTGTGGCCAGATTTCAAATTCTTCCTCTCAACACTTAAGTGTGCTACATGGAGTGTGTAGACGCTATCATCACAGTAAAGGTGCAAAAGTTATTTCTTAGGTGTCTACGCTGTATCCCAAAGGAACAGCTTTACCAGAAGGAGAGTCATAAACCAATAGGCTAAAATCATACAACGACACATGTGGCAGGTAGATGGTGACACTCTCCTGCACGTTCACTCAGGATAGACAGTACTTTAAGGAGCACATGGCACAAGATTATTAAAAAAGAAGCACGGCAACTGGGAGAACCATTATTACAAGAAATCTGGCACAATCGCGCGTCCCTCCATCAGTGTATCTCTTTCGCTTTCCTTCATGTTTCTACTAGTTCTCCCAGCAGCATATACAACGATGACACAAAAAAACTGACTTGCATTCGACCTCAAACTTATTGTACTCTCTTGTTAGTACAACATCCTCTAAAAACAAGTTCTCTCTTCATACGAGAGAAAAAAAATCATAAATTTATTAACATCATTCATTCATAAATACCTGTGACAAAACAGCATAACACACACACTGGACATGTGCTCTAGATTCTAACATCTTACCTCGTTGGTTGTGAAAATCTCAGCATCTTCTCCAGCACATTGTCATCTACCATAGGAGCTGGTGTTTATCTTTAAATTCTAAATAAATACCAACCTGTGCCCCATTCAACTAGTAATCCCTGGATATCTGTGTATATGCCGGAAAAAATCGAACGTAATATCAACCAACCTGTCGCAACATATCGTCCAGTTTATATACCACAGTACTAGGGTATCCTTCTCCTCCCCCTAAAGCGACAGCCAGTTCACATCTGTGCACAACAATGAGGTCTTCGTACACATAAAAACCTGCTACTCTATTCTATGCTCTGAGGGGAAGGAGAAGGAACCTCAATCCCTGTACAATGTTTGACATACACACACACACCGTAAAGTCGAACAGCAACAGCAACAAGCAACACAACAAACAGAGATGCAAAAATTTATTTATGCAAAATCTCAGAGCCTGGGAATTTTTGTAGCCCAGTCGTAGATCTAAGCGGATTCAAAGGTTTGCATTTGGGATTCGTATTCCTTCGAGTCAGTCGGTCGGTTGGTCGGTAGTCTCTTTTCCGTGCCCTGTTTAGTGTGTTCTCCATCTGTTGGGGTGTCCATGTTGGCTTTAACAAAAAAAAAACCAAGCCACCACCGACGACGATGATAATGTTGCCGCTTTCATCAGGTGGATGTTGGTGCAAAAAAAAACAATAAAAATCTGATCCGCAACATGAGCTCCTCCAGCACACATGAAGAGGTTAGAAAAATGTAAGCCTTAACATGAGTCCTAAACACAATTCGTTTTGCAGTAGCTAGATTGGAACTACCAGGCAGCGGCTACTGAGCTGGTTATGCTTATTGCTTCCTGATGTTTATGAGCATCACTTTTGATGTGTGGTTCTATAGAGCCGCACAGTCAAAGCCAAAGAGCGATCCATAGATGTTCAGCTTAGCTATTGGCGGCAAATGTAAGCCGTAAGGCAGTTCTAATGCCGAGCAGTAAAAGATTTAATCATAGCTAAGTTCCGTTGAAAACTGTTAAATGGTGTAGGGCTTGTTCATTGTACCCGAGAACGTAAAGGACTAGCTAAAGGGTAGTTGGAGCAATATTTATTGGAGAAGCTCTATAAGAAAGTCTCACCCCGAATTCCTTATCGTGGCAGAAGGGGAATTCTGCGGAAAATGAAAACGGAAGAGGGTCTTCTGCGGGGCAAAATAGGATAAGCATCGCTTTCGCTGGCGTCAGCGAGTTGCCAAGGTAACACAAGCATTCTGTTAAGGAATAACGGATAATCATGGCTTCAGTCTGGCGCACAGTATTAAAGTTTGAGCGTGATTACTCTCATGGCATCGCCAAACAGTCAACCCGTCTTGTTATACCCTATCCTAAGGGTATATTAAGTTTGATCCATTGTTTGTAAACATAGAGAAATATTAAAGACAGACTACATAAAGTATGTATCTAAATGATCAGCATCAGTAGCCGAGTCGATTGAGCCATGTCCGTCCGTCCGTATGTCACCAGTTTTTGGGCCTTAAATTTTGACCTAGGTTGATGATTGTATACGACGTCCTTGGAAAAGTAAGCAATACTTTTGGCAACATTTTCAAAATCCGCCCACTGAAACGCCCACTTTTCGAAAAAATCACTTTTTTCAGTACTTTTATATGAAACTCGAAAAAACTTACTTAAGCAAATATGTAGATATTCTTTTACTCTACAAATCTTCTATATAGTGTGTATGGGCCCGCCCACTTTTTAGGGGCGTTTTTCTAAAAAAAAAACTGGTTTCCAAACGAGGGAAGACACACCGTCACCATGAGTTGTCTCAGGTTTAGAGACGGTTGCCCTAGGCAAACGTGGCGCAGAACAGTTGAAGAGGAATCGTGTTCTTTAGGAATGAGTTGGAGGCAGCTCAAACGCGTTGTAGAAGTCCGAACATGGCGCGCAGGCGTTGTTGAGGCCCTATGCCCCCCGAGGGGTTAAATGATCTATGTATGTATGTATGTGTAAGTTAGAGCAGTATTAACCGACTATCTGTAGAGAGAGCTCGATAGAATCGAGCTGTTGAAATATGTTTAGTGAAATTAGTGTATCACGTCCGACAAATTGGGCACGTTTTCACCACACCTTCCTATCCAATCTGACTCCATACGACAGACTGCCCTTTTAAGGGTTCTTTGAAGTCATTACTCAGTGAACAGGCCACAAGACTTTCTTCGTTCCGAATTCACAGTATTGCAGTATATTCACAGTATTTCAGAATTTCACAGGACAGTCAGTTCTAGTGGGTCCATTTCCCGGGTCGCCCTCATGCAAAGGACCCAGCAGACCAGAACCTTGTGCAGTGTTCCAAGAACCTTAAGCTCTTCGCGACAGCACTTCACAGGCTTGTTGTCACTGCCAGGACCTCCGCTTGGAAAACACTGCTGTGGTCTGGGAGTCGTATAGATCTGGATATTCACAGTGATTCGGAGAAGATTCCGAATCCTACACCGGTGTCCATTTTTGATCCATCTGTATAGATAGCTATGGATACGGCATTTGGTATCCACTCTTCTCTGTTGGGGTAAGCTGAGATAAATGGCATTTCGAAGTTAAAGTAGTCCGTCCAAGGTGCTTGGCCAAAAAATCTGCCAAGGAATCTGACACATTTGACTTCCAGTTCGCGGTCTGACTTATTCTTAAGGCGCTAATGGCTGCCGTTGATCTCGTATAAATGTTTAGCGGAGGCAGATTGAGAATAGCCTTCAGACCCGCAGTTGGAGTGGTTCTCATTGCACTGGTAGCACCAATGCGCACTAGTCTTTGGACTTTGGTGAGAGCCTTTAGGTAGGTGGATTTGTTTAACGATGGCAACCATACGAGGCTGCCATATGGGTCTTATGTTAGCCATATACATCCAGAGAATTGTTTTTGGAGAGGGTCTCCATATAGAAGGTTATTCTTTCATTGGTTTTCAATCTCCAAGTGAGTTTTTTATTGAATACAACACCCAAGTATCTCGCACTGTTAGATATACTGAGGGGAGTATCCCCAACAGAAGGTGTGTCGCACCGAGGAATCTTCCTTTTGCTTGTAAATAAAACCAATTCGGTGGAAGTTGACAGTAAGGCCGCAAGTCCTAGACCATCTAAGTCTTAAGGGCTTCAATCGATTTGCTCACTGAGAGTGGGGCGACGGTTTCAACTCCAGATGCTTCGAGCAGCTGCAGGGCTTCATTTAAAACAATGACCACCCCGCCTTTAGGGATTCCGAAGGCGTATATGTACATCTAATTTTGTGCCACCAAGTTCAGTTATTATGTGCCTAATCTCTGGTGTATATTTCCAATGTTTCCAACATCCATGGGCTCTTATAAAAAACAAAAGAGAAACATAAGTTCATACAGTCATAAGTATAAAATTTTCATATCGTCTTCTTTGCGCATAAAGTGTTCCATTTGCACCCACCTTGCCCAGCGGAAAAGCCCACTTAAGGCCACACCACATGCAGAAGAATCAAATAAATCTTTTATTAATAAACAAATTTATGGCGCTTCTTAATCCAGTCCAAATTTTTATTCAACGGTGTTGTCGATTCTGTCGCTGGCTTTGTCACAGCGTCTTGTTGTTGTTATTATTTTTGTGTCATCGTTCGGTCGGTCGTACGTTGTCCAGTTATCAATTTATGAGTTTCCGTACAGAAGCAGAAAAATGGGTTTTCAACTTGTCATGCGGATTTTTTATGGGATCTTTTGTCTCTTGTGTATTTTTTTTTTTCTTTTAATTTTATTACCGCGTATTTTTCGGGCTCGGATAAGTGTCAATTTTGCTTAAAGTTGTTGTATCTTTTTTTTTCTCTCTCAAAGCGACCTGTGTATCCCCTCTAAAAGCAAAAGCAAAAAAAAATTGTTCGTAATACCTGATTATGGATGCTAATGTGCGGGTATGTATGCAGAAATGTGTCTCCTTTTGATTTATTTCCAACTCGCGTTGTGTATAGTCCGTTTCCGAAGATGAATCTAATTGCTTAATCGCGTCTTTTGTTGGTTATTCTCTTTTGGGAGTTGTTTGGTTTTTTAATTTCGATCCAGGGATGATGTAATGCTCCGAGAGTGTCTAATGAGTGATTTATTTACAACTATTTTTATTCATTAATGATTTTTTGCTCTCCTATTTCTTGGCGAGGGAAAATTAAGTGCCTTTTTAGGGAATAATATTTGTAAAAAAAGTTTTAAAATTTATCTTTTTAGTGGAGATTAAGTAACCATTGACTAATGGTGCTATTTACATGTTTTAACGTTTATGAACTCTTTTTGGGTTATAACCTTGGACCCAAAAGGCATGCGATTAGTTGGAGTTGTTTTTGGAATTTTCAAATTCCATACAGAAATGAATTTATAGAACAAGAAAGATAGATAGAATTTTGAGGATAAAAAAAGCCCAACAAACTTTGATAGAGGTGCCTTAAAACCCATTCTCACAGTATCGTCAAGTGAAAGGTCAGAACCTACAATAAGTATAAAAGAGAGACATCCCTGCATTTCCTGGCCCATTCCAACCGGAAGACGACAAAATTACTGTGAATTATAATGCAAACGAATGCAAAAATAGCCATTTAATGCCATACTCCTCAATATCGCGGAATAATTTGTCAGCCATTTGGAGCAACATGGATTCCGGGGCAGACTAAGGCTATGGCGAAGAATACGCTAGTATACTTTTGATGCACCGCCATCTTCCAAAGGTCACCGACCACTTGCCCACTGAATACACCTTCAAAATGGGCTACAAATGCTTATTACCCGACAGAACCCGACAGATGGACACAACGGGCTGTCCTTCACCATGAACAATCTTCACCGATGGCTGCAAAATCGAAGAAGGAGTCGGTGCTGAAATTTTTTCAAAAGATCTGGACATCCACCTCTCCTTCCTAACTACTGCAACGTTGTCCAAGCCGAAGTCACTGCCATTCGTCAAGCAGCTGACTGGATGGCGGCTAATGCAGTATCAGTATCGGATATTGTTACATACATCGACAGCCAAGCGGCAATTAGAAAGACCACATTAGGTGTATACCTTTTCAAGGATCTAAGTGATCAATGCTAAGATTGGCTCTTTCATACTTAGCAGCAAATGGTTCCCTGAGTAAGAGGGTGACCCATCCACCTTACACATCGGCAGCACAATGGACCTGTTCCTGGTCTAAATGCATCCTCACCGAGATCCGGTTTCAACCAACCAACCAACCAAGGCGTATGGCTGTTTGCCACGGAGAGACTGGAGAAACCCATGACTGAATGAAACCAAGAAGAGCCCGTAGTACTTGTTATTACGACATAGCCTCTGTGACTAGAGATGTCGCGATCGCAGAGGAGAGCCGTTAAGAAGGAAACATGGCCTAAGGCTACTATTACGCCTATGCGCCATAGTGTACGATTTCCGGCAATGTGGCTCAGTTCTCCCCAACTTTTTTTTCCAACTGCTGTGCCTCCATATTGACCATTCGGTACCATGTTCCATGTTTATCTATGCAACTGTCACCAATCCATTGTCACTCTCTGGTTGAGGTGTTCATTAGAGATACGGTTGGGCCTGCAAATTGTTAAGATGTAACTTTCTTGTGATGTTGATGGTCCCTGTCCAAGTGTTACATCCATATAACAGCACGGATATGACGTTAGAGTGGGCCAATCTTAGCTTACTGTTGAAGCTGATCGCATTGCTTCCGCATATTTTGGACAACATACTGAACGCAGATTTTGCTTTGAAGGGGCCTGTAAGCTCGGTTTCATCGTCAGTCGGTCAAGACAATACTTTTAAGGAGGGGACCCCTCAACCAGCAAAAATAGGCAACCAACTCCCTTCAGTTTCGTACAGAAAAAACGGTTGATGTGCCGGCACACTCACTGCGCCACCTACCGCCAGGTCGTACTCTACTCCACCGTTCATCCGGGGAGAATTCGTTTGCCTCCATCCACTCTATATGACGTAGCCGGTGTACCTAAGCAAACTCTTCTGGCCAAGTCGATGTCCTTATTTAGGTCGTATAGGTCGTTATTGTATCTTCTTCTCCACTCGCCACCAAAGATCACTCGAAGAACTTCTCTCTTAAAATAACCAATGGCAACCTCAATGGTGTCATTTGTGGAGCTCACTATAGAGCCTAGGTAGACAAAGTCCTAGTGTGGCATTCTGTCAAAGAAGCCGATATTTAGTGTCCTTACATATATTTTGTCTTGCTTTCATGTACCGCGTAACTTAAGGTAGCCTTTCCATTGTCTTGACCTTAATGATAGAAACAAAAAGAAACAGTAACTCATATTATAAAACGAATTAGGATACAAGTCAATCTATATATTGGCAAGTCTAGCTTTTGTTCAGCAACAACTACAATTGTTATTTCTAAAAGTCCTTCCATTCCTCGCTCTTGATCCTTTTATTTCTGCTCCACAGTGCTTCCTTATACTACAAATATCCCATAAGCCCCTGAATTTTACTGCGATTCAAAGCACATTTCTTAAATATTCGCCCACTAGGAGAAAATCCTTAAAATCTACTTCAAATGGCACATCCTTCCACTGGAAAACCTAAAAAAAAAAGAACCAAGAAACTACTACTTACTCAACGAAAGTGCTTACGCCACCAGTAAGAGCAGTCGGCTAGCCAAAGTGTGAATATTTCATAAGTTTTGGTTATCCCATCCAGGATGCACCTCACTTGTTATTCTGGGATTTTTACGTGCCAGAATTTCTCCCTTCCGTACGTCTTGTACGTTTTTTAATGGACTTTCATTGCATTTGTGGTATCAGGCACTTTGCCATGGTTTCCTACTACTGGCGCATATGTGAGTAAGGAATTTCAGAACCAGAATTGAAATATCTTGTATTTCTTCTCAATGAATTTGCGTCCGGGAATTGCATGCATTTGGAGAAGCGCACGGATGCTCCTCACAATTTGTACAGAAGGGACTCGTGTATACCTTGTAAGAAGAATGATTTGATTTTTATGTGTTTGCGGGGAAAAAACCGAACGTGTGTTGCATAGTAAAAGTATCTATCGATGAATAAATAATGCAAACTGAGAGAACAGATCTCCCTTGAAGAAAAAATCTAACTCAAAAAGAATATTAACGGTAATTTGATCATGAAAAACACAGTTTTCATGACGGAAGAAGGAGAAGAGATTGTCATCAAACGAGATTGTCATTCAATTCGCGACTTGTTGTATCTGTTAACCTAAAAACGCTGTCAAATATCAAAATCAGTTCAAGACACTATAGCTAATGGTATTCAGTACAGTGCCGCCCTAAAAAGAGCAAAAATATCGAATAAATTTTGAATGCAAACTATCAAAAGGCGATAGAGAGACAGTCACACAGAAGAGAAAAGGTCCTGACCCCCCAATTGGTAGTTGCTTTTGGTCTACCTACTGCGGTGACTTCCTGTTTCGACGAAGGACACCCCTCTTTCGGTAAACCCCGGCAGCATAAAACAATGCAAAATAATACCAAATATGACAACCAGTAGATGGGATTTAAAAAAAATTAACTACACAACTTCAAGTCACTGCATGGCGTGTATCTATGAGGTCGTATCGCAATCGACGGCAGTTGCAAGTTGGTGGCGCGGTTTTGTCCAATTGTCGAATTGTCGAATTGGAAGGAAATTCTCCTAATTTCGTGTCATTAGTGTGTGATAACTGAGACCATTTACAATTTGCCATCATCACGACACACAATTGCAACTGCATCGATCGGTGGTGCTCTATGGTACACCCGTGATCTGTGCGGCGCGGCGGCGCATTCTGGCTCCATGGTTATTAGTTTTGCTCTGTTTGGTTGGATATGTTCGGTGCCAGAGGTCAACTGTGCAGTTTTGAGTTAAAGGAGTAGGAGACCAAAACAAAAAGGGAATGAATCGTCAACCCTAGGAGAGGTTTTTTTTTGTGATGAAATCGTGGGTACTGTCTGTGTAACTATCGCGAGATGAATTGCAAAAGATACGAGTAGCCGACCTGCATAGCTGCTATCGAATTCGAAAGGAAGAAGATGATCTTTAACGAGGAAGCGCTGGAATCTCTACGACGTGGAATTTAATCTCATAATTAAAATCAAATGAATTTGTCTGCAGAGAGGTTGCATGCTGCGAATTCAGGAAATAGAAGTTAAGGAGACAAATTGAGGTCTTGCTTGAGGAGAAGAAGTCACGATTGTGATGTGTAGAATTTGCCACAAAAAATATTGAAACAGAAGCAGAAGTTGACTTGCTTTAGTAAAGACTTTTCACCAAAACCATCATCATCCTCCCTTCTAACGCCTTTTGCAGGAGCTGCATGGACGAAGAGAAGGAGGAGACTTGCGAACTCGCTGAATCAGCTTTATAATAAGCTCCTGTTGGCTTTAACTGGATAGACTGAGGATACTCGATCCCATCGGTATCACAATGGGACTTCCTGGCCTAAGTTCTAACCTAACCTAACCTTCACCAAAATAGTTGCTAATTTACTGCTCATTGAGTCACCTCGTGTGAGCTGTATAAAGAGCTAACAATCGGCTTAATCCGGCTCTCTTTTACTGTTTTAGACTCAAGATTAGGTTGAAAATAGAAGCAACAAGAACTCGTCTTGGCATGAAAGCTCACAGCCCTTGACTTAAGGTGGACTGTCAGTGTTATCCCCGTGTCGCCTGCAGAAGCTGTCTCTTAAGTCTATCCATACTTTTCTTGTTACTTGGCATGACTTGCAAGCTAGTTTGTGGTAATCCAAAGTAATCTTGCACTGGCTGGTTGGTAATGGTCTGTTTCTTTGAAATTTTCTTGCTTGTTCATAGAACAATTCTTCACCATGAACGCTACTACAGTCTGTCATCCAACAGAGTATGACTAAAGCACTTGAACCCGACATAGCAAGTTCAAAAGTCGAAACTGTGGGGCTCCTACACCTCTAACTCCTTCTTTTCCTCTTCTCTCTAAGACATCGAGGGTGTCTTTGACAATGTTAGGCCAAAGCTAGTGGCACATACGGGCCAGTTATCACTTCTAAGCAGGACACTCTTCAAAGAGCAAGAACCCTCTATCCTTCAACCTAATGAACCTCAAAGCATTTAAATGCTGCTACGATGCATTGAAGTTCCTTGCCAGACACAACGAAGCAAAGCTTGACTAAGTTCCTGATCACAAGGAGCTTGTGGGCAACGAATCAGCCGAAGGGCTTGCTAGGACTGGTTCAGAATATGCGTGCATAGATGGCTTCAACTGGAGAGCAGTCACAACGCTGATTGATGAATGGAAAAGCCATCTTCGCATAGACAATTGGACTGACGCGGCCTATAGGGAAATCATCAAAATAGACAAGGAAACCAAAAGCTGACCACTGTGGCCTAGGATACAGGGGCTTTCTCCACAGGAGTTACTTGCATCAGTGGATCTTGGAAGTTCCACTACTATAGTCGCTTTCATCCTTCCCTGAAATAGATCTTTTAGGTCTCAGTGTTGTTTAAGTTATTAGTGTTTGTACCCCTTCGATGTTATATCTGCAGACGACACTTCTCACCAAAAAATTGGCCATCAGAACGCTCGTTTCTTGGGATCTTGATCTAAGATCAGCCAGTGTAGTTCCTTTCAGCAACGATGTATTGCTAAGCACTGCTTCTACAATAAAGGCTATCCACCTTCGAGCTTCCGTCACGTGAAAAAGGGCACAAGGATATGCTCTTGATTCTCAGCCATTTGGAGGTCAGGCTGAGGGTACTTTTGCATCATTTTACAATTGCAAAACTTCCACCATTCAACAGGTGTTTCCTACACTTACTGACCAACAGCACATCTCTTTAGATTCAATTTGTGAAAATGCAAGTTACTTTTACGATCTAGTGGTCAGATGCATTACTCTGATGGATAATTCCTCATCTCCAAGGATTAGCCCTTCTTTTATGATCAGGCCTTCTGCCTCTACCTCTGTCATTTAATTTTTCTTAGCAATTTCACCGGACCACCAATTAAGTCGTAAACTACTGTCCGGTAGGATGTCCTATCCATTGCCTGGACTTAAATTTTTATAGCAAAACACAGTACATGAAGCATGGGATGACACATAAAGTTTATTGATTTTGACGTTTAAAACAATTTAATTAATTTTTTTTGTTAAAGCAGCCATGAACGTTGCTTAACGACCGACTGACCGTCGTGAGAGAAATGTCTGAACAAAAGAACTAAGGTGGGGTTTTTTTTGTTGTGGAAAATTGCGGGTTTGAAATAAGTGTTGAATGGTCTCACAGAAAAGTGTGGTTATAAATGTTCTGTATTCTTGCCTCCTAAGATCTGCGGTGTCTGGCAAAGCGTCTTAAGCTTAAATTTCCTTTGCCACCTTTTATGTGGTCCTATTGGTCCTATTTAACTTAAAGGGGTCCATCGCAATTACTCCTTACGTATATTCTTGCATGAGTATGTTCCGGTTTTAGAAAGATTCTTCCACTACCCTTGTGGAGCGTTCCTAAACATTGAATTGATGGTTAACACCGTGAGTTCGACGCGATTCTGAACAGAACACCGGTTTCTTGCAACTGGATTGTACAGATGCTTCAAACGAGGGGGTGTAACTTTTCGGAATAGTGTCTGCAGAGGAACACCCCAGGATGAAGTTCTGTGTGCTCTATTATGGCACCTTGTAGTGGATGAAATTCTGCTGATACTGAAGATTACCAGATTTTATAACTCTTGCACTATAGCTAGTGGTTCCCTGGATCATCAGCAAAGGTCTGGGAAAGAACCCTTCAATGACGGAAGTAGTTCCTCTCACTAAGAAGATATTAATTCCTACTCTTGGAGTCCCAAATATCAGCGGCATTGTTTGGTCGTTAAAATAGCTAAAGATTAGGAAAAGGCCGAGTGTGGTCATCGAAGCTTTACGGACATGCCTTCAATCTGTCCTCAGGGGAATCTTCTACCGACGGATCGACCGAATGCTAGTATTCGAAAGGAGATTCACTACCAGAATTCCTGAGAGAATCTACTGGAAGAACTAGAAAACCAAGAATACAAAGAGAATTGGTGCACTATACCGATGGTTGTAAGGTGGACATTGGAACAGGAGCCAGAGCTTAAACAACGACTCTAGTACCTTTCAAGTCAAGGTTACAGCCTGCTGAATTCATACGCGAGAGTAAGTGCCTACATATATAGTCAGCCAGGCAGCCATTTAGACTCTTTATCCTGTATCCTCTTGTGGGTCCTAGGGCCTCTACAACGCCTACGTGACATCGTGTGCATTTCTGGAAATGTGCCTCAGCGCCCTCTAACTCTTTCCCAGTTGCCGTGCTTCCTTCGCCACTGTTCTGCGCCACGTACTCCTAGGATCGCCGCTATGTATCTGTCACCTTTTCGGAGAGTGTGACTAATTCACTGCCACTTTCGTCGTCGTTGCGAGTACCTACAAATGACTCTTAAAGGCGATGTCCAGAGCCAATGTGGCTGAGAAGCTGCAAGAAAAGATCGACCCTTTGAACGCACTTATCGCGGGTTCTTCCTTTCATAGTAGGTTAGGTTAGATTAGGTCTATGGGTGGCCTTATTGACAGTAGGTGTCAACGGCTCACTTAGACCACTATGAGTGCATTGTGCCCAAGGATTGATGGCAACCTAAAACCCATTCAAACGCTCAGCTAAACCAACCAGATAACAGTATGAATCTCAGGAATTTTGCTGAGCTCTATGTTTCCTAGATCGTCCAGCTCCGAAAGGAAATAACTCCCTATAGTGTCTTTCCTTTCCACTGCCAATGTTGGACAATCACACAGTAGGTGGCGAATGGATTCTCCTTTTATAGTAGCTCCAATCAGCTGCCTAAGCAAAAATATAGAAGCCACCGGTTGAGCAAACAGTCGATGGGCTCAAATGGAGAAAGGGTGCTATGGCCGGCTTTAAGCAAGAAGTCTTTTCTGGCATAACTACCGGTCATTGTGCCATTGGCGTTTACGTATAGAGAGCTGCTAATTTTCTCCATCCCCTACCTGTAAGGGTATTGCCCAAATTACCGCTGTGCGTTGAATGTGTTTTTGTCATTGGATTATAATTCACATCTTTCTCTTTAAGTTGCCTCAACAGCCCAGTGAAATGTCACAATTCGGTCTCTATTTGTTCCATTTTTTCGATTAGTGAGACCATTAACTAAATTTCCATACAAATTCCGACATGGAATCGATTTCGCCAGTCGCTTTGATTGAATTTCATCTATTTGTAGAAAGTCGTCGTCGATTGAATTTAACGACTCCCGCTGTTTAACAGCATCACCCTTCATTACACTTTTGATCGAATTGAAAGGCACAGACCTATAACAGAGAATGTATCTAAAAGGGCCATAGAGATTGAAACCAGATTTCTATATCACATATGCACTGTGCGTGCTGCATCCCTCAGCGGGACAATCGAATAAAACCCATAAAAGCAATCAAAACAGAAAAAAAAAACAAACACAATATTCTCTTATCGTGCTCTCGATGGGGTGTTTAAATTATGTCTTGTTTTCCCCGTAGTCAAACCATCATAATCACCTACTACCTGCTGTTGTGGATACCTGTGACTTTTCACTTTTATTTTGAGATCAATTTGAAATGATGACATTTTGTTTTCCTCTTCGGCAAAAGTGACACTTAAAGAAAACATATTTATTGCCACCATGATAATAGAGAGAGAGAGAGGCGCCTCCACCTCCAAACGCCCCTGGAGAACAAGAAGAAAACCAACAGACTTCCGATCTATCTGTCAGGTGAATTGAATTTTATTCAACACAAGCGACAGAGAGAGAAAGAGACTCCATCACCATCATCGATCACACAAAAACACAACCCAGAGGCGGACATCTCAATTTGTTAGCGAGGATGCAAACGCGGCGATTGAAAATTTGAAAACCGATTTTCGTCGATCAATTTGCTGTCCAATTTGGGTGCGTTATTAGTTGGTTGGTTGGTTGGTCTTTTCGACGATTTTTTTTTGTTTTTATGACACAGTTTGGAAATTAATTTGGAATTCGAACAGAGAAAAGTCAACGAGGTTTTATTGTCCAGTTTAATTGATTTGGTATTTTTTTCTTCGATCATTAGGGAGAATTGAATTTGTAGTTAGAATGGGTTAAGGTTATCTTCGGCATCTGCGACGACTGAAGAGTGCATTTAATTAAGACGTCGTTAAAGGAGAGAAGTTAATTTTTCTTCTTTACCTTTGAGGGGGACTACTATACGGGCATACGGTTATCGGTACGATTAACGTTTGACTTCCGATCGGAATAATTAGTTGGGAGAAAGTTAAGAGAGGTGCTTTAGAGAGATCTGGATAGAGATATGGTTGGAGGAACAGTTGTGGAAGGTGGGTAATGGAAGTGTGTATTAGATGGATTCTTTTTCTCCCTCGATTGATGGAAATTCAATATAAATTGGGGCAATTGTAGGTTTAAAAGGAATGGCTGGAGCATGTCTTAGACTTAAGTGGCTTACTGAGACTTTTGTAGTAATTCTCGCCTTAAAACAAAAATAGCTTGTGATGAAGTCTGACGAGAAGGCTCTTGATACTGCCCAAATTCTTACTTACTTCCTTGGGTCCTGTAAGCCCTCGGGGGGCATAGGGCGTCAACAACGCCTGCGCGTTCGTACTTCTGCAACGCGTTTGAGCTCTCTCCAACTCACTCCTAAAGATCTCTATTTCTCCTCGACTGTTCTGCGCCACGTTTGCCTAGGGCGTCCCGCTGTTCTGCCTGCTTGCAATAGAATTGTCTTCGCGCCGTAGGGTGTGTCCAATCCAGTGCCACTTTCTCCTTCGTATTGTAATGTAGATAGGTTCCTGGCCCATTCTCATATAAAACTGTTCGTTGGAGATACGGTTCGGCCAAAAGATCCTCAAGATGACTCTTAAACATTTGTTTACAAAGGCTTGCAGCCGGAGTGTGTTAATGGTGGCCAATTTCCAGCTGCTGCACCCATGAAGCAGTACCGATTTTACGTTGATGGTGGACAGCATGGCCGTTCCGATTCTGCTGCACACATTTAGTTCGGTGCCACCATGGTTTGCCGAGACCACACTTCCTAGGTATAGAAAGTTGTCAGCTTTCTCGACTTCCTCTCCGGCAATGTCAAGCTGGACGCTGGTATTAGAAGTACTCAGGGCTTTTGTTTTGGCAGTGTTAATTTAGAGCCCCACTTTGTTTGCCTCAGCTTCTAGATTCTGGACCATAAGATGGAGGTCCATTATCATAGTCATATGATATGTCATAGTCCAGCGAATTCCATGGTTTCCTTCCGTCAATGCTGCACGGAGACCATCACTGATAACCACTAAAAATAACAGCGGTGACAGCATGCATCCTTGACGTACTCCGCTTTCGGCTTCAAATTCTTCAGACACCTTGCCATTGTGCTAGACGTGACATTTACTGCCCTCATGATTATGATCCTTAAGGTGTTAATATGGTCGATGCAGGAGGATCCACCACAATAATATGGTATGAGCAACATGCCTCCCAGGAATACTTATACTAGAGTATAAAGCTTCTCGATTGATTCCAAAGCGAACTACACACGATCACCATTCAAGTGGAGGCTGATCACTCTCTCGCCAAGGACTGAAGACCCATAATTCTGGCTCTCTGCTGTCTGGAATGGCAGATTGAGGTCCACATCTCCTTTGTCGGAGATGCAAAATGTCCACCACTGAGGAAAACTTCTTGAATGGTTCATGAGGACAGGAGTTCTTTGCCTCGCAAGATCTAAGTCACTGACTCTCTTCTGCATTCTAGGAAATATTCAGAAATGTCACGAACCTGCGTCCTCGGTTATGGTCCTTCTCCTCTACCTCTCTCGGACATTCACGGACCGAATTTTACTCTCTTGAAAGAGGTATTCCTTGGAGAGGGTTGGTGTAAGCAATTGTTGTTTCGCAAATTAGTGCTAACAATAGGCGATCGCTGAGAATTCTTGTGGCCAGGTCGCTTACAGCAATCCAGGTGGTCCTCACTGCAGATCATAATATGGTTAACTGCGCTGCCTACTGTTGGCAAATCGTCCGTTCTATTGCATGGGAACACAACCTTGAAACCCAGGCCATTTACAGGATAATCTCCTCTCGTTATGTAAACCAATATTTTGCCTCTAATAAGGTACAATCTTTCACTAGCACTTTTTACTACTGAACCCGGAAGTGCTCACGTTCCTAGATCGTGAGCCATTTCAGAATGCAAGATCTGTGGTAAATTGGACATAGTAGTATCAGGAAAAGTTAGACCATTAAACTTTCTGCAAAGCCTTCTGAAATGGAATAAGAATAGGCTGTTGGACTGATGCTGCCGCAAGAAGGGCTAACAGAAGTCTCCTATCTCAGGCCAGCTCTGAACTGGAGCAACTGGAGCTTTAAATAAAGCGTAGAAGGTGCTTATCGGGTAGACCTGTCAGGTCAGCAAGGCCGTCAAAGGAAAAGTAACCCAAGTGGAGATTTCTTCTTGACGCTAGAGCAGGGCAGTTGCAAAGAAGATGATGAATCGTTTCTTCTTCCTCCTTGTCCCTGCAACTCTGACAGAAATCGTTAGATGGGAGGCTCAAACGTCTAGCGTGTAGGCCAATTAGGCAGTGTCTTGTAAGGTTAGGCCAGAGCTCTCTAGAATTGAGCCTAAAGAGTGTTGGCCTTCCTTATAGCATCAAGTTTGAGCAGGTGCTTACAGGTAGCAATTGTCATACCAATTCCCGTCCTTGCGGATTCAATTGGGAGGGTTGTGCCAAGTTTGGCAATTTCATCAGCCTTACAGTTCCCTGGAATATCCCTGTTGCCTGGCACCCAACATAGGTGCATGTTGTATTTGCTGCCAGGTCTCCATCAGAGATGAACGGCAACCTTGTTCGACCATTGATGTAGTTGTGGATTATTCTAGAGATAGTACATAATTTTCGACTGGAAAACGCTACAGTGACCAGGGAGGCGGAAGGAGATGCTTAAGTTAAGCACAGAGGAGTAGGCACCACCACCAACTCCATCAGTGTAGATATACCACCACCAACTCCATCAGTGTAGATGTGAATCGTTCCGACATCCACCTGCTCCAGATTAGACCATGTTTCACGAAGTTCCGACCAAAGCGGGGGGTGTAGTCAGTGGTTACGTCAATGAGATTAAATTCATTTAGAACAGAGGAGTGGCCAAAGATGAGAGACAGCCACTGGAAGGAGGCAGAAACACGAATTGCAGCTATCTGTTCGCTGACGAGGTCTATTGTCAGTAGGTGAAGAATGGTACCTAGAACTGCGGAGGAAGCAATGCTGAGGGCTCCACTTATACAAATACATGCGGCTGCTTGAAATCCTTGAAGAGAGATGTTAACAGTCTTTAGAAGAGCAGTTCACCAGACAGACACGCCACACAGAAGTAAACGTCTGGCAACAGACGTATATAGTCAGAGGGTGACGTGAGGTTTTAGTCCCCTTCTTGTACCAATCGCCCTTTTACAAGAGTACAGGGCAGTACTGGCCTTCTTGACGCGTTCTATAATATTGGCTTTTAAGCTTAGTTTCCTGTCCAAAATGAGACCCAAAAATTTAAAAGCCTCAAGCATTCAATAGGGGGATATGGTATTGGCCAGCTGTTGTTATTTCTATTGCCTACCACAAAGTCAAGAGTGACTCGATGAATGTTTAAGTGCCTAAAGCCCAGGTTACCAAGCCTAGACTAGAACTTAGACAAGACTGCTCCTTAATAATCTCACTTTAAAACCTTGATCTAAATTCTTCCATCCATTTACTGGGCTTTAAAGTCATTTACTGTTGATGTGTTTTTTTTTAACTTTATAACTTTTGAAAGCAGACAGTAAACTACCCATTGACCATTCCAAATGGATATCCACTCCGCCATGTCGGTATTTATTTTTATGTTCCTTACTCTGTGTGTGTGTGTATATATTTTTTTATGTATTTTTCTCTAATTAGTGGATTATTTGAAGCGTGAAATTGAGATTTATTTTATATATTCACTCGGTAGTAAGAGAGGTAGTTGGACGACAGACTACGACGACGGCGGGAGTTAATGCAAAGGAATGGAAGGACATCTCTCTTCAACACTGTGCCACGGTCAGTTGGGTGCAATATAACCCACCCAAACGACCAAATGGCATTCGAGGAATTTTTATATCTTTTTTTTTTTTTTGTTGTGTTGTGTTGTAAAGCTGTTTTGCTGGTCTTGTGCGCTACGCTTTTGTGTAACTATTGTGGCCATTAACCTGGCTTACCTCAAAGCGCTTTAATGTGCCTTCAAAGTGTGCACTGCTTGCACATTTTTCAACAGAAACTATTTTTATTTTGTGAGTAAGTTCTAGTTTAGCTGTGGCATGTAAATTTCTAATTAAAATTTAGATTTATAGTCCAAGGAAGCTGCGAGAACAAAGTGAGACGCGTATTTTGCATTGAATTCTTTCTTGGGGGATATACTTTGAGGTGGCCCTTTGGAATATTGCATACTCTTAGGCGGCATGTGTAATGTGATCTATGGAGGGAACTCCAATTGGATGTTTAAGTGTTTTGTTGAGTCTGATTGGCATTGTTGGCTGGTGGATTGGGAATATCATTGGTCCATGGACCAGGGGTATCCTTCTGAATCAATATTTTACGGGTATTTCAATCCTAACACAGGATGCAGAAGACACTGTCGTCTTGAACTTATTGTGAAGGTTTGACTGAGTCTGTGCATAGAAAAATGTGCCCCTGAGGAGGGTTACTGTCGATAGTCCTTCACGTGATGACATTTTTCCATTAGGACAAATGTCTTAACCATAATTCACCAGTTAGTATTCATCAGTTAGTATTAAGCTTCATCTCCTTCTATTTTCTTTAAGCGAGGATCCTGAGTTGGACAAACACAACCCTCCCACTTGCATTCCTATTGGTAAAAACCACGAAGTACTAAACTTCATGTCTTTCTTAAAAAGAAACAAATTCTGCTAAGGATTATGTCAGGCATAATAAACCCTTGCTTTTCTCATATGTATATATAAACAATCATCTAGCTTTCCTAAAGTCCATCATTTTATCCGTTGGTATGCGCTAGAGAGCGCCTCAAGTGTCTCACTGCTGAGATAGAGCCCCAGGCAAAGGCACAGATTAGTGGGTTGTGGACTCAGAAAGATCTTCTTCCCAAAAATATACTGTCCTAATACAGTATCACAGAGACTTATACCGCGATTGAGCCTTTGAAAGCTGAAAATGCCTTCCTGTCTTTGGATTCTATCAAAAGTGGGCCATTACAAGAGTGGTGTAACTATTTTCTTTGGAGATCTATAAGGAACTTACTTATCTTAAGCCTTTTGGTCCCTGCCTTTCCCTGTCTGTCGACTTGCTCCTGGTTTAGTAATCTCAATCTCTTCATGTCCAGTGATGTAGCGGAGCATTGCCTTGTGCTGTACTCTATTAATCTTAGAAAGATCCAATTCAGTCAATGCAGTACTGTACTCAAGGATAAGAATAAATACAGTGAATTATAAACTAATTAGAAAATCATATACAATTCTCCTTCATAACCACCTGAGTTTCAAACCCTATTATGCCTGCAAGTTTATGGAAACTTGTCTTAGCTCTCCTGAGCTCTACTTCCCAGTTGTAATACCTTTTTCTCGACTATACTACGCCATGCACTCCTAGGGCCACCGTGTATCCTGTCATCATCAGTAAGGTGGTTCCATTGCATCGCCTGGCTAGCTGCCAAATCATTCCTTTCTTCTACTCATCCGTAAAACTCTCGGCTTCCCAGGTTCTCCAGACAAGCGGGAGCAGTAGCTCAGCAACTCAAATGCCATCAAGTTCTACCGCCAATGATCTCATCCTTACCTACTGAAGGTTTCGGGAACTCCTCTCGACACACACCTCAGTCTGACTTGGGTGCATATGGCTGGCGACTACTCGGTTCAGCAAAATGCAACTTCCATCTCTTGATATGTTCTTCATCCCATAGGAGCAATGAACCGTCTATGAAGCCTTTCATGGGTGTTGATTAGAGTTTCGGCCACGATTCTACTGTCGCACCTTGCTGCTTCTTCTTCTGCTTTTGTTACCTAGACAAGTGGCACACTGTACTCCTCTCTCGATATAAGGACTCTAGCTAGGGAGGACCCCTGCTGCTAGAATTGCTGCTTTCGTTCGTCGATCCTTCTCCAGCTTTCCTCGTAAGGCCACGACCTATGACTTCTCTACGACCAATCGATCGACGATCGGTTTCAGGCTTCAGCATAGAAAACATATGAAAACGGAAGTCTAAGGACTAAGATTGCTGGCCAGAGAGTCAACCAGCTAGACACAGATAGAGTCGCTCTTGCTTACTCCTGAGTTCACATATTGGTCAATCTGCCTTCAGAACCAAAGTTCTGTTCATTGCTTCAATCCATAGTGCCAATGTGACACTTGTAGTCAAACGTCGCCATGTCTATATCCATGAAAGAGCCCAAAATCTTTCCTATAGAGCGCACATACGTTCCCAGGAACTTGATTTTGAAGTGGTGTCTTAATCCTGGTAGGAGATGTATCTTTAACCAACCTTGCCCACGTGCAAATTGTCTTTATTTCTCCTTTTATTTAAACAGTACCCTAGTTTCCTTTGGTTCCTATTGTGCTGGTTATAACAACTGTCAGACTTAAGGATCGGTGTTGACGGTGTGTGCCGTAGGTCAGTGGTTAGTGCGTTGGACTACTGTGCATGGGGTTCCAAGTCTGACAAACATCCAAGAGCATCCTGTCATGAAAAAGCAAGGCCTTGGCCCTCTACCGGCTACTTATGGCCTATTATTTATTTTATATTGACTAAATGGATTCTTACTGACGTAGTGGGGTGAACGAGGCAACTCCTTCCTCCTACACAATAACTGTCCGCTTACCCCGTAATGTACAACAAAAAGGGACACTGGCCTTCCGCGCTCTCTATCCCATTTAAAGACTCTTTCAATTTATTTTCATTTAATTTTTATTCCTTCCTTGGCATGGCATTCATTTATTGTCTTTTGCACAACGACACACAAAAGAGACCACAAGAAAAGATTTCAATTCCAAGTCCATCTTTAGCCCTAAGTGGTTGTGTTGGGTTGTGTTGTGTTGTCCCTCTATCTTTGTACAGTTCCTCTGGAGCTGCACAGAGAGAAGAAAATAATTTAGATCACGAATTTGTTGTCTTATGCAAATTAATCAAATGGAGTTTAATTTCGATTCCACATTTGTTTGACTGTGGGCTGGCGAAGCCCTAGATCAAAGACTCTATAGTGGATGCGGATGCCCAAAAGGAATCTCGCGCGCGCATCTCAAATTAAGAGGACAACAAAACCTCACTCGATTCAATTATAATTTTTGAATTGATTGGATTCGAATGAGAGGAAGAAGGGGGATGTTCCTTCCTTTGTATGGTAGGGCCAGGCAGGAATGTTGCCAGCCAAAAGCTTGGCTCACATTTAAATTGCCAACCAAACAAAGTTGGAGACAATGATTATGCAAGTATAGAGAGCTGCTTGTATGTGTGTGTGTGTGTTTTTTTTATCTGTGGTATGAGATCAGAAAGCACGATCCCAACGAAGGGGAGAGTCTTTTGTTTTGTGACAATTGATCGATTGATCTGTCGATGGGAACCGTTGATGGGGAAAGTTGAACAACTCTTCTTCTTCGAGTATTCACCTGTTTTGCAAATTTCAATTCTTGTATCGCCTGGAAAACAAATGACAAATCGCAATCGAATGCCAAGTGGTTGTGGGGAAACTGTTTCCAAAGAGGAGTCATTTGGATGCATTGTCATTAACATAAGCAAATGAGTTCATTGGCATTTCAGCATCTGCATGATTAGAGAGGTACTTTGGGGGAACGAAAGGCCTTCAGCAGATGTATAGGCTTTGTGCTAAAGGCAGGTTAAGGCCAATGTAGAGCTCACAAATGTGCGCCTCAAATTGTCCTCACAGCTTGGTATTGTTGTCACACGACGGCTTTTTGGTCGCGCTCGCTCGTGTGTACAGTTCCAATGGTTTTCTGTATACTCACGGCGCGCGACCAAATGGGAGCGCAAAAAAGAAGCTCCTGTGCCATTGGCATAAAGGAAGCTGAAGGATTACAGCTTAGGTTGAGCTAGGTAGATGAATGTTTTATGCCAATACTCATAGCGAGACTATCAGGAGGCACACGATCTCAATATGACTTCAGTCCTTTAGTTTCTAGTAACTACCATTAGTCCTCATTCTTCTGACAGACAATGGCACAGTGCGAAGGATTGGCATGTGATGGCTTGGCGTCTAAGGCTTGCCAATGATTAACCGACTAACCATTGCATTGCCCTTGTGACTATATGAATCCCTTGTCACTCTATTCTTTGCTCTATTGAGCTGGAATCTTGCTTGAAACCTTGAATAAGAGGAACCCTCAATGACGCTTCACATGACAGTCAAGACATATAATTTAAAGGCAGGCATGAAGAGTATTCGCACGAGACACAACAGTCTTCGATTCGCGTCACGTTGTGTCAAAGCAATCCTAACGACATCCTACTGATCAATAACTCAGATCCAAGGTTTAGTTGAAAACACTCTCTTGGCTTGAAAACTAACAGACATTTTTAGGCTCGAATGATAGGCTCCACTCCTCGTCAACAGCTTTGTCGCAACTCCAGGGACAAGGAGGTTTTATATCTTTGATTGGTAGGATTATAAGCTCGCCTTAATTCCCTGAGCTTGCTTCGTCTTCTTGTTTCTGTAGAGCATTATCGATATTGCAACTCTTGCTAGGAGCAGTGTACTCTTGTGCTTTGGTTTTGGCTAAGTTTAGTCCGTACAAATCCTACACTTGGACCATGGCGCATACAGGAGGTTCCCCCTTCGCTTATGAAGATAGTACGGATTGCTAGCATCATGTACGACAGTGCCTAGTCTGACCACGTGAACCCCAAGGATTTCATGGCCACATCCCTACAGCAGGTCTTGTGTTCTATGCCAGTTCTACTGTGGAAACTACCCTAATTATTTCATCAAGTCTGCAACAGTAGTATGACAACAAAGAGAGCCTTCGCAAGGCTATATAGAACCATTCGGACCCCCTATCAACTCCATCTCTTAGGAACCATTTAATAAATTTTCTTAAAGGCACAAAAACTCCCATTATCCTTGGCGTATACACCGACCGGCGACACCATCTGTCATCCTTTGAAGAAGTCTTTGACTTTTACTTGTTTTTGATAGAATCAATTGAATTTATTGGTAATAAGTTAGATGAACCATCAATTCTTGTCTCCAACATGACATATATGAGTATAATGACTCACTGAGCATGGTGCACATTCCAAATTGAATTACATCTCCGTCCATTCTTCTGTCTAAGCACAGGATTCGATGTTCCCATTCATCAGAGCGTCCCTAATTAATGTGTCACTTTGCATCATAACTGCGCCCGTTCGACATGATTGAATGCCATTAGCTGCACCGGTGGAGGTCCAACCAAACCACCAGCAATCCTCCACTAGCCCACCTCAAGATAATAATGTCATCTCGGCCGGAATAATAATAATTGCGCCTCCAACCATATCCTGGTGTAATTCGCATATAGGACGCACATCGCAACTTCACAAAGTGACAATATGATTTATCACACAACCCGCCACAGCAGCGGCAGCCTCAAGCGATACCGAGTTCTTCCAGGTTTGCAAGGTGGTGCTACAGAAAATTCTGTCCTGGGCCATAATTCAAAAAGAGTATATACAACCACCACCGGTGGCGTGTATCCCTTTTGTCGATATTAAAATAAAATATTTTTTTCCGTCCAAAAGAAAAAGAGATGTGGTCCCATTCGGAATCACTATTCATAGCCCAAGCGCGGGACGAACCGCGCACATATGTGTGTCGCGACAGATTATTTATGAGTCCGATCTTGGAATAGTGATTGCGCGAGCCCAACACACCATCACCACGGTTCAAGACGACTCGAGCCGACTCGTGAAAATGAATGGCAACGAATCCATATGCGATAATGATCCTCTTTAGAGTCAGTTCAATTCGATTTGATTTACAATCCCCGTGTGATTATAATCGACTCGCATTGGCATTGGCATTGGCATTGGGACGGAGCAGCGCTTATACCTGTAGTCAAGGATGGATACCCCCGTGGAGTGTGGATAATCGTCTATCTAGAGTCTGCACCAGAATTCACACACACAAACAAAGCAGGAGGCGCGAAACTAAAAGTGCCAAATGGCAGCGGTGGCGGCGGCGGGAGAAAAAATCGAATTCAATTCAAATTCGTTTAGGAGCGGATCGGATCGGAGTTGGCCACAAAAAAAAACCTAAAAGGTGTTGGAAGATGCTGTGCTTTTGTTTACCCGCTAATGGGCTAAATGCCGCGGGGATATCGAGACGACGCTGGTGCCCTATTGTGGGGCAATTCCAGGAATGGCTATAAGCGATAAGGTTATACCCGCTGGAGGAGCACTGTCGTTCCTTTCACCTTGAGAGGATCAGCTTTTTTTCTTTTTTTTTTTGCTTTTTAGAGGGCGCTGGTGATTTATTGCGCTGATTTAGGATGTGAGACAGAGTTTAACTGCGGAATTTGTTACTATTCCTTGGGCTAGAGGTGGCAGCGGAATTGTTATAGGATTAGAAAGTGTGAAATTGCATCGATATGGTGGAGACAAAGGTAATCGTTATTTAAATTGCCACTCAGTTATTTTAATTCAATCGGGGAAATACCAAAGGACTTTTGTTTTTTCTACAAGTTTGCAGTTGACCATTGGACTCAAAATCTTTGAACGCTTACTCCGATTCATAAGGAATAATTAGACAAATGAGATCATGGGTCGGCTTTCATGTAAGAACCTTTTTTCTAGACAAGCTCTGTGGATGAAGCATAAAGAAGGGGCAAGGTTCTGTGAGAAGCTCCCTAGTAGAAGGCACCAAGTGAAGAGCTAGCAATTTATGTATGTACATATATACCCACAGTGACCACCTACCTATCCTGTTCGAGGTACAATTGGGGAGAATGACCCAGGAAGATGCTTCAAGCAAGGCACTACGACTCATGTAGAAAATAAATTAATTAAGCCCACTCGACGAAGGGAATTTGGGAGGATCGACAATAAGCTCAAGGAAATGCTTTAGCCACTGATAGTAACTGCAGGTTATGACGCATCTATTGCCAGGAAAATGTCAGCAAATCGCCGGCTAGCACACTGGTTAAACCGAGAGATAGCAGAGCTACGCAGCAGCGGACAATGGAGAACAGCAACAGCAGCGACCAGTGGAAAAGACAACGTCTAGTGCTGGTATCTAAGGGGAACAAGGATAAGACTCTCATAGCGGCAATTGATAGACCCTGGGGACTCTCAAACCGGCAGTATGGATAGGTATAGAAAAGCTACGTGGAAAGTAACCACAATCTTGGAGGAAGCTTATGAAGGTAGGCTGTGGAGAGGATCGGTGATAGGACATGTCCTTTTGAACATATTGTTTGATAGGTCAGGTAGTATAGTTTGTGAATCGTGGATGCGAAGATCATACCTCCCTGGGCTACAAAACACGTCTGTCAGGTCTGTGGCACGTATAAATGGTTCGAAGCTCAAGTTCCTACTATATCCACTCAATTGTTACTGGAACAGTATTTAATATTTTGCTCCGAAGTAAGTACCTTCAAAACGCATGCGAAAAAAATACTGCGAATTACGTATGAATGCTAAAATCACATATAACTCTTCCCAGTCAAATTAGACACCAACCATGGAGAACAAATATTTGAGCCTAATACCATTCTTACTTACTTACTTACTTACTTAATGAGCTCCCGACCCTTGTAGAATCCCTGCCTGAGACATCGTTGCCTTCAATCCTCTGGGGTCCCTAGCACGCTGCTTCCAGTTGTGAAGACCAAGTTTTCTGGCATCCGCGACAGCTTGGTCTTTGTACCGGAGGTTCGGTCTTCTTCTCCGTCTCGAACCTGGGGGCTGAGATTCGAAGATCCCCTTGACTGAAGCATTGCTGTCCATTCACCGAGCCAATGTAGTCTGCGTATCTTGGCTTTTTGGACTACATCCACATCCTGGTACAGCTCATAGAGTTCGCGGTTGTATCTTCTCCTCTATTCGCCCTCCTCGCATAAGGGACCTTATATCCGACGAAGTATTTTTCGCTCGAAGTTGTCCAATATTTTCTCAGCTTTCTTACTTATCGTCCAGCACTCGGCTCCATACAGCAGGACTGGTAAGATGAGCGTTATCTAGAGCACTAATTTAGTCCAACGAGTAAGGAGTTTTGAACCCAGCTTCAAATATCACGAACTCTTTATTCGCCTTTCTTCTCGTATTCTCCCTTCTCTTCTCTTCTCTAACGCCCGTCAGGAAAAGGGTGTTCACATCAGGTCCTCTCTGGCAAATATTGTGAAAATAGCTAGGATTTTGGTAGGTGGACTTTACTAAGTTACATTGGAATAAGTTACATTAGTTACTTTAGTTATGTTATGACAGCGCTTCCTGGCATAAAGACCTTGTAGTTATAGTAATATATTGTACCAAACGTCTCAGAGGTAGCTTTATTTTTTATCCCTGAATATGAAGGAAAGATTAACTATTTTAGGAACAAACATGCTTACACCAAAACACTTCTTCAAAGTAAGTTTGTGCTCTGCGGCTTCTTCTCTTCCTCTTGTAGACAGGGATGTAGTCTTAGCAACTCAGTTCTTGCTTGTCTAGCATATGATCATCAAGCAGCAAATCCCGATTTTGAATCTCATTTCTCTCAACATTCTGCCAAGTTCTGAGAAACAATCAATTTATTCGTCTCTACAGCGGGGTTAGCCACTTTTCTCCAGTCACTGCTTCAAGGAAGCAAAAACTTCTTAAAGACATCTTCTTCTATTTGTGGACAAAAAAGGTAAATATGTGCAAATGGTAATTTCACCTCTAAAGGTGCAGCTGTTGACAATATCCTTGCCAATGTAACTAATGTAACTAATTGAAAATAAATACGAGCTTACTCCAATTAGTTACGCATAATTACATCGGTAACTTACTTGCAGTAACTATTTGCTTTCTATTATTACATTAGTTACTTTATTTACATTACCAATGTAACTGCTTGGAGTAAGTAACTTTTCTCCTTCCGAGTAACTAATGTAACTAATTGAAAATAAATATGAACTTACTCAAATTAGTTACATGAGTAACTCACTTTGCCACCCCCGATGACTGCTCATGGTCTAAAGTATTTCAGGTAAATTTTTGGCGACAGTAGGAGCCCTTTTTCCCTCTGATTCTCAGCTAAGCTCAGGTATACAAAGTACTTGAGGAAAGGCTCGTAAATTCCTCTTATTCTCAAACATTAGAGTGATTGTGGTTGCCTTTTGACTGCTGGGTTTTACGGCCTTGCCATTGTAAACTCATAAAACTTGCACTAACCCGAGTTGGTCATTAGATACACTTTGTATGCGCTCTCTCTTTATCCAGATACTTAAAATCGAACGTTCACACCGATCGCGGTCGATTTATAGGTGCAATAGTCATCCTCATCGAAAAAAAATTACTTGCGTTGGTGGTGAAGATTATTGCAACTTAATTAGAGACTTTGTTTGGGTCATAATGTTGCCTGTGTTCCATTGGAACATCCGAGCCGTGCCTTTAAAGACAAAACGTCGTCAATGCTCGCGCGGCGACCAACTGATGACGGTCAGGGTTGAGGGAACCACCTCGAAGTGAACGCCTACGCTTAACCACGAACCTCAACATATCTCTGCTCTCTGTGTGGATAAAAGATTGTAGATACAGGGTCGGGCCTCCCCTGTATGAGCTCCATTCATTTGTGCGTTGCGGGTTTTTTTTTTTTTTTTCTTGTTGCTGTTTGTTTTACGATCCGCTCACCTGCAATGTGTCGTCCCAAGTCCCATGTGTCCCCATTCAGCTGGAGCAACATCAATGAACGACACGGCGCACGATGTTTTGGTGATGAGGACGACAACAACGACGACGTCGACGATGATGATGTGAAATCCGCCCTGGGAAATATAGGTTTTTTTTCTGGTCCTTTCTGGGTTTCGTGTGGAACGACATGTGTAGTTGGACATGTTTAACACCGCTTTTACTGTGTGCGATGAGATTCCAAATGAAAATGTTTACCTCTAGTGTCTCTAGTGCGCGGCACAGTGTGATGCTAGAAATTATTCAGGAATGCATTGGGCATTTTGGAACCAAAGCCGCCACAGCCAGCTGGACGATGGCAACGACAACGTCGATGCAGCGGAAATAGATGAAGGCATAGAGTGAGAGCGCGCGAAAGAGAGACTAAACCGCGCTCCAAAGTGACGCCCACTTGTGGTAAAGGATTCGAAATTAATTATTTTCCTATTGCGAATGAATTTGCCATTGGAGCATGGGTCATAAGTTATAGGGCGATTGTGGCATCTCTCTAACCGAGGAGAACTAGGTGGGCGCAAACTAGTTGCGGCTACGATGATCTCATGGTGGTTTTTCTTCTTCCGAGGTTGGCCCTTTCGATACGGGTGGTGGTGTTATTTTCTTTTTCCATAGGAAATGCAGTTCAACAAAGAGATGGAGATGTAATTGGAACTGTGGTGGTTACTTTTTTTTTTTTTTTTTTTTTACTCAGAAATTAACAGCGACTGGAGAAGAGCAAGGGAAGAAGCACTTTTCGCTGACTTTTATCAGAGGAATGTCTCAAAAAATCGGAGTGTTTTTTGACATATAAAAGTCTTTGGGATCAGACTATCTAAAGAGTGTCCTTACTATATGATGACTGGAGTTTTAACGTACTGCTAGCTTAGAGATCTACGTGCCTGTCTCTTAACCAGAAGTAAGATGAACTTTTGGAACAAACGCTGGTCTACCCACGATAAGTGGAGTCCTTGTTCTTTGAGGCATTCATAGGGAATGCGTTCATGTTTGTTTAGAGTCGACGTATATTTGTGTCTGACCGTTTCGTCTTGTTCAGATAGTGCCCGAGTGGACAGTGTCCAGTTAGAGTTCTCAGATCTTTGTAGCTTGTCCTAGACCCGTGTGGTTGGCCCAGTACTCAGCGAACCAACCTATGTTACTACGAAGCCTATCTCTGGTCCATGGTCTCTTAAGAATCCAAGGCACTAGACATCAGCCTTCATTGAAGTTCCGACGGTTCGCATCCACCGAATTCCACATCGTCAACTCCATACTCTTTCAGTTTAGACAAATTGTTATCCTGCTTCAGGGCCCGAGGGCAACACTGGCTTCTAGAATGAGTTGAACTCAAATCGGTGTTGCCCATCGCAGTGGATGATACCATCAACGTCAGAGTTGAGCTCCGAAGACATTCGCTGTCGATGGTGGTCCACAGCCTGAGGTCCTTGCCGTAGAGTCATTAAAACGAAGTCTAGAATGCTGTAATCCGCCAAGAAGTGATTTTGATTGACAGTGAAAGTGTAGGTCATTGATAAATAAGAGGAATAGAAGCGGAGAGGGGACTGAACCCTGGGGTATACCAGCATTATTGGTATTGATCATCTTTCTAGGACTCCAACACTGGACATGAGTGCTTTGCATAAGACCCCTCGCCTTAAAGCTTAATTTCCTTCAAAAATCTTTAACCACGGTCCAAGTTCTCAACTTCGGTCCTGGATGACCATCTTGCTGCTACACAATATGTCAACGTCAGCGAATGTCACAACAATAAGCCTCTTCTTATCCACTAAACTACGCTTGGCTCTCTTGCTGATTAATGTCCAACGATATGTGGATGACAAACTTGACGGATTTATTGCACAGGATGCTGGATAACAGCCTCCAAAGCGAAAGACATTCTACGGAGCAGCACCATCAAACGGCACAAAAATTAGCGACAGGAGCCGCCACCGAAGCGAACACATGAAGTGACTCCGTCGATGATGATGATGATGATGATGATGATGATGATGGTGAGTCCCTTTCCGTACATCGGTTTGGTCATGTCGTGATATTCGTGCGCGCGCTGTTATGTCATTCGGAATTGAAATTGGAATTTAGATGACAGGTGCATATAGGATTACAATTTCGTTTTGATTTGTGCTCCCCCCGATGGGAGACACACAACCGGCAGGAGGTAAATGTTACTCAATATCAACATCACAGCAGTACGCTCAAAACATCATGCAACAAGTTAACATATTGTTTTTTTCCTGTTTTTTCTGTTTTAAGGAACCAACACACAGTCTACCTGATGGTGGTGTTACATTGCTGCTGTTTCTGCTGGTGGTGTGTCGCCTGGCTCAGATGGGATGATGAGTGTTTTGTGTGTTGGATGCTCAGTTCGCGTGGTAATGGAATTGGTTAGGGGTTATGTGAGGATCAGAGTTTTGCGTGATTGACATGTGATACTTTAAGAGTCATTAGACTTTGTTTAAATCTTTTGCCGCACTTTGAAGATCCATGGGGTATGGTATGGTCGATCATTAACAGAGGAATAGTGTAATCGATATCTTTTCCTGTGGAAATGTATTAATTTTGTCTGGAGTGGGGTTAAGGAACGATGAAGTGTCTTATGAGTGAATGGTGACAAGTTTACCCCACAGAGATCATAGGGGCAGGTTAGAAGTTGTTTTGTTTCAAATGAAAAGAACACATTCGGCTTGAGCAGGGACTTTTTGTTTTCTAAAGGTTCTCACGGAGAGGTATTTTGAATCACAATCCTTCAACGAGCAACCGTTCAGCTCTCTAGTTAAGCGAATCTCCTTCCACTTACTGTTTTCTAAGATGTGCTTGTCTAGGTAACAACTGAAGGTTAGATTCTTAAGAGAACTATAAGCCTCACAGACTGTACCTATTCTGCCCTACAAGACACGACTTTGGTGGCCTGGATTAAGAAAAGACTGCAGCATCAACGAAGTCTAACAAGGTGCAAAAAATTACTCCTCTAAGCACTATGGTGACCATGAGAATATGTATTTCCAAGCCTGTACCACTTGATCTTTAAAATATGCACTGTAGAGCGATCAAACTAAAAGAAAAGGGATCTTATGATCACTATAGTATCATGGTGCTCTGATGATAGTAAAGGCCTAAGGTGGTTTCGCTTTCAGGCCGACAAACCAGTTGGAACTTGGAAGTAACAATATAAGGTAGGATTATTCACTGATCTCCCAATATTTCAAAGCCATACTGGCTCCCAGATTTGTGCCAGATGCTGTACGCGAGGCCAACTGTCTTTTCAAACAAACATCTCCATTTTTTAAAGCTATTCTCGCTAGCAGTCTGCTATCAGGGATACTGTATCCATCACGAAATCCTAGAAACTTGTGGAACAATTCAAAAAGGAACTCACCTCATTCGGTAATGCAAAGATTGCAAATGAATGCAAATAATGCAAGAAAGTAAAAAATGCAAAGAGTGCGAAGGAATGCAAATGAAAGCAAAGAGGTAGAAAATTTTGCAAATGAATGCAAATTTATGCAAAGAATGCAAAGGATTACTAAGATTGCGGAGAGGGTGTAGGGAATGCAAGCAAGGAAAAGTATACAAGCAGTGCAAATGAATGCAGAAAAATTCAAATGAATGCTAAAAAGACAAGAAAAGCAAGGAATGCAAAAAATGCAGTAAATGCAAAAAAAGCAAAAGAACGCAGAGTATGCAGAAAAATTCACATGAATGCTAAAAAAACAAGAAAAGCAAGGAATGCAAAAAATGCAGTAAATGCAAAAAAAGCAAAAGAACGCAGAGTATGCAGAAAAATTCCCATGAATGCTAAAAAGACAAGAAAAGCAAGGAATGCTATAAATGCAATTAATGGAAAAAAATGCAAAAGAACGCAGAGTATGCAGAAAAATTCAAATGAACGCTGAAAAGACAAGAAAAGCAAGAAATGCAAAAAATGCAATAAATGCAAAAAAAAATGCAAATTATTGCAAATAATGCAATAAATGCAGAGTTATGAAAAATTTAAGCCAATGAAGCAAATGGAAGTGAATGCAAAGAATTTAAATTTGCTAAATTGTATTAAATTTTTGCAATCGCCTCATAAAAGTTTCTTTTTCTTCAGTAAACTCGCTACAAAGTAGCGATATCCATAATCTCCATCTGAAATTAACTACCAACTCACAATTTATTGATCGCGCACCACGCCTCCGTCACAATCCAACCGCCAATTAAACCTAATCTTCGAACAACCATTCCATCCACTAAAAGTCAGAGTTTAAGCCCAAAATTGAGTTGCTTACGCGATTCCGGCGCGAGTTCTTTGGAAAATCACAAAAAACCCTCGCCCAACACAAAGGCTAATTTGTTTTGACCTGTCAAAAATCCAAGTTAGAAAATTAGAGCTCTGGCTCCCGACAAATTATCACCAAAAGTGATTTATCACCTCAGTTCGTTCGACCAAAGCAACAACTCGCCATGAATCACCAATAAGTTCCATACGAAACGCACACACCTTTTTCTCAAGGTTCCTTTGCTCCGCGCCCAAGATAAATCTCTTCCGTCCTTCCCAATGAAAAACAACCAAAACAAGAAACAGCAAATCCAGACTGACGTAACAATTAGCGATAAATTAAGAGCCAAGCAACAGACCAACATCGTCCATTGTCTCTTCTTGGGTCCTGCAGCGGCACTAAGTCGTGGATTCGTTTTTTGGTCGGCTGACTTGATAAGGTTCACAAAATTATATTATAATTCGAAGGCATTATATCCAGGATACCTGTGCCATAGACCGCACACCGCTCCACATAATCCTCGCAATCCGCACCTCTCCTCTCGAGAATACTGCGAATGCGAACCTGCGAAAGGTCGCGAACAGAAAGAGAAATTAAATTCGCAATAAATTTTCTTTTCCACTCTAGAGTTGGGATTTTTTTCTTCCTTTCGAGTTCTTTCAGAAAATGTATCTGTTGGATGCTCTGGGTCGGGAAGCGCTCCTCTTTTTGAAAAGAAAAAGAAAAAAAAAATCAGCACTTGATCAATGCCAGTACCGATTTGCATATTTTAATTAAATCCTCGCATTAGTCTCATGCTCGCCCATATGTGAGCATCGCATCGGTTCGGCTGGCTGGTGCATGCATCGCGGCGGATTAATCCAACTCCAAAGGAGCTTTTCGGTTCGTTGCTGGTGGATGCCCTGCCCGTGGATGCACCATAAACAATGACTGAATGTGGACCGGATGAGCGAAGGAAATTCTCCCAGATACGAGAGAAGATTTGGATTATCCCTAATGCTATCAATCCACGAACGCGCGCGCACTTATAGCGCGGACATGGTCATTGCCGTGAAGGTTGTTGGAGATTATGTTTGTCCTACGTTCTCACATTCGCACAGTGTAATTATCGTTCGAGGAAGTGTCTACACTTTTGTCGGGCAATTTGTTTTCACGCGGGCGTTTTGCAGTTTTTTTATTTTATGGGGGAGAAGCACTAGTTGGAGGTGAAAGTACTCCACTGGAATATTCAGGCTCAAATGGTTCTTTGGATTATGAGAAAAATGATCCCACTTCTTTGTGATGCTCATAGTCACCTGACATTTCTATAAACGCCGTATCACCCTCTCCCGATCCTCTCCAGGCCATAGTGTCTCTGTGCTTTGCCAAAAAGAAAGCTCCATCAAGACGCAGCCTTTTCTGCACAGAGAGAGAACAATATTGCAACTGATTTCTTACAGTCTGTCCAGAATCTTCTTACCTCCTTTGAGTCCTGAGTCCATTTACTGAAGACCAATCTCAATCTCCCAATGTGATGGGATCCAGTGAAAGCCGGAGCTTCGCGACCACCTTGAGCAGTATAAAGTGCAGTTGACTGTCGTTCCTAAATGCTTTGGCCCTTCCTCGCAGTATTGCCTGTTGTCAGTAGGAGATCCTAAGTCCCAGCACCATTTGGGACGCACACTGTTTGCGCGAGGGAGCCGTCAAGGGCAGAACCCCTCCGCGCTTGCTCGTTCGCTCGTTCATTGGAAAGTGGGTTTGCATTGGGAGTTCCAGAGACTATCTGGCTGAGTCCACCCAAGTTCCATCCCAGATGGACTGGAGTGCTCTTTAGACAGTATCTTACTTAACCTAGCTGAGTCCTTAATGGTTTCAATGGACTGACAGTAGTCCATCCAAGCCACAGACTTGGCCCTTCTAATGGATTTTTTGTATTCTTTGAGACAATCCTTGTTGCTCTCTTTGGCTAGAACATAGTATTGCTATACCACGGCATCTCCATGCGCACTATCTGCTCCAACACAATGTTGATTGAGGTCCTATAACAGTGTATCTTCCTGGCGGAATCTGGTGCATTTTTGGAGACATTAAGAGAACATGTTTCCAAGTTTCGTAGGTCATGAGGAAAAATGTTGACGATATCTGGAAATGGGCCATCTCCTGGTACAGCCTCGGACGATGAATGCTGTTATAAGCGGGCTTAAAGTGGATGAATAGATGGTGGTGCTCTTCTACTGCCGATCTTCTGGGGCAGAAGTCACACTGTTTTGAGACGGGTACACAATACATTGGAGAGGGACGGCTAGGTAGTTCTTACAAGGCATAGGTTCGCCTTTTATGAGGTTGGCCGTATAAAGCTGATACTAGAGGCATCAGGCAATCTCTCATCCAGCCTTACTTGATTGTTGACTTGGTGCATGCATCCTACCAAGCATCACCTCAGTGTATGAAAGGTTCAGCTAGGAGCATATAAGAGCCAGCGGCTTTGTTGTGTTTCAGCTTTCTGATGACATTAACTTGTTCAATACTATACACGTCCAGGTGTTGGTTCTTCATTAACTGGAGATGGGTTATCTTCTTGGCCAATCATTCTTTCCAATAGCTGCCCGTTGAGCAACTGCTGGGAGCGTTAGAACTTAGATTCCGGTTCGAAGCCAGCCTCTAGCTACTTAAATTCCGGTAAAAAAGCCGTGCTCATAAGACTCCTTAACATTCTTGAGCTGGAAAACTGCTTGGTCTGTTTTTCTTACGCCGAGTTCTCTCCTCTTCCCTTCTTCTGATCCAATAGTCCTGTCTTGCTGCTGTTGTCATGATATGCAGGGCTTTCTTTGTGAATCTTCTGTCATCCTTTTCTGGTAAAAGCCCTCATCAACAAGGCTCCTCTATGAAGATGATTGCCAGCCAAAGGTAGTCACGGTTACTTTCATGATGTTGTGGTGGGTAAAAGCACTGTAGAGAGTCTCTCGGTTAGCTGAATCCTTCTTTCGTGCAAAGGCGCCTAACGTCAAGCTTATTCTTCTTCTGGGCTGCTTGCAGCTTCTTTCCATTTAACAGTCGGGCACTGAATTCAGTTACAGCAATTGGAACAAAAAAATGGCCAGAGAGCACGATCGCCCCTCGAAAGGCATGTACACATTGTTTAATGATTCAACAAGAGGTGTCATTTTAAATTCAAGGAAAAATCCAACATATTCCTTCAAAGTGCTGATATTTTTACTTTAATTCAAAGCTCAAACTCTGAAATTAGTGATAGAATGCAACATATGCCATACTAGGCCTTCTGATGAGATTTTTCGTTACCTTTTTGCACAACCAGCAAAGCAGCACCTCTTGTTGAATGGACTCAGACAAAACCATTACATTTTGGTCTCTCTGCTTAGTTCAACAAATTTCTTATAGCTTACAAGTTATTATGTAAATCTGAACTCCCGGACAGTTGCAGAACTTAAGCACCCCACTCACCTGAAGTACTTCAAACTCTGCATCAGTCTGAGAGGTCACGCCAACATCTTCATGTAAAATCAAACAGTTTCATGTAGAAAGTTCGTGAATTTAACTGAAATCAGTTAAAAAGAAAAAAAAAAAAGAATCACATGACCACACTCTAAATACAATCATTCCCAGAACACCAAAGGGATTTCCTTCTCCTCCGTTCGTTCGTTCGTTGGTTCTTTGGTCAGAAATCTGAAACTCAGCTTCAATGCATTTTGCATATTTTATTCAAATTTGTCCAATCGATCGAAAATTACACTTCCCCTCCTCTCCTCTTCGATTCTAGCCGCCCCCCGGGAGTGGTATGGTCTACCTTCCAACTATGGGTTCCACTCTGCATAATGCTTATTGACTACGGAGTGAAAAAGACAGAGAGAGAGACTCTTCAAAACAGATATCAACAGTTATTATAAGCAGTAGTGGTCATACATACATACGTACAACTCGTACGTCATCCCACACAAAAAGTCTCGTTGAAAGGAAAGGATCAAGGAGGGCAGCGCACAGCGACAGCTATGTATGGTTACTTGGAGTGCTAGTGGTTGGGTAGCAGCAGCAGCAGCAGCAGCACTGCTCCCAGTCAATCAGATGTGATATGCTTCATCTGCATATTTTTCGATATGTGCGCGCGCTCTATGCGCTCCCAAGGCGGGGTAACCTAACAACAATCGATTGGTAGGTAAATTGGAAAAATACAAAGTTCTATGGTCATAAAGAAGAAGCGAAGCAAAATGAAAGAAAGAAGTGGTAAAGTGCAACATGACTGGAGAATAAATCAGGCGGACAGTGTTTACTAGGTTGCCTACTATTTCATAGTACCTCTTAAGACGAAGGAAAGAAATAGTGTTGCGGGATTCTCATGAAACCTTGAACTAGGTCATGGTGAGTAAGAAAGGAAGCACGTCTTTGGTTGGGCAGTTGACAGAAAGTCTGTCGACTAAGGCAAGGACATAGTTACCTCATCCAATAATAACAGCCCTTTACGTACCTTCCAAGTACCCAGCATGGACTCCAAATAGTGTCTCTCTGTAGCCAGAGTTTGAATGCGGATAACATAGGGAAGAATTTAAGCCTAAGAATCTACAATCGCAGGAATGTTGGAGTCCAGGACACTGGCAGAGGAAGTGGGTAGTGTCCTCTATAACATCCTTATCGCCGCATTCTCTGCAGAGTTCTTCTTCCGTGCGATGTAGTTTCTTGTGCAGAGTGTTCTGACCCGTGAGTAAGGACAGTAAACGTCGGTCCTTGCGAATAGTTCCCTCGATCCTTGCCTTGTCAAAAGTTGGCCATAGTTGTTTTGCAGTTTTGCAAGTATCTAGGCACTTCCATATCAAGTTCAGCTTTCTCATAGCCAGTTTCCCTGTTTCAAGCCTGAGAACGCAGGGCGGGGTGCTTATGGAGAGGTCAGTCAGTTCAAGTGAAACTAATCTGGAAACTCACCACCCTTGAGCGGGGTAACAAAGCGACACGGCGTTTTGCGGCTGCCCAAAAGAACGGCCTGCGTCTGCATTGGTGGAGCCCTGAGAACCACTCTAACAGCAACCGTGGCTATTACCGCTGTCTATCTTTTAGAAGTAAGTGGCAACAAAAGCAGATCTACTCATTATACATATATACACTCACTAGTCTTCTGGGGACTAGTCTACCAACAGGATCCTCCCCAACTCCTATTCAACCAAAAGGAGAGCCCCTATTCCTCTATGACAGACTTTCCGCTCTTATTTGGACACTGTATCGGTTTTGATCACAACTCTTTTCCTTTTGCTCCTTCTTTCTCCAAATCAAGCATAAAGACTTCTTCAACTACTTCGGCTGTTTCTTCTTAAAAATCTGACTTGACTGAATATGTTCAGAAGGCTGTCGGTGCTATACACCCTGAGCTCAGGGTCAAGTTGACCGCACTTGGCCTTCTAAGTTCACCCTAAAGTGAGTCGAAACCATCTTAGGAACCAGTCCTTGGCCCTAATTCATAGCTAGGAGTCGTTAATATCTATCCAGATGCATCTTTTTGAAATCGGAGTACTACTTGCTCTATAGTTGACACTTGGTCATAGATCCACTGACAGCTCGCTCCGTGCATGGGTATGTGCTGTGTGTAAGCATTTGCTGGGTGCAGCGATTTAGTAGAGATGTGCAAAATAATTTCATCCGCTACAAGGCTCCCCCCTTTATGGAAGCAAGACGCGATGGCAGCTTGATTAGCCAGCCCGACCTTGTGCTGACTGTGGTCTTAACAGGCGGTTGTCCCTGGCATTGGCGCTTGAATTGGCTCACCATGTTCCTCGGATTTGGCTAACATGTAAGCCGGCTTAAGCCGCTGGATGGACACGAAGACTTGCCTGAATGGCATTTCACTATGTAGGGACCAGAGGAGGCAAGTTGTAGAGGACATTGGACATGATCATTTCGCACGTAAAAGTGTGATGCCGTGCTTAAGTCTTTGGGGATAAATACTGGCTTCGAATAGTGGCCCGAGAATGCTGGTGACGTTAGTTATAGAACCTCCCTCAATTCTTGCACGAAATTGACACGTTCCCTTGGTGTGTCGCTTGCCTTGAAGAAATCCCCTGGAAGTCGTATCTCTACGAGCTGCACGGGCGCGGTGCCTGACTCATTAACCATTGAGCGTAATCCTATGAGCACAGCGGGAAGTGAGGTAAGCCAACTCTCGGGTAGATGTGCAGTTAGCGCTGCTTTTAATGTTCGTATACGTTCACAGCCTAGGACTTGCGCGAAGCCCTGAAATAGAGCAGACTCAAATTGCCGGCCTTGGTCTGTGGTTAGGCGAAGAGGGCATCCGAAGCGAACTACCCAGTTGAAGAGGAACGCATCGGCTATCGTTGTTGCAGCAATATCAGGAACCGGTATGGCTTCGGGCCAACGCGAAGCTCGATCGATGCACGTAACCAAGTAGTTTAATCCTTTGCAGGATGGCAACAGACCGACGATATCAAGATGGACTTGTTCGTGTTCAAAGGTGGCCTAATGTGCCTGTTGATCTTATTCCTTTGGCAGTGGTGGCAGATTCGTGCCCATTTGGCGACGTCCGAGATCATCGAGGGCCAGAAAAAACGAAGAGCGATTGTTTTGCGGGAGGCTTTTGTCCTTGGGTGGCTTAGGTCTCAAATGTGGTTTGCCTGAACGTCTTTGGTATGAAGGAACGTGCTCGTCCGGGAGATGTTTCAGCAGCTGACTCTGCTCCGGAAAGAACGAGGTTAGTGAATTTAAGCTCATGACTTACCAATTTCAATTTCTCCAGCTCTGTGTCTTCCCTCTGAGCCTTTGCAATGACATCGTAGTCCACGATCACTGGACCATCTGTCGCTTCGATACGGGAGAGGGCGTCTGTTGCGGCATATGGCGTATGTCTGTGGAGAATTGAGAGATGAACTCCAAATGCCTTTGTCGCAGTGGTGATTCCATTGTTGAAGGCGGGTTACATAAGGCCAACAATTTTTTGTGACGCATACTGATCTCCATTTTTCCTTTTCGTTGGCCTCTGCTGCAGAGTTCACCAAATGCCGCCAAGATAGTACTTAGTACTCAATACTTTTAACTTTTAATCGACAACACTGACCCGTACATTCATTGCACATCGACTGAGCTGAACTGTAACAAGTGTTAACAATGTAACATTTTGCCCAGACTTCGAGTTGAACTGCATGATGTGCATGTTTAAATTTTTGATTGTTTGACAGAAATGTTGAGAATATCCTCGTGTGGGATTCCTACCAGGCTACGTTCATATAAAATTCCTTTTGAACGATAAATAGACATGTGGGATGTACTCAGATGTTATGGCCTTGATATAGACAACTAGGCTTCCGTAGGCGTTCTAAAAATGGGTTCACAAAGTTGACCAGGATATGGTTACTTTTTTTTTTTGTGAGTAATTCCCTTCCAAAAAAAAAAGAAAGAAGACAACAATCGAGCATTAAAGTCTACAATGAGAAACTAAAATTCTTAGAGACAACAGCATCGGATGAAAAGTTTTGCATTTTGTGTTCCTTCATGTGGGCTAGGCTTTTCAGTTGAAAACTGGTTAAAGCATGCAACACACGGATTGCATGTGCAATGTGATGAAAAGCTGCTGTGTCATGTTGTCCAAATCGATTCGTCGAACAAGAAGAAGAGAAGTAGAAGGATTCTTCATCAAGATTACCGGATGCTACTCCTCCTGTTCTGTAGTTGTCCATGACTTCTGTTTGTGTGTGCTGTGCGCATAAAAGCGAACTCATACTGGTAGCTAATAAATCAAAATCAATTCCCGGAAACAATTGATAAATTGGAAATATGAATGCGAGTTGTTGTTGTTGGCAAGAGGGACCTGCATCCTCTTTACGGAGAAGCCTATTATTCCATTGCTTATGTTGGTCTTGACAGTGTTGCTAAAGAAAAAGGAAAATATTTACTCATTCAATTTGGTGTATATCTCTTATAAAGGAAGGCTAGCGGTCGGATTAACTTAGACCATGTAAGGTCCTTTGTACGGGCATAGGACTCAGTACCCGGCTACTCCTTGGAACTATTTTGAGTTTTGGATAAATGTCAATATTTTGTTCATATCCAAGGAGATAAATGTTCCACAAAGAATGCTTTTTTGTCCACATAAAGGGTTGATTCCTTCTTCCTTCTTATAGACTAGATTGTTGAGCTTAGCAACGTGCGGTGGCCAGTAACTATTCCTACTTGATAGCCTCTATCATTCAGTAAGTATCTTGTCTTGTTATGGGCCTGTAGCAGTGCTAATGAAGAGATGTTGTATCTATCTGTTTCTAAGGCCAATTTGTTTGCTTTACAATTATTTTGGACATCAGATTCTCCCAGCATAGAGTTAGATTATAACCTGCTGTTCAAGGTCGGTGAAGGCAGAATTAAATTATGTTGAAGTATAGGCCTAGGGCTCTTCCAATCGTAAGACTGATTTCACAGCTATTTCTTCACTATAATTGTCCACAGGAAGGATATGCTGCATAACGCTGCCGATGGTATTGTGGAGAAGGCACCAGGAACACAGACAAGTGCCAACCTCTGGATAGTAGTCATTAAAGTGATATAGAGAAACTTTGTCCAGTCTGGTGGCTAAAATTCCGTACAGGATTATTGGACGGACTCCCCATCTATAGCCCAACGATCTCTTGCATGAGTATAGTACAATGTCTGCCAGTCATATTCCAGCTCAGTTTCCTGTCGAGAATGAGACCAAGGTACTTGATGTGTTCAGCGAAACTGAGGTGTGAATTCCTCTCATTTTAGGTGGCATTATCACTGGGTATCTATGCAGTTTTGTCACAGCCGTCTGTCTGTCTGTTGAACAAATTGGTCGTTGATATTGCCATGAGCTATAGGGTGCTTCCCACTAATTCCTATGGCGATAGTCTGTATAGTCTATCAACTAGTTCCCATCCAAATGCAGGGAAGGGATACTATCATTTGCAGTGATTAGCAAGAGTAGTGGTGATAACACCCCTCCCTGAGGCACACCGCGATGGAGAGGTTTTCTATGCCTAAGGTCCTGCTTAAGAGAATCTGATTGATCCAGCGTTAATCCTTAGTTTTTCGAAACAAAAGGAAAGGCCCTTCTACAAGCGTAAATTCATTTTGAGCCAGCGATTCGTCTACTACAACATATTGGGGGCGGTTTCTACTATCTCTCTTATAGTACATATGCTGCGCAGTTTTTCCTCTTTAATATATCCTATACATCAACCCAAGAGAAGATTAGAGCTCAGTGACCATGGTTTAGACAGGATCTAAATATTTTGATCGACCATGGGCCGAGAATGCCATAGACAAGCTGTAATTTTGTTGGAATGAAACTATAAGGTTTCGCTGTTCATGGCCAAAAATTCTAGGGATAGAAGTAGTTATCCTTACCAAACTGCTCGCTAAGGTAAAAGGGTACAAGGCAATGACGCTTTCAGAACTGACAGAAGTTGGTATTCATCTTGTTGCTTCATCAGTACCAAGGGACTTAAGACATCATCCATGCAAAGTACCTTTGTCGTCTTAGATCAAACTCAGCTGGCTAAGTGAACATAGTTGATAGCTAATTACAAAAACAGAATTCGAGATCCCTCTGTAGGATATGACAGCTCTGTCTAGCTTGTCTCCAAAGTGTACCCAATGTTTTCCCTGTAACTACCTTCTCTCCCGCTAAGTTAGTCTAACTAGTTTTGAGCACGAATATATAGATGGCGTTACGTCAAAATGACATATGTTTTTGAATATGCGTGTGAAAATAGCAGCCCAATTTTGTGTTGGACAGTAGTTTCTGTCAGTCGGTGCCAGCTCATGAAAATCAGTTTTAAAACTGCTTATGATGACTGCTCCAACAGGTGTTTTTACAATGTGACTTCTGCCCAATGCTCTAGTCAAATAAGTTACTTCCTGTCTGCTTTGCATCTCAATTTGGTCTTGAATTTGTATTGCTTATTATCACGGCAGATAGCAGTATATAGTCCATGGAGTAACAATTTTCGATGATGGAAGCAACGAAAATAAGCTGATGCGACGACACAGATGTTTCAAGCTACCAATTTTTCTTAGCTTATAGAGGCATCAACCAAAATCTGAAGACAAGTTTTTGGTCTTTCTCCCTAAAAAGTCTCAGGACTCCACACCTTGGCTCCTGAATGGCAGATTTTTAACACTACTTTGCCTAATTTTACTTTACTTACTACCTTTTTGGTAGAAACATTTTCGTTGCAGAACTTATGCCAGGAAGCTCTTGTTTCCACTTGTCTATTTCTTACATTGTGACGGTTTCCATGACCCAATCACTCACTCAAAAGCTGAGCTTGATAGAAGGATTTCGATAATCACTCCAACATAAGTCCAACGACGGCAATCAATCAATCGCGGAGTATAAGCCAGTTCTCGCCGAAAATACCTGACAACATCTCAAATAAAAACCCTTGTGGGCGGATAGACTGAATGCCTTGCGTTGTATAGAGAAAAATCTGACACCACGTCACATTCAGACAGACAAATGATCAGACCTTGCTCAATCAATGTACACAAGTATCTCTGATCATTTCCATGTCCATTATCACTACTCTGTTGCAAACGATGCCCCGGAGGAAGTATATGGGAGACAATATGGGTCACCAAATATCTCATATATCCCCCTCCAGGGTTAAACTCATTCCAGCAATTTGTCACGGTGGCATGTAATCTTATCTTCCAAACCACATCGTGTAGGTGTCACAAATGGTCATCCAAAACGGATCTCGGTCTCGGGCCTTAAACTTTCAAAAGTTGTTGTCAAACAAACTGACTGTCACTTGTTGTGACTTTTATTAACTTGTAACAGCGACCTAAAGTGACAACATTTCTCGTTTCTCTAAGAGAAGAAAGTTCATCTCGAGAAAACAAAAAAAAAGATACATTCCAAAACGCAATCGACTGCACATACTTGTACCGTGTCTCATGAATCATCGATTGCATCGGTACGATTGCCGCTGCTTCTGGGTATCGTTACATTTTGTTTTTGTGTTGTGTATCTTTTTAGTCGCACTATGTAACGCAATGACACGGCACGGAAGAGGCTGAAATCTGGAGCTCAGCAGGGCAGCACGTTGCGCTTATTTATGGACACTCGAGCATTTATTTATGGTCCTTGACCATGATCGAAGCGCATTTTAAAATGGAGAAGAAAGATACATGTCGTGATGGTATCACACACACAGAGGCTGCCAGACATTTTAGGCCAGTGACACTGTAAACCATATTGGAAGCCTCTCGATGGCTAATTAACATGCAATGACATCGTGGCTACCCTCCGGATGGCAACTACACACAACGCGAGTGTGGGTCTCGCCAGTCGTCGTGCGTCGTGTTGAGATGTTGTTGTGCTCCATTGTCCCCGGCAGTTGGGGACACACCCCCTGACATTTGTCATATCTTGTTTTTTTTTTTATTCGGTTATGCGATGATGTATCGCGATTTAATTGAATATTGCGTGAGCTGGAAGCCTCCTCAACTGATGTCACACACATATCATGTCGTTGTCCTCCGCAAAAAATTATTTCATGTGATTTCCTTGTGAGATATTGTCTGCGTCGCTCGCAGCTGGAGGCACGGGATTCCAGGGAAATCTAGCGAAGAGATCTTGACTCGGGTGTGGAATTTGAATCTACAAGGAGATATAACCCACATCAGGTGTCGTTGATCCAATATCCGGCAGCGATATTTGCGGATTTGATTCAAGCTATGACCTGGAATTGAAGGCGACTTAAGATGTACATCTGTCTTTACAAAAGCTGCACCTACACTGGTAATTACCCATAATTAAGCAATAATTTTGGGCATTGCATCCGTTGTGCCTGTGCAACACCCATCAAAGGAAAGTGCAAAGTAATTTGCTGCCCCAAAACCCACTCTCGAATCTGGACAAGAATTATGATATGACACCATCATCGCACCACAAAAAAAAAAGAAGAATAACGTCCAAGAGAACGGATTGTTATTGTACGTGCTGGGGACAGCCGAATGAGCACACACAATGCCTGTTGTAGGAGGTCTCAAAAAAATTATAACCAAAAAAAAAAACAACTGTAAGTGTGAGTTTGCCTTGTCTCTGGAGGAGGTATCAAATTACACGTCTTAAAGCAAAAAGACAAAAAAAGCCAAAACAACTTTGCATGTGGGTTGGAGATTTTGGTGTCCTCTTTTTGGCAATAATTCGCGGAAGGCACTGTCAGCTCAATGAAGAGAAACAAAGTGCAAATTGAACACGTGCGATCGCAAGAGATGAAATAAAGTACAGAAGCTGTAGGGCTCCAAGTGGTGGTTCTAAGTCTAAGTTAAATTCATCTTCAAAAGCTTGTCAAAACTCCTTCTCAACTTGTGTACATAATATATAACTTAGTTCACTCTAAGATGGCCCTTCGCCTTTGGTCCTTCTTATGTTCGCCGTAGACTAGGTAAGGTTAAGGTGCGTGTCCACTTGAGAGCACTTTCGCTAGTAAACTCTCGAGTAGCTTTCCATATGAGAGTAAAATTTGTGTGAACTATGCTCTCGACTAGCTACTTTCAGAATATGAACATTGTTGTTTAAAAAGCCAAAATAATCAATGCCATTGGTCGAATTCAGCCGGATTTATGGTCGTCTTGGATGCGTGCTAACTAGCAATTCCTCGACAGACTTTTGAATATTTTTATAACTCGCACATAATGGCATACATGGATCTTTTAAATAAATGTACAAATTGAATGATATCTTGCTTATATTTTGATTTATTTAAATTTATAAATAGGAAATACTTAATGAAGAACCATTAAAATAGTGTTTCAATTCTCTGGCATCTTAAAAAGCGAGGGCTAGTCTCCGAAAGTAAGATAACGTCTGTCCACTTGCGAGCAACTCTTTAAAAGTTTGAAAGCTGAGAGTAGTAAGTCAGCTCTCTGCGAGTTGCTCTCAGGTCCGTGTCCACTTACAAAATTGCTCTCGAGAGTGGCTTCAGAGTTACTCGCCTAAATTTTATTCTGAAGTGGGCAAGCACCTTTAGGTCACGTGTGGCGTTGACGAGAAGTAGTTACTCCTCGATGCGCAGGATGTAATATCTTGCATGTTGGAGCGCGGGACTGTGGCATAGGACGTAGTTGTGTCCTCTATAGCTTCTTCTTCACCACAGCCTCTGCATGGCTCCTGTTCTCTTATTCGTAGTTCCTTCATACATATGATGCCGTTGTATGTTGTAATGCAAATAGAATTCCCGTCTTTCGAAACAAGTCTCTCGGTTCTTGATTTGTCAAGCGTGGGGCTTAGTTTCTCTCTTTCGTGGCATTATTCGCTACTGCAAGCAAGTGCCAGCTAAGAACTGACATGAACATACCCAACTGTGATTAGTGGTTCATTTCATTATTACAGATTCACTTAAGCTGGTAGATTCCTGTGCTGATGACTGCATGGGACCACATATGTCTTACATCTCAGTCGCTGAATATGTCTATAGTTAGTTTGACGATGGGAATCCTTCCGCAACTCAGCCCGTGCTCAGTCACAATGTGGAACTTGCACCACCCAAGCTTACTGTTCGTTCTACCTCTAGTCCTCGTGGCACTATGGTAAAACATTCCATGGCGAGGAGAGACTTGGCTCATTGATGTCTACATAGTGCTTCGCTGTGTTACGTTGTTGGTCCAGTCTTAACTTGTCCTCCATAATGATGACTTCTATGTCGGAAAGTGCTTCCCAAGCATCATCGGTTCTCATCATCAGGATAGTGATATTCTTTGTGGTTGGGTCTTTAACCAGTTTGTTATCCAGGAGGTGGTGGCAGAAGAGGCTCTCCTTGTGTCCAACTTTGTAGAGATAGGCTCAGAAGTATCCATGACCAGGATGCATCTGAACCAGACCGGAATTCAGCTTCCTTTACTTTCTGCTAATGCAAACGTCTATATTGGGAGTCAGTCTCTGGGTTCATCTATCTCCTTCAGTGAGATACCATCTCTTCTGTCATTCTTTACGCATGTCATTGCTGTTAGGTTGGTCTTACTTCGATTCGTGGCGTTCTTTTACAAGGAAGAGGATCACTAATGTTATGCTATAGTCTATAGTCATACTCTGGTCTTGGATCTAAGTTACACTTATAGTCTCCAGGAGTAGCCAGTCCAGCTTTCCTGATAGCTTTTTTCCCTTCCAGCACCTGATTTATCTACCACTCATTCTCAAGCACAATACCCTCCTATCAGCATAGGTTGCTGCTTGAAAAAAAGCCTCCTTATTGTCATCTTAACTATCATCTTGTTGGGAAACATTTCCGGGATCTCCTACATATGTTTTTTTTTTTTTAGCACATACTTCTATGACGACAACCCAACCTCTTGCAAATGGGAATATCTCACGGGAATTATGTGCAGTGAATCTGTGATTTAGTTGGTGATTAACAACACACACACACATGTGTAGAAGAAAGATTCTCCCGCACAATGGAGTGTGCATGGAAGTAGGCACCGAGAGAGGGAAGATCCACCTTATCGCTTCAACAATGCTGCCGCATTTCGCTAATCTCCGCACATTATGGTCCTTCATCAGAGAGGAGGCACAGCAACAATGGGAAACCTAAAGAATCCCATGGAACAGATCGCGCCTTCTCGTTCCTCTATGGATCATAATCTGGTCACTCTGTGAGTGCGCCCATGTCCGACAGAGTTGTTAACCAAAAAGCCTTTGGTCGCTTCTCTCGAATAGAGACACAGTCCAGCAGCAGCAGCAGTAGTGGTTCCCTTCTCCTCCTCGCCCCCGGGGGACACTCCATCACACACACACACTGTGGCCAACAACATTATCGGCCCATGTAATAATAACAATAATAATATGTTGGCAACAACCTATCACGACTCCACTTTATCCCCCATTTAATGAAGAGTTCTCGAGCGCTCTGGTCAGCGCAGTACTATATGGGCGCATGGAGGAGTCTACCCTACCCTCTTCGCCTCAACAAATGACTGCCAACTCGATGGGATATTAATAAGCTCGGGATGGGTTTTTTTCTTGCCCACCCGCTTGCCTGCTCGACGACGACGACGATGATGATGACCACAGCATAATCTGTATCTTTTGCGCGATATTAGTCGACGAGGATGTAGTCTCTGGGCATAGTTAGTATAGTTTTGGGTAATGGTGCCCAATAGAACTGATAATGTCGAACAAAACAGACAAAAAAACATGTTGTTGTTGGTCATAATGGTGGCTGGCTGGTTGGTTGCTGGTTGCTAACCATTTAGCCACATTTTATCGGCGCGCACTGGAGGTTATATAGCATCGAATGCCACAAGAAGTTCATTATAACAATCTAATTAAGGGAAGGTTAGAAGAGAAGCTCGTGACGTTGTCGTGTTCCTTAGATGACTTCGACTTGGACTTGGCGCGGTACGATGCCAAAAAAAAAAGAAGTCAAAAGTGGCTGCTGCTCTTGTTGTTGCCTCCGTGGTTCGTGATGCTAACAACTTCGACTCTGGGGCTGCTGTGTGGGGATACCATGTCTTGTTGACCAAGATGTTGTTTGGATTGAGAGCATAAATATGGGTTGTGCCGCGTGAAAGAGGATCGGCGGCGGTGGCTGTTTAATTGATTATCTTTTTTTATAATTGCTGCCTAGGTAAGTAAGATGAGTTCTAATGAGCCGTGCTGGTGTTAATGGCTTGGGCTTGGAATGAGGCGGACACTGAAGCTGTAATGAGTTGAGGTTCCAGCTTGGGAATTGTGCGAATCATGAGCTACAAATGTATTTAACAAATGTTTCTTATGACATTCCAACTATTGTCTAAAGGTGCTAACGAGTAACTCTCAAGCCACTCTCGAGAGAAATTTTGTAAGTGGACACGGAACTGAGGGCAACTAGCAGAGAGCTGTTTTACTACTCTCAGCTTTCAAACTTTTGAAGAGTTGCTCGCAAGTGGACAGACGTTATCTTACTTTCGGAGACTAGCCCTCGCTTTTTAAGATGCCAGAGAATTGAAACACTATTTTAATGGTTCTTCATTAAGTATTTCCTATTTATAAATTTAAATAAATCAAAATATAAGCAAGATATCATTCAATTTGTACATTTATTTAAAAGATCCATGTATGCCATTATGTGCGAGTTATAACAATATTCAAAAGTCTGCCGAGGAATTGCTAGTTAGCACGCATCCAAGACGACCATAAATCCGGCTGAATTCGACCAATGGCATTGATTATTTTGGCTTTTTAAACAACAATGTTCATATTCTGAAAGTAGCTAGTCGCGAGCATAGTTCACACAAATTTTACTCTCATATGGAAAGCTACTCGAGAGTTTACTAGCGATAGTGCTCTCAAGTGGACACGCACCTGAAGTTTGAACGCAGCACAGTTGCTTTCTATGTGTAACATAAGTTAGGAGCGACATCTTGTGCGAGCTTTCTATGTCAATTGGATAAACTCTGTACCAGGCAGATAGACAGATACCGAGACAGACAAGTATGAGGACAATGGGGTACTATATTCGGCGAATAATTGATAAATATTCCCACTAAAGGGTTTTACTGTATATAAGATAATTCTCCATAACCTCTGGTGTTCCACAGGGCTCAACGGCAGCGCTCGTACCTCCGAACTGATCAACTGATGTCGGTCTTTCAGACCGGCCCTGGGTCCTAGGGGCTAAAACCCATGGAACTGGCCCTCGAGTTTGGGGGTTGTGCTGTTGGGGTAACTGCCTTAGCACGTAAAAGACTTATGAGAGAGACACAAGCCTCGGATATGAACAACGATCACCCTCATTTGGCAAATCAACCCGGAAAGTCCACGGACTATGATCGCTAGAGGTCGTCCAGGACCCACGGCGAGAGAAAAGTGGGTGTTATTGGACTGGAGGAGAGTCCTTCTCTTCTATGTTTTCGCAGAAGAGTTTCCAATTCTTTATTGTTTATGTTTAAGGATGCCTTGTACAAGTCCCAGTCTGACACAATCCTCGTTCTTTTGGCATTATTGAATAGTTTCCTACTAACAGTTTGCTTCTTAAGGGGTTAAGATCTGCAGTCCACTAATGCGGGTTTTTCTTGCCTCGAGCTAGGATTAGAGGGCAGGAAGAAGTTATTGCATCATTAGAAGAGATGGTGATATGGAAGGAACACTTTTGCGGATGGTAAAACGGCGACGATAACCTAAATCCCACCGTCAGGCAGCACGGACGATGATGGATATTACTTCCGTCCAATTTGACTTTGACCAGATGAAGATAGCGATACCCAAACTAAAGTCTGATAGAGCTGATGGAACGAACGTCCTAGCAGCTGAGAGAAGGTCGAGAAGATCTAGCCACGCCCTCAATTAGTATCCCTTATCCGAATGTGCGGAATAAGAATGGAGAAATCCGAGCAATACCTTCCCGAATGACTAAGGAAGACAAAGGCAGTCTGCAGAATCAAGATGCCCAACAGCAGGACAGCAGAAGAGATGGTATGACCCTGACAAAGATCGCTTTATGAGCTGTACTGGGATCAGAATGTAGTCCAAAAAGCCAAGATACGCAGACTACATTGGCTCGGCCACATCGAGCGAATGGACAGCAATGCTCCAGTCAAGGGGATCTTCGAATCCTAGCCCTCAGGTTCGACACGGAGAAGAAGACCGAATCTCCGGTACAAAGACCAAGCTGTCACAGATGCCAGAAAACTTGGTCTTCGTAGCTCGAAGCAGCGTGCCCGGGACCGCAGAGGATGGAAGGCAACGATGTCTCAGGCAGGGACTCTACAAGGGTCGGAAGCCTTTTAAGTAAGTAACACTCTTTTCTATCTAATTTTAGTCTTTTCAACTCATGCCATTCATATGTTCATCTTTGGCATAGGAGCTCCAAAATTCCTCTTAGTTGGTATTCTCTTAGTACCTTTTGTAGTCACTCTCATTGTTGTTGGGAAGAACTCATGCTCCGCGTCTTCGGAAGTATTACAGTGGGTTCCCTCATTTGTTCTAGCGTTCCTTTCAAACTCTATCAAACTTGTGCTTTTCCTGTTGTGTCCGCTGTGTTAGCCGGCTCCTCTGTCTGCAATCTTGTAAATTTTCTAGCACTTCTTCCGCCAGTAAGTCTATAAGTAACATTTCTGCAGTGACACAAGATGCAAGGTTCAAAGCGGAAAGCGCTAATCACTCAATTGGCTTCTTTGTATGGTGCTTTTCGCCGCCCTACAACCAGTCGAGTGTGCCTTTCTAAGTCTGGACTGATGTGCTGATAGCCCTCATGCTTTTTTTTAGAGCTAGTTCCAACCTGTTACCGATGATACGATCCAGAACTTTTCACGCAGTGACCTCCATGCAGATCGGTCGATAGACTGATGGATCTCCTGCGGTAGGTGTACTCTTTGATTTCCCACGGATTTGGGTAGTAGCACGAGTCTCCGTTTCTTTTACTGATCAAGAAAGACTCCCTCACTCAGGCAGGCATTCCTAATGTCCACAAGGAGACATCAGTGAGCTACATTTGGTATCCCAGCTCAGAGGCTGTTTCATTCCCAAATCTATGGAATGTCTCAAGAATTTCTTGTAAACTTGAGTTTGTTGAGCTCCTACATATGACTCATCCTTAAGTGAATTTTTCGGTTGCCTTGGGTCTTCGGCTGTTTGCTGGGATCACTGCAGCGTCTACAACTGATGAATGTCAACACTCTGGGGCTTTCAGTCAATACCCAAACGCCACTAAGTTTCGTACATGATTGGAAAGAGACTTTCAGCGGTTCCCCTGGTTAATGATCGCATCGGTTGGCAGGGATATTCTTGGTTTAGTCTAGCAGTCCACTTCAAATGGGACTTTGAATATAAAGTTGCACCTTTCCAACCTCAGCCAGTGAGAGCAATTCCAACCAAAGTCCATTCTATAGCAAATTTATCATTTCCTCTGCAACAATAAGGAAATCCACAACCACGTCCGTTTGGCATACAACTTCACTTGTCAGTGCCAACCCTTCCGCATGCATTGCAGCATCCGCGGCACTTATCAAAGCTCAAAGCCGACAAAATTTCTTTTTTTGAAGAAAAAAAAAACTTCAACACGTTTCCCCAAACAACACCAGTGTGTGCTCTAATTTTCCACTTCACGACTCTTATGTCTTATTAAATTCCCTGCATTGGAACGGGAACGGCTTTATTAATCGACAACGACAGCCCCAGCCGACATGCATCAGAGCGAAACTCATGAAATGGTTTTGAAGCAGGACGCGCAGGCGGGAGGGACGTAGAACGGAGGCTGCACTGCACTAGGTGGGCCCAAGACGCTAGGCAGGCAGGCAGGCAAATCATTAGCCACCGAAAGCAAACTATCGAACATATGACTTCTGTCGAAAGATCGAGAATTGGAGATTTCTATCCGCCAGTCGTCTGGCGTCTCCCCTCCAAGTCGAGTCGTATCTTAATTGACAATTTGATCTTAATGAGCATGAGTGCAGCACTAAGAGTACAATTGCATACGGGTATGTAAGAAGTATCTATTACTTTGCTGCGCGTATTTAAAATTCAAAGACAGAAAGATACACACAAGAGGAGGCTGCAGTGGCTGCTGCCACCGTGTCGTGGTTGTCGTTGAGGATTGCGCGGATTGATCCAATTTAATTCAAATCCAAATCGAAAATTCGTACCACAAACGCGAAGGTTCTACCGAAGGCCGCCGCCGCTATCACAGTCAAAACAGCCAAATTCACTGACGATGACGATGACGATGGACGTATGTACATCTACCTAAGCCAAAGCCGTGTGCTGCTTCTGAAGGAGACTACTGCTGTTGCTGTTAGTAACGAGCTTATAACCCCCAGGGGGCTCCCAAGTATCTGTGTATCTACTACAGAGCGAACTAAATCACAAAATGAAATGTTAGACGTTTGCCTATGCAAATTCTCTAATTGTACGCGATTTAGTGGCGCGCAATTGGACCGAGGACTGCCCTGGCAGTTGGCAGTTGGTGGTTACCTCCAAAACGTCGACATGGACAACACAACACACTGGGTGTGTGTACAACGGGCAGAAAAGTATTTGCAACTGAAATTGAACTGTAACCACGGAACAGACTTTGATAGAAATTGTCTTCTTCGAGGATTCGACGAGAGGCATTGTGTCGCCTCGTCCGTCCGTTGTCGGTTGGATATATCGGAAATGTTTTCATTCGAACGTTAATTAGAAGTTGATGGCTTTCTTTCCTCTGCGCAAGGATCTCTCTCTATCTCTATCTCTCTGTCTGTGTGTGTGTTTGGAGCACGACTGATATCGGACGACGGATATCGGTCGCAACCGAAATTCAAACTAATGAAACACACGAAATGTGCACTTGAATCTTGATTGCAACTCGTAGATGCACACAAAATGTTTATCTGTATACTTACTAGTACTCCAGTACTCGTATGTTTGTTGTTTGATGTGTTAAGCACCGCGCACAGATAGATTTGGCTACGAACATTGCCTCTTGAACATTTAATTTAAATGTGAAATTGTAGTCGCACACAGGCACGACATCGCAGATAGATGCGGTTTCAGGAAGAGAGAGAGAGGAAGAGAATTGTGTGCTACCTTGAGGCCACCAACTTTGAATCAAGCAAACTGATTTATGAAAGACTTGAAGGAGCGTAGTCACTCATTAGCATTGTAATTGGACGAGATGATCATGTTATTTCTTTCCCTAAAGATGGGAATGATAATGTGCCACATGACGTGGGTGGCCAGTAGGAATGGGTTCCGAGAAAGGGTTAAGGGAACTTTCTAAAAAGGTATTTGGGTACAGAAGCTAAACTGACACAGTTTTATGCAGTCAAGCTGTCGTGTGGGTGATTCATTTAGAGGTACTATTTGTCCATGGATATTTTTGACAGATGATGCTTGATTCCTGTTAATTTGTCATACTAATTCTGTTCTATATTGTTTGACTTTTTATCATGGGAATACTCGATTTTGTACAGCGTCTACAAACTATTCAGCGGTATTGCGAAAATCAGCCTTCTTTCACTTATCGCCTACATAATCAGCCAACGAAGCTTACGATTCACTACATCATTCCAAAGGTTGGAACCCAGTTTTCATTACTTGACAAAACTTCTGTAACGTCTTGAGTTAACAGCTCTGAGTTCCACACTGCAAGTTAGTGGCCTTTGGCCTTTGTAAGCTGTCGTTTGGTTAGACTATAAAATGGGTGATCCATTTAGAGGTACTATTTGTCCATGGATTTTTTTGACAGATGGTGCTTGATTCCTGTTAATTTGTCATACTAATTCTGTTCAATATTGTTCGACATTTTATCATGGGAATACTCGGTCCGGTATAGCGTCTACAAACTATTCAGCGGAATTGCGAAAATCAGCTTCATTCTTTCATTTATGGCCTACATAATCAGCCTGTGAAGCTTACGATTCACTACATCATTCCAAAGGTTGGAACCCAATTCTCATATCTGAGTTTCATACTGCAAGTTAGTGGCCTTTGGCCTGCGATGAAGAGACCCTCTTCTTCGTCGTTCCTCCTGATAAAGAGAGGATGAGTATCGATGTGGATTTCTTGGGTCTTCTCCTGGGTCTCTCGGATTGTGGACTTACCCGGCCTGAAACAGCACTCATAGAGGCCAAAAAGATTTCATTCACAGAAAGATCTTGTAAGCCATGTTGAGGAGACTGACGGCTCTATAATCGGCACAGTTGGGTCTTCTCCTGGGTCTGTCAGATTGTGGACTTACTTGGTCTGAAAGTGCACTCATAGAGGCCAAACATTTTCAGGCATTCACAGAAAGATCTTGTAAGCCATGTTGAGGAGACTGACGTCTCTAGGGGGAATTCCTTCTTCAATTTCAAGTCGTCATGTGGATTTCTTTGGTCTTCTCCTGGATCTGTTGGATTGTGGACCTACCTGGCCTGAAACAGCACTCATAGAGGCCAAAAGGTTTCAGTCATTCACAGAAAGATCTTGTAAGCCATGTTGAAGAGACTGACGGCTCTATAATCGGCACAGTTGAGGGGAATTCCTTCTTCAATTTCAAGTCGTCATGTGGATTTCTTGGGTCTTCTCCTGGGTCTGTCGGATTGTGGACTTACCTGGCCTGAAATAGCACTTATAGAGGCCAAAAAGTTTCAGGCATTCACAGAAAGATCTTGTAAGGCATGTTGAGGAGACTGACGTCTCTAGGGGGAACTCCTTCTTCAATTTCATGTCGTCATGTGGATTTCTTGGGTCTTCTCCTGGGTCTGTCGGATTATGGACCTACCTGGCCTGAAACAGCACTCATAGAGGCCAAAAGGTTTCAGTCATTCACAGAAAAATCTTGTAAGCCATGTTGAGGAGACTGATGGCTCTATAATCGGCACAGTTGAGGGAAATTCCTTCTTCCATTTCATGTCGTCATGTGGATTTCTTGGGTCTTCCCCTGGGTCTGTCCGATTGTGGACTTACCTGTCCTGAAACAGCACTCATAGAAGCCAAAGGGGTTTCAGGCATTCGCAGAAAGATCTTGTAAGCCATGCTGAAGAGACTGATGGCTCTACAATCGGCACAGTTGAGGGGAATTCCTTCTCTCAAGAACCCCTCCTTTATTTCCATCAAATAACCACTCTTACTGGGAAAAAAAAAAAACTAATTCACAACAATTTTCAATATTCCACAAATATTGCATTCCTCCTAGATCCCGGCACATCATAAGCATGCATAAAACACATTCTTTCTTCCCTCTATTTCCATCTAAAAACATATTGTTGATCCTGATTGACATCCACATAATATTTTTATCTCCTCCTATTGCAATTCACAAAGGGACGATGCTGCGTCTCTGCATCCCAAACTCACATACAACATGATTGGATCACTAGCTGCACAAATAAACATATGCAAAGTACAAAAAAACCCCCTAGAACCAAGCGAATGACAAGGATCAACAAATGCAAGCGCATTAAGGACCCCACCATGAAGAAAATGCAATATTCCACAGAAAGAAAAATTTTCTACCAAGACGATGAAAGCAAAAAAAGAAAAAAAAGAGCGGAACGCGAAATGAAATGAAAGTTTCATCCTGTCGAAGGGAAAATATGCCACACATATGTATAAATGTGCATCCTTAAAGGATAAGGAGTATTACATTGAGGCATGCGGTGGTATATGCTGGAGAAGATTAACCTCAATATGTTACGAGAGCAGCAACAGACCGGTATGCACAATGAAACATCTTCACCCCTTTGCGTCAGGACCTCCACCCACAAGTCATAACAATCGATGTTTGTGTTGTGAGTATAGATACACGCCAAACGATAGATGGATAAATCGAAAGGAGTAAAGCATAAAAGGATACTGAATTTGCCTTTGATATCAGTTGCACATTTCTAGCGAAACGAGAGATGATGATGAAACTCAAAATTTCATCAATGCACACGCGAAGTAAAACGCGGTGCCATCCCATCGGTGCACAATGACTCGAGGAAGGATGCGAAAATCCAATATGCGTTGCAAGAAGAGAGTCCTTATATGAAATGTAATCTTATCTGCCATATACCTACTGGTAGATCGAGAAAGAAGAGAGTCCTGGAGACACACACACTGTAATGGGGGAATGAATTTATCTCAATGCATCCGCGGGTACTCGTATATACATACGAGTATTTTGTTATATCAAAATTGAAAGCCTGTCAGTTTGTATTGCTGCTGCATTTGGCACATTACAAGAAGCAATATGTTCCACTGACAAAAGAGAGTTGGGGTTGCTCTGCATACATGCGGGAGCGCGCTTCACTGCAGAAAAGGACGATTCAAAATGTAAAGTGAGTCGTCTGGAGGGATGTCAATCGAAATGGTTTTTCTTTTCACATTTTCATGCCAGATGATACGTTCCACATGGATTAATTCTGTGGAAAAGTGGACTAAATCACAAGAAGAAACTGTCCTTAGTCAACGTCCAATGGTTTCCAAACGGAGGCAGTTTATTGAGCCACAAAGCCTTCCAAAGAACACCCTACTATGCGGCTGTCTTGAGAGCTACGACAGTCTGATGTACTTTCACCTAGGTCTAGTGATGACTTGAGGAACTCCACCCCCAATGGCCTGCAATGGTTCTGCGCGCAGTGCCGAAAGTTCTCAATGTCCATGGATTACTTGATGAGCGCAAAGGTCCATCGAAGTTGATTTTGGCTGAGCTAGAGCGCTTGCATTTGTGACAAACTCTACGACCTTTCTTGTTGTAATGAAAAAAAAAATACCAAAGGCTAGTAACATCCACCTGAAGCAGGCTAAGCCGAGGTCTATTCCGCTGTCTCTGTCACGTCGTTGTCCCATCTTCATATCCTAATATTGATTCTAGAGCGGATACGTGTCTACCACTTCCTGTAATTACACCGCTTGGCAGCTATCCATTGACTCCTGCGCCTGTGGATAATGTAACCAATCCTACTCCTATATCATCGCCTGTTCCTGATCTGGAACCACTTCATCATACATCTGTACTTATAGATTCACCGCTTCAATCATCATCATCCGTCAATCTAGTAGTGGTGAATAAGCCTACACCACCAACGCCAAGACCAGTAATAAAGCGCCGTCTCCAGTTGTTACCTCTCCTCTACTTTATTGCCAAAACACTGGGAGCATTCTTGGAAGATTGAATGAACTCCGTCTTCACCCTGTCCCATCTCAATACGACTTACTGGCTTTTACAGAAACATGGAACTCTGATGATAAATTCAATTCAGAACTCTGTGAGAGTAACAAATTTAGAAAAAAAAAAAACACATATGAAAAGGCTACAATCCGCTTAGAGCGAATCGTGTGATACCCTATCCCTTTCCTGTGCAAATACTAGCTCCTTCTTCCACCAATATACTTCCTTAAGCAACTTTTTTTCAAATATTTTATAAAACTACTCCCAAACACAAATTTTCTCAATAAGTGGGCGTGGTAGTGAGCGGATTTTGTAAATTTTTCAACATATACTGTATTTTGCTCCCAAGAAGTGCTTTAATTTCGATAAAACCTTGAAAAAAACATGTTTTTAGTAAAAACGCCCCTAAAAAATGGGCGTGGCCATACACAATGCACTGAAGGTATGTAGGGTAAGAGAATATCTACATATTACCTTAAGTAAGTTTTATCGACTTTCATGTAAAATTACTGAAAAAAGTGTTTTTTTCGTGGGTGTGGCAGTGGGCGGATTTTAAAAAAATTTACACTTGTATTGCTTACTTGGAAAAGTAAGCCTCGTATACAAAATTTCACCAACCTCACGCTCAAAATTTAAGGCCTAAAAACTGGTGACATACGGACGGACGGACATGGCTCAATCGACTCGGATACTGATGCTGATCATTTATATAGATACTCTTTATGTTCCAAACTATGTATCAAACTTAATATACCCTTAGGATAGGGTATAAAAAGATCTTGGAGTGATGTTCGATACAATGCTCAACTTTGGTCCTCATATAGATTTGATTGCGACAAAAGCAAACTCCATGATGGGCTTTGTTATTCGTAATTCTAAAGAGTTTAAAGACCCGTATACACTAAGATCTTTATATTGCTCATTTATCAGTTCCACTCTTGAGTATTGCTGTGTGATTTGGAACCCATACTTACTTACTTAAATCCTGTGTCCCCTTGTGGGTCCTAGGGCCTCTACAACGCCCGAAATGTGCGTCAGCTCTCCCTAACTCTTTCCCAGTTGCCGTGCTTCCTTCTCCACTGTTCTGCGCCTCGTACCCCTAGAACCGCCGCGTATTCTACCATCCTGGGTAAGTGGGTTCCATTGCATCGCTTGGCTAGCTATGGATCTGTTACCCTTCCGAAGAGTGTGACCAATCCACTGCCACTTTCATCGTCGTATGGTTGTGCCTATAGGTTCATGGCCCGTTCTCTGATAAAGCTGCTCGTTAGAGATGCGGTTTGGCCAGAATATCCTTAAGATGTAGCGTAGGCACCTATTGACAAGCGTTTGCAGCTTCCTAGTGATAGTGACGGTCACTCTCTAGGTACCACATCCATAAAGCAGCACGGATTCAACGTTGGAACGGAACAGTCGTACGAATTGCATTACTTCACCAAACTGTGGATAGCATCCCTATTCGTCTGGCTATATCCAGTTCGGTTCCGCCATCGGTTGAGACAATACTCCCAAGGTATTGGAAACTCTCTACTCTCTCAACTATTTGTCCAGCAATGCATACATGAGTTGGTTCATCATCAACTACTATGCGGCTGTCTTGAGAGCTATGACAGTCTGATATTCTTTAAGGTTTGAGCTTGGGTTGCTCGCTTCAATCGCTAGTTCGAATTGTGTTGTACAATTTTTCCAAAACGAAACCTGTCATACCACTCAGCTTAATTAGAATTCAGTTACCATCCCATTTATCCCTTCTAACCCTTTTTTCTTGTTTTTGTGGCCCAACGTGAGCCATTATCATGCATCTGGGAAAATATTGAAGAAGAAATTAATTAAAACCAGGAAAAGACTGCCTCCCCCTATGCCAAATCGGTCGCGTATGATGCAATCGAATGCATCATACCCATATAGGCCCGCACCATGGTAGTTCTCAGCACATTCATCCGTTTAGGCCATCCGCCCTTATCGTCGGTCGTCTAAAAAGTCGCATTGCAGTCGTTCTTTGTATTGTTCCAGATACTTTTTTTTTTGCCATCATCACTACTTGCATTGTGTTATGTCCCCCGTCCCAGTTCACCACCATATGGCATGATTCCTTTTTGAAAAATCCAAATCTCAATCGTCAACTCCTTTGCCGCTTGTGTAACTCTGTGCAGTAAAAAAAAACCTCCTCCTGTGAGCAATTATCCCATTTCAAGTCTTATAACTCCTCGTCGTCGTCGACTAGATTTTGATAAAAAGGAAGGAAAGGCGAAAGACCGAAAGAGGACCATGTCTGCGTCCCGGCCCATTCACAATTGGAATGCATATTTGAATAATGACCGAGTGTGTGTGCTACCTACTCCTCGGGTTCCTCGCTTGATATATGGGAATTGACCCAATCTGGTTGGGGGCCATGTCATAAGCAATCGATGATCGGCCATATAAAGAATTTGAATTTCATTATAATACTGTTCGCTACCGGTGCGCTCCTTTAAGATTGGCCTTAGTACCGAACTACCGAGATGCAGATGTCTGGTTGAAGCCTAATAAAGCCACTTTGAGTGGGCTTCCTACTTAGATTTGCTAGCCACAGCATCAAGTATATCCCGGAAGGGAACAAAGATGGAATACAGTTCGCATCGCTTTTGTTTTTTGGCCAGAGAGTCATTTTGGTTTATGCAAATAGGAAGCGCTGATGCGCTTCGGTTATTTGGGTTCTGTTCTGTTTTTTTTGTTTGAATAAATAAATGAATTACTGTGTCGGTGTGTGGAGTGGATGAGGACAGACTGACTGCTTCCACTTGAATGATGGACAGCAGTAGCAGCAGTAGCAGTAGCAGAACTTAGTTATGAGTATTTTATGACTTTATGATGAGTGGATCGATATTTGCATGCAGTTGGGTGTATTTGTTTCAGTTGAGGAGTGTTTGGAATATTTTGAGATGGAAATTAGGAGATATCGAGATTGTTATTGCTTGGGAATGTATCTTAAAGATATGCGTAAAAATATTGATGCAGTAAAACTCAATCCACAAGTGATACAGAACAGATGTCTGTACGTGGATTGTTGGGGGCAATTTTCGAGGACATACAAGCCTCAATTGTGGGTGTCCCGTCCTAAAAAAATACCAAAAAGTCTCTTATTCTATTCCTATATTGGTATTCCTTTTAATGTGCCTTAGCCCTACCTATGGCTTAGTCCTGTTCTCATCAGACCGCTGTGTATCTTGCTATTCAAAATTTCTGGGGTTCCACCGCGTGGTTTGCTCGGACCCTTCATTATTTCGGTTTGTGACAAATCTAATGCCACTTCTGTTTGCTGTTGAACATCGGTTCCTGTCTCGTTGATTTATTTGTTGATAAAACGATCTCTTCGAGGTGAATTTAGCCAGAAAATGTTTTAGATATTGCGAAGGCATCTATTAACGAATTTTTGCAGCTCTCTCGTGATGGTAGCAGTCACTTTCTAAGTATCACATGCATATAATGGTTGATTCAGTAAGAGGTACTTTTTTGTCACTAGGTTTCATAACAGATGACGCAAGAGTCATGTTCATTTGTCATTGTATTTTTGTTCAGTACTCTTTGCCATTTGATCATGGAAGGACTAAGATTAGAAATTATTCAGCGGTATTACGAAAATCAGCTTTCTACGAGGAATGTCTTTCGTGGACTTGGAACAACTTATGGCCTTCATAATCGGCCTATCGAACGAACGAAAATCAGCTTTCTACGAGGAATGTCTTTCGTGGACTTGGAACAACTTATGGCCTACATAATCGGTCTATCGAACGAACGATTCATTATACGATCGAAAAGTTCGAGACCCAATCTTCATTATTAGATAAAATTTGACCAAATAGACCGAATCCAGCTCGTAGGGAAGAAAATATCAAAGCGGTAGCTGGGAGCGAAATCATTGGCGCCATGATAATGCATTGCTCCAAATTGAGGCCAGTGATCTCCAGAACATTTGGTATCAACAAGATGGCTCTTCTTGCCGCACAGCCCTTGAAACAATGGCTGTATTGCGAGAACATTGGTGAACAGTTCATGTCATGGTCCAGACCAGTGAGACCGTGTAGTATCACACAGTTCTAAACTAGCTTAGACTCAAAGTTATAGGAGCCGAGGGACTTGAGAGCTGCTTGGCTATCTGAAAGAATGTTGATATGAGACATCGGAGGTTTCTTCTAATGCATTCCCTGGTACAGAGCTCGATAACGTGGACCTCTGCCTGACTGGTAGTGCCTGATAGTCTAGAGATTCCATCTCCAGGCCCACTTGACATCTTAGATCCGTCAGTATATCAATCTAGTGATGAGGAAGTTTGGGACAGTTACGGCCAACTCTTGAAAGAAATAATGTTAAAAACATATGAAAAGGCTACAATCCACCTAGAGCGAATCGTATGATACCTTATCCCTTTCCTGTGCAAATACTAGCTCCTTCTTCCACCAATATACTTCCTTAAGCAACTTTTTTTCAAATATTTTATAAAACTACTCCAAAACACAATTTTTCTCAATAAGTGGGCGTGGTAGTGAGCGGATTTTGTAAATTTTTCAACATATACTGTATTTTGCTCCAAAGAAGTGCTATTATTTCGATAAAACCTTCAAAAAATGTTGTTTTTTAAAAAAAACGCCCCTAAAAAATGGGCGTGGCCATACACAATGCACTGAAGATATGTAGGGTAAGAGAATATCTACATATTACCTTAAGTAAGTTTTATCGAGTTTCATGTAAAATTACTGAAAAAAGTGTTTTATTCGTGGGTGTGGCAGTGGGCGGATTTTAAAAAATTTTACACTTGTATTGCTTACTTTTTTGCAAGGACCTCGTATACAAAATTTCATCAACCTCACGCTCAAAATTTAAGGCCTAAAAACTGGTGACATATGGACGTACAGACAGACGGACAGACGGACATGGCTCAATCGACTTGGCTACTGATGCTGATCATTTATATAAATACTTTATGTGGTCTGTCTTCAATATTTCTCTATGTTACAAACTATGTATCAAACTTAATATACCCTTAGGATAGGGTATAAAAAAATAAATGTCAAGAATGGTTCTTTTATTTGGTAGTAAAGATAATCCAAGGAAATTAAATTTGTTTACTTATTTTTACTTGTTAAAAAGAATAACTCTAAATGAATCAACACGAAGCCTATTTTGCATTCTTTTAACTTTTACATTCTTAGATTTTTAAATATTTAAAAGCACTTGACAGTATACACATACATATGTACATATTTAAATTTCTTAACAGTTTTCTTTTTTTTTATACTTTCAGCTCAAGATACTTCTTCAACATTAACCACGGTTACGCCCACTATAAGTGTTGCAATAGAGCACGCGTTTTTTTTATTTTTTCAAGCCGACAAATCCGATCCGAAATTAGTGCGTCAGTAAAGAAAAAAAAATCCCGCCCTTTTTTTAAAATTTGTCATGAAAATTTCGCTCTTCGATACGAAAAATCCCTCTTTTGTCGCAAGAAAATAAATCGTTCTATATAATGAATGGCGTAGCAAAATGTCCTTAAAAGAAATCCCTTCTGTTAAAGTGCAGTGTTTATAAAAAGTTCATGTTTTGTTTGGAAAAAAGGGATATTTTTGTTTGTCCTAAAGGTGGAGTGTTCGGTTCATGTTCGCGAGTGGTACGAGAGCTCTATTTGCATGGAAACTTAAGTGGAACTAACCGAATAAAGGGTGAGTGCTTCTTATCTCCTATATATACATTTATTTTCTTCTATATTTTCCATTTTTAACAATTTATATACATATTTGATTGAAATTGCTGAAAAGGTCTTGGTTCAGCGCAGTGTAAAAGGTTCTTGTCGCGACTATCAAGCAAAATTAATTTTAGATTTTCGCGTTCGATTATGATTCACAGTTTTACAATTTGAGTTGTAATATTGGGAGTGGGATGAAAATTGGGATTTTATATTGTGGGAATTTTGGTTTTTCTGAATTTTGAATCCAACCCATATTACTGCGGCAATTGTTATGAGAAAGTCAAAGTTCTTTTCTACTTTTGTTTCAAGGCAAAAACTCTAAAAATTTCATGCATGCATATGTACATATGTTTGCATAATCCGGCTCTTTTAACCTCTCTTTGTAAGTTGGTAATGTGCTGTCCCCGGTTGCCATTTTCTGTCCGTTACAAGTTTTCTCCACTCCGCCCTGTCTCTAGCTGTTTCTTTTGCTGAGTTCCAGCTTTCTCTGACATCCTTTTCTTTCATCACATTGTTCCAAGTAATTTTTGGCCCCTTCCTCTTCTCTTTTTCTTCCATTCTAGCTTCCCACTTGTCTATTATCATTGATTCTCACTAAGTATTCAAACCTACTTCGAAGTTACTCATCCTTCAGGGCTGTCTGTGGTTTTAGGTCATGTCATCTACCAACTTCCTACATCACACTGTTTGATTACCTCATCCATAGCGCAGATGAACAATAGCGGACTTACGATACTCCCTTGTCTGACTTCTTCCTCAATTGTACCATACTACATACTAGTGATTGAGACTGGACATTGTTCATACAGAGTCTATATTCTTGAAAAACTTAGGACGGAGAGCCTGACAAGGAAGACGATTATGTTTGCAGTTAGTACTCAAGGACATGATACGTTTGGTGGAGTATTGCGACCTTTTATTTACCTCCCATGCACAACAAATGCATGCATGCAAACTTGCTCCAGGCAATCACACAATCTACACAATACACCTTCCTTTCATGTCTGTTGTATGGACCCTATCAACTTACTCTACTTACTCTGTAAGCTTTCTCCCTCACTTTGATAAATGGATTTACCAACAAATATACCGAAAAAGAAGAGCCATCAATCCACAGGGCTCTGCAGTTCTACTCAGGTCCGTTTAATCGCCTAAAAGATTCTCACAGCGAAAGATGTATATATTCTTTGAGTGTAGCCACTCAAGTTCTTCCTCCAGTTCTCCGCCCAATTTGCCACTTAGCACAAAAAATGAACTCTTCTTTTGTCGACTTCAAGCCACTGAAGACACTAGTCATGAGTCTTGGCCTTATCACAAACAACTGAGCCAAAAGTGGTCCTCGTCCATAGATTCCTTTTGTCGACTTCAAGCCACTGATGACCCTAGTCATGAGTCTTGGCCTTATCACAAACAACTGAGCCAAAAGTGGCCCTCATCCATAGGTTCCATTCGCCGATTTCAAGCTACTGAAGACCCTTCTAAGCGACTTCTCGATGCAAGTCATGAGTCTTGGCCTTATCCCAAACTAGTGAGCCAAAAGTGGCGCTCATCCATAGATTCAATTCGCCGACTTCAAGCTACTGAAGACCCTAATAGGGGACTTCTCGATGCAAGTCATGAGTTTTGGCCTTATCACATACAACTGAGCCAAAAGTGGTCCTCGTCCATAGATTCCTTTTGTCGACTTCAAGCCACGGAAGACCCTTCTAAGCGACTTCTCGATGCAAGTCATGAGTCTTGGCCTTATCACAAACTAGTGAGCCGAAAGTAGCCCTCGTCCATAGATTCCATTCGTCGACTTCAAGCTACTGAAGACCCTAATGGGCGACTTTTCGATGCAAGCCATGGCTCCGTGCGTTATCCTAGATATTTTTACAAAATTGTCCACATAGTGCGAACAAACAAAGTTTCATCCACAGTTTCTTCTGCTCACCCCTTTCGCGTACATCCTTCTCCGGCAAATTGAATTAAACACCAAAATGCAATTAAAATCTCTGAACATCGATCCTTTTTCGCCTCGGGGCACGCAACATTTTGCAACCACAAAATTCATCAATTGCAAGTAAAATCTCCGCAAAATTAAATCATCATTAGAATCCTTCGCCATTCGCTTTGGTGTACAATAAAATAATCAAATTTCCATTTGAGTATCATCTTAATGTCCGCCAAGCCACCGCCACCGCCACCCCTTCGAGCACAGATTAGATCGTAATGGCGGAGAGTATCTTCTACCCCAATTCATCCCACAGATACTCATATACTCGCACGCGAATAAGAACGAACGAAACAAACTGAACGGGCGTTCTGAAATTGAATTACAATTAAATTGATTTGTATGATTGGCTTGTTGTTTGTTGCAAAACAGAAGTTGCCATTACCGCCTGAAGATTTCTCGAGAGTTTTTCGCACCCCGCTCCACGGCGTCGCATTTCTTGTAATGCAATTCAATTTAGTTTTCAATTTACATCATCGCCGCTTGCTCGAAGGCAGCCACGAACGAATGCCAAGTCCTTAGCATAATGTAATCAATTCGCAGCTATTTTTCTGTTTCTTCTCTTCGAGAAAACAACCCCCCAACCGACCGAGCGACCGCCAGCCCGCCAAAGGGTGACGAATAAGACGAGACTACGCAGCGGTTCGCGATAAACTCATAAATATTTTTTATGCGGCGTTGTTCGCAAATTTTAACCACCCCGCTCTGCACTCCACTTGGTGATGAATCCTGCGAATCGTGTGGATCCTTGAGCGAGCGTGTGTTCCCTGTTGTATGGAGGAGAGTAAGTGTAATGTAATTTATACCAACCCCCCTGGTAACCCAACTGCCGACAATCAGTAGAAATCTGTTTGGAATTCCAAATAAGGATTCTCTCTTCGTTTGGGCACAAAAATATGACTCTAACAGTATAGTGAGGGGTATATCCTGTTATATCCTGTAAGCAAGCCATGAATTTCGTGACGATAGATAGATTTTTCGGTATAGAGAGCCGCAGTGTTGGTGCTTCCGCACAACTTCACATTGCGGTGGCGCATCGACAGCCTTTCGTCTCGGTTTTATCCTTCAAGGCGAATAGTGTGCAATTGGGTGCTAGCTCCTAGCTCCTGATGTTCACTGGTTGCGTCTTCAGATCACGTTTTGTTTTTTTTTTGCCGCCGCCGCCGCCGCGCTTGCTTTACTGACGACACGACAATCGTTAGAGAGAGAGACGAAGACGACGCTGCAGGGTTAAAGGATGTAAGAGATATCCTTGTGCCAAAGCTAGGAAAATATGTGAAATTCATACAGCGGAAGCGGAATAAATTTGATAAAAGCTCATTTCCGTGAGCGAAATGTGGTCGTTTGTGCGGCTTCTTGTTTAACACGTTTTTTTTTATTTCTTGAAATTATGCGTCGAAGAGGCCCATGGGCGAGGTGGTAATTAGTAATACAAGAGGTTCTACTGAGAAGGAGACTTTGTATCATATCCTGCCAAAGAAGCCATCTACTGTCGGTAGCTTGGTATTCCATGCAGGCACTTTCCTTGGCACACAACATGCAGTCATGAATAAATGGATCGTTAGAGAGAGAGAGAGAAAAAGTCCTTTGGCGTTGGAGCATTAATTTGGAATGATTTCAAGCCGTTACCAAGCCCTGATGTGTTGTCTTCATAGAAACTAATATGTCAGGACTCACACGCTTAAATCTCCTCTGACTCCAACATGTGATCGAGGAGTATCCACAGATTGGGCAGAGTAGTTCTCCATGGCATGCAATAAAATACCGGGTGCCTCGTATCCTCATACTCATTTGGACATGAAGGGCTGCCGCATCGAAATCGGTTGTTGTCGGCGTGGCAGTCTGCATATCTAGTCCTGGTAAAGGTTTGTGTGTCCATATGCCTTTCGTAGACACTACCTTTCCTGCGATTTTGGTCAGCTTGATTCCATTACTTACTTACTTATGTCCTGTATCCCCCTGTGGGCCCTAGAGGGCGTAGGCTTTGTAGAGGCCCTCGATTCCATTGGTCCTTGTATAGGCCTTGGTCAGAAGAGTTCAGGCACAGATACCTAGGTTATGTAGAACCTACTTCGAATGGAGTGGACGACCTCGGTGTAGGTAAACGCTAACCAAGTTAGTGCTCGCAACTGAAGGGACCTGGCTCGTAAGCGGGCTGGCTGGAGAGGTTTGTTGATTGAGGCCCAGGTCCACCGTCGACTGTAGCGCCACCTGGTTTATGGCTCTTCTGTTATATGTATATCCTCAACATTTTATCTTCAAAAATGGAGACCATCCCAGCTATAACAAGGCCGTCCTCGTCTGGTATCGGTCAATAGCCGCTGATTGTCCATCTGCACGCTTACGAAGTTGAGATGGGAACCGGGCTCCTTGTCACTGGAGCCACTATGGTCTATAGGCTCCAGTATGCCAGCATTGTCGACGAAATCAACAACGTCCTTGAGTGAGCCAGCAGTTATTTGCTTCCAGGTAGAATTTACCCAAGTAATGATGACATGTCACAGTGATTCTGATTCTTCGTCTCCGTTGCACATTCTGCATAGATCGTCTTGTCCTGTGAGGAAACCTGTTGACCAACTCCTGTTGAGTTGAAGGAGTTGTTTCGGTTTTATAGAGAGAGGAGTTTGGCATAAAGAGTTTTGCTCTTTTGTCTGTTACCTTCAGTCTACATCCAGGTGTGGTGTGCTTCTCCCTTTTGGCCAATTTGGTGTATCAAACCTTTTTGCTGTGCTGATAGGCAATCTGCAGAATGGTCTAGGCATCATGAAAGTAGATGCCGCCGTACCTGTTTTGACTAGTTGATCAGGTATTTCGTTTTCTTCATGGCCACTGTGGCTAGGTATCTTTGCAGTTTACTGAGCCTATTCTGTGGGGCTTAGACCTCAGTCATTTTGGGGCTTAGACCTCAGTTTCTGCCAATAAGACTTTTGCTGGTCCATAATGCAATCTTGGCTTTGTTTATGGCTTTTTTTTAAATGAGAATTCCAACAAATTTTGTTCATCTAGAGTCAGGCCGAGATTTGTCCTTTTTTCTCTTGTTACTGAAGACAACTATGGTGCTCTTCTGGGTTTTGAGTAGCTTTTTTGAAGAAGAGCGGGTCTTCCCTTGAAGATTTGAATGAAAGGAAGAAGTTTACGGCCCATATAATCGTTCCGCCTCTGCCAGTCTGTTGACGAGAGTTCCCCTCGTCCATAATGCCTGCGCCCAGACTGAGGCGGCATAGAACAGATCTGGTGTAATAAACCTCAAGAGTAGGATCCCTTTAGCGTCTCCAGGTCCACTAATGTTTGGCAGTATGCTTAGTGCTTAGTGAGGCAGTCTTCTTCTTCTTCTTGTCCTTTTTTAGACGACATTAAGATTCGGGGAATACATATAACCATTGATATATTTTAAATACAATACATACTAGAGACAAACAATTAAATAAGTACATATACATACATATGTAGTATCACCACGCCTCATTTTGGAGGTGCACTTTTATTTTATTTATTTTTTTGATGATGATGGCATTCATCTTTATCACCAGTCAACAACGAATAGAACAACCCTGAGATCGTCGTACAGCGATCATCTGCAAATAGTATTAATTAGAAATTGTTTGCTATAGGTATATAAAGGGGTTTTCCAATAAGGACTTGACAACTTTTTTTTTTCTAAATAAAACGGAAACCATTTGAGGTATTTCAAAAACGCCGCGGGCACCTTTGCAGCTGTCGATTCGTTGGGCTCGGCCACCCATTTCTCCCGAAAGGGCCACTATTTCGAGTTCAATGCTCTTCCAATGTCGTCGGCTTGTTGGTATAAACCAATGACTTAGGCGTAGCCCCACCGAAAATAGTCAACCGACGTTAAATCGCACGAACGAGGCGGCCAATCGACTAGCCCATTTCTTGAGATAAACACGCTCACCATACTTTTCAATAAATCGATTGTAAGGTGTGCTGTGTGGCTTGTGGCACCATCCTAATGAAACCACATGTCATCCAAGTCCATATCTTCCAATTCTGGTCAAAAATAATCAGTAATCATGGCGCGTTAACGCTGACCATTTACAGTAACGTGACGAAAAAATAGTTATTTTTAGTGGATGAAGTGGTGATTCATGACGCACATGTGGATTTTCACCCGACCAATAACGCATATTTTGCTTATTGACGAACCCATTGAGCCAAAAATGAACTTCGTCACTGAAGATGATTTTGCGCTGAAATTCATCATCTTCTCCAGAACCCAATCGGAGAACGTAAGTCGCTTCAAATGGTCGATCGGCTTCAATTCTTGAGTCAGCTCGATCTTGTATGGTCGTAAGCCAAGATCCCTACACAAAATGTGCTCTGAGCGATGCCCAATTCTTGAGAGCGCCGCCGTGGAATTGACTGATTTGGATCGTTTGCTACGGACGCGATATTTTCGAGACTTCGACCAACCCGTTGTCTCACTGACACGGCAACATAACACAACGACTATGTAGACTCAAATTTTTGCATTTGCCTGTCTACTGGGGCGAAAATAACGACCGAAAATTGGAGCTAACGCTCTTAAAGTTGCGATCACCGACTCCGAATTTCGGTAGAAAATTTTTATAATGAAAGAGTGCGTTCACAAACTAAATTCAAAGTTGTCAAGTGCCTATTGGAAAACCCTTTACAAATTGCGGTATATACGTTTGACTTTTCCAATCAAAAACATGACAAACATAACGGTTACTCCGCACAAGTCAAATAGCCGGCTGGTTTTGGTCACTTTTGAACGACTAATTGCGGTCGACAACAACACCTGATTGCTCTATAAAAAAGGAGAAGAAGAAAGCAATAATAATCAGATACAACTTAACCAACCGTACCGCTCGTACCGCTCTTGCAGGATCCAAATTAGAATGTGATCCATGTGTCAGCAGTACCAGTTGGCTTCTTACAAACTCTAGCTTCAGCTTCAATCTCTTGTAAAGAAATCCCATAAATATCAAGTCCGAAAGGATCAACCAATGATAACCACAAATAATAACCGGCAAATCGATTGCATCCGTTGCATAGTGACTCGTAAAATATCGAAACAGAAAGGACCATAGATACACAAGCATATTGAGCGAAATCAGGCTCATATAGTTCTCCACCAATTCGGTAAACTTTGACAGTAATTTCAGTGTTTTTTCCAGACTCTTCGCTATTCTTTTTAGATGTTTAATGGTTCTGATATCTTCCCGTACACGATCCTTTATTCCGACACTGCGCAGCACATTAGATGCATCCCGAATGAGTAGCCCAAGGCACTCAATTGAACTGGTGAAAAATACTTCAAAGTAGAATAAAATCAAACAAATTCCTCCTGTTTGCAAGAACACTGGCAGGGCAATCGCATTAAGGATTATTTGAAAAATGGTTAAATAAATAATGTAGATAGTTGGTTCTCCAACAAAAATAGCGGCTATCACAGCACCCACCAAAGAGATGGACTTCAACACCACAGTCGCAATGAGAAACCAATTTTGCGGAATAGGTGCTTCTGAGAGGTCCTGCGAAGCCTTGTAGTGGCGCATAAATGAGTTGAGGAAGTGAATTTTTTTAGTCTCCGACTGTTTCAAATGTAACCACAACAAAAACGGATGGGTGGAGAGGAGTATGAATTCGTTGATTTGCAAAGAATGTATGTCAGTTAATTTTAAGGATGCTGCTGTAAACAGTATCGGTATGAAGCAGGTGATTGAGAATATAGTTAGATGATTTGTTCCCGCTTTGTGGAAGCTTCGATTATGAAATTTAAAGCCAATGCAACGAAAGCAAGAGCCAAATAGGTAAACCCATCGAATGGGTATTCTGTTTCTATCGCGAAAGGAACCCATGTTGACACAAATGGAGGTGACACTTAACTGAATTGGGTTTTTTTTTTAGTTTGGATTATGAAAATGGAACTGTTCGTAATGGCAAGTAATTTATTCTGTGAAGTATAATGGAATTAATCGTTCATCAAACATGAAAACCTCCCAACGTCGCTGGTGAAATGAATAATAGCCTTCCACCAAATTTGCGCGCAACAAAGGGGATATGAATACCCTTATACTGAATATTAAAGGCACAGGGGTTTGGGAAAAGCTGGAAGAGGTACAGAGGAGGTACCCTTTGAATGCTTGAAGGCTGTAGTGGCGAGGTATGTCCTTCGAGGAGTATGAGAGGCTAATCTCTCCGGAGAAATGGCTGAAATCCTATTAGCTAGCGAAATAAGTGACCTGCCTGAAATACAACAGACATCCTTTTAAAACGCCCTCTCAAGAGTCCTTGACATGTGCTTGGCGGAGCAATCTTTTGGTAGATTTGTGATGTTAGCCTATGCAGACAGATAGGTATGCCTTTTGGAAGTATTCGGCGAGGTTGGTGGGAAAGACGCAGTAAAAAACAGGGAATGCAGTCAATACCTAGATCTCGCAATGCATCTGAGAGATACCTAGATGAATGAGAACCCCCAAAGATATAGAGGACCAATCTTTTGAGTTCTTCAAGAGGTCTACCTGGTGCTATCCTAGTGATGCTTTGAAACCCAAATTGGCCTTTTGTGGCTTGTTAGACATGTCACCCGTAATGTCGAAGAAAAATTCTCCAAGCCACTAGCACAGGAAGCGTTCTGAGTCTTTCTCAGTGTCTGCCTTGTCTTAGCTTTTACACAAATCGTCTGAGCCACTAGAAAGTTGTGGCCGGTAAGGACTCCTGTAAAGAGGGCTAAGATTCGTCCGTTTTCTACCAAGACTTAGACTGAGTTTCTCTAAAGCTGATTAAGGTTTCACTTAGCTTCTATGCGGAGAAAGATGAGTAGGCTCAATGTGGCCGCAGTGACGTAGAGACCAGATCTCACCAATCTTGTCCGATCTACGGTGAATTCTTCGCAGTGGATTCAACTCTTGATCGTAGTTACTCCCTCATACTCGATTGAGCAGCTCTTGATGTAGGAATGTCCCGAAGGCTTTTAAGGATGTCTGATAAAAGGGGAATGAGATGGGCCTGAACTGTTTCTGTTTGGGTGCGATGGCTTACTTGCTTTCGGGAGAAGAGTGGCCTTTACTTTTCTCCAGGCTCTGAGGAAAAAAAGGGGGTACGGGCGCTTGGGAAAAGGGGGAAGAGGAACAGAGGAGGTACCCTTTGAATGCTTGAAGGCTGTAGTGGTGAGGGAATACGGAGCCGGGAAGATTATTCCACATACGTGTCGTTCGGCTTATGAACGAATCTCGGTATTTAACGGTGCGCCCGCAGTTGGGCTGGAGGGTGAACTAATAAAATAAGGAAAGACATGAGACATTTCTTCGATGTGCAAGTGAACTATGGAGCTTACAATGTCTCTATCACCTATGAGCCTTAACGCACGCTTTTGAATCCTGTCTAGTAGGTGCAAAACGGTCTTAGGTGCACCTGACCAGATGTGGGCGTTGTATTCCAGCTTCGGGGCGGATATATGCCTTGTAAATTGAAGCCAAATCAGACGGGGTAAAGTATTTCTTGCATCGCTTAAGGAATCCTAGACATTTTGCCGCATTTTTGGCGACTTCCAATATGTGATCGTTATTGATACACATACCGAGGATGGCAAGTCTTTCGGTTTCCTTGATGCAAGAACCATTCATGGATAATGGTTGGGAGGTCAGGTTACGCTTGAGTGACAGTAGACAGCAATTGTGTTTTGGTTGAACGTCTGTTGATTGAACCCCATTTGGTGATGCTGTCAAGATCGGAATTTAATGAGTCTTCTACGGCCGAAGAGCAGGGACGTGAGTTCGGGAACGAATGAGGGTACTGTCATCAGCGAAGGAATGAATTGGATTAGAAGTAGCAGACAAGAGATCATTTACAAAAATGAGAAAGAGAGCCGGAGACAGAACTGAGCCCAGCGGGACACCAGTATTTATGTGGTGAATAGCAGATTTGAAGCCATCCAATGCAACTTGCATTGAAGAAGAGACTCATCGATTCCATATGCAAGCATTTTCGACAAAAGAGCCTGATGCCAAACTCTGTCAAATGCCTTTGATGAAGAGATTGGTTCCACTTCTCGGTGAGATATGCCATCAAGTCACCAGTGGACCTCTTGCTACGAAAACCATACTGCCGGTCATTGAGAAGTTTTCGTGAATCAAGATATGTATTTCATGAGCTGACGATTTATCAGCGTTTCCATGACCTTGGAAAGAAGGGACGTAAGTGCAATGGGTCAGTGATAAGATGGAAAGGAAGATTCGGTGACAAAGGCTATTTTCCATCTACTGCAAGACCACCTCTTCAGAACTATAGGGGGAATGCCCTCTGGGCCAGCGGATTCGTGTATGTTAAGACCTTTAAGGACTCCTGCAATTGTGCGAAAGTTGACTTCTTGTCCCATAGAACATTCAACGCTCTCAAGCACAGGGACAGACATAGCACTATCTTGCAGTGTGGAGTTAGCTGCGACAGGAGCTGACAGCTGGGATGTCATTGTAAATGAGCGTTGGGATGGCAGATGAGGCACAATGACCAACAATTTTTACTACACTGTAGAATTTTTTGCCTCAATTTTTGGCCGTATAGGAATTTAACACGTTGAATGTTGAACGTCTTTCGGTTTTCCTCAGATTTGTTGGCTTTATAAGCCCGAAAACTTACTTCTTTCAATCTGATAGCCTCTGTGCAGCCACGACCGTTGGAAGGTGAGAATCTTTCAAGACGTGTGGGAATTGCCACCCACTAAGCCCACCACCCCTTCCACCCATTATCCTCGCGGCACTGCCGATGGGGGACTTCAGCCTTCATTTCGTTGTATTTATTTTCGTCGTTGCTCTTTCCTGATAGTACTTCTGGTGTCCTAAGTATCAGTCCGATGATTTTCTCTTGGGTTATGTTCACACCCAGTCTGTTCACCAACAATTTGGACAGTGGAACACTATGTGCTCCGCATTTTCTACTGCCTCTGTGCACGTTAGACAATAAGGGTTGTCTTCATGCCAAATTCTATGGAGGTATGCTCTGAAACATCGGTGACCGGTAATCATCTTCAAGTTCAGCTCTAGATGTTTCCTATTGCTTTGCCAGAAGGTTTGTTCTCCGTGGTAATTCATCATCGCTTCACCTAGTTGCTTTTGGTATCGTTTCCATGTGGCTTCTTTAACAAGGAGGTCTATTGGCACCATTCCAGCCCATAGGCACGCCGTTTGCATACTCCCAATGCATTGGCTCTGTGTACTACTTCTGTCCTTCTACTGTATGATTTGCTGGTCATTGCCGCAGCCGATATTTGGGAGCCGTAGAGCAGAGCAGTATTTGCTACTTTTTGAGTTCTCCAATGTTTGGCATGATCCTTTCCAGGGCAGCCGTTGATCTCGCTGCAATCTACCTCAATTCGTCTGCTACTGATGAGTACTATCTCCGTCTTCTCCTCTGCTAGCCGTAGATCTATGCTTACTAGCCAGTCCTGTGCCATTCCGATGGCTTAATTGAAGTCATGTTTCAAGAAATTTGGCCACTACAACCATCATACATAAGATTCACAGTAGTGGGCCTAGTACGGAGCCCTGGGGGACACCGCCTGTGACAATATACTTTCTAATTCCGTCCTCGGTGTCGTAGTGCAGTATTCTACTTGTCCTGTATTCCTTTGTGGGTCTTAGGGCCTCTACAATGCCTACGAGCCATTCTGTGAGATTTATGGAATTGTGCCTCAAAATGTGCTGAAGAGTTCCTCTAGATCTTTGAAGTAGTGCCTCCCCAGGAACTTATATCACGCATTTTAGAGGCTGGGGCAGTGGCATAGGAAGTGGGTCGTGTCCTCAATAGCTTCTTCATCATCTCAACCTCTACAGAGCTCTGCAGATCATTGTGCCAGGTGATGATACCCACGAGGGTGGAAATAGATTTCCTGTCTTTCCTAACAAGTCTGTCGGTTCTTGAATTGTCAAGCAGGTTCCTGTACCTTTAATCTGCCTCTCTCGTAGCTTTTTTCTCCTATGCAAGTTTGAGTGCACACGGATGGGTCAGTTGGTTCTATGGTCGATGCCGGGCCACCGCTTGCCAGCTCTCCAGCCAATTGAACTCAGCTGAGTTATCAAGAGCCTTGACAGCACAAGCTTCGATTTTATATCAACTGCAGTAATTGCTTTTCTAGCAGCCTAGCTATCAATAGAGGAAGCAATACCCTCAGGAGGTATTGGTTTTATAGCACACTCACGGGCTGTTGTTGTCACTGCTTAGATCTCAGCCTGGAAGCTCAGAAGATCTCAGAAGATCCCAGAATAGTATACACACCTATGGATTGTGCATGTGCATTTGGTATGCAGTCCCTGCTAGGTTAGATGCAAGAGAATGATCTCGTGAAGTAGTCTAGATATGGCGTAATGCGGTCAGTGACCGGTACTTAGCCCGCTTACTCTTAAAGCCCCAATGGCTGCCTATATTTTAATGAAGATGTCCAGGGAAGGCAGGTTGAGCAAAGCCTCAAGACCGGTGGCAGTTGGTGTGGTTTTCATTGCACTAGTGGTACCAATGGAGTCTTTGTACCATCGTGAGCGACATTAGGGTTTTTTGGTTGCCTGTCACCACACTAGAATGCCATAGGTGATCAGTGTACATCCACAGTACTGGTTCAATACCAAAAGGTTCAAGAATCCAAGGCCAATGTCGCATGGAAGAGAAGAAAGTGGTGGACAATAAAGCCCTCTTTCGGTGAGAACGTTCATCATCAGGGTTCCTTTCTGGTGGTGATTGGTAGCAAAGGGTAGTCGGTCCACTGGTCGTTAGCACTTCTGGTGGATGAAAGCACTTCTCGGTTAGTTGCCTCCTTTTGACGTGGTAAGGCATCAAAGAAGCTTTTGCTTCTTCTAGGCTGCTCGCAGCTTCTTGTCGTGGAACAGCCAGGCTCTGAATTTAGCTGTAAATCCAAGATGTTGGACGCATGCCTTACGTCGACCTGGTCGCTATGCGGATTCTTAACCTTAGAAACCTAGTGCCACGTATTATGAGCTGTTGCAAAGTCGATTAGGCGAAGGCTCCGTAGAATCCCTCCAGCTTTCTCAGAAGAACCTTTCCTTTTACCATCAAAATAATAAAAATATGAAAAATTACCTCTATCAACGCGCTCCCACTTTGTGGTCATTTCCCTCAAGCTACAACTTGGTCACACACTTTATCTTTAAGTACACCACATAAAAACTATTCTGCTCGGGGGAGAAAGAAAATAATATTTCGGGGAAACCCCTTAAACCAACAGTCTTCCCCCGCCTCCTCCCACTAGGATACATCCACTTACTCCCAAACCGAAAACAGTAACGTAATTGATTTAATCAAAAACACCGCAGAATGTTTACGATCTTTCCAGGGCTTCGTCAATAAACCACACACTCACATACCAAACTCAACAAAAAATAGAAACCAAATCAGTCCCCGAAAAGGACTCCCCCCTCGCTGTCGCTCTCTTGTTCTGTTTTATATGCCAGGGAAATTTAATCAATAAACACCAATGTGCCATATGTGGGCCAATAGCAGCTCTGCAGCATCAGCAACAGCCATCATCCTTGCCTGCGGCCTTGTTGGCCAAAAATGCTATACTATAGGTACTATTCCAAGGATACACATGTAGGCTGGCTGTGTGTTGCGTTACGTTGCGGCGAAATATTGTTTCATATTTTCCTTGGGCACTCAACTGCTCTGTGTGTGTGTGTGTGTGTGTGTTTCTTGAGTTTTATTAAATTCAAATTTACGAACCGCTAATATACACACAGCATATGAGCGGGCGAAATTGTTCCTGCGGCAGGAGCCAGGATGTTGGCTTTTTCCCCCGCAGGAATAAAGTAGGAAGCTTCACCGCCGCCGCCTACTACACTCCTGGCAACCGAAATGGGCCATAACCACAACATTTGGGACTCGATAAAAAGGAATCGTTTCCTTTTGTTGTTGTTGTTTTTGTATGGTTGCGGGCGGCAGGCTGCTTGGGAAGCACAACAATGCTGCGGCCATATGTGAAAGTTTTTATTTGCAGCAGAGAATTTTAAAATTCTCTTCGCGGGCAATAAATAGGCGCAGCACAGTGGTTACGTGCATTCGAGTACAGTCGTGGAGAATATTAGCAAAAGTAACTGCCATTCGCAGGCAGCCGCAGGCAAGGAATTGCAGGACGCCTGCTGCGAGTTAGTGGGGTTTTTTTCTTTCCTTTTCTCCTCCAAATCGGTCTCGGTTTGTAGTTAGAAAAGGGAACGCCAGGAGAGTTTTGTTTCAGTCTAATAAAGTTGTTTATGGGAGGAATTTCAAAGAAAGTAATAACATCTGCCAGATAGAGTAAGTAACTTGCACTAGGATATAAACAGGAGAGAGAGCGCAAGCTTCAGGTCCTGGAAACTGTTGAAGACAAATTAGCTTATAATGACTTAGTAGAGACCAGAGAAAGTCCTCCAATTCGCCAGGTCATTTACTTCAGCGAATTTTAGGCTCAAAATCGAAGCAAATCCTTCCACCTCTTGAGCTTATCCTTACCTAATGAGAACAAAGGACTATACAGCACTGGGTATTGAGTAGATCTTCGGCGACCTATTAGCTCTTTGGTGATTCTATAAAAGGCTCTGTATCCAGCGGATTGTGCTTGTCACGTCACATTCGACGCTGCACTTCTTTCATCTTTATTAGGGACCCAAGACCGATTCTCCTGGGTGGCGTGGCACAGTGGTTAGTGCGTTGGACTAATGCGCAAGGGGTTCCAAGTTCAAATCCAGAAGAATACCATCAAAAGTTTTTTCACGGCCCACCTCTTCCGAGTGTCTGACAAACATTCAAGAGTATAACTCTCATGAGAAAGCTTCTCAAAACCCCTATGCCCTTGGGATACGGCATAAAACTGTAGGTCCCTTCTGTATGGGCACAAATATATACCACGCATAACATGAATAGTTGTGAGAAGCTAGGCCTTGGCCCTCTATGTGCTGCTTAAGGCCTGAAAGAAGATCAATTTTCCCGGCTGCCGGAGTTGATGCTGCAATTCAAGCTCTAAGTTGTTGTCGTTCGTCGATCCTTTTCCAGTAAGTCGATTGACGATCCTAGATCGATTCTCCCGGCTTCAGGAGTTGATGCTGCACTTCAAGCTCTGTTGCCGGTTGTCGATCCTTTTCCAGTACGTCAATTGAAGATCCTAGATCGATTCTCCAGGCTGCTCTAAGTTGTTGTCGTTCGTCGATCCCTTCCCAGTACGCCGATTGAAGATCCTAGATCGATTCTCCTGGCTGCCGGAGTTGATGCTGCAATTCAAGCTCTAAGTTGTTGTCGTTCGTCGATCCCTTCCCAGTACGCCGATTGAAGATCCTAGATCGATTCTCCTGGCTGCCGGAGTTGATGCAGCAATTCGAGCTCTAAGTTGTTGTCGTTTGTCGATCCTTTTCCAGATTCCACGTGAGGGAGAGGCCCTTAATTCTTGACATACTGTGGGATCTCTCAGTCAGTGGATGGTAACAATGTCCGCTCCATATCGCTCCAAACACAACTGCTGCGTCCGTCAATTGACATCCAACATGATGCTCAAACATGGTGCCACATGTGACAAAGCGCCTTGCGATGGAAGAGTGGACGAATCTTTCCTTCATTGTCCATCGTTTTCGTTGCCTAACTTGACATTCAGTTCCTCCCATCAAGGTGTACTGCGGTCAGGTTAGGTGTTGGCGGGTCTACTGCCTTCTTGAGACCTATCATTCACCTCGAACATTCCCCTGAATCTTTCATGCAAAAAAAAAAAAACTCTGCTACGAGGACAAAGTTTATCACATTCACAAAATTTAGCCTCAAAACTTGTAAATAAATTCGACTTGTAGAACATTTGCTCAAAATGAATTGTTTCTCATCAGCAATTCAAAGTAAACATCAATGAATATCCTATTCACCTCCAAAAATAAGTACAAGTCGTCCTGTTGACTGCAGTAAAACACATAAGCCATTCCCACACACACTGCAGCAGCAACTAAAGAACAAACAAATATGTTATCCTCCTCGAGGCGGACTCTTCAAAACAGCTGCTACTGCCGCCCCCCGCCGTCCTCTGCAACAATGCGATGTGCATAAAAGTTTAACAACATCATCCACAGAGTTAGTCCTGCAGAGAAACAGACCCCGGCTAAGGCTATGAAATCTTGATTGTGTTTTTCATTTTCTATAACTGTAACCAACCGCCGGCCGCTGCCGCCCGATTGGTTCTCTAATATACCCTTGCAGGATTCCATCACTGTGCTGTCGTCCTTCTACCTTTGGACTTTGTGGAGAAAATTGAAAAACTTTTCAATACTTAAAAACTCCTTTTGTTTCAAAAAAACAAAAATAAAAACATTTTTCCATTCACAACAACAAAAAAGTGTAGTGTATGCATGAAGCAAAGCAAGTCCTAGAATTGAAGGCAACCACCCCACCAGAGTACCAATTTAAAAGTTCTGTACCATTGAGTTCTGAGTTCTGTTTATTGATTGAAATCAAACGACAAAATCGGTATTTAATGACCCTTGGGAGGGCGTCCATATCCTCCTGTTGTTGTTGTGAGAGTTGGCCTTTTTTTTTTGTATTTAAAATTAATTCAAATAAATCGGGCAATATGACTTTGGTGCAGGAGTAAAGTCATTCCAACTGCCCGGGACGGAACCGACAATCATAAAAAGGAAAAAAACTTTCCCCGGGCCAAAAGGAAGAGAGAGAGACCATTTCGCCAATGCACTTTGACCAGTTTGTTGTGCGCTCTGTTGTGCTCCTCCGTCCACCCAGAAGATAAGGATTCGGAGTTTAGATGGCAGAGTCAATCCATAATAAAACTTTCAAATGACTTAAAGGCCGTTTTGAGTCTTCGAGTTGGTTCCACATCCAAGGGAAGGAGTACAGAAATAGAAACTTTTAAATGACTTTTTCTGGTGGTGGAGATATTGAAATCCATCCAAGAGGAGAGGAGTACCAATTGCAGTTTGTAGCCCCATTCTCCTTTTAGACGGAGGATGAACTCAGTCACAAGGGTGTTGTGTTGTGTTGTGCATTTGTTTGTATGTTTTGCATGTGAAAGGACGATGCTGCTATTGTAAACTTTTCACTTTTTTTGCAAATTAAGAAAGTTTCAATAGAATTTTTTTTTTTTTTTTGATTTGATTAGAGGCAAGGGTTTCGTGGTGTAAACACCCTCTGAAGTCAGTTAAACCGTTCAGTGTAAACCTAATTAGAGAGTGGGCTCTGGAAAAAAACGAAAATTGCCTTTGCGAAGGATTTGGGAAAAGTTTTCAGCTGACAGTTTTCAGTTGGCACCTGAATGGATACACAGAACACTCCTCTTACAACCGACTGAAGGTCAAGCAGAGTTATAGCAAAAATAGCCAATATCCCTTCAATTTTCCCAGCAAGAAATTTACAAAATTCCCTAGAAAGTATTTACTGTTGTTCAAAACAAACGTGGAAAAAATTCTGTGAATTATAAACGAATCCAAAAATCACATACATTTGTCCTCAGTTAATTTTGGACAACACCTATGGAGAATTAGACATTCTATTTGAAGCACTATACCAACTCTATTCGATGCTTTCTTCACTCGTCTAAAGTACCCACCATCTGACCTCTGTTTATCAGTATGGGAGTATTCATATCCTCCTTGGCACGTGCAAATTATACAAAAAGGACAAGCAGAATACAAGGCTAACAATGGAAAAGGATGGAATATTTCAATGGTCGCCAATTACTGCAGTAACTACCAAGTTATTGCTGGCCTAAACCATGTTCTAAGGATACGCAGAAGCTTAGTGGACATACATATACTATTCGAATGTCCTGCCTCCTTTATCAATATCTAGATAACTATACAAACAATAAGTCCTATAGAAGTAACTTACTTACTTAAAGGGCTCCCGATCCTTGTAGAGTCCCTGCCTGAGACGTCGTTGCCTTCCATCCTCTGCGGTCACGGGCACGCTCCTTCCAGTTGTGAAGACCAAGTTTTCTGGCATCCGCGACAGCTTGGTCTTTGTACCGAAGGTTCGGTCTTCTTCGCCGTCTCGAAGCCAAGATCCTCTTGACTGGAGCATTGCTGTTCATTCGCTCGATGTGGCCGAGCCAATGTAGTCTGCGTATCTTGGCTTTTTGGACTACATCCAAATCCTGGTCCACAGAGTTGGCGGTTGTATCTTCTCCTTCATTCGCCCTCCTCGCATGAGGGACCTAATATCCGACGGAGTATTTTTCGCTCGAAGGTGCCCAATATTTTCTCAGCTTTCTTACTTATCGTCCAGTCCAGGCTCCTTGCAGCAGGACTGGTAAAATGAGCGTTCTATAGAGCATTAATTTGGTCCGTCGAGTTAGGAGTTTTGAACCCAATTAGTTCTTTCTCGGATCTCTACAAAGGTGTCATTTGTAGGATTGATATTTGTTCCGAGGTAGGAGAACTCCTTGACTACCTCGACGTTCTGCGCAATGTTTTGGAGGGATAACTTTTGGTTTGTTGATAACATATACTTCGTCTTGTCCTCGTTCACTTCAGGACCAACTCGTTTCGCCTGCTCATCAATAGCCGTAAACGCCTCTACGACGGCTTGCCGGGACCTTCCGATGATATCAATATCGTCTGCGTGTCCCAGCAGTTGGACGGATTCGTGAAAGATAGTGCCATCCGTGTTGACAGCTGCCCTGCGCACTATCTGCTCCAGCAAGATATTGAAGAAATCACATGACAGCGCAGAAGAGTTGTTTCCAAGTTGCACAGAGCATCGCGTGTCTTCCAGCGGTAGTTCTTACAAGACATAGGATCGCCTTTTTTGAAGAGCTGATACTCCTATAGAAGTTAAATTTTTTAAACAAAGATCTGTTGAGAAGACTCAAGGTATGGCTCTGCTAGGTCCCTGGATATGAGGGTATTCCATGGAACAAGATAGCTGTCTCCTCTGAGTTGAAACTCCGACAGAAAGAAATCGATAGAAATTTGGAATTGGAGATTTGCAAACGCATTTTAAAGAATAGCAGCTCATTTTGCATGTAAGAGCCAGACTGTGATTGCGATTTCCCATTCACCGTGATTAAATCGCAGCTTGGATTTTTTTTTTTTGTTTAGTAAATCCTCCAATTTGAATCCACTTCCAATGTCCTATTTGCTATTCATCCTTAAAAAAAAAATTCCATTTCGTGCTAAGCAAACTAAGGATCCTTTCCCTATCAAACAACATCACGCAACCATGTTGCGATGTAACAGTCAAAATAAGTACTTTTTCCGCTTCTTTAAACAAATGACATATGTCACTGCAAACACGCCATTGCTGCTCCTTTCCTGTCTTCTTGTGTGCTAAGTTTTTTTCACTCCCTAACCGCGAACTGTCCAAGGAAAAAAAAAAAACTTCCATCCAGAAATGCCGACAGTTTTAATCACGCAATTCTAAGGACACATTGAACTCGGTTAGGTGCAAAAAATATCCTTGCTTTTCTTTCCTTTTTGTGTGCTTCTATTGGGAGTAAAAACTTTTTTAATTTTACGCCTTACTCGATCCATACTTACAAAAAGGACATTTGACAGCACAAAGATTGAGTAATGGAATAATCCATCCAAGACGTTAAGAATTGATGTCCGTACAAGGACCACGGTACATGAATATCGCTCTCATCATCATCCCAGATGGATGGATAATGTGAATCCTCGTTGCGGTGCCAGCAAGGCCCCAAAAGGATCTGCCACTATGTAAAAACTCAACTATACAAATTGGATGGAGTACATTTTCACTGAGAATGGAGCCATTTCACCCACAGGAGGACTTTAGAAGGAAGGACCAGAGAGTAGTGGGTGAAGACAAAAAAAAAAAATGATGTGAAATGCAAATACTTAGAAGAAACAGAAAAAAAGGACGAAAAACCAAAAAATAAAAAGGAAAACTTTAATCAATTTATCGTCGAATGAAATTTAATTTTCCTCGTCCTTTTTACAAATGATGACGATCTTTGGAGAGGACAAAAAAAGGTCGTCTTTTTTTTTTTGCTTCTACTGCTTTCGTCAGTTACTCTTCGTTTTGTTAACGGTTCAATTCGCGTTCGAAGGAAATTCCTTTTTCCATCAAAAGGTACCTCCTCTCTCTAGAAACACACACACACACAGACAGACACACGTGAAGGAATATTAACTCGCACAATTCCTTGGCTTCCCTTTCATCGAACTCTCATCATTATTAAGGACGAGCCAGCAACTGAGAGTACTTTCTTGCGGAAGCCCCCGAAGTATGTCCTTCAAACAGAGAGCAAAGCAAAAAAAAAAAAAATCCCCAATGCAAGCGAATTTCCAATTTTTCCAATGGACCGGAAAATCAAACATTCAAATAGGTAAGGTAGGACTTGGATGAGAAGCACTTTTCATCTTTAGACAAACATCCTTCGGTGAGCATAGTATGCGAGTGGATGATGGAAGGACCACGAAGATAGTCATAATTAAATATTTTTTCTTTTCTTTCTCGTGGATAATGGCGGAGGAGAGAGAGTTTTTTATGTACAAAATTACTCGATTAAGGATATTAAACTAATTTATTAATATTTGAGTTTGTGGAGAGTCAGTCAAATCAAGTGAAATGGGTTCAAACGATTATTAGCCACTGCAAGGATGTCAAGCTGTTATCAGGGCGAAGCAGGCATGCTTCAGAGGAGCGACTGAAAGGAGAGTTATGAAGATAGTAAAAATTAATATAAGTTGAGGAGGACATGTGGCCCGATGTGAGGTTCCTTTTCTTTTTCTCTTAACGATTGATATTCATTTTTATTAGGAATCAATTTGTGTCCTGAACTTGTGGCCTGGTGGTATGCTATATACTTATCTTCCAGCCCATTGCCATAAGTCAGCTGATTTGACACTTGTCCGATTCCATCACTCGAATTGGTCAACCTACCATGACTTCATATCAGCTGAGTTCTCATACTCTGAACCCTCACTTAGAGAACAAGCTTCCAAAAGAATGGTATGGCTTCACAGAAAGCCAACTGGGCCGACCTTAATAAATTTGAGTTTTGACTCCGTCTTATTTGAACACAGATACCGATCCTCCTAGGTACGAATAACTAAGCCTAAGCCTAAGATCAACCCATGGTTTGGCAGGAACTGCAAATGGAGTATCAGATTGAAAGATGCAAGATAAGGCGTTTGTTTAAAAAGTTCTCCGGTATCTCCGTGGACTTAGGTGAACTCCTTGATATGCCCATCAAAAAAAGCGTAGTTAATGCACAGTCCATGTGACGTGAATGAGAAGGAGGCTCCGCCAAATGACAAGACAGAATTCATCGAACCAATCACTTTACTGCCATCCCTGAGTTCTCTTTGAGCGACACTCCAGCTTTGACCTCCTTAGACAAGGCCAATCTACTGCTCTATCCGCAGTTGTACTTGAGAGCATTAAAACTCCTATGAGATGTTTGCAGGAGTCCCCTTTGGTCCAGATTATGTCCTCCGCATCGTTCTAATCGTAATTCTTTGTCGCTAACACCCGTGCAAGCTTCCTGACTGTTTATGCTTCATTCAGAGAAGATGGAACACTCATATCCAAACTGGGACATCTGGCGTCTTCAAAATCGCAGGTTGGAGCTCATAGGCGATAGAGACATTGTGAATTCCATAGGTTCACTGGAACGTCAGTCGCAGAAAAGAAATGTCATGTGACTTTGCCTATTTTATAAGCCTATTCAGTTGGAGCTTTCTCCTTAGATTGCACTGGCAATATACCCCAGGCCTTGCTCACCCTCAAGACCAACTTTAGACATAATCTCTGTATACAGGAATTCTGTCTAAAAGCTGAAGAAAAAGTATTTGTATAGTCTTCCAAGCTCTGTGCTTCCTCGTCATTAGAACCTTCAAAATCACTTGCTTTGTTCCGCTTCCTTCTTTTTCCAAGCCCGCCCTGAACCAACAGAAGAAGGGTATTCATATCTAAGTGAGCTCAAAATCCTTCCTCCCTGTCTTCTTTGGGAGTCGGCGATTTTCCTTCAGTTCATCTTGCCTAATGGACACTGTGAGCTTAACTATGCTGTGGGTTCGAAATAGAGCTACCTTTTCCTTGTCCCTGAAGGATGCTTGTTAAGCTGTCAATTGCAGTGTTGTAGTATGGTCTTTCATTTCCATTCTTATCTGGCTTGGAACCCGTACACGAGTAGGAACTCTATTCATAAAACTACAGGCAATGGGGATCCAATTGGCAGAAGGATCAGGTAGGGTAGGTACCGATGAATTTCCTCCCCAGAAGTGGCAGTAACTTGTCTTCTTTAGATCATTCGTCTTCCCGATCCTGGCATTCTGAATCTCAATCACATTCAACAGCGGGACTACCCTGAGCATGAGGCAGTATAGGTACCGATGTATCCTCTTCCCAAAAGAGGGCGTGACTTGTCTCATTTGGATTATTGGTCTTTTCCTTACCAGCCCTCTGAGTTTCGTTCTCAATTAATTGTGGGAACACCACGACCATTGTTGATGAGGACTGGTCTTCGGTTGACATCTGCAGGACTGCTTATAGATTTGAAGAGAAATGGTCTTTTGATCTGACTGGAATTTGGCTATCGCTGACTTAGCAGTTTCCATCAGTACACTCACGCTGAGTGACATTTGAGATGCTCGTTTCCTCCTCTGGTAGGTACTTAGTCACTATTCTCTTGGGTAGTGTCCAAATCGACTGAGGAGAGTTGCATGTAATTTGCGCATGCGTTCATGATTCACAGTATTATTTTCGAGTTCGTGTTGAAAAAGAAGTCCGCCTGGATGCTGGTAAGAGGAGGCTTAGGCCTAGGTTTTTTGTCCAAGTTTTTCTCTTATGATTCGCCATATGTTGAGAACAACAGAGATACCTTGTGTCTATTCACCACTTCAAACTTAATATTCCTATCAGCCGAGGCTCTCCTTGCAAGCAATTCCATGTCATCAATGTCGACTTGACCTACTGACAAAAGCCCTTAACATCGTCGCTTTTGCGAACCAAATTACGCAACGATTCCGCATCCGTATCGAGAAGAGCAAAGTCCTGTTTCCTGCTTCTTCTATGCAAATCGTTAGCCTTAGCTGTCTCTCTCTCGAATGCCTGAACAAAACAACCACTTAAGGCTATCTACATACGTTTCAGTATGCACACTAACATCTTCCCACAAGCATTTACCACACACACACACAGCACCTTTCATCGGTTGATTCCAAGTCGTACAAGAACTCAACACAAGAGGACACAAACTAATTGCTTCCTCCTCATCCTCCTTTGGCCTTATTTCACTATCGATTCCTCAGCATCGTCATTGTTGGCTTGTTATCCTTGCTGAAAGGAGCCTTTCCGCTGTGGATAGACAGTTTCGTTGATAAGTTTCCACTGCGTGCACTTACATTTATCGGTCACACTCATATCCTTTTGTGCAGCTTAAGCTGCTGGTGCTGTTGCAAACACGCAGAAAAGGGCATTCGCCCGCCACACACAAACACACATCGCAATGAGTTTCTTTTGTGAATGCAGGTTAAGGGAGCATTTAAAGTTGAACGAATGTACTTCTGGTTAACAACTATGTAGTATCTCTGCGTCGCGTCGGTAGTTACAATAAATGGATCCAGGAACACCAATTCCGACGAGTGACAAACGCTCGAGATAGCATTCTCTCGTTGCAGTTGCATTGAAGGTTCTGCGGGCTGTGGGTTTTCTATCAGTTTTTTGACGGGAATGGACTCCCGCACTTGGTTACACTATCAGGAGAAACTGGAACGGATTTGGAAATGCAATATGACCATAAATGCGACGTTTATTGTTAGACGGTTGGCGTTTTTGGTGAGAAGGTTACAATGAGGTTAAGTCTTTCTCTTTGTGTGGGTCTCCATATGACTGTGTGTAGGACAGTGGTTTGGAAACCAAAAAAAAAGGTGTATCTCACAGAAATAGTTAAAATGAGTTTCAAAGGTGAATCAGATAAATTAAAGAGAAGTGGATAGTGAGTTGGGTGAAAACAGAAGGCTATTCATGGAGGCAGTAGATGAAGCGACACCTGGCTTTGACTGATTGCAACTACAGATTGGAACAGTCCTACATTGGATATACATATTACTGCCACAGAAATGATTTAAAGGAATATTCGCCCAGGACTATCTGTACTACAATTGATTGGAGGCTTTTGGGAGGAGAGCTACCACCTAACCTCGTCCGTAGTTCCATGAGTTCCAGGAGTTCCAGCCCCGATATTCAACTAGAATTTCGATCATGTACTGTGTATTCTCGACTTTGACAGACCGTATGACGTAGAGGACAACGAAACCGATTATAAAAATATAGTGCCAACAGGACAACGATGCCAACAGCAGCGAGCCTCAGTGATAGTGAAGTACGACGAAGAAAAAACCTGAAAGAATGACAATATAGACGGAACTCTTCTGACAAAGGCAGATGGACGCAGACTTAGTTATGTCCTGTATCCCCTTGTGGGTCCTAGGGCCTCTACAACGCCCGAAATGTGCCTCAGCTCCCTCTAACTCTTTCCCAGTTGCCGTACTTCCTTCTCCACTGTTCTGCGCCATATACTTCTGCGGGTTCCATTGCATAGCTATGGATCTCTCACCCTTTCGGAGAGTGTGACCAATCCACTGCCACTTTCGTCGTTGTATGGTTGTGCCTATAAGTTCATGGCCCATTCCCTGATAAAGCTGTTCGTTAGAGATATGGTTTGGCCAGAATATCCTTAAACGTTTGCAGCTTCCTCGTGACGGTCACTCTCCAGGTACCACATCCATATAGCAGCACGGATTCAACGTTGGAATGGAACAGTCGTAGCTGTGGAATAGCATCCCAAACGCAGATTTTGCTTTACCTATTCGGCTGGCTATATCCAGTTCGGTTCCGCCATCGGTTGAGACAATACTCCCAAGGTATTGAAAGTCTCTACTCTCTCAATCGTTTGTCCAGCAATGCATACATGAGTTGATGAGTTCGGTCCTAGGCTGATCATTTTTGTTTCTGCCGAGTTAATTTTCATCCCAACGATGCCTGCTTCCCTCTCCACATTTGCTGTCATTTGGTGAAGGTCCATTATTCTGTGTGACAGAAGGCATACATCATCGGCGTAGTCTAGGTGCTTGAGTTCAGATGTAAGAGTCCATCGAATTCCTCAATTTCCTGTTGATAATAAAAACAGTATTGGTGAAAGTACGCAGCCTTGTCGTACCCCACTTTGGACTTCGAATCCCTAAGACAGCCTTTCTCTATGTAGGACGTGACATGTGGACCCATCATATGTAGCCTTAATAATTGCTTTTCATTTATCAGGAATGCCTCTCCTGCTCAAGGCACGCCAAATACGTTCCCGATTGACACTATCAAACGCCTTTTCAAAATCGATGAACAACAGGTGAAGTGGTGATCGATACTCAACACACTGATCCGCAAGGTGCTAAAGCGGTCGACACAAGAGGATCCAGATCGGAAACCTGCTTGCTCGGCGTCGAGTTTGTCTTCAAGCTGGTCTTTGATTCGCTCCAGGATTATTCTAGCTATTATCTTGGCCACAGAAGGGAGCACGCAAATACCTCTTTAGTTTTCGCACTGACGATCATTCCCTTCTTTAACTCACCCGGAAAACACTTGGTTCCCATGTTCTCCCGACAAGTGGGAATAGCAGCTCTGCCGATGCTATTGGCGCAGGGGTATGCCGTCAAGTGCTGCCGCCTTGTTGATTCTCAGTGCTTTCATCGTGGTAATAATCTCTTCCTTGGGTATTTCTTTCTACGAACACTTCACTCTGGACGCAGAGACTGATCCTCAATACCTTTGGGTCAATAGCATCCAGAGCTGAACTTCAACCTGACACAGATGCTTCAGTGATATTTAGGAAACGTGGAACACATAATACTCCACTATTCTCCGTGGGCGCTGTCCAAACTATTGTATTCGTTTATAATTCACAGTATTTTTTTGCTCACTGACTACGGATATGGTTGGGACTTGAACACTAAACCTTCTATAAATACCGCAAAACAGTCGATAAAAGTTAAAGAGAACTGGAGCAGGAGCCTTTGAATCCACTCCAAGTAAGTTAATTCACTGCGAAGTTGGTTGCTTTTACCGAACTCCATTGTTAGCTAAGCATTGCACCATCTTCCCAGAACGCCTGACAGACCTTCAATGCAACATATTCATATTGGATACCAAATAATTGCCTGAATTACCCGCTCTTCTCATAGATTCTTAGTTTGCCAACTTCTACGCTCTAAACTCCATTCCAAAGCCCGTTTAACCATTAAAACCGCACAATTTAAATTCATTTCATTCCACGCTGCGATTTGCGCAAATAGTTTTCCAAATTGTGAAACATTCATATGTACCACCAAGGCAACTGCACGTTCATATAGAATTGCATTGCACAGTTTCTGTAGAACTTGTGGTGTCCTTTTCACATACACACACACACACACACACAGAAATCGTCAGAGACGCATAAAGAGTACAAAAGGGACTAAATTAGAAAATCATCTAAAAGCTAATGGGAATTCCTTTCGAAATTGTTCACCAAAAAAGCCATTCAACTTCGATTGTATGGACAAAGCGCTATGCTGTGATGTCCTGTGCTACGTTTTTGGGGATTTGAGTTCGGATTTGTCGTCGTTTTGCGTTTGGAGATGGTGGTAACCACAGTTTTAGGGATTCTATTTTTGGTTTGGAATTTTTGTGCTTATTTCGAAGTTTTTCGGCTTCCATTAATATTCTTTGGTCAAGATTTTAAGGATTTAAATTCATGTGGTAAGAGCTCTTAATTGGCGCCCTAATTGACTCGAGACACACAAAATGTCCTTCCCACGCTCATTAATGGTTTTTTTCTGTTTCATAAAGAGAACAAAAAATTTCCCCCCACCCCAAAAGGGATATATACAAAGTAGAAGTAAAGTTCTTTCATATTTTCTTTAATTTTTCGCCTTCGCGAAGGATCAAGTTTTGGGTGAAATTTCCTCTCATCTTTTTCTTCTCGTTATGCGTTGTGTTTCGCTCTACAACAAGATGCGATAAAATTATTGCAAGTAATTACAAAAAATAAACAAGTAAGAGAAAACTGCAAGGATAACAAAAAAGTTTGTTGCGCTCTCGTCAAAAGAGAAGAAGGATGTGAAAAACCCCTGGATAAAGTGGAAGATGGTTTGCAAATTATGCCATCCATCCTAGTTCTTCCTTTTTTTCTTGGGATAACTTATGTCAAAGGATGATATGAAAGTTTTCGATAATTTCAAACGAATTCAAGCGACTCAAGTGCGGCGAGTGAGTGAGTGGAGTGACAGAAGATGGATAGATTTATGTATATCCTTGTGCTGTTGTTGCTGCACTCGTCGTTTGGCTCTGGACGGAGTGTACAAAAGTTTCTCTGGCCAAAGTAATTTTCATTGCGTGTTGTCGTTCCTTTTTTTTTCCTCCTCCTTTTGCTTTGTATCGGCCCACTTTACGCTGTGTGTGGGACTGTAATATTTTTCTTCTTTTTTATTTTGTAAAGTTTAATCTGTTGGCTAATTAAAAAAAATTACCAAAACATTAAAAAGTTCGTTGTCAGCAGATTGGTTGAGGAGTTTTCTTTTAATAGTTTTTTTTTTTTTTTTCATTTTTTTTAAAGATTTTTGATTTGATGAAGAAGGATTTTAATAGCAAAAGTTTTTGAAGGGACCTTACACGATAGTAGGGGGACAGCTAAACCTTGTACAAATTGAATGTCTGATCCTTAGAGCCAGTGGGAACAGTGGTGTAAAAAAATCAATCATTCGGAGCAATTCTCCGTACATCCGAACTCTTTATTTCCATTCGCATTCGTTACGTCCCTTCGTACTCGTTGCTTACATTTTTACTCGTTACTTACATTCGTACTCGTTATGTTCATTCGTACTCGTTATGTCCATTCGTACTCGTTACGTCCCTTCGTACTCGTTGCTTACATTTGTACTCGTTATATCCATTCGTACTCGTTACGTTCATTCGTACTCTTTACTTACATTCGTACTCGTTATGTCCATTCGTACTCGTTACGTCCCTTCGTACTGGTTGCTTACATTTGTACTCGTTATGGAGCGCCACTCTCGTCAGAGAGATTTTTTGACAACCTTTTTTAAGATAGTGTTACTCTAGAACAGTGGTTCACAACCTTTTGCCCCCCTCCACCGTCCCAAACAAATTTCTTAAAATAAGGATTTCCCAACTTTGACATATGACTGCGGCCACACTGTTTAAGCTACATCTATCAAATTCAGTCCGTTTAATTAAATCCATTTCGCCAAATTAATACGAAGAGAACATTATGTTCAACAACATGGGCAAATTATTGAATTACTTTATGAGAGAGTGTCTTCTGTTCGAACAACATTTCTCGCACTTCACCCATTTTACGGTCGCCATAATCGTCCTTCCGAGAGGACTATTCGCTACGGAGTGGATAAATTTAAGTACACTGGTTCAGTCAAGCAAGATCTTCCGAAAATATCGCCGCGCTATCCGTCAGCGTGTGCAGGAGAATCCGAGCCATTCAATTGCACGCCACGCACAAGAACTCGGCCTTTTGCAGATCACAAATTGGCGAATGACTTGGCCCTGCATCCGTACAAGATTCAACTGATCCAGGAGCTGTCTGAGAAAATATTGATCCTCCTCCAAACAGAAACCTTGGAATGCGATGATTAGCAGACATAGGGTTGGTACAAGATAACCTTTTTACAGACTCTTCTGACTGTCCAACTATGCGCTAGGACCGTTCGATGATCTAATGAAATTAGAACGCCTAGGTTCAACAACGTTCCACTGAGGAATCTCGAAGTGAACCAAGATCCAAGGAAGCATCCTTTACATGGAATGGAAGCAATGAGTAGCGCTTGTATTGGTCGGTCAATCGTAGGTTAGATATAGAGTGGGGCTTGCCGAAAATACCCACAGAAGGATCGACGAATGAATGGCCAGAGAAATGGCCACAGAAGCAGAGAAAGCAGCAGGCTAATAGATGATCGCAGTTCCAATGAAAGGATTAGAATTATGGCCAATTCCGGATCGCCTCAGGAAATGGATGAACGATTTGGTGACAGTCATGAACCAAGTACTCGCTAGCAATATACATCCAAGTTGGACTGAGATGTCCGCGGAAAGAAAAGCCCTAATATGGATCAAAACTCCCAGAAAGGACGAAATTAGAAAGTATGATCTAGCGTCCACTCCTAGCCTTTGAAATCCCCTCTGAGTAACATAAGGGAATGATTGTCAAACTCCCGATGAAAAACAACATAAGATCATAAAGCTCTGTAACCTGCAGATAAAGATACAATCCGCAGCACACATTAGCGCTCTTAAATGCAGAAATAACCACAGACCACCACAAGGTGTGACCGCGATGTATACACGAGGGATTACAACTCGACTACAAGTACCTCTCCTAGATCGGAGGAAATTCAGATTCGTATTTAGCATCCGGCAAATCCCACAGGAGATCTATCTCATTACTTCAAATGCATACTCTACTTGCATCAACAAACAACTAACCAACCGAAAAACAAACGACTCGCAATCAGTAGCCAAGAGAGCAGCATCCAAAAGGATTCCTCCTTTGCTCGAATGTGAACAAAAAAAAACCAAATGGAACGCTCCCGTTTGGACGCGTTGTGCGCGGTGATCCTTATCGCAACTTTCAATTATTTTATTTGGTTCAGATGTGGCTGGCGATAAAATCCTTGATATGAGGTACACCGTAATATAATTCCTTGAGCCCTTCGTTCCACCACACGGCTTAATTGACACAATAAAGAGTTGCCGCCGCACAAAACCTTCTGTTTTCTGGCCACAGGATAGTGGTGTAGTCGATCGACCCCAGGAATGGAGCATCATCGTCACACTGTGCAGCTGATGATGTTGAAGCAAACGAAGAAAAGCAGAAGAAGAAGAAGAAGGGCCTTTTGGGTATGAAGGTCGGTCGACATATTGACGATGATAAAACGATTCTCAGTCCATAAATAAAGATACTCCACCGAAGCAGCAGCAGTGCTGATGGTAGTAGCTTCTGCCTTCTTTCCTCCTGATGATGAAGATTTTGAGATTTTGATGCTGTGCAGTGAAGGGGGTGCTCCTTATCGGTGGCGGCTCACCATGGTGCACAGTAATGTCGGCGCTCTGTTGTCCATTACATTCACGAATCTTGATCCCTTACCCCCACCCCCCGGCCCTATTTGGATGCATTTTATGGTCTGATTCCTTTGTAACCCAGCTTAGAGGATGTACTCCTCTTTTTTTTTGTTTTTTGGAAGACGAAGCGATAACTAAATACTCGACTGAGCCTGGTGTCCCTTTTAGCATTGTATTGTGTTTCTAAAATATTTTCCTTGTTAGTTAATTCTTTTTTGTTTGTTTTTCTTTTCTTCTGCTGGTGTTTGTTTTGGGTCCATCCGGAGAGGGATTCATTTGGCAAAGGAGTGCAAGAAGATTTCTAACCTGATAGTGGAACAGTTTTTGACATCGTTTGGTCATCGATTAAGCAGGATGATGCTGTGGATCCCTCTTTCTTTTTTTCTGTAGTCACTTGGGGATCGAGACGAAGAAGAAAAGAACAATGGATCGATTTTGGATCGTTGGTTTATCGAATAAACGATGATGGCGTCGGATGAAGATAATTTCGAATTGGAAAAGTGTCAGTGATAAAGAGTGGCTCGATCGAGTGCATTGTCCCTTTAAAGGAGCAGCAGCAGCAGCCTTTGTTAAAGGTTAGAATTTATTTGAAGAAGAAGACTCAGCATGCATACATGAGGAGGAAGATCCTCATAAAATATTTGAACTCTTCGAATTTGGAAAGCGCTTTTTCATTCAACCAAATGTCTGGAGTAGCCCACATTCACCCACACATGTTTTATGCTTTCTATCCTATCTATGTGCGATTTCTGGAAATGTGTCTCAGCTCTTCCTAACTCGTTCCCAGTTGCCGTGCTTCCTTCTCCACTGTTCTGCGCCAAGTACTCCTGCCATCCTGGATAAGCGGGTTCCATTGCATCGCTTGGTTAGCTATGGATCTGTCACTCTTTAGGAGAGTGTGACCAATCCCTTGCCACTTTTGTCGTCGTATGTTTGTGCCTATAGGTTCATGGACCGTTCTCTGATAAAGCTGTTCGCTAGAGATACGGTTTGGCCAGAATATCCTTAAGATGTAACACAGGCACCTATTGCTTCAAAACGGGACATTTGATGTTCACCTATGACAGCTCTTACCACTTTTGGGTCCAACAACAGCAAAGAACTGAGAACGATCCCCTCCTCGAGGACTCTTGCGAGCAGGTATCTTACGATTGTCATTGCTCTCTCATGCATATCCATGATTATGTGCACGTAGGTTTTTGGGACTCCTCGTTGAGTATATAGAGCAGAGTACTGTGCCAGTACTGTGTCCAACGATCTTCTGTCTTTTCGTGTCCATCGGTCCTAGCTTCTTTAAAAACACAGCCATAACTTGCTTGGGCTTTTACAAGTAGGTGCATAGATGGCAGAACTTGTCCTAAATAATGTTGGAGAACATGATCAATAGTACGGGAGATAAAACCCCTCCTTGCGAGATCTCTCGGAATGCTAGTGCATCTGGCTGTCATTCCGTTCAGAGTAGATGTACCCGGACTTGAGCCCACCCTCTCTCTCTCTCTCTCTATCAACTCAGTTCTCACATTCTTAAGACCTCCTTTCTTGTCTAAGGAGACTGCAAGCCTAAATTCTCTGTGGTGGATCTTTCGATCTTTTGACTGATCGATTCTTTGAGTAGGCATGTTGTGTAAAAGGCATAGCTTTAGGGCTTATGTAGAACCGTTTTTAAACTAAAGTTGACAACTAAATGTCCCCTAAACAAAATTGTAACAATTACCACTTTAGTCCTCTGCGATTGACTACTTTCTCTATTACAACAAAACAAGGATAATTAATTTACCAACAACAGGATAGTTTTAAAATTAGCTTAAAATGCATCACTAACTTCTGAATAAATCATTAAATTGTTTCGTTGTTCACTCTTTTGTTTTGCCATGTCATTGAGTAACCAACTGGTGGACAGTAAAAACTATATCCCGTCACGCCAGTGCCAGTTGTATCCTAATTAGCTGGTTATATACACAAACAAACGTACAGAGTAATTATTGATTAATTAAAGAGGAATACCCAATGATGTGTTTGCGCGTAATTATACCACACTGTTTGGCAACAGGAGGTATTTGTCAATAGTGTAACCTATTACAGATTGGAGCTGCCCTAAAGATACATATGTATATAGTAATCGATTACGAGGTTTGAAATTGAATTATAGGCCAATTGGTGCAGATGAAGCAATCTGCTTTTAATTCGATTAAAGTATTTTAGTAAATTGGTCTGTAACGCCATCTAGTGTGTCAGCAGGAAGATGGGGCTAATGTCTTTGATAAAATTCGGTAAATTAACATGAAACGTCATCGAGTGAGTTCATGTCTTGGATAATCTTTAAATGAACTGTGTACTTCAAGATAGCCTATTCAAAATGTTTGTCATTTTACAAAATTAGCCTCTAGCGATATCTAGTGAGCTAGATAGAAGGAGTAGGTCCATACCTTAGATAAAGTTGTTTAAGTAAGCATCTAACACCATCTAGGGAGTAAGCAAGAATGCGTGGGTTCATACCTTAGCTAGGGCTCCCTAAATTAGCCCCCAACACCATCTAGTGAGTAAGCTAGAAGGCGTGGGTTCATGGCTTAGCTAAGATGAACTCTTTGCTTAAAGATAAATTTAAATTCCCTTTAACTTGGGTTGGGAAAAGAAAGAATTTCAATAAATCTCTGACACTCTAACCATTATTCAAACTTTTAATCTCGATTACTCTGTGCGGTGCGCGCACCACATGAATGGATGGAAATTATCCTAATTGTTTTCTTTCGTTTTTCCTTTTGTCCATCAACATGCTGCCATCCTCCCCTTGGTAGTTTGTCTCCGCATAAATGTTATATCTACTATCCGCCAACGACGAACAATGGATAGCAATTGACATAGATTCCCTTGCATCCATCCCACATTTTGAATCCTGAATAAAAAAAAAACAGCACTCTGATGACCTAAAGCCACATGGCTAAGACCAGATTTACAAAAAAAAAAATAACAGAAAAAAAGTGGATATCTCTAAAAGTTAGTTTAGAAGATACACTCCTCCTCCTCCTCGTCCTTTTTTCTACACAATAATTCCTCTTCAGTATTCCACTTCATGTTCTATAGAGAGAAGTAATTAACGTAATGGCTTTTCAAGGAACAAACTTTTGTTCTCCTCATAGTTTTCTACAGAGAGAGAGAGAGTGAGAGAGAGAGGGAGACTGAGAGATGGTCCTCTTTAGTTTAGAAGATTTTTCTTCCTTAATGGGTCACAAGGAAATTGCTTCTCGTCCCTCGCAATACGCTCGCATTCACATCCAAGCAGATCTTGGATGGAAGTAGGTTCTAGCGAAGCCAAAACAACTTCAAAGTAATGACCATCATCAGGTAATGGAGACCCCATTCATGAGAGTGGACTTGAGTCCTACGGCCGGTCCAAGGATGGCAAATGTTTTTCGTCCTCCCAGAAGAACAAAGAACAAAACAAAATCAAATCCACATTAAATAAGAGAGTGTTAATTTTTTAATCCAATAGGAGGAAGTTTTCTTCGTCTTGAGGGTTAATTGGCGACTGACTGAGTGTAGACTGTTGTAACACAGTGCTCGTGGTGGTAAAGGAGTTCCTTTGACACTGATTTTTGGGTCAAAACAGGTGAAAACTGTTTAAGATTTTCTTTCTTTTCCAGAAAGAGAACCTAAGTTAGGTGGAGCATAAGTAGGTAAAAGGGTTAAAAGAGCAATAAGGATTAAGAGCTGTTAGTAGTGGATTAATACTTTTGATCCTTGGAAAGTTTTTTCACTTTCTTTCTTTTTGTGTGATAAAAATGTTTAGAGTAAAGGAACATTTTTGATAAGTTTTTTATGAGACGGAACATAAATTGTGTAAAAGGACGAAGGGGAGTTCAAGTTGGGGAACGATTGTGATTTGAAGGGATCTTTCTTGAGAATACAGTGCGGGGATTAGTTCATAATTTGGCTATTACTTACAGTCAAAATGACTTCGGGGAACTAAGGGACACAGGATATAACACATGATACATCCACACTTAGACTAGTGTAGGCCTACGAAAAGGGATATTTAGAAGAGAGGACCGTCCTCTTCGATATGGAAGAAGGGTTGAAAATACATAAAATCGTAGAAGGAGTCCAACAGTAGATAGAGAATCCAAGAGGAGCAGATATTGCGTTCTTGGTTGTGGCTAAGGCACTTGAGGAGGTGACGCGACACTGCAACAACGCCATCAAAAGGTGCCTCCTTTTATCAGATACAAAACGGAGGCTCTCGTCATAAGCAGCCCCGAGATAGTCGAGCGTCTGACGATACATGGAGGCGAGGACATTATCGAGTCAAGACCTTGTATTGCTCGACTGTAAGCTCAACTTTAAAGAGCAACTAGCCCACTCACTCCAAGGCAAATCGAGATTTTGGCGCAACAACTATGCTCAGGGCCTGGTCCTATATTGGAGGACCGATCCAGACCACATATAGCTACCCGCTACAACCACATAATCTTAAAAGGGAAGAGGCGGAAAGACGAGCATCTCTCAGAGTAGGCTTTTCCGTATACTGAACGTAATAGTGGCGCCAATGCCTTGCCTATCGACCTAGAGGTCAGTGTAGCAGGATCTACGCACAATAGCGACAACCAGGAGAAACACACCATTGAAGCGATTGCCAAAGTAGAAAAGCAATGTCGATGGAGCACCTCTTGGTGGACCAGGAACTAAACATCGGAACACTTTACCACCAGAAAATCAATTCTTTACAGGACGTGGAAGCTTCCGGGAATACCTCCACAAGTACATATTGGTACCCATTATGTTGTTTCTGTGATGAGATAGTCCAGAATGCCGGACACGTTCTTGTCGAATAAGAAAGAGAGATGGGGAATCCGGTAATCCCAAGAAGACTGATAGGGCTCATGCTATCAACGAGGAAAGCATGGGAAACTCTGACAGTAGTCAGGGATAGCAGGAGTTATGGTGGAAAAATCAAACTGCGAGAACCGGAGGAGATGTGAGCCCTACAATGAGCCCTACTTTACTGAGATGCTAAGCAAAAGCAAGGCGCCTCATAAAAATACCAACAAATTGTCCACAGACCAAGAATAACGCGGGTTTCTCACTGTATCCAGGAGAGGCATGCCACGCACAATTGTATTCATAGGATTGGGTTCCCTAAATAGATGCAGGAAGATCCAAGGGTCTTAGAAATTCTTCATCGAGGCTTGTCTAGCACTCTCATTGGACTTGGTGCCCAAAATGCATTGAATCTTGCGAGGCAGTTCTAAACCTAGTTCAGAAGTGGTTCAAGAGCTGGCTTAGACTTTAAGAGCAGCTTCTGCCCAGGATGCGGCTCACAGCCATTAGGATTTCAAAGACAGAGACGTGCTTTCCCAATGAGTACTTCAATTTCTTCTTCTTTCTTCAAGAAATGATCCAGAGTAAGAGGATCACTACTAATGCTTCGCCTTGGGATTGCCAATAAGTATTGCAGGCTATTGTTGTCATCTTCCACAAATGCAGCAGCCCCTGATCCTTGATCGCACTTCATTCCGTGATCAGACTCTGGCCGAAGACAATCCTGAGCCTCGTTGCTAAGGCCTTGGTGTCATAGGATCAGCCGGCATATCCATAAAAGACCGAAGACAGATGATAGGTATCCTGCAAGATTATCAAAGCCCTGTGAATGCCTTCATCGGATAATGCATGATATAAATATTAAAAGGAGGAGGACACAAGTTAAAGCTTAGTTACCCTTGCACTGCCATAAAGCTAAGATTGACTAGGATTTTTCTGATTCAACATATTTTCACCAGAGAAGCTTCTTATCCAGGATTACTCCTAGACAGTTGACTTCATCTGAGAGCTTGATGAGGACACCGGAGTTATTTGCTCCCCAGGGCTTCCTTTGCTTTATTTGTGAGTACAAATGGAATCCCTGCCACTACCTTAGCCCACAGTTCCTTATCCATTTGGATAGCTCAGGAGGACTACACTTCGATCAGTGTACCATTCTTGTAGGCTCAACACCACAGTCACTCTTTCGTTTCCTGGAAACCAGTCAGTACTTACTCCCTACATCTTCCATTGCTCAAGTCCATCATTCAAAGGAATTGACGGAAGGATTGAAGAGTTCTTCACTTCCCGCTCAACTCCTAGTTCTATTTCTGAATCTGAGTCTCCGTGCCATGTTTCTCTGGAAACTCAATTAAAATTCAGCCAAAATCGAAGGAAATTTTGTTTGTTTTACGCAAATTTCCTGTGGAAGCAAATTATCCTGTTGCCTTTCAACGTTGCATAAACACATATTCTTCTCATTGAACGTCCTCCTACACACACACACACAGCACCTTGTTCCGCTCCACGGTTCTTTGGTCTTGTTCTCTTCGGTATAAAATATTAAAATTGAATTCTGTTTTCGCTTCGATGGTTCGATTTGTTCCGCCGTCTCAGAAGCGTCCTTCTCAAAACATGCAGCACCTACCTACCGCCCCCAAGGATTCGCTAGAGTAAACATAATAATAATATAATCAAAAGATATTTTCAATGTTATCTCTGTGCGTTCGTGTGTGTGTCTGTGTGTGTGAGGAAGGACTCCACCGTCACCTTTTAAGAGCGAAAAAAAAAAAAAACACACACTATGCTAGTGTAACGAGCCCCATCTGGTGCCCGCGCCCCTGCTCCAGCCTTTGCATCGCTTTTATCTACATAATATCTAATTCAAGATTCCAAACAGATTTTCCTCTCCATTGTTGGGGGCACAAATGTTTGTATGTGTGTTAGCGCGAAGGATTTTTTTTCTTAGTAGGTATATGGATGGCGGAAGATTTTATAGTCTGCTATAGAGAAGGCAAAATGGGAAAATTACATTATTTTCAGTTGGAAAAGTATACAAAGGACACACACGAGAGCGAAAGTGGAAGAAAACAGGACCCTTGGCACGGAATGAGAACCAACTAACGCCCGGTACATACATATATAGTGTAAACTGAGCCACTTCATGTCCTTGCGGCGCACAATGTGCTTCGCATTATAAAATGAAACCAAACCAAAGGAACAGGAGGAAATAATGATTGTCGAGCTATTTCTACGGTATGCACGACTTAATACAGAGACGAGACACGGTGTGTGGGACTGTTTACTGCCGCCACTGTGCATACATTCGAATCATATTTTAACACCCTACCGAGGGAGAGACCTAACAATAATCTGAGAACAAATATGGCAAGCGGAAGGATATGATAATGGTTATATAAATCGGAGATTTTTTTTATGTTGGTAGTGTGGCTTAATGGAGAGCAATAGATACGGTTGGCAGGAGTCAATAGTAAGCTCTAGCTTTCTTAAATGGCAAAGGTGCCACAGTTTGTATTCGCCTAGATTTGACACTGATGAGGTGACTCCCACGGAATGTGTTAGCCCTCATCCCATACTCAAGCCTTGCCAAGGACGGACACAGACACGATGGTGACTTGCTTCTGTTCAAATAGTATAGAGGGAATCATGTCATTGGTAGGGGAGTCCTTGATCTCAATTTGTCCAGTCCCTTGCATATATAGCTTTATGACTAAGTTTCCTGTGTCTATTCAAATCTCCATGTCGAATTCATAAGGTTTGACCTGTAAGTCCCACTCAAAGATCCTTAAGCTAACCAAATGGGAAATATATTCGTATATGTAGGTTGCTCCTCGGGGCAGATCTTAACAGTTGAAGAGGTGGAACCAGGAATACATCTACTTCCTAAGCACTCACCGTACACACTTCAAACCACTCTCCCTGCGGGATTTCACGAGACTTCTCTATTTGCCACTTCAACCTTTCTGAATGCTCCCCGTCGACGCAGCTCTCTCTGCATGCCCCTTATAACAGAAAATAGCTCTAATCAGTCGACCCTTGACTGCATCATAGAGTCTAGTAGGAGCTCCGGGCTTCATAGACTCCCTCTGCCACTTTCGAGAATCGTCTGCACAGGAACATAACTTGCTCCGAATCTTCCCCTGCCAAAGGGTGAACTGTCATGCCCAAATTTGTAGAGGAATTTCTGAAAGCGACTTTACCCAGGCAGGAAGTGGGCCACCTTTCTGAATGCTTCCTATCGACGCAGCTCTATCTGTGTGGTATCTGTCTATTAGGAGCTCCGAGCGTCATAGATTCCCTCTGCCATTTCTGAAAGCGACCATGCCCATACAGGAACTGCGATGATAATTAGAGTGCCCGTGCGTTCTTTTTGTCCGAGTTTCAGTGTTGAGCTTGGGAATCAGTTTAGGGTTGTGTTGCCCTTTCTTACTTCTTTATCTTCCTGGTAAGTCTGGTATCTTGTCGGTTTGTGATGAGCCTAAGGTTAACCCTTTGTATTTCATTGATATGAATGTTGCTAGGGACTGTCTCAGCTATTATTGAGCAGAGGATAGGTTCCTGCTTATTCAGTTTGTTAGGAATACTGCCACCTAAGGTGGGAATGTCTACATGTGTGAGACCTTTTTAACTAGTACTCGTCATGGTTCCCAACCAGAAAACTTGCATATTCCACAGTCTTCCTGCTGCAAAGATCCCTTCCTCAAGGCACATATGCATCATTGCTATATACTTCATGTAGCGCATCTGTCGTGATTTCCGGGATATGTTCTCGGTTTGTTGCCCACATAAGGAGTTATTCTATGGGAGTGACATAATTTCAATGATCTTGACCAATTAGCATTCATAGACTTACGTATATTATCCCTGGATTCCTTAAACTGAACATATAATTCGGTCATTCCTCTTTCTCTGCACGGACATCCAGATAGTGACATCCATTCCTTTGACCTCTGGAAAGCACTTAAACTAAGAGACGTTAGTTCAAAACACTTCTCTATACGGCTGGTTCGAAGACAAACGACGGTGTTGGTCATAGACTAAGATGTAATGCAAAGGATAATAGCTTTAGCCCTGAATCATGTATCACTATGTCATGGAGCTGTCGAACCATTTTAACATTCTCCCTTATCGGGTGCCAGCCCACATACACATTCCGTGGAGCTGTAAAGCTGATTAGATTGCTAGATAAGGGACTACCCCTATGCCCCACGCAATTTTCCGCTTAGGGTAGACGCTATTAAGAAAACAAATTCAATCTATAATGGGAAAATGGCCATGTCTCGAGGAAACTCTATCCCAAGTTGGAACAGGCATGCACTTCGGAGACGAATAGATCCCAGTTCCTTCATGCCTGACGTCTAGGCAGAATAATTCCACAGAAGTTGTAGCGATGAGGAGGAGGAATAAAGCTAATTTCTGATACAGTTGAATAATTTGTATAGACACTGATAAAATGTCAAACAATATTGAATAAAAATATCATAACATGTTATCACAATTCATGCGTCATCTGTAAAAAAATCCATAGACAAAAAATACCTCTCAATGAATCACCCTTTATTTTCATCTGCAGTTTGGCTAGATAGTATTGAAACTGTTTCTTTGATGTGATTCTTGCCCAAGGGTTATACTCATTTTGATCGGTGGGCTTGAAGCTTCATAAAGATTGATTTTCATAAAGAATACTTAGGTTAGTTAGTTTAGGTGTGTGGACTGGCGGAGAGAAGATCAGGACCGATAATTTACCTAGTTTGCGGTCCATTGCATTCAAAGCAACGAGTGACCTTACTGATTTCCATATTGTTCCGATTGGTTTGCTGGAGAGTTCTTCTATATGTGTCTTCCAAGGAGTTTATACCTTGATTGAGCCCGGGGCGTCAACCTCTGCAGAGCTCCTTCTCCTCAGTTAGTCATACCTTTTTCATATGATACCACAGAGTGAACAATGGTGTGGAGATGGATTTCCGGTCTTTTCGAAGAAGTCTCTTGGTTCTTGATATGTCAAAGTGGGCCATAGGTTTCTATGGAGTTCGATAGTATATATATTATATAATATATTTATTTTTTGAAAAGATAGAGAGTCCGTGGGGTCGTCCGCGTAAATGATCAGATCAGAGTATTTAATGATTTGCCCAACATCATTTGTAGTTAGCACGAAGATCAATGGACCAAGATGACTTCCTTGTGGGACGCCTGAGGTTGCGATAATGGGATCGGAGACTGAAAATCTAAATAGAACTCTGTACTGGCGATTCTCAAGGTAAGATTTCAGCCATGAGACAAAAGATGGTGGAAAGCCAACGGCTTCAAGTTTGAAGTAAATTGTAGGGTGACATATTTTATCCAACGCTTTACTGAAGTTGGTGGTAATGACGTCAACTTCCTTACCAGTGCCTGTAGTGTTTTTGAGACAAATTGGGTTAGTCGTAGTGGAAATAGATTTGCAGTGAAAATATAATGAGTCGTATGCAATGCTTTCGAAGAGTTAAGGGATCGATGAGAGTCGGTAGTTAGACATATCAATTTTGCTCCCTTTTTTATGGATAGGGAAAATAAATGAGTCCTTCCATAAGATTGGAAAAACGGCGAAATAAAGTAGTTAGTGGTTGATACAGTGCATTAGCACATTTCTTAGAAAATATGGCGGGCGGACCATCGGTACCGGGGGAAAAGTCATCCTTGAGATGAATAATTTCTTCGCGTACCATATCGGAACTTATGTTAACTGAAACTAGGGAGGTTTGAGGGCAGTTATGCAAATAGCTAGGTTCGTGAACGTGCTGACTATACGAATGGCTGAAGAAGGTTGCAAAAAGGTTGGCGATTGCTTTAGGGTCTGAAGTGTTATCAAATAATTTTACGTATTAATTTTTATGTATTAATATTTTTGCTAGGTTTGGGGAAGTCAGCTTTAAGAAAGTTGAAAGAAAGAGAGTCCTCAGAGAGAGTGAGAGGGGGATGATGTTGGTCAAGAGTGGAGACTAGGTTCAACCTTGTGTGCTGCATACCAAGACCTTTGGGTTCTTTGCGACAGCACATTACAAGTTTCTCTTTGGATTGCAAAGGCTCATAGATCCTTGCAATACTCATTGTGTACTCCTTTCTCTTGTACTTTAACATTTGTTGGATGCGTGATGTCATTTAGTGAATAAAATGAAGACCATGATGAACAATCTCATCATCAAAAGAATGACAATTTGTATTCAAAGTCCCTATCACCGCATAGCAAATTTTATACTCCATTGCTAAGCTCAAGGTCTACGCTTTAGATCGGAGTAACATTTCATGACATTTCTTAGAAATTTGTGGTTTTTTGGTGGATTTAAAAAGATACCTCTTGTTGAACAACCCATTTAGTCCCAAAGTACCATCTTAAATTGTTCACACTTGGACCGATGTAATCCAAGGCAATTGCCTTAAAAGCCTCTATTGCACACACAATCAATTCCTTGTTTAAAATTCCCCATTCACCTCCTGGGGCATAATTTCTTATTCCACGGCTTATTGCACCCCAATTTCGGAAATAATTTCTCGATATTTTTTTATTTTTTTTTTTAAATCATTTCCCAAATACAGACTTTGACCAATTTCCATTTTTCCATTAACACTCATTACCTGGTAATCCGAGGAAAATTACCTCTTTAACTTACCTGCTTACGATTCCGTTTGCGTCGCTCGGCACGGCACGGGCCCCAAGGCAATTTCCAATCTAATGAATATATTTACTTAAAATATGAATGGTGGCGGCGCACCCTAAAAAGTTACAATTTTCTCTCCGATGGAAACTAATTTATTTATCATAAAAAAAAACCACATCCCTATGAGGTCACACAAACTATAAAGGATAATTCGAAACAAATAAAGTATCATTGGCCCATATCATCATCATCATCATCATCGCCAGGACCACCAACACCATCAGCATACAGGACGAGAGAATAAGGGCATCTCTCTGCACAATCTTTCCTAGGATCAACTTCCAATAATGTAATTTGCAAGTTTATACAATATTCGGAGGAGGATGTGTTCGAATGTGGGGAGGTCCTGTTGTTTGTTTTCCGCTTTCTTTCCTTTTGTTTTTCCAATGGAGTGTTGTAGAGATTGCATAATTTCGAATTTCATACGCATAATTTTATGACACACACAAAAAAAGGAAAGGAAAACAGAAAAGCAGGAAAAACAAACCCCAGCCAGTTGAACAGTTTATTAAATTATCACTCATCCTTGGCGAACAGGGGAGCAGAAAAGTTTTGTTGCAGAGTGGTTGTTTAGAAAGGAATGAGTTTTCGAATTTTAAATGCAATTGTTTTGAGGAAATCCTGGGAAATTTGAATATTAGGTGATGAATAGTTTGTTGAATCCTTTCCCTAGGCGTGAAGGAGACCTGTACTGCATCTTGTTGGGCTACACAAGCCCCTTTTAAAGCTGGCTCCAACTCATTCCCAAAGAAGTCGACTCCTTTTGAACATATCCCAATGTTACGCCTGCCTGGCGCTCTTCGAGTCTCGTAGAGTGTGTCCAATCAATTGTCACTTTCTCCGTCCGGCATTTGAATGTCTATGGGTTCTTGTTGTGGGACACGCTATTAGGCCAAAGTAGATTCTCACTCCGACATCTGTTTGCGAAGATCTGCAGCTGGCAAGTGCTTGAAAGTACCTCTACTTTGCGACTTGATTCTTGGTCTTTCGATAGCACGAAACGCCTTCCCGATTCTGCTGGACACTTTCTCTTTGGGGTCACCACTGTTGCAGAGCGTAGCTATAAAAGTTGAAGGGCATACTCAAGCTTACAGCTCTCAGGATACACGCATTTGTCTGCGGTAAGGGTCAAAGCCAAACAGCATGGTCACTGGATAAGGATCCTATCGATGGAAAGGCGATTAATTAGAAAGACAAGACAAAGCTTAAGGCTTAGGTTAGATTATGTAGATGTGTGCCTGGTTACAAGAGAGTCTAGACCAACAAATCGTGGAAGAGAAAATCTGCTATTAGAAGAACCACCCAGATAGTGATATGAATCTCAGGAGGTCCATCAGCTCAGCGTAGCTTAAGTACTTCGGCCTTGAGAGGAAATGACTACCCAAAATCCTCAATCTTCTGACGGACAAGACAAGACAATCACACAGCAGGTGGTCCCTGCAACTTCTACAATAGACATTATGCAGCACAATAAGTTGCTCCGCGTGAAACCAATGGCATAATGGTTGGTTGGACTGAGTATAGCCAAAATTGATGAACTCCTCTTGCTAAAGGACGACCATTTCTTCATATGATCTCTGGTTGTTCGACCGATGGCTTAATCTTCTAACTTCTTCCGTAAGAAACTGATTGCGGCTACTACAAAAGGAACCACCCGCGATAGATGAAGCCTTTCCTTTCCTTCGACATCCATATGCACTGGTACCCAGCTAAGTGTCAACATGTTTGCTCTGAATACCTCCTTTAAGAACGATTTGCAGGTTCTCAAAAGTCTCGACCTAATTACAGCAGAGTACAGAGTCTTTATGCCTTTATGAAGGCAGGAATTGATCTCTTCTTAGTGAAAAGAACTGGTCTTTGTAGAGTTCACTTCCAGTCTTTGTCTGTTGACCCAGTTATCCACTAGCGAAGTTGAGTCCTTCACTTAGGACTGAAGGAAATTTCCCAGAAACCACGTTCTCCTTCAGTATTACCACAATTTCATCCACAACAGGGAGCTATATTAGTGGAGTAAGAATTCCGCCTTGAGGGGCTTCTCTGCAGACCCGTCTCATTCAGAAGTACAATGAAGATTGGGGCGTTCTATGACAAAGCAAGGACCAAGAACCCTCGTAGGAGTTCCCGAGGGTCCCTCCACGATAGAAGAACTTTGCAGACACTTCGATGACGGGGAAGTTCTTCAGCTTCAGGGTACAACTCAACTAATTCTGGTCCCTAACATACCAGGAACAAAGTACTGGTGAATTGTTTTTTCTACAATCTGGAGGCTTAAAGCATACCAACAGTCAATATTGGAGTTTGGAATATTGGAGTCATGCACTACGCATCCCACCAACTGAGTCCAACAAATTAAGAGCCTCGTACACAATTCCTCGTCGAGGAATTTCTTCTGCAACGATCTCGTCGTCATTGGTTGAACAGATTTGAGAGCCTCGTACACTAGGGTTGAATTGGTGGACCAGCCCGAGGATCTATGTATATTTAGACCCAGACCGAGACCTCAATTAGTTGACGGCAATCAGAGACCCTTGATTGCGAATCGCAATTAAACGCTGACATCCTTCGAAACTACGCGTTATTTTCCCCAATTTAATTCAACAAACATCCTCCAAAAAGGATTACCAAAACCTCCTACCTTGTAGAGAAAAGAAAATAAAAGAAAAAAATTAGGTCAGAACAAATTTAATAATACCAGCATACTGTGCCAAAGAAGACCTCCACCAACAACTTCAACATTCATTCCGCAAGATAACCCCAAGCTACTCCTTTAACACGACGACGACACTCGGTGGTGGTGGTTGTGAGAGGTAGAGCCTCCTTTCACAGCCCACATTCATTCTATCAAACAAACAAATAGTCAAAGAGGTGACACACCGGCTGCTGCTGCTGCTTCTGCTGTCGGCTCTGTGTTATGACAACACAACTACCTGGTTTCACGAAAAATCCCCCTCGGGGGGGGAACCAGAGAATCCCCTTACTCTCATCCTCCATCCATCTAAAGGACCGTCTTTCAGCAAAGCGTCGTCGTCGTTGCTCTAGCTTCGAACTACCCGACCACAATATTGCGTTTGTTGATGGTTGACACTGTGTCGGGTACCTAATTATTGGGTGTAGCACCTGTACACTGAGCGCGCGTTTAATATTATTACCTGCGGAGTTTGTACAAGTGGTAGAACATAAGTAAACTTTTCGGTAGAGGAGATCATTAATTTCACACACACACACACACAACAAGTGTTCTGTTCTGTGGCACAAGAATGAGATTATGCCTCATTTCATCTCAAGGAGCAGAAGTGGTTCTGTTCTGTTCTGTTCTGTTCTGGCTGTGTGTGCCTCATTTTGGTGACAGGTTATTGTGTGTTTTGTAGAATAGGAATATGTTTTGTGCTTTCACAGCTGCCGTTGTGGCACATACGAGTACATATGAGGAAGCAACATTTAGAACAGAGAGATGCTTTAAGTGAATCATTGCTGTTAAGGGGTGCAAAAGGCTATAGGTCAAGTCGTTTAAGGCAAAATCACATGGAGCCAAGCATGGTATGAAAGCTAATGTCAACATTGACAGTAGAGCGTAACGTAAGGAGGAAGTCTGTGTTAGCGTTTTTGTTTATTCTCTAGGAGCAGCTGGACGTTTTGAGATATAAAAGAGCTTGGCTAAGAGAGCAAAACAGGTGAACCTGCCTCACTTCTATGGAAACCAAGATGCCTTCCCCTATCTGTGATCGTCAGTCGCGTTGGTCACAACCCGTACCAACCTCTCTGCCAATATATGATGACCACTCTCCCAATATGAAGCAGTCCTATCAATCCAGAGTATTATTTTGAAAGCAGGAAATGAACAGGGAATGTAGGTTCTGTCAAGGTCGGTGCATATGCCTTGTGGCAAGGTACATTGAAGTCGGTAGTTCACTCGATTCTTCAGATTCAGCAGTCGCTTGTCGATATCGGGGACAGGCTTGTGGAGCTCTCTACATTGAACAGGCGTGAGTCGGTAGTTCACTCGATTCTCCAGATTCAGCAGTCGCTTGTCGATATCGGGGACAGGCTTGTGGAGCTCTCTACATTGAACAGGCGTGAGTCGGTAGTTCACTCGATTCTCCAGATCCAGCAGTCGCTTGTCGATATCGGGGACAGGCTTGTGGAGCTCTCTACATTGAACAGGCGTGAGTCGGTAGTTCACTCGATTCTCCAGATTCAGCAGTCGCTTGTCGATATCGGGGACAGGCTTGTGGAGTCGGTAGTTCACTCGATTCTCCAGATTCAGCAGTCGCTTGTCCAAATCGGGGACAGGCTTGTGGAGCTCTCTACATTGAACAGGCGTGAGTCGGTAGTTCACTCGATTCTCCAGATTCAGCAGTCGCTTGTCGATATCGGGGACAGGCTTGAGGAGCTCTCTACATTGAACAGGCCTGAGTCGGTAGTTCACTCGATTCTCCAGATTCAGCAGTCCCCTGTCGGTATCGGGGACAAGCTTGTGGAGCTCTCTACATTGAACAGGCGTGAGTCGGTTGTTCACTCGATTCTCCAGATTCAGCAGTCGCTTGTCGATATCGGAGACAGCTTTGCGGAGCTGCCATGACTGGAACTGGAGGTGTTCAGCGTCATCGATAGACCTTATGACGTAGACCTGAAGAAATACGTGAATATTTTGAAGAAAATCAACGAGGACTGACAGCGATGTGAGCCGCTCCTTAAAGAGATTCACTGGCTCAGTTCTATTGATACCTTTTGGCGCTCGGTCCTCTCTTTGTAGGTCGACCGAAATTAGTGGAAGAACTCATCGAGAGGGGATGTATGAGCTGGTAGCTTATTCCAGGACCCATGCCTTCTCCAGATCACCACAAAGAAGTACGTTCTTCAGGCGAGTTAAAAAGTCCTGCTGCTGAGGATACACTACTTCGTAAGCAGTGCGTTTTATTACAATTAGATCTTTAATTTTTCCCCCAAAATTTCTTGGCTATGGTCCCCTCAAAAACCCTTTCCCCTAAGCAAAGCACTTCCTCAAAAAAAAAGGAACCTTTCTTACAAATTAAATTCTCCCGCACAAAAGTGATTGCACGAATTCGAAATTCCCCCGAAGGAAAACACATGAAATTTTCATAACTAACGCCTGGGGGACGCTACTTGCTCCTCTCTGTCATTGAAGCAATTTGTGATAATTGCTTAAACGCTCCCATCAGACGGGACCTGCTGTTTTTTTTTTTTTTTAAGCACCAAAAGACCCACCACAGAGTCACCAGACATCGATGGAATCCTGCCAGGCGTAAAACTCCAAAACGTGACTATAAACTTTTTAGACTATTATACCTAACCGTCCCCCCTGTTGGTGGTTGAAAGGACACTCTTGCAGACAAGAGAGAGAAAAAAAAAAGAAAACAGGACGAAAATGTCACATTTCCATGATAACAACGAAACTTCCTTCGAAAAAGTTTTCTTCTCTCTCAACCAAAAGGCCGCCTCGATAGATAAGTTTTACAAGATTACACTCTGACTATAGAATCCTTTGGAAGTTGGGCACGACGCATACAGAAAAAAAAGGACTCATTTCATATTAATTTGTCTGGAGGGCAGATAATAATAAAAATTTTCATTATACATCCTCGATTGGTTAAGGATAAGAGAGATTTTCATTTTAATTTTAATTTTAATTTTCATCCTCTCATCCCATCCTGAATGCGTTTCCTGTTTTTGTCTTGCTGTCTTGCTGGATGTGTGTCTTTTTTTCTGGCAAAAAAAAATCAATAAACTTTTTAATTTGCTTTATGGGCTTATGGGGTAGGGGGAACCCCCGAATCAGCCTGGATACAAACATATCCTCTTTGATTTTCCACTTTTCGAAGATGGATTTGCGCCCGGGCCGACCAACCGACCGACCGACCGACACCCGAGTCACATGGAGGAATCGGAAAATTGAGTTTTCTTTTCTTCTTCTTTCTCTGAACAGATGCTTTTGAGAGGTTCCCCTCTCTCTAGGGGCAACAGAGAACCTCCAGCATTTGTTTCATTGCCCAAAAGGGATTTTTGTTTTGGATTCTCTCCTTTGTTTCGCAATAATAACGAAAATTCAATTTCCGTTCAAGGACACAGTTAGTTATTTTTCCATTTACAAGAACAAGAGAGAGGACCGTCCGAAGGGTAGATGATGATGGCCGTGGTGAACCGAGAGGCTCCTTTGATAACAGAATGGAAGATAAAAGGCCAGGGTGTTGGCAAATAATTCAATGAAAGAAGGCCATACGATTTTTCTTTTTTCAATTTTTTTAAAGAAAATGAATCGATAAACACTTTGGAGAAGGATTTCTCAGGAGAGAGAGTTTAAGGTCGGGATAAGACCTTGCGTTTGAGAGAAATGGCGGCGATTTATGTGCGCTAAAGTGGCGGAAAGATCAAGTTTTTTTCTTTTTTTTTTTTTTTGCAAATCCTTGTGGATAATTCTGAGTGGTGAAAGCGCCTCTGGGGATTGTTGAATATAACGGTGTCTGGTTTATAAATTAATTTTTACAGCCTCGGTTCGACTTTATTTGAGTAGGGAGTTTTAAAACCAATGTTTACGACGTCTGGTTGGACTAGGGCACAGCGAAATTTTCTGTCTGTCTTGTGCGTTTCGGTAGACAATTTTAGGTGGGAAATTTCACGGTTTCGTCCTCTTTAAAAGGCGTTTATTTTCTGGCAGGGGGGCGCTTTCAAAAATTCCATAGCATCTGTCATATACTCTGATGGAGTGCTTTTTGCATCTCTTTCTCATGTCATGGCTCTTCATGGAGGAAGTATGACTTTAGAGCTGTCCTTCCTTATGTCCTGTATTCCCTTGTGGGACCTTGGGCCTAAACTAGTAGTTAAGGATCTCCCCTTAGCATGAAATCGACCCCTGCGACAGTCGTCAACACAAAGGCAGCTTTCAACAATGTAAATGCATCCTATCTCCTCAGCTTTACATTGAACAACGCTTGAATGAAGTCGATATTATGGGCCTTAAACAGGGGAAAGAGGGATGCAGAGGAACACGTCAGTGTACCCAGGCTATCAGCATGCCCGAAACGAGTACTAGGCCTGCGACGAAAGGGTTGGAGTAAACAGCTGGACGTCAAGAACCACTGAAGCGAAATTCTGCGAGCACTTGTTGCCAAAAAAGTGCCGGGCTACCTGCAGAAGATAATGACGGATGCACAATGGTGCTGGCACACAGAAAATCGAAGCCATTTCTTACACGAAGCCCCTTTTCTTGGCAAAGTGCCTAGTCACCTGGTCTGGTGTTTAATAGACCATCTACGTGCTCTGCTCTCGAAGATTTCTTGACTTGCGATGAAGCTGTATAACGTCACAGCGGATATGTCCCCCCAGAATTCATGACTATGGCCACTACTGTGGAATCTGATTTACGATGACGCCATTCGAAACTTCGAACCTCGAAGTCCTCGACAACAGTCGCCAAACTTCTTAAAGAGTTAGAAAATGATTGCAATGAAGCCATTGGGATGGTACAGTGCTGGCTAAAAGGCATGTATTTGCGACTAGCAGTGAAAAAGACGATGGTAGTGCTTATCAGTAGCAGGCAGGTTGTGGAGACTGTAAGAGTAGCCGTCTGAATCAGAATTGAAGTACCTTGGATGCAGGGTTCACTTTTACAACATGCAGCGCAGCAGAGAAGGTAGAAAAAATAATGGGAGCCGTGGCATGCATCATATCAAATCTTGAAGGACCTATAAACAAGAATACCTTGGCAAGAGTTACGACGTCGATGATGCTCTACGGCTCCCAAATATGGGTTGGTGCAATGAAGACGAAGTCTTATAGTATGCAGCGCCTTTCAAACAACCTCCTACGACACGGCAAGCCTAGCCAACAGAAATATCATGCCAACAGTAATGAGCTGACTGAAGTACTACTTAGGACGAACCTCTACTCTCTACGAATGGCATAATATATGGAACTCTTCTGGATATGGTAGATGAATGCAGCGATTGATACCATATGTGGGGGATATGTTTCCGAGCATACCTCCACAGATTTGGCCACAAAGACAATCCTAATTGTTCAAAGAAGACAAAAACAGTCGAACACGCGGAACAGATAGATGATGAGCACTTGGCTACGAAGACAGGAAACAATCGACTTAGAGGGACGAAAACTGACGAAAAGTTCAGGAGAACTAAGCGAGTAACCATAAACGATGCCACGCAGGCGCAATAGTTATGCCTGACTCCATGCTCTAACATGTTTACGTGCTAAACTACCGCCCCCAAAACTGTCCTGTTGCCCCCCCATGGTACCGCCGATCAAGGCATTCCTTCGTAGGGGCAGGTTTTGATGCCCTGTCTTCTTCGTTATGTTGCAGGGCTCTTTTCTTCTTCGGGTCTTTGTGTTTGGGTTTCCCGCTGTAGCTCCTGCAAAATGCTTGCGATAATATTGTCATCGAATTCCCAAGCTTCTCTTCTTGAAAGCATGAAACCTATTAGGCTCCTTGGCGTGACCGCATTTCCAATCTCTCTTTCTAGAGCGTTTCTCGTAGGCTTATACTTTTTGCACTCTACAAGGATCCGGCAGAAAGGATCATCTGCGATATTGTATTTGCGAAGGTATTCCCGACAACTTCCATGTCCTAATAGGAATTGAGTGAGGTAGAAGTTTACCTCCCCGTGTTTTCCTGTCGTCCTCTCTTCGGTATTTGGCAGCAGTTTGTAGGTCCACTGGTCATTTTCTGACGTGCTCCATCGTCGTTGCCTACTTCTACTTTTGCAGTGACTCTGATGATGCTTCTTTCCTCGTTGTCGCTATCCTGCATGTATGCTGCTTTTCTGACCTCCAGGTCGATAGGCATTCGCGCTGCTATTACATCAATTGCATCTCCCGATACTGTCCTGTATGCGGAGCATATTCTGAGAGAAGCTCTTCTGTGCTCCTCATGTGTGAGTTTATGGCTGCAGCCGGTTCCCATATGGGGGCTGCATACATGAGGATTGACATGCTAATTGTCGCAAGTAGGCTTCTTATAGGCTGCTTTGGTCCTCCAATATTGGGCATTAGCCTGGATATTGCTGCAACCACCCGATTTGCCTGCACGCTTGTATGGGCTAGGTGTTCTCTAAAGTTTAGGTATTTTATGTAAGGCTTCGACTCGATAGTGCGTTCCCCTACCTCTATTGTAAGGCGCTCCACTTTCTTGCTTATGAGGACGGCCTCCGTTTTATGTTCTGCCAGTTCCAGGCCTGATGAACGAAGCCACATTTTCGTTCAGTCTTTAATTGTGTTATTGCAGTGTTGCGTCACTTCCTCTAGTGTTTTAGCCACAACCACAACTGCTGCTCTTGGTTTACGGATCCATAGTACCCCATCATACATAAGGTTCACAAGGCTGGGCCCAACACTGATTCCTGTGGTGCTCCTCCTGTAATTTTATATGTTTTTGGCCCTTCTTCCGTATCTTAGTGGAGGGTCCTATCATCAAAATAGTTCGTTATTATTCGGCGCAGATAGTTTGGGACGCGCATGCCCCTCAACGCTCTCATAATGCAGCTCCATTTGGCAGAGTTGAAGGCATTCTTTACGTGCTTTTTTCCTCCTTTCCATCTGGTCCCCGACATGTCTTCGCGTGCTATCTTGCAAACTGCTTGTATCGCATGGGTTGTGCTTCGTTTCTTTCTGAAACCTAATTGAAAGTTGGACAGTCCATTTTCTCCTTCGGTGTACTAGTCCTGTCTGTCGCGAATTATTTTCTCTAGCACTTTTCCTACTGTGTCTAGCATGCACATTAATCTATATGAAGACGGGTTCTCTGGGGGCTTAATACCAATCTCTGTCGTTTCCATTGTAGGGGGAACTTTCAGACAAGCTGTATAGAGGTTAGCAAAAGCCACTGGTTGGGCTTTAATAGCTTTTTTTAGGACGAAAGATGCCGTCCATTCCAGGAGCCTTGTTGCTCTTGATTGAATGCACTAGCTCAAGGACTTCTACAGTTGTGACAGGTGGTATTACTTCCCTACCCGTTATTGTTATTTGGGCGATGCGGATTCTGGTATGCCTTGGGAATAGCCCGCTCACTATAGTATCCTTCTCGGGCATGTTGGTTCCGTTGCTGTGGCGCTTTTTAGTTTGTCCATAACTATCTTGTAGGCGCTTCCCCATGGATTGGGGATTGGTTAGAGGTCTTCTCTTAATGTGTGGAAGGATTCGGTTTTACTCCTCTTTATGAGTTTTCGGAGTTCTTTTCTTTTTCTTCGGAATTCTTCGCGTATCTCTTCTGAGTCTTCTCTTTGCCTTTGTCTTGCTCGCGCTGGCGCTGACGCCTACGTAATTTGAGGCAATCTGCTCTCAGCCTAGCGATGCAATCGTTCCACCAGAACATCGGTCAATTCAAATGGTGTACTCATCTGATTGTAGTTCTCCAGTTGAATACAAGAAGTTCCTATCCCTTCGACAGAATCTCTGTAGCACATATATTCAACAACCCAAAGTAGCGCCATCTGTTGATATTACCACGCATAACCATCGTGTGTTATTCCTTAAAAAAGAAACCATGTTTTTTTTGTTACAAAATCCCGCACAATCTTGGGTTATTATTGACCCGGAAACGATGTAAAAGGACTCGGAATAAAAAAAGGATTTCCCCTGGTTTTGTTTTGTTTTTTTCTTTTAGCAACCACAAACAGTGGCAACAACAAAAGGGATTTTGCAACCCATTTTGAGTGGTAGTCGCATTGGTGGTGTGTGTCATTGTCCAGGATTCCCTGAGCCACCACACGCACTCTCAGTCTCCAATCAATAAGGAGGATACAAAGAAGAAGCAATAAAAAAAAAAATTATTTCATTCTCATACATCAATCGGTTTTAATAGAAAACTGAAGCAGCACAAAACCACCTCCAGGGGCTTTTGAATATAACCCGATAAAAGGACAAAGATTGTGCTTCAAGTTGACTGCATCCTTTTGTCTGGTTTTTTTTTTGTGGAATGTTTACACAGATAGAAGGATGCACTCATGCAAATGTCATTTCGAGTGATTATTATACGGGTCAAGCTACTATTCGGTTTGATGCAACAAAATATGAGCAGAAAAGGACTTTTCTTATTTGTCTGTTAGTTTATGTGTATGTGTGTGTGAGTGTCCTTTGTTCAAGAATTGAATTTTAATAGAGGAGCACGATTGTGACGTTTATTTGGTTATAAGATGAGATAATCCCTTTATGAGAATCCTCTCTCTCTCTCTGTATCCTTACAAAGATAAGTGGTGGAAGCCTTCCGACCTACTTCATTCATTTTTGTGCAAATTGTCAATAAAGATGGGAACTTAACGATCCAATTGCATGTGCAACTTAAGGCTTTTGTGTTTGTCATGAGATAAGGAGACTTTGTCTGTTGATGGCTGTGTCCTTTCTCGGTTGGAACGAGTGACCAAGTGCACTTGCTTCCTCTGGGGAGAATACCAAAAAACATGGAGGAATGATTTTGAATTAATATTTAGTTCACAATGGGGTGTATATGGGATTCCTTGGAGAATGCATGCACACATTTGGCATGCAGGATCAATATTTTGCACATTTTCTGCTCGTTGGAGAATGTTTTGTGCACGATTGTACGTGGGGGAATTTTCAAATAGGAAAAATAAAAACAGGAGCGGGGGTTTTGTAAGTCCTTGCGTGGCGTTGAAGTTGAAATTGGTTGGGTTTGAAGGTTCAGTGAGAGTTAATACAGCCTCCAACATCTTGCCATTGTGTAAAACGTGGAACTTCTCCTGCTTCTCCTGCTTAAGATCAAGTGGCAAGCATCTCGATTCAAGTTGAAAAGTAGATGCTACGGAGATCTGCCTGCAACAATCTAAAGTGGTTATGTGATCGATATACGAGTCTGTCTGTGCGACATCGAGAATGTTCTTGAATTTGGCGCCACCGCTTCAAATACTTGGGCAGGAAGGCGTCAATAGATCTCGAGATCACATCGCCATTGTCTAAGCGATTGAAGACTGTTATAAAGTGAAGTGTGTTATAAAGACATGTACGGTGGTTTCACCTTTTACTCAACTTAGCTGCTGGCTTAGGTGCACAGCTAAGTTTTTTAAAAACATTTTTCACAGTCCTTGAATGCTCTCCTGCATTGTACAGTTTGTGCCTATCAAGGTCAAATCATGCCTGAACTGCTGAGCCTTTTGGTATTGAATCTAGTTCCACTGTTAAGAGATGGTTGGTTGGATGAAACCGGCCCTCGGTGAGGATGCACTTAGACCAGGAATAGGTCCATTGTGCTGCCGATGTGGAAGGTGGGTAAGTCACCCTCTTACTCAGGGAACCATTTGCTTCTTAGTATGAAGGAGTCAATCGTTGAACAAGTATTCACCTTATGTCGCCTTTCTAATGTTGGCAAATGCGGGGCACGTGCATAGGAGGTGACTGATAGTCTCCTCTTCTTCTTCATCTCTCTAATAAACTTCTACAGAAGTCATTATAGGGGATGCCCAGTCTTTGGGTATGCCTTCCTATAGCACGATGTCCGGTGAGGGTGTTTACGATTTTGGAGAGGGTTCCTCTCTTTTGTTTCAGAAGTCCGATAGATCTGGTTTCATTTAGCGTGGGCCTGAGCAGTGTTGCCACCGATGGTTGGCTTCTCTCACCGCATCAGCATGGAAAAGGTATTTAGCATAAGACGTTGGCGCCTCGAAGTCGGTGACGTTTATGCTGTTTAGACTTGAGGAACCTCGTCAGACCAGTTCGTCAGCTTCGCAATTCCCTGGTATATTACAGTGACCCGAGAAAGGGGGAGGTTGTACTGTCCAACTATCTCGTTCCTTTACTATTGTGCTGGATCCGAATAATATAAATCTCAGGAGGTCAACCAGCACAACATTGCCTAAGTCCTTCAGCTCCGAGAAGAAATGACTGCCAAGACTTCTCTTTCTTCTAACAGATAGGGCAGGACAGCCACACAGCAGCAGGTCACTATGCAGCATACCGAGTCTCTATGCGTGAAGGCCAATGACACACTGGCCGGTAATTACGCCAGAAACGACCCGTGCGTTATGACGACTGAGTTTAACCAGAGTTAATGATCTCTTCTTGTTAAAGGCCGGCCATAGAGCTCTTCCCGCTGGGGATGCCTCCCTAGCTGTTTTGCCAGAGCAGAAGTTGTCACTGTATTCCTATTGGTCTGCATGTCAAAAAGAAACTTCCGCCGGCTTCCCGATTTTGGATCTTTTTTTGCATTTGTGTGATCCAATTGTTTTTTTTTTTTCGCGATTTTCTAAGAACATTGATTGATATTGTCCTTTTGATGAGGTTGAAAGGATTTCTCTTTTGGTTCTACCAACTGCGTCAGCTGAGCTCTATCTTGCTTTTGATGGACTTCTTACATGTGAGGGTTAAATCGAATCTTTGAGGTTCTTATTCTCGTGTTACACACCGGCAGCACAATGGACCAACTCCTGGTCTAAGTGCATCCTCACCGAGGGCTGGTTTCAACCAACCATTCTCGTGTTACTCATGCTATCATGCGAAGGTATCATCTTAGCTGTCGCGTTAATGTGGTCTCATACTTTTGGTACATTGTCCAGCATTGTGAACCGTATGTGAGGTCCGTAGAGTCTTTCTTTTAGCTTGGGAGGGATTTTTTCTCAGAGAAGGCAGCAGAGTTTTAACCCCCAGGTTGTTTGATCATAGACCGAAGTAAGCCCTGTAGTTCAGCACTTTTCGCACCTACTTGATGTATGGACTGGACTTGAGATGTTCTACTTTTACCCTACCATTTGCCTTATAGCCTGACAGCTCTAGGTCTGATGCTAGGTCTGGGTGTGCCCTTAGGATTCTTTTTGTTCGACTGCTGTTTGCGGCGTTGCTGTTGATGTCGCTCAATCTTGACCTTGTGGTCCATAGGACTGGTCCTAGCAATGATCTTTGTTCAGTTTCTCCTGTGATTATGTAAATCTCAGCTCCTTATGCGGTGTGTAGGTTTCTATTACTGAAGTAGTTAGTAGTTTGTATCCTCGAGTACCTACATGTGTGTCACTGCTAGCTTTTCTATAATGAATCTGTGTAACCCTAAAGCCATTCAGGAGACATATATCTGCTTAATTCTTATCCTTCCCGTTGCTACAGTTCCACAGCATTTGCCCCACAATTCTATGTGTTAATAAGGATATATATATATAATCCTCCTCAGCAACAAAAGGAGGGCACATTTCAGATAAAAACAATCGCAATTGAAACCGCTCTCTGTACAGTTTGCCATCAAAAAGTTCTGCCACCAGCAAACTGCTACCAGTTCCCGAAAGCATAATTGAAATGACAATCAATTTGATATTTTGGCAATTTAATTCTTTAAAACTTTGCTCTCTCTCTCATAGATGAGGGCTTTGCCTTGGAAACCTGGCCAGTTTCTCGTAATCCAGCGGTTGGTAATCGCCTTCCCTCCAACCAACTGTATCTGAGCTCACCCATGCCATAAAATTTGCTATGCAAATGCTATTTGGAAGCGACTTGTTGTACACCTTGAAGCTAATCTGACAACTGACAGGACTCCTTCTCTCCCTCTCTCTCTCTCGCCCTCTCTCTCTCTGCCGACAGACTACAATGAAATTGAAAATTGATATTAGATTTTCGATGTTCCCCGTGATATTTTCGGGGGCGGAAAATGAACTTACACAACGTGAACGAGTCCTTGTGCATTATAGACGATAGAGGTTTGCTGCCGCATTCCACATCCTAGATGACAGTTGATAGAAATAAGAGAAGAAGAAAAAAAGAAGAAGAATTCAAATCAAATGAAATCACAAATCGCATCAAGCAAATCAAACTTTGGAATTAGTTTCCAAGTGGAGTGATGCCGGTGGTGGTGGTGATGGAATAAAGCCAAGGATAAGAAAGTTAGCGCACTTGTAGGCAGTTAGCTCTGAAAAAGGAATCAAATCAAGTCGCATAAACTTGGCGGCTTTGTGATTGGATTTATGTGCAAAGGAATTTGATTAGATTTGTGTGCTGTCAACAATTTTAACGATCTTGCTTCTCTTGTTGTACACACACACTCCCTCTTCCTGGTGTATAGCCTTTAAAAGAGGGCGCAAATCAAATTTTAAATCTTCTTTTTTTTATTCATTATCCTTATGTGACCGGTGGCTATTATAAAGGATGTTATGCCGCTCTCTCTTATAATGGCAAATTCCTTATCCTTAACAATAATATATTTCTTGGGCTCTGGTGGTGGTCGCAACCCGAGGGCTTTCATTAATCATATTAAGTTGTGTGCGTGTGCATGTATTTATATTAACTCCTTAAAAAGGATGTTATGAAATCGTCCTCCCGCTTTTCATATGTTCTCATCCCCTTTTTCCTTTTATAACTATGATGATGATGATGGTAATAGTATGAGGCCCCATCCTTTTGTGCATTTTTCTGTGTCCTCGCCCAACTATGCGAGAAGGAGTCTTGAGAAATTTTAATAAATGTACCGCTCGGGGGTTTTCGCTGTGGATGTGTGCCCTTCAACTTTACTTACACTTCGTCTATGGGAAGATGGTGGTTTGTATCTGGGGAGCAATTATATGGTAATCCATAGTATTTCCGGTTGCGGCATGTGCGCGTAAGCTTAACGAATTACCCTTTTTACTGGCATTACTTTTGAGGGTGTTGGCTCGCGGCTAAGAAGATTTTCGCAGAGTTATAACTTTTGTTGAACAACATTTTGGTGTCTAGGATACAAAATGCTTTTAATTTTAATAGGATTCCTCAGCACAATCATGCATTAGTTGGTGGTGGTGGTATGAGTGGATTGGTCGAAATTGGGTTTACATTTTGATGAGAGAAAATTGGTAATTTTTGGTGAAATATTCGGATTCTAAGTCGGGGCTCTTCATACCATTGTGGGGGTACACATCATAGTGTGTGGCTTTGGCCATGTTTGGCATTGAACTTGGGCTTCTGTCAATATTGCAATCACCTGATGTTTTGCGGTGCTCTACGTTGGTGTTGCTCCATCCTACGGCCAGCAGTAGCTTGTTTGTCACGATGATACTCAAGGTGTAGCGAAGAAAACGGTCTTGTGGGCTCGCTAGACACCGCCTAGTCTTCTCCGTCTTCCTTCCCTGCATTCATTAGGTCCGGAGGTCCTCTCTACCTCTCTAGTCATCTCTCCACCATATACTGGACCCCGTTCTCTTGGCAAAACTGACTGAATACCGTTCGGTGATCGCTTCTGATTTTTCTCGTCAATTTCAACTAGTTGGACACTTCACCGAGGAGTTCGAGGTCTTTACTGCTTTAGGAACTGACTACATAATAAAATTAACAACTTATTCAAGGATAAAGCTGGTTATCATGGAGATAGCTCTCTGCTGTAGTCAGTCTTCTCCATCTGGCAAGGTCGATCCATAACCCTGGATAGCTTCGAATAAAAGACTGTGTCTTTGGAAACCCGAAAGACTAGCTCGATCTTCGTCGGATTGACTGAAAGGCCACAGCTTTCAGTTCAGCTTGTTAGTTTGTTGAGGGCAGACTGCATGACATCGGCCAGTGTCTGCATGTATTTGCCTGTTACAAGAATAGCGACGTCGTCTGCGTAGGCGATAAGTTTGCATCTTGTGTTTTCTATTTGTAGGAGGGCTTCGTTGAGCACTAGGTTACACAGTAGTGGAGACAATACTCCCCCTTGGTGTGCACGTCTCTTGACAGTGCTACTTCCGAAGGTTGTAGTGATCACCCTTCTTTTCTACAAAGCAGCAGATTGATTCGCAGATGTTGGGCCTTCGTAGTGCCTTTATGATTGAATGTTGTGCACGGCCGTTTCAAAAAATGTACCTTTTTGGTAGGCGTGTTGTGACTTTGACAGTAGGATGCTATCCATGGTGGCTTTAATATGTAAATCGAGGATTCTTTCCAGAATCTTGAGAAGGAAAGATGTTAGACTGATTGATTGACTGCTTTGGGTATTAAGACCACTCTCAGTCCAGGCGATTGGCATTGTTCATAGTTTCAGCCAACCTCTCAGAATACAGGACAGGTCATGCGCTATTATGCTGAAGGCCGACTGAATCTGTGCGGGAAAAATTCCATCCGGCCCCGGGGACTTGAAAGGCTCAAAACTGGTCGCAGCCCATTTCAATTTGTTTTCTCTGGCGAGCTCAGGAGGTGTCACTGTGCGTACAGCGTTTATCAGAGAAGGCTCATCGCTAGAGATGGGCGTGCAGCCGGGAAAGTGAGTGTCCATTAGTAGATTAATCGATGCTTCATCTGATTCTGCCCGTGATCCATTGGGATTCATGAGGGCACTTGGTATGGTTGGTGTTTTAGAAAGGACCTTGCGTAGTCTAGAGGATTTAGATGTATGTTCTGACAAAAACTACGCCAGGATCTACGTTTGGCTTTCCGAAGTTCTGCTTCCAGTCCGTAGGTAGCCTTGTTGATTTGGTTTTGTTAAAATTTTCCGTCTTCAATGACTACGATTCAGTTGATTTGGCTTTCGCCTTGTCACATTTCGTGCTGAGCCTTTTGGGGTACACAGCCAGTGGTTAGCCTTATCTCATTATTTTGTATTTGATGTAAGTGACTGCCATCTTTTGTCTATTAGTTATTTGAGTTCACGTACTATTTTGCCCTTGGGAGAGGAAGAAGAATGGTGTTGCTTCTAGCAGCATCTTAGTAGCCTTTAATTGAGAACAGCCGATGGCTCTTCTAGTACAACGGCTGTCAATAACAGGAGGGCCATCTGTTGGTCTCTTTTTGAAACATTGGTTGTTGTTTTCAGAGTGACTGTTGTTGTTTTGAGAGTGAAAGTTCTTATCCATTCAACAAATCGACATAAACTCTGCGAAGTGGATCGCCTTTCTCTTGAACAATGTTCAGTCCTTCAAATAGTTACATAGCTGGCTGTAGACTGCTCTATGGAGTGACTGTAGATTTAGTAGAAACACCTGGGTCAGATAAAAGTTCAGCTCTGAGTCAATCTGCCTTTATCAGAGTGTTAACTGCCATCTTTCCTGCTACTGTCTCAGATTTGTTCCAAGACGTTTGTACCTTAGTATTGTTATCCCTTCAGCTTCTTTAGCAAGAAAGTGTGTACCATATAGCAGCCAGAGTGTTTCATACTAGGGTGTATATAAAGCGCTGGATACTCTCTAGGCATTGACTCTGTGTGTTGCTCTTTGAGCGTGAGTATACTCTTTTAAGCCGCCAAATAGACAGGGACTGGTGCGAAAAGAAGAAAACATCAAAATATCGAAGCAAATCCAGAAACGTAGACTAGGTGCCGATCTTGTGGTTTTCCTTGGACCTACATCTGTATAAAGTTGTGCTGATGCAAGAATTGAAGCCAGGCGACCATAGACAACGCCCTGAGTTCATTAATTGGGTACTAGAAGTGTTGGCTGGAGTTTCGGATTTCAGCCAAACAATTTGAGCCCATTTTTGAAGCGAACACAAACCACAACCATGAATACATCCACAGAGGTGCAGTTTCTGGCATGGCAGCATCTTTGGCTTTTATTTCATTCGAAATGAAGATGGAGACACTGTTGCTAGCAATGGTCTCAGATATAAGGCTATGTTAAACGACTTTCTGTTGGTTTGTGGTTCCAACAAGTCAGTGGCCACTGGGTCATCGCGATCGGTTATTTTCACTAAGTTCTTAGTGTACGATAACAAGCCAACCACTTTGGACAAGCTTGAGGCCAACATTCGAGACGCTATTGGCGGACAAATTGCACCGAGTCATCAGAAATTTGATTGACCACTTGACCCTTTGCCAGCGAAGCCAAGGAGACAATATGAATGATGTTCTATTCCACACATAACGGCATAAATGTGGCTTCAAAATAAACCCATAATTACTTTCATATCTCACATATTTGCTTTTTTATCTAATCTTTTATTCCCATCATTCTTATCTGGTCACCCTATATCCAGTCAGCCTTTCAGTTGAGAAGACAAAAGCCTACACACGACTAAACAGTCGATTGTTTGCATCATTTCCCTCCTTTACAATTTATTCCATCTTCTGCTGGATAAACGACAGGTGTGCCAAAGTTCTATTTAAATAACACACAAGTCATTCAAACAAAAACAAAACTCCATTCTAAAATCTAATTAAAATTCACAACTTTGCAATTTTGTTAAGTAAATGTATCTAAATTCACCCTATTATACGGCTCTCCACTATTTACATAATCAAAAATGCATAATTCCAAATGTTTTTCCTTCCCTTTTGCGACCCCAAAATTGTTGCAGTGGCATCCCTGTGCACTATAGCATACGTCACAAACATATGCAGTGTGCTGCGGCTTCAACTAATAAATTGCTTTATACTTCATGATTAAATTACACAAAATAGTGAACAGAATTTAAATATTTACAAAACTCATCCTGCAGGATACAAGTTCACACAGACAGAGAGAGAGAGAGAGAGAGAGGTGATTTGGCGAACAATTCTCTTGCACCCACGCGCTGCCACAACAAATGTTGTGTTTTCTCCTGGCGCAATGGCGTCTCTCTTCCTTCTTCATAGTGATACTCACTTTTGAATATTTATATCCTTGGTAAAGTTTGTTAAGCGCATATAAAACTTTAGCCATTCCAGGGCCCCGTTTTATTTATGAGTGCTATGGTCGGCTCTACGTATATACAATACACATATCGAAATGAGACCATCTTAAAGGACGAAGGGGCTAAAGCTAGTCCGAAATAGTTTTACGACAGTTGAAAGAACAGACAGGACACACATATATATAAAAAAAACTTGAACGTAATTTGCATTAGACATAGAAAATGTCCTGTGTATATTTAGGACTGCACTAAAAATGAGAGAGAGGATGGGCAATTTTTAGTACTTAATTCTGGAGGATTTTATGAGAGACCCTCTTGTCGTCGTCGGTCTCTCGTGGGTGTCCTTTTACAAAATAGCAACGAGGGAGTAGTATACATATTTTCGTTGAATCTCAATGATTCTGTTAGTAGAGCATGAAAGGGATGCTTTATAGCATAGTCAAGTGCAGAAAATTCCCCCCTATACCTCCATCAAAGCTTTAGATGATGAAATTCCGAAAAGGACACCAGAATCGGGTGTCATTTCATTACAACTAAAGAAAAGTAGATCGTGTGGGGGGGGGGGGCATCTTTAGTTTGATGAAAACGGACACACACACGCAGAGATACACTTGAGATGAAATGAATAAATTAACCACCTCTAGGAGTTGGCCGGTCGCTTGCCCAGCCCCATCCTTAATCTGTGGAGCACTCAAACGTTGAAGTTTCAATTATCAGAGTTTTCGTCGTATAATTGTCAGAAATTTATGATGTGTTTGCCTTTCTGACTGTTTGTCATCTCGTTGTGAAGTCATCGTCATCGTTGTCGTTGTCGTTGTCGTCGTCGTCATGACCCTGGGACAATTAAATTTCCGAGTGCATAATTTTGTTTAATCGAAATCGGATTGGAAAAAGAGTCCCCGGACTGGTCACTTTAATTGGTTAAATGTTGACACAAGTCCTGTGTGTACATATATTCGTATTCGTTTCGTTTGTTTGGAAGATTCATCTGGGACATGATGATGGTCTGCTAATTGCTAGAAATGAGATTCGAAAAAGGGATTTCATTTAAATATTGTAATTGAGCTGAGGGAAGTCAATTTTATAAGTCAATGTTGTAATATGTATCCGCTTACATGATTCATTAGACTTTTGGGGGAAAGTCGGCTACAATTGGGATTGTTTGCTTGCGCCTTTTGAAATTAGTTGAGATTGATTAGGAGCAAAAGTTCTGACTTAAAAGATTCGTGCTTGACATTTCAAATAAATTATAAGAAAGACCTACACGCCTGCATGGTTTTAGATACATATTACCGTATTTGGCTTGGTTGTGACAAGATGCCTCGCATGAAGAAGTGCAGACTATTTTTTGGGTTAGCAGAACTGTTTGCCTTTCGTTTTACTCTGCTCTTGTGCTTAACTCTATCTCTTCTTGATGCTGACATCGAGGGGGTCTATTTCCTTTGTCTAATAACTACTCCTTTCAGGTGGGCCACCTATAGAATGCTTCCTTTGGTTTAGTGACAAGAGTTAATTCATGAAACTTATTTTGAATAAGTACATAGTTTAAACACACTAATGGTTTATGATATCGCGGCCTTATTCTTTCGAAATGAGGAAGCAGACACCGCAAGGAGTTTGGCTGTGCTTGAGCTCATATCTCTCAACTTCTTCTTATTCAACTTGGGTTTGAAATTATTCGCAAGCTATTTTAACATATTTACTTTTGTATTTTCAATTAAAACTGAAAAACATTTTCAACATACATATTTTGACTCATTTAAACATTGTGCTTTTTACTTGCACCGATACGTAGTATAGGGCAAGTATTGGATTCGTGAAAAAATTCGATCTCGGGAATTTGATAAATTCTGATATTACCTTTATAGAGAAGTCGAAAAAAGTGGGTCCTGAAAATTCCGTCAGACAGTCAGACTGTCTGTCAGCAAGGCTACAGCCTAAACGAGTGAACGGATTTTGATCAAACTTCATATCTAGGGTCTGTGGGGTAAACCCTAGAGGCGAAATTGAAATTTTCGTTCTAGCCTTAATATTAACGGTACTTTACTTAAGGCCAAATTAACAAAAAGCCAGATTTGCTGGAAAACGGTTCGTACGATTTTTTTTTTAAATTTCATATTTCGGCTTGTTTGGCGAAGTCGTATAAGATGGCGTACCACATTTTTGGTCCAAAAGCATTAATAACGGTACTTTACTTATAGCCAAATTGGTAAAAACACTGAACGGCTATATCGATTTTGTTTAAACTTTATACTGAATCAAGCTTAGATACATGCTTTAAAATGGCTTACAACATTTTGGTCAAAATTTTTCCTAACAGCACTTAAGGTCAATTTGGTTAAAAGCCGGTTTGTTAAAAAACGGGTCAATCGATTTTATTCAAATTTTAAGTGTGTATAGAACTGGGCTAGTGCTAAGAGATGGCGCTTCAAATTTTAGGCTTAAAGTGATAATAGCGGTACTTTTCGTAGGTTCAAGCGGTTTTAGGCAGTTTTCTCGAAAACGGCTCTAACGATTTTGATTAAATTTCATATTTAAGGTAGTCTAAATAAATGCCACAAAATGGCGTACCACGTTTTTGTGGACAACATTTGTCAAATGTTTGGCAAGCTTTTTTGTTCAACCAATTTTGTTAGAAAAAAATATTTCTTACATATATGGAGCCCTTGCGAAATTCTCTTTAATTTGATATGCCACATGATGGGAAACAAAATATTTTTTTTTTTGCCCTTCATACAAGGTACCCAAAAAAGGGCACCCAAAATGAAATTCATTGCCGCCATCTTGTGCGGGCTTTCACATAATGTATACATAGCGAAAGTTTCAGCTCTCTATGTCTAACGGTTCAAAAATTACAGGACTGTGACAGACTGACGGACAGACGGACAGACAGACACCGTATCAAACCCATAAGTGTTCCGTCTTTACTTTTAAGGTCCGGAACACTAAAAACATCTTGCCAGTTGCGACAAACTCTACGTGAGGGTCGGGGTAAGGACCACAACCAACATACAACACCCCTCCCAAGTCACCCTCTTTGTTACTCAGAGCTCTTGCAGCTCTCTATCCGAGACTCTCGGTAGAATCAGCTGGAATGAGAGCGAAAATTGCGGAATTAAATTAAGTCTTCATAGTTCCGCGGTGGTGGACCCATTAGATTGTCTTGAAGTTGCCATCTCTCATATAGCACTTGGTTCTCTCGCATGAATATCTTTCGAAGATACTGGGGCAGGATTTTTAAGTTTAACGGCGCTCCGAAGCTGGCTTTTCTCGTTGTGCATCGAGATAATTTGGAAGTCCTTCCTTCTCGCTAGAGAACTTTATCCAGATCAACAAAAGATCAGAATTCCCGCCAGAAAAGGCTGGAGAAACTTGAAGGTCCCAAAAAATTGAATGGCATAAGGAAGCAGCCATTCCTCTAGTTTCCTCTATAACTGGTAACACGTTCTTCTTAAAAAAAAGGATACACCTTTTCAATAATAAAAAAATAAAAACCTAAAATTGATTTTAATATATTTATTTTGCTCAAGGTTACTTTGATTAATAACCATCCGGCTCGTGGCCCCCCAATATATGTCCGAAACTGACACGTATGTTGCTCACTCGTGTATTCCACGACGAGGAGAAGTTTTATTGGCATCCATAAAACACGTCTGTTCCATTTGGCCGTATAAAATAGACCGGACAACCTTAAGCATCGATTCGTTTGGTAAATATCCTGGGTACTGGACATTACCTTGGGAATTTGTGTGCTCTCTGTATTTTTGGGATCATAAAATAGGACATTTAGTGGAGCACCTGACCCCACCTAGATATTACTATATTGGTTCAATGTTTTTCCTCCATTGAGTTCCTTTGCACTCAAACTTTGTGTCGAACTAATGCACTAAAAATCACACTTTGAAGCTTCGGTGCGGTCCGGTCCGGCCTGGCTGCTAGGGTCCGCTGAGTGAGACGGAAGATTTATGTTGGCTAATAAATATAAATGTGGTTAGTTGCGGCAATGGTTGTAAATCATTCCGAGAGGAGAACACTGTGGAATGGAGACTATGTTATGTTTTTCTTCGTCCTGTGTATATGTAGCTGCTTGGAGGCAGTTGAGGGTGGATTTTCCTTCATTTTTTTTTGCTTTTGTTTAGTTTATTAAAATAGGAAATTAATTGATGAGGATATTTATAACGCTTTGGATTGATTTATTCCTCGGAAGAGTAGTGGGGGAAATGTGCCGCCGGCGACGTTGGCTATGTTCAGATGCAAAATGATTGCAACTCAGTTAGGGTGTCAAGAGGGGTGGGTGGATCGAAGATTAATGACAATGTAGGTGAGAAGTTTTAAAGATTTTCTGCGGCAGATAACAATTTAGTATAGACGAAGGACGTACATAGGTATATTGCTTTTAAGGTCATCTAAGTGTCGATGAATTGGACCCAAAAATCTCCGGCAATGTGCCTTCCAAACTCTGTCCCATCATGAGGGATGAAACAGACGTGGCTTGGGCTTAAGCTGATTGCATTTTTTCGCACAGTATATATCCACCATCGATTGACACAATACTTCCAAGGTGCTGGACACTCTCTGGTCTCGCAACCATTGGTTCACCAATGCATGAGTTCTTTCTCAGGCTGATCATTTTGCTTAGTGCTCCTGACCTTAAAAGCAAAGTCGGAACATACTGTATATGTCTGTCACAGCGTTCCAACCTCTGAAGAGTCAGCGGACTCCCTGTCTCAATCCGTTCATCTTGGAGTTCTCTGGTCCGGAATCATTCGCTTCAATTGGGAGCTAACTCACCTTCTTGTGGTTAAACATAATTGCACTTATGACGCAGCTATTTGTCTTGCAAAACAGACAAACCTTTCGTCCTTGTCATTGCGTTTCAATAGGCCGTGTCTTCCCTGATGTCGCTCCCGACCTGATGATTAATCCTCACATGATTCATCCTCGGTTGAGCCATCCATTAGGGCGTAACACTGAATAATGGTGATGCATTACACCATGGCAAGTTCCTACCTTAAAACGGCTGCCGCTGACTTCTTCCACGTCGTGTGAGTGAGAGCAGCACTATTTCGTGTTTGAGATTGGGACTAGCCAGCATCTAACCCAAATCTACCCACTGCCTACTCCCAAAATTTCCAGCGTAGCTCCTATGAACCCTTGCTCGGGATGAAGGCATCGAATGTCTCCTCTCGGTGAGTCAAGGTGGTCTTCCAAAAACTTTCTTACAATGCGACATACATATTCCAGCATCCATTTCCGTTGAACCTACTACGACTTGAGGGTAAAATATAATCTCGCTCTTCATTCAAAATCCATTAAATATTCAAACAATCCGTCTAGACTAGATTCCGAGGTAGAAACGTGACGTCACGTTAGTCCAAAGTCCCCCTCTACCTTCTTTCTTTTTTTTCAGTACCTAAATTAATTACAAAGGACATCTTTGAACACATGCGCCCACAGCCAAGACCCTTTTCACAGGCAAAAAATCCAATCCACTCTCATCTCTTGATCCTCGAACACCATCCCAAACCTAAGCTTTAACTTCAAAATCAATTATCGTATTAGGATCAACTTTATGGTTGAATACACGTCATCCCATTGGCCCCCCCTCACTCCATAATTACATAAATACCCCTCTCCTAATGAAAGACAGAGAAGAAGAGAGCAAAGCAAAAAAAAAGGACATCCTTTGATAGGAAAATCGAATTGGACCCTTTTTTTCGGTCCATCCAATTCTCAATCTGATTAAGAATTGATTCAACAGCGAACCAACAACCTGCACAATCACAAAAGGACGAAGGAACACGATAATTTACTTAGGCGACTGAGTACTTTTAATCCATCTAATGGCCACCATAGTCCTGGCCGCCTTTTTCAAAGCCGAATTTAACATCCTTTCAGTTTGGTTAGCATACTAATTTAACGCTTGAATGTGATTTTCGGTTGCGCTCAAGTTGATTGCAGTTTAGAAAACGCATCCGGTCACTGGCGTTGACAGAAGTTTTAAAGAAGTTGGAAGTAAATAAAAGGACACTCATCTGCGGATGATGGGTTAGGAAGTGGTGTTCGGTGTGAAGACGACCAAGACCAACCAGCAGCGTCATCTGTGATGACACTTAAAATTATGGAAAACTTTTCTATAATTTGCTTTCCAAGGAGGCAACTTTTCTTTCTCAACATCTTGTTGTAGTAGGAATTGTTCAAGCAACAAAACACATAGAGAGAGAGAGAGAAGCAACAGAAACGCCTTGAGTTTTGTTCTGTTACCAGGCCAAAGATTATCCACCAAAGTTTGGTGTCATTTTCAAGAGACTAGAGTGTAGTGTAATAAATCCGCCCTTGCATCTGACGGACAGACAGATTGCTGCATCCTGCATAAATACGACAAAAAGCGAAAGAGAAAAGCGCGCGCCTGAACAACTTTTCGAAACACATTAACCGATGCTACAGCGAAATCCTTTTAGAGGCACTGAACACTGAACACTGAACACTGGAAAACTGTAAACTTGAAAAGTTCTTCTCTCTTCAGTCAGGGTGTCAGGACAACACATCTCCACAAGTTTTCACTCACTCAATCACTCACTTTGGGGGTAGCTAGGGGTTTTGGGTTTTTGGGGTTTGAAAATTATGCGATTCTCTAAATTCGCCGCATTTTGGTTTGAGCGGCTGTATATAGGACACAGGACATTGAGGCTTTTTCCGGACCTCAAACTTAGCCTCAAAAAAAGGGATTTTTTTTTCGCCTCGTGCTTTATTTTATGTACAAAGTTGAAAGTTAGTTGTAATTATAAACAAAGTTGCAAGTTTTGGGAAATTTTATTTTTCTTTGGGAAATTTTAATTGGTTGCCTTGCATGAGAGTTTAGGGGATGTTGGAAGGCAAAAAACTCAAGAAGAAGAAGAAAATTTATGATGAGCTTGAATAATTGACGAGGTCAGCTTGAAAATGTCATCCTTGTAATTTTGAAGTAAATAATTCATCAAGTTTGAGTACTTCAATGTCTGGCGAGTTGGTAAACAAAAGATTGTACTAGATGTTGACAAGGGTGTCCTTAAGCCTGATTAGGGAGGAGATTAAGAGCAAAAATGTATCCACAGATACTGATTACCTTTCTCATGGACACATTTGAAGTTAAAGAAAAAGATTGCTGAAAGACGAGGCTCTTTTGTGTCTCCTCGCCGTAGGGTGTGTCCAGTCGTATGCCACTTTCTCTTCCCCATAGTATACTTACCTCAAATCTACTCAAAGGAGTGTATCACTTGTACCCTCGATCTCGTTCATATGACCACCGCGAGCACGTTTACAGTGACTGACATTTTGAAGTTAGTTTGCCGCCACTCTAAGCAGTTGGGAGTTTCGTTTTGGCATAAACCAAAGGCTTAACTCCAGATAAAGCGTTTCCACTGGCGTTTAAAAGCGTGAGCAAGGTGGCCATTCAATTGGTTAACAGACTTTCTCTTCAATAGATCAATTGTTTGACCAGATGTGTTGCACATGGCGTTATCTCGGTGGAACCACATATTACTAATTCCTTCTGGCTTCCACCTTGAGGTATCTTCAAACATTTAACCTAAGCACCACCTTCCGCCTTCCCGAACTTTTCAGCCGGAAATACTGGCAATTAAAGAAACCCTGTCAGAGTCAAGCAGCCATCAGATCCTTGTGGTAAATGTGCTATGCCATTCGCTTCTTGTAAACTAATATTCAAGCTGGATGCTCTTCTCCAGAAAACTTTGGCCTAACCTGAACCACAAGCGTTCATAACGAACTGATGGTTCTGAGTCGTTCGTCTGTCTGATTGGTCTACATGCTTAACATGTGGGCCTCTCTTAAAATGACTTTTACAGAAGCTTGCAACTGCCTGGGATCTTACTTCTTTAATGACCTTAGTGATCCTTTCAGGTATCTTCGCTTTGTCAAGTCCCCGGGTGGTTCTCCTGATAAATCCACAGGCTGTGAGCTCAATTCCCTTTTTCCTTGTCTCCTTCTCTATCTGTTTGTACACAATATAATTCAGTATGTTAAGGTCTCTGGTAAACTTTGTAGTTCTCAATCGTCTGAGTGCCTAGGTACTTGCTCTCTTATAGTAGTGGCCTTGTAAGCCTAAGTGTGCCCAACTGTGCCTTACCAAACATAGGGTATTATACAAACCGTTCCATACGGAATGCTTGTCATTTCATTGATTTCCCATGGTTGGTGTCCACGGTGACTGGGGAGCATTGTGCGTGAAATTTTGCATTCGCTTGTAATTCACCCAATTTACTCAAGGCACCAACCTTTCAATCAATGAACGAATATACTACCACTAGCAACCAAAACCATAATAACTGAGCTGCATAGCACATGGTAGACATCTGCTACTTGTCTTACAAACGTTCACGCCTGTGCTTCGGTTCACAAACGTAGAATTTTTAAAGATTCATAGCGTAGGGCACAATTCCATTCTTCTTTCCCTGATATTCAACGAGAATCGGAGTCATATTGCCAAATTTATAGATCGGTTCAATGCAGGGGCACGAACCTAGAAATATCTCGTGAAACTCTGAGACTTTTCTTGAGATGGGATCTATATTCAATAAGGAAATCGCCATTCAAATTGACAGTCATACTGAGTGGTTTGTCACCAAATCATTTAAATGCTCATGCCTTATGCACCTAAAACTGTGTTAGACTGTACTGGGTATCTGGACACTAGACAGTAGGCATATACTCCTCCTTCAAATCCTGTGACATATTTTGTAAAACGTAAAACACTTACTTAACCTTGAAAACAGCTACCAAGCTCTTCCGCACCAGACCAACGAGATCTCGATCTGAATTATCGAAACCCCTAGATTAGTCTTAGTTATCTTGGTTACGGGTCATCTAAAACCTTTGTAGTTTCTGAAATAATTGATAGAACCAATTCCATTTGCACATCATTTTTCCTAGTGAACGTTACTCCGCTTCAATAAACAAAGAGTACGGGTGTTATAACTCATCCCTATGGCACTCCATTTTATTCATTAAATACCCCTACCAATATAACAAAAGTAAATTGCTTTAATAAATTGCAATTAATTTCACTGAATGCTTTCACAAATTGACTCTGTCTCTCTATCGGTTGAACTGAGACGAAAGGATACCTTACCTACCTCCTAGCTAAAGAGTCCTTTAAACAAAAAAAAAAAAAAAAACAAACACACACAATATTCAACTCAAAGGGAGAATATTTTTCAATCAACAAACATTCACCAATGAAATAATAATCATTAACATCTTCCACTTGAGATGATCGCCTCGAGAGGACGACAATAGGACCAGAGTGTGCTGCACGCCCGTCGTCAGTCGAAAAGTAAACACTTTCATCTACTCATCCTGCCATTAGTAGTGTGCACCACCATATCCCATCTACTCATTATAATGTCCTTTCCCATCAACATCATCATCACCATCATCCGGAGAAGAGGAGCAACACCACCAGTAGCAAGCAGTATCAATGTTTGCTTGCACAAGAAACACAGTAAATCATAAATAAATATTTGCTTTCATCCTTTTTACAGAGTCAGAGTACATTCTACCCCACCACCACCACCACCACCGCGCCGTGTGAAAGGGTTGAGTATTGGTAAAGCGAATAAATGAAATTATCCTTCTGACATAATACGCACAAGCAGTTTTAATTATTTCGAAATTATATCACCGCGTTGCGTTGCGAGACCCAGCAAATGGGTGTATGCTTGTATGTCTATGTTGATCCTGTTTACAATCGGCAGGACACTCTGCACAAGTAACCTGTGCAAATGAGATTGCTTCTGGCTAGAGGGATGCAACATTAATAATAGTCGCTATGGAATATGCATTCATTCGTGTTACACAGCTCGAGGGACATTCATACGCAACTGCATATTTGCGTAATGCGTGTGTTTATCTGGTGCAGGGCAGGGGGGCAGGGTTGAAGAATGCGGCAATAACAGTGCCGAGTTGTGGAGTTAGAAAAAGCCATTAAAGGCACACCGAGGACGTTTTTCAGATCAATTGCTTGGATGGAAAGGACATTTGAATTTGTTTGCATTTCTATATGAGGATGTTGTGGATCAATCAAGATGATTAGGCGCATCCAGGGCCCCATTTTTGGTCATCCAAAGGAATCCGAGTGTCCGAGTGTTTCAGTGATGATTAGAGTACCTTGATTCTAGAAAAAGTGCTCCGCAGTATCGTCGCTCCCTCCATAAGCCTCATAGATATAGGCCTCATCCAATTTCTAGGATTCTCATGGTAAAATCGCTGTGTCTTTTCCTTGACATGAATGCTGGCTTAACTCAGGACTATACCTTCCTTTGGTAGGTCTAATTCTGTTTATAAAAATCCCCAAAGCCTATGATAGCCCTGACCACATTAGCGGGAAAATCCATGGAAAATTTGTCCTCTGAGCCTGGCTTATTGATACCACCCGATGTCTGATTTCTGGTGAACCCAGTATGCTCATTTCTAGCCAGGGAGTTTAGAATTGATAGAAGAGGTCAACAAGATCATAAACAAAGTTGGGAATCTAAGCTTGGGTGATAGAGACATGCTCGCTCAATGAGTCCTATCCAAATTCTTTGACCTCTTTCAGAACTATTTCAGACTACAGTCAGTCTTTGGAGCAGCTGGAGCCATACTGTCCATACAGTACCAGTATCTCCAACATATCCATGTAAGAGGCCCTACATTTCGGAGAGAACCTTGGCCTCAACCAAAAAGTATTTCCACTTAGCTCAGTCGTAAGCAAATTGCCTTCAGTCATCCAAAGCCAAGGAGTGACTTCGTGGGTCTGTTTATTGCTCGTCGGCATGTGGAGACTGCTTTTGGTAATGTAGATCATGATCCTGAATGGATCTAGATAGGATTACAAAGCTGTCAACTTGGAAGATGCTACAGGTACCTTTTAGAACCGCCTGTTTGCAGTTGTAAGTAACCGATTGATGTTTGATCGAAATCCTACTCCTGTCTTTCAGGAACAGCTATGGAGTCCAGGTACAGCACTACATTGTCCGTTGTTCTGAAGAAGTCAAGGCCTTGCTTCCATGTGCTTGATTGGTTGAGCCCTATCGCACTTTTGGCAGCTGTACTCAGCAAAAACTTATCCAGAGGAGGGCGATTGAATATTACTTTCAACCTTGGTTGAGGCGGGCGTTGATCTCGATGGAACGAAACACCCTTCCTCATTAGTTGCAACTACGTAGTATCGCTTCGAAAAAAAAACGTAACACGTTCTTCTCCACACTCGGGAGAGCACTTCAAATTTACATCACTGGAAAAAAATTCCTGGATAAGAAAAAAAAACCCAAATGACTCTTTCAAACTCATTACCATTTTCCTTTCAACAGAATATCCCGACAAGGACGTAAAAAGAAACTCACACATTTCGCAAGTATGGATAATTTTTCCCAACAAGTGCAAAAGTCCATCGCCAACGATAAGCGCCAGCAGGGAGTAAGGAAGAAAAAAAATCAGACTTTCAACTTCCAACTCAAAGAAATGTCCTTTTCTCCTGTCACATTTGGTAATATCAATTTACCCCGGCACGCTGGCGCATCCATATCACTACGTACTTTGTGTCGAATAAGTTTTCTCTCCTTAAAAAAAAAAAGAAATATGACATGAGTAAGGATTTTTATATCCTGAAAAACTTCTATCTTTCCTCAACTTGATGATGATGGCAATCGGCGATAAAATAACGAAACCTAAGTATATCAACAGAAGTAGACTCATTTGGTGGACTTTTTAATAACACATTAGGACCAAGAGAGCAATTCAGACTAGAAGACGCCAAAGTCCTTGATGATTAGGACAATAAAAATAGAAAACCAGAACTTTTCACATTCGATAAGCAATTTCTCTGTAATTAAGATCCTGTTTTTTTTCCTCATCCAGTGGTCAATTTGCTCCCTCTGACCCATGGATAGAACAAAAAAAAAAAAAAACCCCGACTAAGGACGAACGTTTGTCATATTGTTTTTCTGCTTTCCAATCGAAACTAATTTTATTACACAGTTTCTCACATGCAAAATGGGGGGGTCTACGAGCAAAATAGCTAGAACTCCAGGCACCAAAACAACAAAAAAGGAGGAAACTTGCAAATTTTGCAGAATAAGGAAAGAAAGGACCAAGCACCATCATCATCAACATAGAGAGTGTATTGTCGTAATATGGAAAACATCCTTCAAAACAAAAAAAAACTTCCTGCCTTCATTTGTTACTATTTTATACCGCCCACTTTTTTTCCTTGTGTCTTCCTCTACAGCTTCTTAAGGATTATACTCATTTCGTGTGTCTCTCTATGGAGTAGATAAAAATATAAGAAGAAGAAAAAAACTAAAGAAAAACTTCAAGACAAGACAAACAACGCGAAGATTGTTATAAGTCCTTATGAGAAGTTTTGTGGCAGGATAACGCATGTAATCATGTGTTACTTGTCCTTGCGTGTGTGTGTGTGTGTGTGAACATAATGATAGGGAAAAAGGGAATGTTTCCGTGCTTCTTTCTATTCTTTCTATCGAAACGTACACAAGGATATAAGCTAAAATTCTTATTGTGACTTTTAGGATAGGAAAGGTACCTACCCCTTATCAAGGGGCGAACAAAATAAAGTGAAAATCTGCGTCGTACGTACTTGCACCTTTATGTTGTGTAGCTAATAAGCAAAGTACCGTTACACATATTTGTAGTCAAAAAACGTAATAACCCATCTTAAAGCACTTGCCTAGACGAACTCAAATATGAAATTTAATCAAAATTATCAGAGCCGTTTCCGAGAAAATTGGGTTTTTGTAAAATTTGCCATAAGTAAAGTACCGTTAATACTAGAGCTAGAACAAAATTGTCAATGCAACTTCGAATTGTGGTCCTAAAGAGGTCAGATATGAAGTTTGAAGTAAATCGATTGAGCCATTTCCGAGAAAATTGACGTTTTGTAAAATTTACCATAAGTAAAGTACTGTTAATACTAGGGCTAGAACAAAATTGTCAATACAACTTCGAATTGTGGTCCTACAGAGCTCAGATATGAAGTTTGAAGTAAATCGATTGAGCCATTTCCGAGAAAATTGACGTTTTGTAAAATTTACCATAAGTAAAGTACCGTTACTACTAGGGCTAGAACAAAATTGTCAATACAACTTCGAATTGTGGTCCTCCAGAGCTCAGATATGAAGTTTGAAGTAAATCGTTTCAGTCGTTTTCGGGAAAATCGTCATTTTGTGAGTTAAGTAAAGTACCGTTAATACTAGGGCTAGAACAAAAATGCCAATATAACTTCGAGTTATGGTCCTACAGAGCTCAGATATGAAGTTTTAAGTCAATCGTGTCAGTCGTTTTCGAGAAAATCGTCTTTTTGTGAGTTTAGTAAAGTACCGTTAATACTAGGGCTAGAACAAAATTGTCAATACAACTTCGAATTGTGGTCCTACAGAGGTCAGATATGAAGTTTGAAGTAAATCGGTCCAGCGGTTTAGGCTGCAGTTCAGTGTTCATACACACGGACAGACGGACAGAATCGCCAGTCCTACTTTTACGATTTACCATCGAATTGCTTGTCATCTTGAGTTCTATATTTTTTTTTACGAATCCAATACTTCCCCTATATAAAAGTAAGTGCAAGTAAAAAAGGATTCCATCCATCAAGGTGGTTTCCTTTTTTATGAGCTTCCACCGATTCCATATGCTTTGGGTCGTCTGTGTGTTGTCTAATCTTCATATAACAAGAAACAGGAATATAATGAATGTACCTATCTGTTCTGTAGTATGTATGTAGATCTCTTGGTTCTTAAAATAATATCCTTGTATCTATAAGTTGGTTCTTCTTTTGTGTATTACGCTATAATGAGGATGGATTTTCTATTATACATTCATTGAGTGATTTTGCCAAGGATATGATAAGAAGTTTATAGATCTATTTAATTCCCAAGAATATTCTCCCAAAATGACGATGTTTTTTTGCTTTGCTTTTTCTGTATGAGGGGTTGGAAGGACAATTTTATCAGAGAAGGATTCACTTTCAAAAGCATAAAGTTCGAGGAATTTCACTTTTTGTCTAAGATTTTCCTCCTGTGCTTCTCTATGTGTGTGTTTGTGTGTGTGTGAGAGAGAGAGAGTTTGAGTGTTTTAGTCTAATTAAGGGGTTCGAATGTTAGTTGGAAAAGTTTTTGAACATTAAGATTGGTACAAGATAGTAGTGTTGGAAATATGTCGTAAAATTGGTAGATAATTAAGTTTCATCCTTTTAGGCAAAATAGGGATGATGTCAGTTGATTAAAATCCCATTTTATGAGAATAAGCAACTGTGCAAAGTCGAAGAATGAGATTAAGATTTTGACTGTTCAAATGGTGATTTTCGTTGTTAAGGGTTTATGACCAAAAAAAAAAAAAGTCATATAAAGTAATATCTTAACGAATGGATCTATTCATTGAAAACTTATAGTCCAAGGATTATGAGATAAACTTCAATTCATAGCTTTAATGTCTGCATAAAGTTTGGGAAACACAACAGCAAACTGTATAGGAGTTGTAGGAGGATTGTGATTCTCTGTAGAAAGCTCTTTTAAAGAAGCTGCATCATATAGACTGCTTTACAGCACTATGTTTGCAGAAGAATATGTTTCATCATCTCTAGCTCCCTTGTGGCAACCAACGGAAGCAAAGTAGATTACCGAAGACACCTCTGTATTAGCCCTGCACAAGAAATCCTTTCTACGGTTGCCTCAGTGTGACTGAGTTCATATTGCTCGGTTCAAATCTGCTGCCGCACCTAGCTACTCCTACTTCTTTTGCTTCCGTAGTCAGAGTCTGCCACGTCAGTCGTTGCGCTCCAATATAAAGACTCTTGCTCGATCATCCCTGCTATTAGAGTCGCTGTAACTCAAACCTCCATTTGTTAGTCGATCTTTCTACGAGTAACCTCCAAGAGCCACGCTCTACAAATGTCTTCCCTGCGATCGATCGACAATCCTTTTACCACTGCTGATTGCTTCCACACCTCGTGAGAAATGATACCTTAGTTCTATGCGCTCTGTGGGATCCCACAACTCCTTGGCTATTTGGGACTACTATCAGACTGCTAGAACTTCTAAAACGGCGACTGATAGCAAAACAGTCACTTTGGGTAGAGTTTTTTTGGCTGTCAGTTTCAAGAAGGTTGTCGAAGGTACCATTATGGCCACCGAACACTTGTGGACACGCATTGACAATGGAAGGCTGCCATTGGACCGTCTACTGGGTGTCAAGCATATGGACATTTTGGGAGCTTGTAAGTGAAGGGTGAGCGCTACATGCATACTGTTGCAGTACCATTGTGGTCTTTAAAGAAGAAATAAGAAGATGATACAGAGTTCTATGGCGGGCCCTTCGCTAGACAAGATCTGTTTCTCTCCTGAGAGTCATCGTGCCTAGTCGTCATAATACACGGCTTCTCTCCGGAAAAATTAATAAACACTGTGCCATTGGTATTTATAGGGAGTGCCTCGGTGTAGTAGGCACGAGGAAGAAGTTGTATCCGTCCCAATGACGGCTTCCGGCAGCTTTTCGCAGATCTGAAGGACTTATGCAACAAAGAGCCGATGGATCTCCTTCGATTCATATCACTGTTAAAGTGGTTCTAAGTAAGCAACGTCCTTAAGTGGTCGTAAGGTACCTATAAACCTCATCCTGCCTAATGGCAAGCTTTGTACTAAAACATGTTGCCACCTTGTACAAGGCGATTCGCATTCTAATCCTAATCCTTGACATTCCGTTGCTGGTTAAGTCCTTTGTTGCCATTGCTTATTCTTGGTTGTAGTGTATAAGGTCTCCTTTTCTTCCTCAGACGAACTAAGCGTAGGGTCGTTACATTGTATATTGATAACGTGACGTACTCTAGTCCAGAGTCAGGCCATGTTGCTGCCAGGAAATTAACCCTCTGCGAGCTGTGGGTGTTAACAGCAGTCAAACTCCATATCCACCGGGCTTCCTGATAGTTTTCCAGAGTAAAATAATGTGTTACACTTTGGGGATTGTACTCACCCGCTTCCAATCATCCTGTCTTGCTTGCTCTCAATATATCCAGTCTATATGGCCTGAACTCATGTTCCAGTTGAAGAAATCTAGTATCCTGTAAGTCAAGAAGCATCTTTACATTCCAGAAACAAATCTTTGGTCAACCTGTTGTCAGTCCTTATTCCTTCTCCGCGATGCTGGTTAGCAATTTATGCCGCTTCGTCCCTTCTTAGCGTTACGACTCGTCGCAGCAGTTTAATCACTCGTGCCTTGACCACAGTTTGTAGTTCATTAGGAGCTGTGGGAATCGTGTATTCTCTATTCACATTGCGAAGCGTTTATACTGGAACAAAGCAAATCATCGTCCTTTTCTGGCAATTGCGTGGAAGCTGTCTTGTCCACCAAAGGTTACGTTAGGTTAGGTTTGTGGGTTGGCAAAGGAAACGAAATACCTTCGCCGCGCTCAGGTCAGCACTGATCCATTGTGTCACACATAGGGGGGCTTAAAAAAGGACCCCTTGCCGATTTAACACATAAATATCTGTAACAACTGCCTATGGTTGTACTCGTTACCCGTGTATGCAAACTATCCTGATGAAGCTCAACAACATATCAGTGTTGGCGTTGGAGCGTTGGCTTTCCTTGCTAATTAATCTGCCTTTTCATTTCCCGGGACGCCCTCATGCCCAGGGACCCAGCAGAGCAGAACCTTGTGCTGTGTTCCAAGAACCTTAAGTTCTTCGCGACAGCACTTCACAAGCTTGGATTTTATTTCTATGGCGGTAATTGCTTTGATAGCTGCCTGACTGTCGATAAAGAAAGTGATACCTTCTGGCGATATTGTTCTTACGGCATACCTCCGCTTGGAAAACACTGCTGTGGTCTGGGAGTCGTATAGATCTGGATATACCAAGTAAGTCGGAGAAGATGTCCACCAGAAACCAGTCTATCTTTGGGTTCCTGTTGTCGTTTCCGAACGGCTTTCAAGCACGCGGTTACCTAGTTAGTTCCCAGTTGTCCGGGACCCTCTTTATAGCCATAATTTTCATCTGAAAAACTCTTCATACGGAAGGGTATATTTAAGTCCAAACACTTCTGTCAGACAATCAGACGATGTCCTCCCCACTATTGCGTCAAGGGTGACTTGGTGTGACCAAGGGTACTCAACTCCAAATCGCGAAACAAATTTGCAGCACAATTTCCCAGAGGAACGCAAAACTTTTATGAAACATTTTACTCTAAATCAAATCAATTTCATTCTGACAGAGAAAACCAATGCAACAAGTTTCAAATTGCATTTTTGCTTAAAAACGAAATTTCCTTTCTCGCAAGGAAAAAGTTTGTTGTTTTCAGCGAAAGAAGCTACAATTGCCGTTAAACTGGGAACGTTTTTGAAATACTTTTTTTTTTAAATTCTGCATCCAGAGTCCGAGTTGTTATGCGTCCATTCCAATAACAATCCTCATTACGAGTACGCAAAACTTTGGGGGAATTTCGAACAACAAATTTCATTCGGCAATTTGCAGCGAATTAACCAACCAGCGAACGCTTTTGCATTTTACACAACTGAACGCATTGCAAGAATTTTAAGCGAAAAATGCAATTTTAATGTTGTCACCGTTGCATGCAGCTGGTGCATCCTCAGCCTCACATGTCAACCAACGTCCTTAAAAGCCTTTCCGGGATATCCGTTGTGAATTCGAGAATTTAACGCCATACACCGTTAATGTGCTGAAAATGGAATTTTCGTGAAAGGAATTTTTATTTAATTCCGTCGCGTTGTCCTGAGTGTTCTAGTTTTTTTTCCAGTCCAAAAGAACTGTGGATGATGATGGGGTAAAACAGTAAAAACACCGATGACACATTCAACAGAAAATAATGATCACGTTCCATAGTTTGCAACGTGGCACCTGATTGAAATGTTTGCTGTGCGGAGCGGAACAAGGCGGGTTAACTGTTGGTTAATGGTAGTCGGAGAGGGTGCGCATCGAATCCACTCCTTGCTGCATGTCCTTCAAGTGACCATCGAAATGTGGATACTTGTATGGAAAACAATTTTAATTATTTCGCAATTGGAATTAAGCTGCGAGTGCTAATGAAACGATGGTGTTTGTCTCTGAAGCTGTATGTGTTGGAAACGGGACTCAACCACACGCCAAATGGGATAAAAATTATTCATGACGCACTTTGACCTGATAGTGTACGTGTGGAATTTCATTTTATGGACCCAGTTTTTTTGTTGTTGGATGGGTTCATTGATGCTTTAAGTTGGACCAATTAATAGAAGCACGTATGTTGTCAGTGCAACATTCGGATTGCACTTGAGAGGTGCATCAGAGAAATACGAATCGATTCGCGAGATAATTGGAATTAAATGAACAATCGACAGTGAATGCATACATACATACGTAGATATACATATATTACAGCAATCGTTGCAGTTCGTTAGGTTGCTAATTTTTATTTTAATTTAATTATTAAAAATAAAGAGCTTAACGCATGTGTTTCCTTAAAATTTAAATGGATAGGTACATATCTGCATCGTTGGGCTTACAGCACTCGAATTCTTTGAGCAGGAGGGGTTATGAAATATGTTCCCTTTTGTAGTCAGTTCAGTCTGTCTTGGTTTGTGTTCTTTCCGAAAATCCCGACTATTTAATAGGTCTAAGCAGACGTGTGTCCATGGAGGAGGCTTTTTCAAACCTCTATACAGCTTGTCTGATAGAAGGAAAGTTTCCCCTACAAAGGAAACGACAGAGATTGGTACTAATCCCAAAAGGCGACAAGCTCCCAGAGCAACCGTCTTCTTATAAACCACTTTGCATGGTAGACACAGTATAGGAAAAGTGCTAGAGAAAATGATCCGCGACAGACAGGACCAGTAGGTACACCGAAGGAAAAAATGGACTGTCCAACCTACAATACGGTTTCAGAAAGAAACGAATCACAACCCATGCGATTCAAGCAGTTCGCAAGATAGCACGCGAAGCCATATCGGGGACCAGATGGAAAGGAGGAAAGAAGCAGTACTGCGCCGTCGTTACCCTCGACGTAAAGAATGCCTTCAACTCTGCCAAATGGAGCTACATCATGAGAGCGTTGAGGGACATGCGCTTCCCAAACTATCTGCGCCGAATAATAACGAACTTTTTTGAAGATAGGACCCTCCACTAAGATACGGAAGAAGGGCCTGAAATATATAAAATTACAGGAGGAGTACCACAGGGATCAACCCAATCTTGTGGAACGTTCTGTATGATGGGGTACTACGGATCCGTAAGCCAAGAGGAGTACATATAATCGGCTACGCTGACGATATAGCAGTGGCGGTTGTGACTAAAACGCTAGAGGAAGCGGCGCAACACTGCAACAACAAACAATTAAGGACGTCAAAACGTGGCTTCGTTCATCAGGCCTAGAACTGGCAGAACATAAAACGAAGGCCGTCCTCATAAGCAGCCGCAAGAAAGTTGAGTGCCTGACAATAGAGGTAGGCGAACACACTATCGAAGTACCTAGGAGTACTGCGTGACCATAGGCTAAACTTTAGAGAACACCTAGCCCATATTGGAGGACCAAAGCAGCCTATAAGAAACCTGCTTGCGACAGTTTGCAAGTCAATCCTCATGTATGCAGCCCTCATATGGAAACCGGCTACAGCCATAAAATCATACATGAGGAGGATAAATTCGGTGCATCTCTCAGAATATGCTTCGCAGTATCGGGAGATTCAATTAATGTGATAGCAGCGCGAATGCCTATCGACCTAGAGGTCAGAATAGCAGCATGCATGCAGAATAGCGACAACGAGGAAAGAAGCACCGTCAGAGCGACTGCAAAAGTAGAATGGCAACGACGGTGGAGCACGTCAGAAAATGCCCGATGGACCTACAAACTGCTGCCAAATATCGAAGAGTGGACCCCAAGAAAACACGGGGGGGTAAACTTCTACCTCACTCAATTCTTAACAGGACATGGAAGTTTTCGGGAATACCTTCACAAATACAATATCGCAGATGATCCTTTCTGCCGGAACTGTGAAGGGAAACTCCAAAACGCGGAACACGTCCTTGTAGAGTGCAAAAAGTATTAGCCTGCGAGAAACACTCTAGAAAGAGAGATTGGGAACGCGGTAACCCCAAGGAGCCTAATAGGCTCCATGCTTTCAAGAAGAGAAGCTTGGGAATTATCGCAAGCATAATGCAGGAGCTACGGCTGGAAAACCAAACACAAAGACCCGAAGAAGAACAGAGCCCTGCAACATAGCGAAGAAGACATGACGTCAAAAACTTGCCCCTACGAAGGAATGCCTTGATCGGCGGTACCGGCCAACAGGACAGGTTTGGGGGGCGGTGGTTTAGCACGTAAGCTGCTAGAGCATGGAGTCGGGCATAACTTCGCCGCACGGGCTGCGAGTATCCATAACGAGTAAATCGCCTCCGGCGCATCAAAAAAAAATAGGGAAAGTCATTATAATCATAGTCATTGTTTCTTATAAAATCTGACGCTTGTATATCAGACATGTAGCCGAAATGGTCAGTAGATACTGGCAGTAGGTAAATTTCATTGAATTCCGCTTCTCATAAATATGTTCGACTTACACGAATGACAAAAATATACTCAAAAATATTATAATGACAAATACTGTCAGAATTTCTGAACCGAAAGATAATTTCAAACGAAACCAGTGCAAAATGCTACAATCCGCCTGGAGCGAATCGTATGATACCCTATCCCTATCTTATTTGGTCGTGTCAGTGGGCGGTGGAAAATGTATTCACAAAATTTTCTATTTTGCCCTATAAACTAATATTTTTACTCGAAAATAAATTTTTGAAGTAAACGCCCCTAAAAAGTGGGCGTGGCCATATGCAATGTATAGGCGATTTGTAGATTAAGTGGATATCTACATATTTGCTCATGTAAGTTTTTTTCGAGTTTCATATGAAAATAGTGAAAAAAGTTAATTTTTGAGAAAAGTGGGCGTGTCAGTGGTCGGATTTTAAAAATTTTTAAACTTGTATTGCTTACTTTTACAAAGACCTAGCTCAAAATTTAAGGCCCAAAAACTGGTGACATGCGGACGGACGGACGGACAGACTTTGTTGGGTCTATCTTTAATATTTCTCTATGTTACAAACTATGTGTCAAACTCAATATACCCTTAGGATAGGGTATAACTAGCTTAAATAACTTATCTATCTTATTTTAACGAGCCACGAAATTATATCTCGGATTGATACCGACCTACTAAACCGGAGACGCTCCTCGCGCGAATAGTCTGCAAACTTTGCGGTAAGTACGAGGGTTGGCTGACATGAAGGTACTGAAAAGTACTCAAAACTACTGCAGAGTATTGAAAATGAAAAGTACTAAGCAGTACTGAGCAGTATGGAAGAAAATACTGAGCAGTACTGCAAAAGTACGAAAAAATATTCGACAGTACTGAAAAGTACTACAAAAACTAAAGAGTACTGAAAAGGTAGGTACTTTTTCAATACTATCTAGTACTTTCTAGTACCTTTTCAGTACTTTCTAGTACCTTTTCAGTACTTTCTAGTACTTTTTTTAAAATTTTGAAAATCCAAAAGTACTAAAAAAGGTAGTAGAAAGTACTAGAAAGTACCAGAAAATGCCGAAAAGTAGTAAAAAAGTACTTTCTAGTACTTTCTAGTACCTTTTTTAGTACTTTTGGATTTTCAAAAATTAAAAAAAAGTACTAGAAAGTACTAAAAAGGTAGTAGAAAGTACCAGAAAATGGCGAAAAGTAGTGAAAAAGTACTTTCTACTACCTTTTTAGTACTTTTTTCAATTTTTTGAAAATCCATAAGTACTAAAAAAGGTACTAGAAAGTACTAGAAAGTACTTTTTTACTACTTTTCGGCATTTTCTGGTACTTTCTAGTACTTTCTACTACCTTTTTTAGTACTTTTGGATTTTCAAAATTTAAAAAAAGTACTAGAAAGTACTAGACAGTATTAAAAAGTACTATAAAGTACTATATAGTATTGGAAAAGTACCTACCTTTTCAGTACTCTTTAGATTATGTAGTACTTTTCAGTACTCTTTAGTTTTTGTAGTACTTTTCAGTACTTTTGAATATTTTTTTTTGTACTTTTGCAGTACTGCTCAGTATTTTCTTCCATACTGCTCAGTACTGCTTAGTACTTTTCATTTTCAATACACTGCAGTAGTTTTGAAAAGGTACTCGAAAGTACCTGAAAGTACTGAAAAGTACTGGTAAATACAGAAACAAAGTGAAAAGGTACCGAAAAAGTATATAAAAATACATTTAAACACTGAAAAACATGGTGCGCGTACAACTGGTTCCGCTCCGAAAAATCATACCGGATTTGATATTACTCGTACTAGAAATCAACCTCAAACATTTTTTATATGGAAACTAAATTTAGGTGTATACAAGATATAATTAATATAAATAACATTCTATTTAATGGCAATATAAAACTAAAAGGCAATTTAAAAATTTTAGCCGAGAAGGGCCTCGTGCAATATTGTTCCGGCCGGTTTTTCCTTTGCCTTCTAGTTTTGCTTTGCCCCTTATAGAAGGCAATATTAATCGTGTCATACACCTAAATTTTTTTTTTTGTATATGGAATATACATATATATGCGAGTGAAAATTGAAACCGTTCTTTTAAACTCTATGACTAAAAGTTCAGGCCGCCATATGTACTCGTACATACATATGTACGAGTGACAGGTCATATGTTTTGAATCGTGTATTTCAGTCTAATTTAATTCGCATAACTACTTAGGTGGTTTTGTCTTCTTTAAGAAAATATTAGTAATTTTTTGCGAAAATGTGCGAGATATTAATATATACCGAACACCATTTTTCTTTCAAGGGCTACGTAAAATAATCAAGATTCGTGATACATTTTATATATGGGGTAAAGTGAAGATGGTTAAAGGTGCTTTTAAGCATAAGGGGGCTTTTAGGATCTTTAAGCAAGCCAACAACATGAAACACGCGGAACTTTCCTTCTGCAGGATATATTCGCTATGTTAGCCCAATGTCTTGCTCAGAGATTCCATATTTATAATACAAGTGAAGTATTGAATTTGTGAAAAGCTAGGTTACGAGAAAAAATATGTTACTACGTAAGTGTAGTAATTAAGAAACATCAAACATTTGTGCATGCGGCATCATTGCGTTGCTGATGCAATGCACTGATAATGCCGATACATTTTTAGCATTTTAAATTACATTGTTTCATTTTCTAATGAAAATTAATTTTTGAAGTAAACGCCCCTAAAAAGTGGGCGTGGCCATATGCAATGTATAGGCGATTTGTAGATTAAGTGGATATCTACATATTTGCTCATGTAAGTTTTTTCGAGTTTCATATAAAAATAGTGGAAAAAGGTGATTTTTATGAAAAGTGGGCGTCAGTGGTCGGATTTTAAAAATTTTTACACTTGTATTGCTTACTTTTACAAAGACCTAGCTCAAAATTTAAGCCCTAAAAACTGATGACATACGGACGGACGGACAGACGGACAAACGGACAGACGGACGGACATGGCTCAATCGACTCGGCTACTGATGCTGATCATTTATATATATACTTTATGTGGTCTATCTTCAATATTTCTCTATGTTACAAACTATGTATCAAACTTAATATACCCTTGGGATAGGGTATAAAAATACAGCAATACGTGTTTTAGAAACATAATGTCGACCAAATTTATGACATTTTGTCAGAAAATAATGTATGTGGTTTCTTGTGACTTGTGAGTTGTGACTTGTGACTACCTAACACTTATGTATAAGGCTGTTTACTGACTTAAATAATGACAAATGTGTGACTTGTTTAAATCCCACATTACAGGCGAATTTTTTCGTTTTCCAATTTCGTAAAGAAAATTGCACGTTTCTTGGAATGCAAATGAGGAAAATTTGCCGGTTACAGAATAAGGATTTTTTCCAAAAATATCCCCAAAAATGGAGATCTGACATCACTGCTCCCATAATCTAAGACATAAAATAAAAGCAAAAGGACTCCATATTTTTAGGATATAACAAATTTTACTGAACAAAAATTTGACAAAAAAGGCAGTACAGCACTTCTTGTCCCAGTTCAAGCAAAGGATCCAAAGCAATAGAAGACATTTTGTCCCAAACTATAGCTTGCTACCGAATAAATCGGATATTCACTTACAATGTCTTAAACAAAAAACAAAAAAAAACTGTGTAGCAAGAAAGGACCTCTGCTGTAGAAGTCAAAGAAAATTTATTTTACCAAGAAGCGAACATGGCGACATCCGCATGAATGGAATTGCATAATTTTTGTTCGCTTTTAATTATGCACCACCCCCAGGTTGGCACACAGTTGTGCCATGTTGTGAGGAAAAAGGAAACAAAACCACCAGTGAATCACTATGATAGCTGCAACCCTTCCCACCTTCCTCCAACCACTCCTGCCAAAACTGACTTTATTAGTAGCAAGGACTTTGTTTTTTTTGTTGCCGTTCATTGAATTTATTTTCTTTTGCTACACGACCCAACAGACTGTGAACTCAAGTGTTTCATTAAATTAAGGATTTAAATGGTTACCTCTGCCCTCGTATCCTTATACGCGATATATACTATCCAACATCGTACATCGAGGGGACATCCTTTCGAAAAAAAAAAAGGAGAACCAAGCACACGCAGTACGGTGACCTTAGAGAACGAAAGAAAGAGATTTAATTAAATTAAAGAGCCAACACCTGTGCTCTGTGGTGGGTTCTGCTTCTATACACACACATATACATATGTATATCCCCCTCGTATCCGTATTCAATTGCATGGATCTTGTTGCGGAACGCGACGAGAACGACGCGGACTCTATTATAAAGTGCATTGCGAAGGTGGTGGTGCATATTTATTTCCTTTCACTGAGTCGAGAGCAATTTTCTTTTTAATTAAAAAGAAAGAAAAAAATTATGTTACCAATGGCTTCAGAGAAAGAGACGATGTGTTGGAGTTATGTGTGTTTGGACAGTCAGGACTCTCTCTCTCTCTTTCAGGAGTAGGTAGTACTTAATTGGATGGAAAATAGTCTCGCTATGTGCCATTTTTGAATTTATGATAATTATTTAATTTTTTTTTTTTTATTTAGCCTGGCCTCACACACATGTGTCGTAGTTCTAATTAGAGATGCAGAGATGCAGAGATGCATAGATGGAGAGTTACCAAACAGGAGGGTTACTTCCAAAGACGCAACGATATAATTTCCCTTAATTAAGGAGTGGATTTTAGAAAACAGAAACTAGAGCGGACGTAAGGGTGGGACGAGGTTAGCCGGGAGATTGTCTTAACCTTGTGTCCATTTCGCAATCACCTGGAGTTTAAAAAACTTAAATAAGGAGAAACAAACATGGTACGAGTAAACATTTTGGGGTGGCAGTGCTGCACAACTCAAGTGCGTTCGTTTGTAACTCAGTGTGTGGAAGTTCGAGCCACAGTGGGGAACAAAAACCCAGCAACCCATTGATCACAGACAAACAAATATCATCACAGTTTCAAAGTTTCTCACCTTAGCACTATATAAAGCTTTCTGTCCAACCGGGAATCATAAAGTGCACACAGTGACGGGCTGACATCTGAGGGCAGTGATTTAGCCATGCATGCCAACAAATAGTCATGGACGGGGTTCTTATTATAACGCACAAGCATTCAGTAAAGGTACGAAAAACGTCTTCAAGAAACCCCACTGTTCCGAGAAGTTTTCAGAAGCGAGGGCCTTATAAACTTCGATCAGACTTCCTTTAGAGATAAGATAATAATCGTTAAACCACTGGAGAGGCTCTTGGACAAGAAAGCCGTCTGGAATTGGAATGCGATTAGAAGACTCAAGACCCTACTATCAGGGTTTTTTTTTTTGGTTGTGCCACTCTTCAAATCACTCTCCCTCTATTTACCTCCTAGGCCCTTCTCAATATTTCAATTCTACGCAGTTCAATCTGCACGGTACAAATCTCTAACCAGTCATCCCGTGACCTCATCATAAGGTCTATTAGACGCTCCGGGCTTAGTAGATTCCGCCCAGACTGGGGCAGCATACAGAAAGAATGAGCTCACCACTTTGGATAGCAATATTCTCCTTGCGTTCTCCTATGTTTGACAGCATCCGAGAAAGCGCTGTCTGCATCTGTTACGCCTTTTTGCTAGAATACTCGACATATACTTTTTAGCCTGTTGTCGAGGATGACTCCTAGGTATTTAGTTAGATCGGATTCCCGACCCAAAAACTTGAATATTCCGCAGTCTTTCTGCTCAGCTCAGTGCTCAGCTGGTTCGAGGTCAGCCGAGTCAAGCCAATATTTGATTCTGGAGACTGCCTCATTCGTGGCGGATATGCTTTGCCACAGTCACCACGGAGATATCGTCAGAGAAACCGATCACTTTAACTCCTTGCGGTAGCGTTAGACGCAAAACACCGTCGTGCATGATATTCTACAGAAGTGGTCCTAGGACTGACCCCTGCGGAACTACTGCAGTTTTATTGTAGTACTTTACGCCATTGTCCGTCTGGTATCTAAGCTTTCTATCAGAAAAGTAGTCTGCGACTATCTTTATTGAACCTCTGGGGCATTCATTCTGGCCAGTGATCTGCCAATTCAGATCCAGCTGGCAGAGTTAAAAGCTTTTTTAACGCCTCCTTTCCATCTTCTCCCTTGTATTGCTTCTGCTGCTGTATCTACTTCCGTCTTTATGGCATCGACGGTAGAACGCGATTTTCTGAAGCCATACTGGCCATCTGACAAAGTTCCTGTTTCCTCTTCCGCTGATTGTAGTCTGCTATATTCAAGGATTTTTCCCAGTGTATCTAGCACGCATATAGATCGATACGACGAAGGTTCTCTTGGTCGTTTATTTCCCTTAGGTAACAACACCAGATGTTAATCCCCTCTTCAAGGCACCTTTGCATCGTTGCTTTAAACAGGTCCGGTCTCTTATGAATGGGTGCCTTGACAGCCATATTTGGGATGCCATAGGGTCCAGGCGCTTTATTCTCACCTATTTTCTTGGATGCTTTGTACAGTTCATCCGTTGTGATTTCCGGAATATGATTTGGAGTTGTTGCCCCATGGGGATGGGTTCCATATTTGGTTTATGGGGGAATAGATGCTCAACTATTGTCTTCAACATTGTCGGGCAGGATATTTGTGGGGACTTACTACTCTTCAGTTTCTTTGTCACTATCCTATACGCCGCTCCCCAGGGATCAAGATCTGCTTAGTTACACAATTGTTTGAAGCATGTTGCCTTGCTCTCCTTGATAGCCTGGCGTCTTGCCAGTCTGAACATAGAAAACCGTTCCTGGCCCGAAGGCAGTTTGCTCTAACTGATCTGATTTCATCATTCCATCAGTAGCAAGGTCTGACCCCTTGTGCTCCCTGTCCTTCTGGGTATAGTGTCCTTGCTGAGCCGAAACTATCTGTAAGGTCGATGTCCATCATTTCTTCGAATGCGTCTTTGTCGAAGGATGCTTCTTTCCATTCGGCCCTGTTAGTTTGGAGCGCTGCCTAATACTCTCGTTGCTTATCGCCTGCTGGTCTTTGTGTTTGTATATTCTTCGCTTACTCGCCATTTTGTTTTACATAGGAGTTACTCATGAAGGTGATGTCTATAATGGATCATTTACCTGCTTTATGAAAAGTGTTGTTCGCTAGGCTAAAGTTGAGCGATGCGAAGGCTTCGAGAAGGACTCTGCCTCTTGTATTCTGGTCGATTTCTATCGTTTGACGAAACCAAGCCTGGAGTTGGGTCTGCTGACAATGTTGTCGATATGGGTACAAAAGTTGAGTTGTCTGTCACATTAGACACCCAAATGGCACTCAACTTTATAGCTTAACATTAGTTTGATTGATAAACTGTCAAGGTCATCCTGCTGCAAGCGAGAGACAATAGAGAAAGAAATATCCCTCGTTATTTTAGGTGGGAACTTTTGATGAAGCACTCAACACCATTTATAGTCAATATAAAGATTACAGGTCCTAGGTTGCTACCTTAAGGGACTGCTGATTAGGCATTGATGGGGAAGAAAAGGCTGATTTATAGATAATTTTATACTAGCGGCTCATCAAGTGAGACCTAATCTACGAATGGTAATCCCAGAGCTAGTAGTTTTAAACGATAATGCCCGGTGACATTTTTTATCGAAAACCTTCCTAGAATCCGTAGCAATTACGCCTATTTCTTTACCATCTTCTACAATGCACAATGTTGTAGACGTGACACAGAAACAGTAGTTGATCTGACCTTCAGAATGTTTTGATTGTTTGGAGAGCTATAACTAACTTGTCCCCTGTATTCCCTTGTGGGACCTACGGCCTCTGTTACACCTACGCGCCATCGTGTACGGTTTCTGTCCAACTTCTTAAAACTGCCGAGCCTCCATCTCACCCGTTCTGCGCCATGTTCTCCCCGGACCGCCTAATATTCTGCCATCCTGTTTTAACGGATACCATTGCATAGCATGGTTAGCTATGGAACTATCACCTTTTCGGAGCGTGTGACCAATCCATTGCCACTTTCGTCGTTGGATGATCGTGCCTATAGGTTCCTGACCCGTTCTCTCGTAGAGGTGTTCATCAGAGATATGGCCAGAAAATCCTTATGATGTTACGTAGGCACCTATTAACGAACGTTTGTAGCTTTCTGCTAAGTTGATGTTCACTCTCCAAATGCTACATCCATATAACAGCACGGATATGACGTTGGAGCGGAACAGTCTCAGCTTGGAGTTTAAGCCCATTATATTGCTTCGCCATACCTTGGACAACATGCCGAACGCAGATATCGTTAGATATATCCAGTTTGGTTCCACCGTCAGTCGAGACAATACTTCCAAGATATAGGAAATTGTCCACTCTCTCTATTGGTTGTCCAGCACTGCATATTTGAGCTGATAATATAAATTTAGCTTTCGCCGCATTAATTTTCAGCCCAACGACGCCTGCCTCTCTCTCCACATCAGCTGTCATTTGGTGGAGATCCATAATTCTATGAGAAAGTAAGCACACATGGTCAGCGTAGTCAATATTCTTCAGTTGGGATGTAAGAGTCCACCAAATTCAACCTCTTCCAGGAGACAAAGCTACCAAAAGGAATAGAACTGGTGATAGAATGCAACCTTGTCTTACCCCACTTTGGATCTCGAATACCTCTAACAACCTCTGTACAGGATGTGACATTTTGAGCCAGCATATGTAGCCTTGGTAATAGCAATTAATTTATCTGGGATACCTCTCCGGCGTAAGGGACGCCAGAAAGACTCCATCGAGTGCCTTCACAAAATCAATGAACAAACAGATGATGTGGCGAACGATATTCAACGCACTGCTCTATGATGATGTTGATGTGGTCGACAGTGGAGGATCCAGAGTGGAAGCCTGCTTGTTGCGCATCCAGGATGTCTTGATTCGGAGGCACATCTGAACCTAACTGAACCTCTTCATGAGCTACACAAATCGAGGTGCAATTTCTAAAAGCGTTTTTGAACACCAGCATCCGCTAGAAAATTGGTAATTAGTTTTAGCAAAAGATTTCTAATGATTTCTCTTAAACATACTCCAAAAGGCTTTGTGCAAAAAAAAAGGATTTAAACTAAAAAAAGCCTCGCGGTATATATATTACATAACTTAGCAACATGAATAAAACATCCGTTATCACTACTGGTGACCTTAATTTATTAAAAGGCTTACGATCATCATGTCGCATAACCGACATTTAAAAAACCAAAAAAAAAAAAAAATATCCCCGATAAACGATTACCCTTTAAACTGTGTAACCGCCCAGCGATAAAAATTTGCATATCACTAGCGAAAAGGATTTTCGCACAATAACTATTAATTACTGCATCGTATGGATAAAAAAAAATAAAAAAATTCCATCGGGACAATGCACACAACAAGCACTTAAATTAAATTATGCTCATAAACAGGAGTGCGTTTGTTCTCATATTGCCTGCCCTCCGCAAAGTGGATTCTTCTCATGATGCCATCAAGTTCAACAGAGGACGTATCCAAATAAGGGGGCCTCTATAAATATATATATTCGTATGTATGTATACAACCATTACACTCGTGTTTACATGGCCAAACCAAAACTTTTGCCAAACCATCATCATCCTCACAGAGTCGAGACTCGACTCGACTCGACTCGACTCTCACTACAAACTGAATGAATTCAATTAAATCCTTTAATCTGCATATTTGCTATGGGGTTTTCCTGGTTGGGCTGCAGGAAGAAGGATATATCCTGGCTGCGTGCATGTGGTTTATCCACTCCATTTCCGAAATATCTCATAAATGTTGACATCTGTTACTCAACGAGTACCATGAATCCATTTTCTCTGAATCCGCTTTTTGGAGTTTTTTGGTCCCCCCCCCCTAATAGTACTATACAAGGAGTTTTTAGTTTTCTCTCCTTGAAGAAGAAATATCCCTTCACACAGTCAGATGACAAGTGTGTGCTTTGGCCCACATGTACACTCTCTTGATCTCTGTTGATTCTGGGTACTCAAACCATTTTGTCATAATTGACAGCAAACAATTAGAAAATTTAATTGAAAAACAACATTTTGGGTTCAGTGATGCTTAATTGAATTTTAAGTAAGCTGTCAGTGTTTGTAAGGTTTTTTTTTTTTTTTTTTTGGCAGGTTTTCACATGTAAACATGACGATGATGTTGTTGTTCATGTGGTCTATGTTTTTGATTGGAGTGTGTGCTGTAATTGCCTTCTCTATTCGAATTTTTTTCAATCAATTGTGATGGTTTTTCCTAAAACTACACTCCAAGTTTGGTTTAATACAAAAATGTGTGCGATTTGGCAGCTGATTTTGTAGCCAATTAGCTGAAGTTACATCCAACTTCTACAGTCAGTGTCATGAAATTGGATTCATGTAAAAATTAAGTTGGACTGGTCTGTTACTCTTCGCTTGCCGTTTAGAGTGATGGCATGGCCAACGGACCAGTCCAAAATCCGGGCACGTGTATTCGTGGATTGTTCACTGAACCTATCGACTCCAATTTATCCACAACTTTACGAATGCAAGGAGGATTAAGGCGACCATAGGACTGGACAAGACCGCGAGATGTTGCTTGATCAGAAGACCCATTTTCATAAAACAATTTAATCATTTGCACATGTTTTTGAACGCTCTAGCTTTCAGTGTTGATTTGGCAAGACAGATTAAATAATTGACAGCCAATTTGACAGATGTAGCTTCAACAGCAGGGCCGCAATCACCTGCCAAAGTTTGAAAATACATATTGGAGAACCCTTCATTAAGCGTGAGCCATCTAGTGATTGTTTTTTAAGTCGTAGGTTATTTTGACACTGTCAACTGTTTCCCGCCCGAAATATTGACAGAAAGTCAGTATCATATCTCCGCGGTAAATAAAAAGTCGGTTTACGCTTGAAAGTGCTGCTAGTGCTGTGTAGTGCTGCTATATGGATGTGGTACCTGCAGAGTGACCGTCACGAGGAAGCTGCAAACGTTTGTCAATAGATGCCTGCGCTTCATCTTAAGCGCTATTCTGGCCAAACCGTATCTCTAATGAAAAGCCTTATCAGAGAACTGGCCATGAACCTATAGGCACAACCCTATGACGACGAAACTGGCAGTGGATTGGTTACACTCTTCGAAAGGGTGACAGATCCATAGCTAACCAAGCGATGCAATGGAACCCGCTTACCCAGGATGGCAGGATACGCGGCAGTCCTAGAAGTACGTGGCGCGGAACAGTGGAGAAGGAAGCAAGGCAACTGAGAAAGAGTTGGGAGGAGCTGAGGCACATTTCCAGAAATCGCACACGATGGCGCGTAGGCGTTTGGACCCACAAGGGGATAGAGGATATAAACGAGTACTGTGTAGCGTAAACAGTGCGTTTTGTTAAAAGAAGTTTTGGTCGAAATGAAGCACCCACAGTTGCTGAACGCAAGATTGTGCATAAAGTTCGTATGCTAGTGGACAACACTCTGAGTCCCTCTCGTCGTCCGGTCTGCACAGACGCGAATGTGGCTGTTGTAGCCGAGATTGTGAGACTTCGAAAATGAGGCTGGAAACAACGTTTCGGTCAACGGTGGGGGTTACACATCCAAATCGTGACATCAGCCGTCCTGGCGATTTAAATTTGCCCCCTTTTTGGACTTTCTTTTGATTCCGTAAGCGAATCAAGCTCTTAAGGCCAATATCATTCAAGCAATCCGTGAGCTACAGCCCGAAACCGTCAACGAGGTCTTGGAAATTTGGAGTGACAGAATGCGCCACTGCGAAACCAGCCAAGGCAGCACAACTTCAACGACGTTATATTCCATAACTAATGGGAGTGTTTGCTCTTACTAATAAAGCCATAACACATTGTATTTGGCCCACCCTGTATTGCTGAAGGAAGCGGCTTTATAGGGTCCCTTCCAGCTGGATTGTAGCACCTCTCTATGTTTTCAGGTGAAGTGGCATTCGTGTTTTCCATTGAAAAGGCAATCATGTGGCTGCACAGCGCGTTCAACAAAATCAAGAATCAAATTGTTAGCACATATTAGTTTTCATTCTTTCAATCGGTGTTCACTTCTCTGTCAGGCATGCAACATGACATGCAATAACCACCATAGACATTGTTTAATTTTAGTTTTTTTTGAAATGCTCACATGATTACCTGATGCAAGTACACAAATCGAATTGCAAAACAAAAGCTAATAGCTTTCGATCTAACATTGTAACAGTGTGTTCAATTCAAAATTTTATTGTATTTCGGTTGTGGGAAAAAGAGAAAAAGCAAACCTACCAATCAAATTAGTATAAATACCGCGTGCATCCAAATTTTTCCGCTTCAATTCGCACGCGGATGCTGTGCACCATATGGCCGTGTAGTATGCCCAACAACCAGCATCAATTATCCATGCCATGTGCACAGAAACACGCTGGCAAACAGACCGAAATTACTATCCCTATATGCCAGCGCGAAATTGGTTAAATTCGATCACCAGCATAGGTAGGATAAATCGGTTGTGTACCATCATCAACAGATATATTCGTTTGGACAAACGAAATTCCTTGTTGCCAAAGGACTTTCTATTCACCTACCTACCGCTTGCCATTCTGTGTTAACCCACGCGCGAAATTCCACTACTGTGACTCAAACTACATCACTCTATGCACGTTGTGTTGTGTGCCCATCTAAATAGACTTTTGATAATTTGAAAAGTTTATTTAATACAAAACGTGATTCAATTACAAACACAACCCTCTCCCTCTCTCTCTGTGTGTGTGTGTCTTTCCGAAAAAATAACCAACCACAACGAGTTAGGAAAAGCCACCCTCAATCTGAAATGGTAATCTACCCCTTACACAAGAGTAAAGGACTATGTGTCCAGTAATAGTGAACTACTGTGTTTTTTTTGTGGAATTAACTGATCCTAGTTTCGTCCTAAAATAGCACACGATTTTTCTTTTGACAGAGGGTAACCTGCAAGGGGAGAGGTTCAAATTAGTTTTGACAAGAAGTGGAGCATGTTTACGATTCGATGGTATTTGTACAAAACAAAATGGGGGGATTTCCGGGTTAACTGTACGCAATTCTGAGTCCAAGTTTATTGCGCGTATGGACCCACCGTGTTGTTGTGTATTTTGTGGCAAATCATTGCCATTGCTTTCTGTACATGGTGCCTTTTTCGGGTGAGTCAGCTAGACAAAAGTGTTTTTCAAACACGCGCTAGTCATTCATTGGAAAACAAAACATTCGCCTGACACATTTAGTTATCTGATTGAGTTTGTTTGGATTGGAAAATACCAATGACTTTTGTTAACGATGCTTTTTTTAAACTGTGGATTGAAATTGGATTTTCAGTACCTTAAGAGGGTCCAAAGCCAGGCTCTAGAAAGTTCATCAAAGGAAATGGGAGGTAAGTTTTTGGTAAGTATCGTTCTTTCAGAAGGGATTTGGTTAAGATTTAAGAACGGTGTCAGCAGTATAAGAACAGAGAACTTTAAGGGCTCGGTAAATGCTCTCACCTCACTTGGAAGACATAGACCTCACTCCAATAAGTTGCCACAGGCGATCGACCTTAAACGTATGTTCTTAGGGATGAACCGAAGAAGATTTTGCAAGCGAGGTTACTCTTTGGACTTCAAACTATGTAGAGCAGGTAGAAATCTAGTGTGAAAACAAAAGCAAGGGGCCAGTTCTGTAACAAAGGAAGACGCTCATCTAAGATGGCAGAATAGCCAGTCGACCAGGGGGTTCGTTGTGGAGAACAGTGGTTAAGGAGATTCGACAGACCTGAATCTCTTAGCTAGAAATCTCACACGATGGAGCCTCAAGAGGACAAGAGTCAAATGTGTTTTCCATTCAAAATTATCCCGCGGCGACATGTAGTATAGGAGCTGATCTTGCAAGATACCGCGCCTAGCTTCTTCTTCATATTCCTAGACACGCTGATGTAAGCTCTTTCTCTTGGAGGCTTCCTTCATCATTGCCTCTTTAAGACTATTATTTGCCCCTGATGCTCCTTCAGGTTTTCCTAGCAAGCTGTTCACCGGATTGCCTTCCCCCTAACTAAAGCTAAAGTTAGTTGAGTAGTCGTAGTCTGGTATGTCCTATTTGTTGGGCTGTTTGACTTGTCCTTTTTAAGTGGGTTCGTCAGTCTAGTAAATCACCTTCCTCACTTTCTGGCTCTATCCTGTATCCTGCATGTGCCAGTATATACTCTTACTTGTCTCTTTATCCACTATGCGCTTCTTGGCACGCCAGCATATCTCCCTTAACTCTTGTAAAGTCCTTGTGAGGCACACAAATATAAAGGTTTCCACTGTATTCCTAATCTTATGGAACAGAATAGCTTCTAGGTCCTCTTTGTCTGGACGGATCCTCATATAAAGCCTCAGGAGGGATTTCAAAATTTGGCGTTAGCGGTTTAATTATATGGATTAGTTCAAATCTGAATAAGTCTTTTCTTCTTTTGGGAGCACCGGTCGCTAGATTTTTAAAGTTCAGCAGTAGGTGCTTATCCATCAAGCCTTACTTGCTTTAGGGCTCTCAATCCTTAGGAAGAACTTTCTTAAGCATTCAAACATTCATAGAAAATCATACTGTAATCATAAAGACAAAAACACTAATAAAACGAGTATTAAAGGCTGGTTCCTCGCCATGAAATGTTTGACGGAAGTGGCACAAGTATCAGGAGTAGGGAGGAAGGTGAGTTTTGTGGAAAAAAAGGATTCCGCGAGGTACAAAAGCCGTCCAATCAAAGACGATGGATAGCTTTGAGAGTGCAGCATTTGGTTGCGAGATGCCTTCCGGAATACAGTACCAGTGTTTATGCGTTAGAGATTAGCTCCTTCCCCCATCAAATTGAAACTGTTCCATAGAACTCTTAGCATAATCCTACATACTTACTTCTCTAAAATATAAAGTTCTTAATACTGCAAATACATAAGATTGAATAATAGCCAACAGCTGATTCTAAAATTAATAGTAGAATTTGAGTAATTAATAAAATAGTAATAATAAAGAAGGGCGAGTGGATCGTCATAAAAAATAAAAATCATTCAACAAATTTCATTCGAACTGAAAAAACTAAACACCAGGACACCATGCATGAGTAGTAGGTATCTCAAATCAAAATTGTGTATGCAGTATAACATCCCTGGATAGAAGAGTAATGCAAGTTAGGCCCACCTCCAACCGGTAAAAATGATCATCGTGTTTTTTGTCTGCTTTCTTCAGTATTCTCTTGCTCAGGGTTGTTATATTAGACACAGAACTTTGTTTTGGAATAGCTACTGCTGATGCATGGTGGCCTGGTGTTTCATCCGGGCCTAGTTAGAAAAATTGGCTTAAGTGGTCGAATATGTTTTTTTTTTTCTCACCACTCGAGCGCCCTATGGCTGGTCATCAAAGAATATAGAAAGCCAGTAAAATTGTACACATGAGTGTTGGCAATCAAAATGGCAGGATATATCTCATAAAAATATGTCATGTCATCAATTCTTAAAAGACAAAATTGAAAGGTAATTTCAGCTGAGACACCAGGCCACCATGCACGAGCAGTAGGTATTCCAAATCGTAGTTCTGAGTAAGCAAATACCAAAAAAAAGGTAGACACCCCCAACAAGCGGTAAATTTAATCATAGTGTTGCCAAGTAATATACTCAATCAATAGCTTTTTGCTACACCTTCTCATTAAACACTTAATTCTATACAGGATTGGATGAATTTTTTCACAAGTGCACAATGGGCGCACAACCTTTTGAAAGCTCGTGTTACATCGGCCTCAAATCTAAGCAAAGATTTAACTCTTGAACATTGTCATTGATATGTCAGCTCTCAATTGAAAACTTTTAAGCTATTACTGGCAACCCTGGTCATGAATAAGAACTGCTATGTGGGTGGAGTCTCGAACTTGTTTACATTTTCTTATTTTTCCAGAGTCGGCACTGAGGAAAAATAGGTTTATTTTGACGTAACTATATTGTAGTTTAGAAACGTTTTTTCTATCGGTCTGAAGTTTTTGACTGTTGGACAGTGGCTATTGTACCGTTGTATCCAAATCAAGATTAGTTTAGCAGTGCATCAAGAGCAGTGCCATGCGTATGTAAAAAAGATGACTGCATCCGAGACAAGCTGTTTTTTTTAAGCTTGGCTTAAAGAGAAAATACGTACTCACGTGAAAGGTTCATCCACCAATTGATCTGTAAATAAGATATGGTCTTGTGACAGTACTAACAGATCTGAGGTTTCCACCTTTGCTGCATGCGAGATGCTTTACACAAGAAGTCTACTAACTTTTGGATGTTCAAGTAACATAAAGTACAGTGTTGATGGTCCTTTATCTCGTGTATAGAACAAGCTTTGGTTCTGAAGAGAGCCCTCACCTTCAACAAGACTGCAAACTTCTATGCACTGCAAAAACAGTCTATAGCCTACATCTGACAGCAAGTACGGTGACATCATCCGCATAACCCTATGTAATCATTTAGATTAATGCATCGCCACAATTCTCCAATTCTATTGAGATCCATCAGTCCAGCCTTGTGCGTTGTCACTTCTGTTTGGCAATAGTTGTTCTAAAATGTTCAGAAAAGAGGGTGATCTTTGAATTCTCTTGTTTTAAGTCCGTCCCTCAAGAGACTTCTACTTCCCCTTCCACTAAACTGGTATCCACTTTGCTCAGTTTCCTCAGAGGCAAACCTAATCGTCACTTAAATCGAAAATTTTGCTTTGAAGCCAACATTAAATTTAAAGTTCCCTACTAAGGACATAGTGCCTTGCCATCCCTCCCCATTTGCGTGATATTGAGATCCCATTATCATAAACGAACGCCAGGGACAGATTAAACGATGCAATCAGAAACACTTTCCATACTTTTCGTCAGCCTCCCTTAATATAACCACCGGCAGCAACAAAGTGGAGCATCCCATAACGCGCCATTAACGTTCCAACTCATAGAATACGATAAAGAAGCAGCAAAGGAATCAAGAAAAAACAATCACCATCATAATTTCAATTAGATCCTCCCACGTTTGCTATGACCACAAACTTTCAGTGAAAATAACTCGCGGTTATGTCGACTAAAACTTTTCTACACCACCACCCTCTCTCAAAGGACCTTTTGGTATTTTTTTTTTTTCTTTTTGCCAACACGGACCATCGAGCGCAGCTTTTTTTTTCGCCTTCTTCAACTCTGCCCTGAAAGTAATTTTCAGCGTTAGCAACACCTGCTTTCAATAAAAGCACACAGACAAAAAAAAAGCCAGCCAGCACCATCCTGAGAGTGTGTCTACAAGCGCTGTCCTTACTAAAATTAACAGACAAACGAAAGAAAAAAAAATATCGTCCTGTCCTAGGCGTGGGCGAGAGAAAAGCAAAAAAAGAAAAAACAAATGTATGTGCCTGCAAGGAAATAAGCGCATACGGGTAACAAAACTTTTTCCATAGTCAAATTAAAAAGTTTTTCACTTTGCAGAGAACGACGCGAAAGGAGATACTCGTATCCTTTATGCCCCCTTATTTCTAGGCCAACGGATGGAGCAAAAGAAAAACCAAATCATCATCCTTCTGCCATAGAAGATGATCGAAGTAATGGGAGTTTCTTGTTTTGCACACACACACACAAGTCACAACCCTCGCGCTTACAAATGCAAATGTCTTACTTCCTAGCTGACGTCAACGAAGGACACCAAGGAAAAGCCAAATTGCTTGAATCCTCTACACGCACATACTTCAAAGTTGACGGAAAATTATTATCATTATTATTATATTCCAATCCATGGATGAGAAAAGATATGAAAATGGGTCACATCCGCAGGACCGGATAATTTATTTCAAAAGTGTGTGGAGGGAGGAACTCTCTCCAGCAAGGATATGCCGACAACGATGAAAAGTATTTAAGTAGAGGGCTGTGTCCGCCGGAAAATCATTTTAACTCCTCTGCATATGTGCCGATTTCGAGAGAACTTTCTCTTGGGATCGCCTAGAGAAGCACACCCACACACAGGAAGGATGCTGGCAAATTTCTAGGGTCAACCAGATTTATCCGTCCGTTTGTCGCTACACACACAGTTATGAATTATCACCACGCACACACACACCAAATAGGATTATTTTTATAAATCCGATATGGCGCCAAAAAAACGAATATGGCATATCCTTTTGGGGGTGCAGGAGGGCGGCCGATTACGTCGGGATATGTTATCCCTAAACTGTGTGTGGAGTGTGTGACAGGTTTTTATAATTTATTACGAGGAATAATATTGTGTTCTCTGATAAACAGTGCATGAATTTATGGCCGACACACGCTTATTTGCCACTTTAAATGCGGAAGTTGGACATTTTAGCAAATCCATAGTGTAAGCATATTAAAATTGGATTTCGGAGGGTTTTTTTTCGTTTTTTTTTTTCGAAGCATCAAGTTCAATTTGGGCCGGGCAACGGTTACGCATCTTAATTTTTCTTCTACCCTCTGGGGGTTTCTACAAAAAAAAACAAAATATGTGTCGCATTTAAAGTTTAAAAGGTTAAAGAGGGAGGTCATTTGGAGCTTTAAGAATATAGAGACGTGGCGGCGTGTGGATGGGGTCCAACACATGACCGTGTGCGGATTTGTGAAAAGGATGTTCGAGAGTAAGATTTGGAGGATGGAAATAAGTGCCAATTTGGGACGTGCACATCTCAGTGTGCGGTTTGTTTCTTAATATAGACGGTCAACGAGTGCTTCTTAGTCCTCAGAGGACTTTGAACAGTCTCATCTCTCCGATGATTTGCGCGCCAAATTCTAGGCTGGCGTCGCCAACTTGGCTTCTGTTTTTGGGTTTGTTGGCTGCAAGTTGAATAGACAACAATCGCTTCGGTGCTACACAGTATAGCCTTTTGACTACCGCTGGTACCACTGAAGTTGAATTCAAGGAAGCGACAATCATCAAGGAGTTAATTAAAGATCACAGCTAGTTCACTTCAGCTGCTACTGTGGCTGCTCCAGCTGCCGCTGCCAAGAAAGCTGTTAAGGAGGAATCCGAAGAGGAGAAGGTCTCTTCGATTAAGTGGAGATGCGCAACACCAAGATCAATGGTCCAATGGTAACTAAAGATAGTTCCAGTTAAAGAGGAGGTGACATCAAAGTGTGATGTAAAGCCTTTCTTTAAGTACTTAACTCTCAACCAAGATATCTTTTAAAGGGACAGTTGGGAAAGCAGTGGGAATGATGTCCTTTGATCTTTCTTTAAAGGAATTGACAATTTTCTTATCGCATTTTAGGATAGTTGGTGAATTGCAGAGAGAGAAAGAGCGTTTCGTGGAGTTCCGATCTATCTTTCTCTCATAATCTGTCAAGTTCGCCAGGGAAGCCTTTATGTCCAGGGAGCTACATCAGTGTGAATTTATTGTGTGTATTTATTGATTGTGTGGCTTATTGACGAGTGAAGAGTTGACTCTAGTCCAAGATTGAGGGTATAATACATATAACAAGATCGCTATACGACAGTACTCTCGTCCCATGTCTTCACTCTCTGTTGGGCTATTTACCCAAGTACTCTGGAATTTACAAGTAGGTATTTTGTTTTTATTCCTTAAATTTGGTCTTGTTGCTTTTTAATCTAGGTACTGGGATTCAAAGAATCGCTAAACTGATTCATGTAACTCAATCAAAGTTGGCGACTACATATACATCGTAGAGATCCATCCTCGTCAGATCATATCAGACGACGACTTTTTCTCTAAAAGACTATTATGTATATTCTCCCTCCAAAAGGACGACGACTTTTTCTCCACCCAACCCGTGGAGTTCAAATAAAGAAAGAGGTCTCCAATCTTTATTTCAGCTATCTCGCTGAGATCCTCCAAAAAGGGTTTGCCAAGTGTAGTCAGCCTGGTCCTTGACAAGACCGGACAAGCTTCACGAATCGCGAGGAGTTCCGCCTGAAATACGCTAGCAGAGTCTGGAAGAGGGAAAGACTTCGATATATTAAGTTGGTTCGAGAAGATGCCTGCGCCAACTCCAGAGTCCATCTTTGAACGGTCTTTATATATCCCTCATAGTCGTTGATAACACTTTCATTTCTCCATTCTTCTCTTGTGAGGAATCTGACTGAGAACAGTTTGATAAAGTTTAAAGTGAGTGTTCTATAGTCGGTCGAAGACGCAATTATTTCATATGGAACCGTCTCTAGAACCTTACTATGGCCATATGGTTTAGCGGTCCAGCACTCAGATTCTCTGCGCTACATAGAGCGGTGTGTTCTATGTGAAGTTCAGAAGAGATCAGATGTAGGATTACACTGAGAGCATCCGTGGGACATGAACTCATCGCTGATCTTTGTACTTTTTTTAATCTCTCAATCTTATATTTCTTGCTCAAGGCAGGCCACCAGGCGATGGCACCATAGGCAAGGATGAGACGTACAACGGTTGCGTACATCCAATGGGTCATCTTTGGCTGGAGTCACCAATTCTAAGGTTTTATTAAATGAAAGAATCGCTTTATAACTTTGCCCAATCCATAGAATCCGTCGATACGTTATTCGGTTGTTGTTAACTGACAGCTCGATAGAATACACACATTCTTATAGGCAACCCATAACCCATGGGTAAACTTCGACTTTCTACTTTTTTCCATCCGTCGATCCGTTGACAGTATACACATTCATACATTTAAGCTCTCACATATTGAAGTTCACGTATAAGAAAATTGAGAGCACATGTTTTCATTGGTGGAAGCAGAGAGAGAATGTAGAGAAATTGTCATTGCATCTGACAATCAGTTGATTGATGTGACGGATTCTATCGGGCTGGTCTAACTGGCAGTACGTCAACTTTTTTTTTTCCTCTTGTGCAACCCATGTCCATGAGGCAACGACACTGCAACTGTAGGATCTATTGTATCGAAGGGTTGGAGTTAACCCAGAACACGTACTACTTCCCTTATGAAAGATAGTATTTCTCTAGTAGAGGAACCCTTAGTTCCACTGAAGTAAGTATCTCCTTTTGGAGAATACGTTTTCTTAACTATAAGATGTGATCGGATGTTTCATCCTCCTCTAGACAGAACCGACATTCCTTTGTCTCGCATAGGTTCATCTTGTTAAGATAGTATCTCAGGCCACAGTGACCAGTTAGGAAACTCGTTAATTTTCTAATGGTTTCCTTATCTAAATTAAGGATATCCCTGCAGGGATAGGGCTTGACTAGACGAGGCCCAGTGGTCTTAGCGAAGTTTGTTTTCCTATTCGTTAATCAGCATTTTGACTGATATGCAATTGACGGCGCAGTAAGATTCAGAGCCGGTCCTTGCAAGCTCATCCGCAATTTCATTGCCCTCAATCCCTTGGTTTCCAGGGACCCAGCAAATTTTTACCTTGTTGTCCTTCGCAAAGGGTTGTAGAGCATCGAAGCAGCTCCTAACAGATCTAGAGTCCATTAGATTGGACGATACTGCTCTAAGTGCCGGTTGACTATCTGAGAAGATAGCCTTTTAATCCCTTAAGGAGATTATGTCTGACGCAGATCTCTATGGCATGGAGTTCAGCCTGAAACGCAGTCGGAGTCGTACCCATCGGTACCGATATCTTTGTGTTGGTTCCAAAGACCCCAGCTCCTACCCCAGAATCCATTTTCGATCCGTCAATGAAGCAAACCAGACTTCTAGGATCTAGTGTCCGAACACCATTGGACCAGTTGTTGTCTGTTCTTGAACTTTCGGCCACCAGACAATGGCCGCATACGTGATTATGGGTCTCGCCATCATTATGTATAACCAATGTATCGTTTTAGGAGAGAGACCCCAAGATCTGCTGTATAGGCGTCTACTGATGTTTTAATCCCATTTAAGTCGCTTGTCAAGGGTGACACCAAGATATTTGACCTCGCTGGAATACTCTAAAGTGGTGTCAACTTAAATGTCAACGTTCAACGGAACAACGGATCGACGGAATCTATGGGTTGGGCCCATTAGGGGGATTCTGGAACCTGATTTGTTTTTGAGTGTGTTATATGTAGAATGCGCTCAAAATTGTTTGGGATCGTGTTGCCACTTTGTACAAATAGAGTTTGACAGATAGAGAATGAAAAGAGAGAGAAGGAAGGGATTTTTACTGTCAAACACTTTACATGTGTTTTCCATCATATTTCGGCCTTTTTTTCAAACAAATTTAGTACATATGTACATTAAGGCGCAATAAAACTTACATGTTGGATAGGAGTAAATTGTTTGGCATACCTACATCCGTTTTAAAACTCCCATTACTCGCCCACCAGCTATTTCAATAAATTTCCCTTCTTTTCGTTTTTGTCCAAATTACAATTTCACATTTAGTCTCAGATAAATCTTCGCACCGCAATCAGCGCTGCCAAGTGGTTCTCCTGCAATCACAACTTCTAACTACTTCTTGCCAGTAGAAAATCGAAAATCTTTCCTCAAGTAAAGAAAACAAACCCAAAAACCCAGAAGGATAAAGGAGAAGAACACCCAACAAAGAGAGTGCAAAAAAAAACGAACGAGAAACGCAGATTCTTCGCATTCTTTTGGAGCATTAAATTCCGATTACGCTAGCTCTTGTGAAGCACCCTCTCTCCCCGAAGGGAGAACAACCGAAAATGAAAATTCCAACATGGACGAGTGGAGATCCTTCGGAAAAATAAATTTTCCAAAATCGCACGTTATAATTGTTGTTCCAACGCAACACCCATCGTCCGCTCTGTGTGTGTCTATAAATCTCTCTCATCGCCAAGGAAGTTTGCTCTCGCCCGCTCTCTATGGACACTTTGCGGTTTGTTTCAAAGAAAGGCAGCCAGTGGGAGGAGGTTTGTTGAAGCATCAAGTGGATGCTGCTACTGCCACCATCCATTATCTTCTTCTACTCCCATCCCAGAAAAAGGGGAGCGAGAAGATTTTTTAATTAGAAACGGGTGTTGAGAATTACAATTACATGGGCAGGACACATTACCTCGGCCACATCCTTAACTAAGAGGACTAGGAGGACTAAGAGAACTCCCACCACCACGATCTTTGCTGCGCCACCCAAAAAAAGCATGAAAGTTGTTTTTCCCTTTTCTCTCTATGAATACAAAGCGGATGTAGGATAAAACAAAGAAAAAATGGAAATTACAAAGAACCAAGGATTATCCATGTGGCAAGGATAACTCATTTATTTTATCCCTCCACACCAATAAAACCGAAAAGGACAAAACAAAAAAAAATCAAAGTCCGAATGGAAAACGAATAGGAGGAGACAAACACAAAAAAAAAAGGATTTAGGTTTCTTTTTTTTTTTATTCCATTCTCCTTCGATTTGCATAAAAACGAAACGAAAAGTAGGATCCGCACACAGATTCTTTGAAAATAGTTTTGTACTCGGCGTGTGTCCTTGTTGAGCAGCGTCCGGGATCCAATTAATTTTCAGTATTTTAATTAGCATCTAGGAAACGAGCTTCGCTGGTGTAATGGTGTAATCCCACAAGAGAAGTGCAGGGAATCCTTGTACTTTTGTTTTTTCTTTTTTTTGTTTTGTGAATAAATTTTGTTGATAGTTAATTCCACCATGTTTCGTCAATGGTCAATGGATTATCCTTTTGGTGGTCTGTTTTTTTTTTTTTTTTTCTTTCGTTGGATTTCATTTGGGAGTTGTGTGCAACACAAAGGCGATAGTGTGTTTTATGTGGATTCTCTAAGCGAATACAAATGAAATAAGAATACAAGAAGAAGCTTTAGAAATCCGTGCTTTCAGCGAAGGGATAATACCAAGGATTTGTACGGGTGGGGCGGGAAATATTTTGTGTGGTACTGTTCTATTCAGATAGGATTAGCGCTTTGAATTAACAAGATTTTCGGTAGGGAATTGGCTTAAATGAGATTTGATTTAGCATTTTTGAATAGCGAATGCCTGAACTTTACCTAGAGCATCCGTAGATGTGCGCTGCTCTCACTCCTAAGTAGGTACTTTTATACTCAGTTGTCCATTTTACTTATTGAAAATCATTTCAAACTAAACTCGCCTTTAAGATAAGGTCAATTTATGGTAGGTAGGTGATATAAGAGCTCCTAGATATTCGATATAAATTTCACCTTTTTTTTGGGCGCATTCACCTCCTGCGAAGTACCAGATCTTTGTGCCCTACTATGGAACTGTGAACTGGACAAATCGCCGCTGTTACAAATAGCATAAGCGTCACTGATATCGCATCGATTCGCCAACGTCTTGTACAACGTTCCCCGAACTTCTTTCTCGGACACTGTTTTATAGGAAAACACGCCCAGAGTTCTGGTGTACTCTACAATGACTTCTGCAGAAGTTGTAAAGTCGATGAGGAGCGTCACTTGATTTGTACATAATTGTCCAGCGCCAGTCTATCTTGAGTAACCTAAATCATTTAACTTAAGAGGGGCGACCAGTATGGTGGGAAAAGGCCAACCAAACGATCACGCGGTCTGCCCTCATAAGAATAAAACGCTTAGCTTGTGTAGGTATTACGGGTACGATGCGCCCCTGCCCGACAGCTGCATTGGAGGTTCTCTTAGACCTCCCTTTTCTCCACATAACTTTTATGAAGACTGCAGCTGCTAGTGCATTAAAGCTTCAACTGCTATGCAATAATTCCTCCTCTAACTTAGTCTTAAAGAGTCCTTGAAAGAGTTCCTCTGCTCCAGCAGGGTGTCTTTCGGACTTCATGCCCAAGAGACTCCATCTCCATCACCCTTTTAAGGTCGTTATCGCAATCCGGAGTTTCTGAGACAATCAGCTTACTCCCCAAACTTCCTCATCAATAGATTGGTATACTGACGGTTCTAAAATGTCAAGTGGGTCTGGAGCTGGAATCTCTGGTCCAAACTACAAATTATCTGTTCCTCAACGACAAACAACCACTATTTTTCAGGCAGAGGTCCACACTATCGAGCTCTGTGCCAGAGAATGCAGTAAAAGAAACCTCCGAAGATCTCATATCAACATTCTTTCAGACAGTCCAGCAGCACTCAAGGCTCTTAACTCCTACAACTTTGAGTCTGAGCTAGTTTGGAACTGTCTGCAATCCATCTTGCAGCTTGCTGCACACAATAATAGCACACTAACCTGGGTCCCTAGACACAGGGGCATCCCTGGCAATGAAACCGCCGATGAGATTGCCCGACAAGGTGCTCAGGCTCCTTTCCTGCTAGGAAATAGCACATAAGATCTTCCTCGGTCTTCTTCCTTCTATTATCACTCATTTTCCTCAAAAAAAATGGGCGACCAAACATAGACCTACTTATGGTCTAAGTCACCAACAAAATAGGTTAGGTTAGGTCAGGATGGCAGGCGGCAGGAAGTGGAGCTGCAAAACAAGATTTAACAACTTCATTCAATGTAAAGTAAAGAATAGGCGAAGTAATTAGATTTTGGTCAAACTAACTTATGTCCTGTATCACCTTGTGGTTCTTAAGTACAGCACCTACAGATGCCGTCTTTCGGTTTTGGCTGGTCCGTTCCATGTTCTTCTACAACCGCAGTGTATCGTGCCATCTTGAGTCACCTCTTTAGAAAAACTAACCAATCCACTTCCACCTCCATCAGTTAATTATATCGATTAGAGATTCCTCGAATGTTCTCTAATAAAGATGTTTGCTAGAGAAATTAAATGAGCAGAAAATCCTTAATATTATGCAAACAAGCGTTTGCAACTTAGGCTCTTATGTCTGCCTGTTACTCTTGCACTGTCAGTTTTGTTATAAAATAGCAAACACTGAAGATTCGGTCACTGTCGCTTATTCAGAACAATTTGAATTTAAAATTGCCGCGCCCTAGGTCGTTTTCTTGCTACCGCCACCTAGAGACCACTAGATGAATTGAAGTCAACTTCCACTGTGAATGGTACGTTCTTGTATATTTGTCTGGTGTGTGTATCTGGTTGTTCACCGCATTGGGGTTCGTTTCTTCAACTATTTTCTATAAAAATTAGTTGCATAACAGCAGAAACATAATAAGCATAAGCATAAGCAACAGCACGCTAGCTTTTAAAGTTAATTGACAGCCCAGCCCAGCTGTCACAATTGACAATTTTACTATTCGTTTTATAGAAACAAAGTTAAATTGTAATTATTTCTGCAAAGATGTCAAAAATTCGATGATTTTTCCGCAAATAGAACAATACTTTTTGCGAACTGTCATATTTTATTCACATTTCACAGACATGGAACGCAATCCACGATCGAAACGAACAAAACACTTGCGAGAGCTTAACCACATAATATCTGTTTTCTTTAGTAAATGACAATTCGCTGATTGCTGCGACTAAATAAAATAATTGCTCTGGATGAAATGTGAAAATCCGCGAATATTGAATGAGCTCTGAATGGACCTTAACAACCGCAGCAAACTTTTTAGAACCCATATGTTTTTCACAAGAGCAGAACACATTGATCCCAGGAACAACAACTTCGAATTTTGGCCTAGTCCCCAACCCGTTTTTTTAGTCGGAGTATTTTCCTTTAGTTAAGAGTTTTGTTTCATGGAAATTCGTTGGATTTTTTTTCTGCTGTAGTTCTGCTATAAAATTCTTAAAATTCAATAATCTTCTACATTTTCCGTCACATGCACATCTCTATCCCAATTGTCACAACGCATATCCCCGTCTCACTTTCACTTTTTTTCCAAACTGTCAAAATTTGACCGAAACCGACCCCCTTTTTTTGCCTGTCAACCGAATCGAACTTCTTCCGTCGTGTGCTCCGCCGAGATTTGCCCGTCGTTGTTCGTTCGTTTCGTTGTTTCGTCGATTCTAATTTTTTTTTTTTCGGATACATGACTCGTCTCACGTTCACCCAACATCTACGCCACCAACGCAGCCCGACTACCAATCACCTGCAAGTCGACTTGACAAAAATCGATTCTCATTGAATTAATCCGAAAAAAAAAATTGCAAAAATTAAAAAAAATAAAATTCCCCAAAAGGTTTACACACCGCAGCACTCCCCCCCAACAAAAAGTGCGTGTGTATATTATTGTGTAATCGATTACTCTCGCCGGGTGTCACCAGAACCCAGAATCTTCGGGGCTATAAATAAATTTATCAATAACTATCGATTGTTTGTAAGAAATTAAGTTAGCACCAGTCGATTATGGGAACCTATTACGAGTCGCGTACTGTATTCGATTACAGTTGGAAGCAAGTTGTCCAAGCCTACTGGAATCGGTATCCGAATCCAGCGAGGTATGAGTGTACTTTGGCCTAGTTTCATCTTGCCGATCAAAGGTCAACTATTCTTGTTTGATTGCAGCTCACATGTGCTTACCGAAGATACTATCGCACGAGAAGTTCGTGATGGCAAATTGTATTCCAGGCGACTGTTATCCAAGACAAATCCCTGTCCCAAATGGGGAGAGCGATTCTACAGTGCAAAGTCAGTCAAGATTGTGGAGGATTCTGTTTTGGATTTGAAAAAGAGGAGTCTAATTACGTTCACAAGGAACATTGGTTTCAAGAAGATCATGGTGAGTGATCAGTTCTGTTATCAGAACTATCATTAGATAATAGCCATGTGTTTGAATTGACTTGTCTTAATAGCCGTGCTTTATTTAATTAACAACTTACTGACAATTTAATCCTATTAGAGGGTATTTCACAAGGCAGAATTTAGTTGGGAAACACTACATTCTCGCGTGTGAGTCACAGTTCAGGGCATTGTGCCAATTTAGTTGACGAAAAGTATAATATTTACTACTAGTTGGCTAGCTTCGAAATTACTCCAACAATCCTTTCGGCTATTATTTTCCTTCTCTCATTTTTCTTCCAATAAGAAATTGATCGCCGCTTTTGCGCCACAATAGGCTTGAAACGAAATCCTAACTCAAATGAGATATATGTTGCATTTAAAAGTGGTTTTATTGCATTCATTAGCCATTAGGGTAGGCTACTACGACGATCTCCGTCTGTTCTCCAGGTCCAACCATCTTAGGTTAGGTTAAGTTCTAATGGCCAGCTGTTTATGAGAACATTGGGAAACACACAGACCATTGCGAAGCCGAAAGATCCGGTTGTTTTCCTCTGTAACCCGTTGAAGCAGCCGGAGCTTGTTATAAGCTGAGCTGGAGGCGACCTTCGCTAATGTTCGCTGAATCGCAGAAGCTGTCGAGATAATATTTTCCGAGGAGGAGCTTCTTGTGAGCAGATAAAGCTTGGCATGTCCAGAGAAGGTGGAAAATAATCTCCCCATCCTCGTCGTCAACGCAGCTTCTGCAGAACTCATTAGAGCTTTTAACCAGTGTCGCATAATGACACTTGCGATTACACTGATTGGCAATCTTTTTTCCTTAATTAGACAGTTTGTGGCAAATCTTGTTGGGAATGGGCAAATGAGTCTGATCATCTGCCATTAGCAATGTTTATCGCTTTTGAGTAGTTTACAAGCAGCGAGAGGCATGTTGTATTGAGAGAATTCTGCCACTGGCCTCATTTAGAGGAGAAGGTGATCCATTTCAGAGATGTGACTGCCGCCTGAATTTGTAATTTCCCACACGAATAGCAGATTATATTTTAACCACGACAAAGCCTCTTTTAATGATTCCACGTTTAAGTTGAGATATAGGAGAATATCCCACCAGTCACATCTAATATACTAGTCCATTGATTGCTTTCATATGAAAGGCCACCGCCTTTTGTTTGGTTTTACAAGAGGCAGCTTATGGAACAAGAAATCCTGAGCCGCTGCCAGAGAGCTCCATTTAAACATAGGCTGGCTGCGACTGGAACTGATTCAGTAAATGGTAAATAACTTCATCTAGAACTATCCATCCCTTTTTCCATATTAGAACTTTTCAAACTGTCTAACCCGGTCACCATATAGTGTGTTGTCAGGGCATCCGTCCATAGATTAAATAGCTTTTTCAATCTTTGTAAGTCATCGCAAATCTGCATAGAGTAAGTTCCTCGGCAATGGTTACTGCATGCTGTTTTCTTTTATCTTTGGTTTGTCGTTTACCTCTTGAGGATATAAGCATCAGTTCAGTGCGCTTTGACTGCTTCTATCTTATCTTCAAACTTCGATTTCCGAGTGCTTTTCAACTATTTTACGCTAAATATCTCTTGATTAAATAACATAACCCCTTTGGGTGGAATTTTTTGACTAAGGGCCAAATACAGCCTTCGAAACGTTTGCTCTTTGGAGTTGTAAGATACTTGGCTATCTTATTACGGTACTACTCTCTCAACGCCTATCATTACGTTCCATCACTTGGTAAATTCTCCCACCTTTACACGCCACAAAACAGGGTTCACTGTTTGAAAACTCTGATCACTAGATTGTTATGAATGCCAATAGCATCGACGTTTTTTTATGGCTCTAACTCTTGCGAACGTTTGTCAGACATCCAATAGGATTACTGTCATAAGAAAGCTTCTAAAAATCTCTCTGCCCTTCGGATACCGCATACGATCCTTCTGCACGTGCAGAAATGTATACCAAGCTAGGCCTTGTCCCTCTATAGTCTTCACATGGCATAATATTTATTTATATTTCTCTATAAACGCTTCTGTTAAAACAGCGTTTGTCTCCAACTAAAGAAAATAGATGGCCCTGTGAAGGTGAACGCCTTGTCGGCTGCGTTCTTCTTAATTTCATTTTCTATTGCAATAGTTATTCCATTCTAAATATAGCCCGTGTCTAAATATAATTTATTTCTTTTAGCGCGTGGACGAACGTGTTGAATATCTCGAACAAAAAGACGGCACCACCGTAGCCATTCGCACTGCGTTCATCAGCTCTCAAGTCTTCGGTTTCTCTCGTGCCATCCGTGCATTTGGCGTCGAACGGTTCAAATCGAATTGCAACAAAGCATCGGCTGGTTTCAATTATGTCCTGCGTAACATGTTCCCCCATCAGATAAAAGCACTGGAATCCGCTAAAACCTCGGAACACATCACATCATCCACTCTGACCACAACTCAGCCAAGTGTTTCGCAACAGGCATCCAGCAAGGCGGAGGCGTTAAAAAAATCCACCAAAGCTAGTTACGACTATGTAAAGGCTCTGGCATGCAAAATAACACAGGTTTTTTCGGTGAAAAACTGAGGTCCAGAGGAAGATTAAAAGATAATCACTAAAAGAGGGCATGGATCGCCTAACACCGCGAACCTTGTCCTCTTGATTATAGTTTAATCCTTATACCCTCACTCAAATGAAAAAACAAAAACAAATACAATATGAAACTTCTCAAGGCTCGAAGAATGCGGCACTGCGAATACAAAATGTATTTACATAAATAATTTTTTTTTTGTGGAAGGAATAGAACTACTAAGCGCGCTTTAGTGTGATGGCCACACGGAATACGTTACAGTAGAGGGCGGACATGATAGTTAACCGCGCTGAGAGATTTTCTTCCTTTTTGAATAAACAATTCCATTCCAGAGAAAGTAAACCAGAAACCAGTAGGCTAACATAGAGTAGACGAGTTGAATGATCGCCTATTGAAAATATTTTTTTTTTAAATTGTATAATTATTGTGGAAAAGTGCAGAGTTGTGTTGGTGTGTAAAGAAACGCCATCCAGTCAACTAATTAGGTTCCAAACAATTTATTTGTTAAATTTATTCTATACTTTGTAAAATAGTTTGTATATTGAAGCGAAATTAAAATATATTTTCATCTTAAAAAAATCGTATTTATTGGTGTAAATTTTGAGTGACGATCAGTTACATCTGTGTCTACGTCTTAGTCATCGCAAGCTGGGACGGATAAATAGCTTCAAGGATACGACGATTACTAGTGGTAAACAATGCAGAGCCAATTTCAAAACTAAGGGTACACCAATGAGGAAGATTCAAGGTAAATGCTTTTGCCGGACAGCCGGAGACAAGTTTCTCCTACTCATCTCTACAACCTATACAGAAGTCGTTTGAAGGGATACCAAACATCTAGCGTGGGAATCTTTTTGAAGCTGTCCTGTAAGAACATCTAAGATCTAGTCACTTCTATAAAGCCCCTCTTGTCTAGTTTGGGCCAGAGTTACCTTGCGATGTGGCCATTTTTACATAAGATATTGGTTTTGTCAATGGGATCCAGTCTTACTCTCTCGTAAGCTCTCTTCTGTAAAAAAATTAAGAAACTTTGACGTGTGGGAGCAAGAATTCACTATTTCTCGTAGTTTTAGTTAGTGCGGGAACAAACCTTTTGACGTGCTGTAAAATTTTGTAGATTTTCGTAGTTTTAGTCAGTATCGGAACAGACCTATAGACCTATAAGGATTTCAGCAAACCGAACACATCTCACAGTTTTTCGTAGCTTTGTCGCACACACACTATGGACAATGACGTATGTACTGCTCGACATTTTGGGCCCATTCTTATTAGCCAAATGTACGGCTTTCCGTCCGTGAAGTGCGATTTTCGATTGTGAAACTGCAACGATTTTCTTGCGAATATGCTTTTAAAAACCTACTCGATAAACAATTCTGTTACTTTACTCGGGTTCGATCTAGTACAACAATGTGATTCATATAACACCCCTGTAAATTGAGTTGTGTCAAAAAATTGCATTTTCCCACAAAAAGTCACCCAAGTTTTAGTAGCGAAAACATTTATTTACTTTAATTTTATTTATTTGGCTGTTTTTCGGCGAATATTCAATTAAAATACCTTAAAAAGAAAAGCTGAATAGATTTCTCCATACAACTACACAGATTTAAAACAGTGACATTTCTTAATTTATTTGAATTCCACGTGTTTACGTTTCTCGCCTACCTCCTGGTGTCGAACAAGTGACCACAAAATCCGCGTTGAAGCCATGCGATGACAACACCTCGCAAGGAACGTGACATCAACGATATCTTCGACGATATCGCTCTGACCGAGGAAAGAGTCTCCAAGCAAAGCTACGACGAAGGATTTGCTTACGGTGTCGAGGAAGGAAACTTCGAGGGTTACCAACTGGGTTATGCCCAAGGAGTGGATTTGGGTGAAGAACTAGGCACATACTACGGCACAGTGGTCGGACACCTACAATTGCAGCACTCTGAACGAGTGAGGAAAACATTGGAACAGCTAAAGTCCGCGATTGATAGATTTCCTCGAACCAACGATCCAGAGGCGGATATAGTTGGAGAAATTCAACAGATTCGTACTCAATATAAGCGCCTGAGGGTTATGTTAAAGTTACCAACTGAAGAACACAACACACTTGAGCACAAGGATCTATCGTTTTAGAAGAGATGACCGAGAAGGAGTTAAAGTTACGACTGCAGTCGGTGCTGAAGTACCTCAGTCCTTATTGGGACTTTTGCAACTGCCACATGGTTAACTATTTGACTGACAATCATTGGGAGAGGTTTGTGCGGGATAATGTTGAGGATGTCAACGAATGTATCGAGGAAGTCTTTTGGAAGTCGGAGAATCCTTCAAAGTATCAAGAAGTCTGGAGATTTTTTGAAGAGTCCAAAAAGTTTCGACTGGAGAACATGAAAGAACTTCTGATTTCATTTAAGGAATTGCATTTGATCCTAGAGAAGGAGGAAACAAGGAGTAATCTAAAAATTAAAGAGTTTATGAGTGAGAAAAAGCGACATGAGGTAGTGTGGAGGTATTTCAAAGAAGACTATAGACTCTAACTCATGTTGACTTTGTTTTCAGGTCGAAATAACAGCGGAACTCATCAATGATCTAATAATTCATCAGAAGGCGAAAGAGAATGATGAAATATATGTAATAGACGCTGGTGACGGCAAAGGATACCTCTCGTCACGCTTGGCCCTGCAGTATGAGCAGAAAGTACTGGGAATCGATTTTAAGGAAACAAACACTGAGAACGCCATGGAGAGGAACAAGAAGTTGCAGGTGAAGCAGACTTATTTTTTAACTGTATTAGTTTATGTACCAATGATATACTTTATCCCTTCTAGCGCGCTTGGAACGGCCTCACAGAACGCGCAGAACTGCAAAGTCAAGGTATCACTCCCCCGAGACGTGGAAAGAAACAAAAGTCTCCCGTCACTGCTCAGTCAAAGCCAGATAACTACAAAACCACCAACAAATTCATAACCTCCGATCTGGACTTTGGTGGCCTCATCAAGGACTTGTTCAGTCTTTCCTCGGACTCCAATCCCCGCCTCTGTCTTACAGGCCTACACACCTGCGGCAATCTAGCTCCGACCTGCCTTAAGGTCTTCTCTGCCCAAACGGACTTCCGAATCCTCTGCAACATTGGTTGTTGCTACCACCTGCTCAAAGAAGAATTCTCCTCAGATGAATTCTTTGGCAACAAAGAAATCATGGACAAACAATCCGAAATTGGCTTCCCGATGAGTGCGTTTCTAAAGAGTCAACAAGTGAAAATCGGACGCAATGCAAGGATGCTCGCAGCACAGTCTATCCATAGAACTCTGGATGCTAAAGAACTTCCAAATAAGTCGCTATTTTACAGAGCTTTACTGGAAGTTCTGATTGTACAGAGAGATCCCAGTCTTAAGGATACCGTTCAAGTGGGGAAAATCAAGAAATTCAACAATTTTCACGAGTATGTTGCCTTGTGCAATAGAAAAGCCGATCTGGGATTGGAGAATCTCACGGAGGACGACTTGACGGAGCTAGAACGGAAGTATGCACAGCAAGCAAAGCAATTGGATCTCTTCTACTTGATTCGAATGTCTTTTGCGCCGGTGCTCGAGACATTGATACTGCTCGATCGACTGTTGTACTTGAAGGGGAATGGCTTCGTGAATAGTTATCTGATTCCATTGTTCGACCCAGTGATATCACCGAGACATTTCTGTATTGTTGCTTTGAAGTAGATTTAAGAAATAAACGTTTTTACTTTCAAATTCGTGTAAACATTTTTATCTGCGCAAAAGAATATCTGCCTGCGGGCTTAACACGAAGCCACAACCAGTTCACACCGACAATATAAACAATTTTTGTCTCGTGACCTCTTCGCATTCTCTCATAATTGGTTATACAATTTAACAACGTTGTTTTTGGTTATTATCTAACTAATTTTGCTAATCTATGTTTTTTTTAGGAATACTTAATCAAAATTAGTTTATCAAGCAATTATTATCTATTAGTTTAAACGAGTGATAATCTATTAGCCTGGAATTAAATGGCATTAGCTTCAGCGGGGTTTTATTACTTACCTTTTGGAAGACTTATCAGCTTAACCTTGACCTTGAAAAAGATTGTGTTGACTTGTGAATTTCGTACATTGTTGTCTCAAGTACTATGTTATCGCATGATAGCTCGTCACAATGTCTAAGATCTTTCCCTACATCGAACGGTTCGGTGATATTCTTATTGACTTTGATGGAGCAGCGAAAGTTCATAACCGTCATTCTGCACTTTGATGCCTTGCTATCACTCTATCCTAGCATCCGAAGTCAAGCCTGCTTGACCATATACAGGCAAGAGCGCAGATAGAATACCGATGATCTTGCTAAAGCACGTCACATCAACGATACCTTCGACGATATCGCTTCGACCGAGGAAGCAAATTATGACGAAGGATTGGCTGGAAAATTTGGGTGAGGAACTAGTCTACAAGTACAGCACTTTGAACGAGTGAGGGAAGCATTGGAATAGCTTAAGTTTACGATTGATAGATCCCCTTGAACCAACGATCCAGAGCCGGATATAGTTGAGGAGATTCAACAGATTCGCACTCGATATAAGCGCCTGAGGGCTATGTTAAAGTTGTCAACTGACAAAAGCACATTTGAAGACAGGGAGGCAACATCAAAACAGAAAAGAATCAAACGAGGGATACCACAAGGCGGAGTACTCTCTCCAACCAAATTTCCCACTCCAGGAGTTAAAATAGTTTCCTTTGTCAATAACTATTGCTTTGTAGCCTCAGGAAAGGATAACCAGTCTATCTGGAGTAACATCAATGCCTATATTGATGAACTCGACGTATTCTCAGCTATTTTTTCCACCACCTGGACTAAGAAGGACAAAGAAAACTTATACTAGTCGATGGAAAGAACTATGTAACTTTATTGAATAAGTGGTTCCCTCACAATATTACAATAAATCCCACCAAACGGTTGAGTTATCAACGCCTTCGGATCCAGGCGCATAATCGGCATAGATCTCTCACACGTGGTCACATAGTGGTTGCGAAAAAAGTTCACCAAACCTATCTTCGCTTGTAGCATAGCGAAACGTTCTCCAATGCAACTATGCGGTCCTGTTCCAAAGGGTAAATACGTAAACGGCACAATCTTTGGCTTATTTTCTCTCGAAAATCTCTCAGGATCAAACTCATCGGGATTTGGAAAGTACTAAAATGAGAATCGGTTAGTGGATAGTCTGCGAATGAAACTCTAAATATACCTTCGGATCCCTCTGCAATCCATAAATTGGAATATAGATCGGCATTCCTTTAGGAATGGTCAACTTACTAAACGGATCAAAGGAATACTCCTCGCCCAAGGGAAGAGTGCATTCACGATCGAGAAATCCTAATGGAGGATACAATCGAAGTACTTCTTGAATAATCATATTGAGATATTCCAGATTGGCGATCATTCGATAGTTTAACTCGCCGCCATTTTCTTCTAATGCGTCTCGTATCTCGTTTCGAAGGCGATTTTGCAGATCAGGTCTTTTGGCCAGCTCATAGAGAGCAAAGGACATCGCCGACGAGGAGGTTTCGAATCCTGCTGTAAAGAATAGCGCAGCTTGAGCCACCAAAATGTCACCTTCAAGGGCGATTTGATTCTTGCGCTTATCAGCCTTGGCTGATCTTTCAAATTCTAGAAGGATGTCAATCAGATCGTTTCTAGCCATTCCAGACTTTTCTCGAACGCGCATCACATAGTCGATTGTGGAACGAAGAAATTTTTCCGAATCCTTAGGAAATACCTGGGGAAAAAGCAAGAGATTCCTTAAATGGATTTAAAAGGGTTAGAGACAGATCTTACCTTGAATCGAAAGATCGGAACCAGCCGCGGAAGAAAGAAGACGGTTACAAATTCTATAGCACGCTTCGTCGTGAAGTCGAAAATAAAACGACCATGGCTTCGAAATTCCCCATTGGGATTCTTGAGGCTGTTGGCTTGTACGCCATACGCCACTGTTGCAATCACATCTGTTGTGTATAGGGCGCAGATTTCCTTTAACTCGTGACACGTAGTTTTGTCGACAGGAAGAGACAAAAGGTACGAGTCCAGTTGGCGACCAATCTAAGAAGGATTCGTATGAAACATCGCCTTAACCTCTAAAACAATCAGTCTCACCTCCTCGACCAAAGGAAACATCTGCTTAATCTTTCCGCTGGTAAACACTGGTGAAATCTTCGACCTAATCTCCTTCCACGCAGGATTCTTGATGAAGAACAGATTCTTTGAGCCAAGTGAGTCAGCATAAAGATCAGAAGTTGAGTATCTGCAACAAGTATCTCTAAGAATGTTCTCAATAGGAAACTTTTGTATTACCGATCGGAAAATTTGGCAAAATCCTTAACCAAGATACGTTTCACTAGTTCCGGATGACGGAGAAGGACTGCAGCCTTGTGGAAGATATGTACTCCAACTAGTGGCTCATCAGCAGTCGATGGATTGAGGTACATGGCTTGAAACTGTTCGGCAGGACATCGTTTCAAGGTCAGCATTTCCTTAAAGTTTCCTGCCAAGAAGCTTGGCTTAATATATGGCACTCCATGCTTCTTCCAGTAGTTGTAGTACGATCGAAGCCATAAGTATAAAGCGACTAGTAGAACTTGCAGTAAGACAACTGTTACGCTGGACGATTGCGAGAGCATGTTCTGTGTTCACTTGGATGCACCAATTGGTACTGAACTGTAGTACTATTCTGGGGCTTAGATACATTTCAATGTTATGATAATTTTTTGGGGATGGCGCGTTACACTACACTATTTTTGGAATGTGAATAGACGTGGGGTCAAAAGTGAGTATTTTTGAATTTGGTTTTGAATGGATGTGAACAACAATGTAAATTCTATTCATAGATTTCTGGAGAGAGATGTAAGGTAGGAATTCTTTTTAGAGATTTAAGACGAACATTGTGAGATTGTCTAAGGTTTAGCTTTTTACGCCAAACTATTGTAAAATTGGAACCAGAATATGATCTTCGCTAAATCTAAAAACGTTCTGTTGTTGACTATAAAACATCTTGTGGATTAAATGTCTCTCCCTTCTGTTTTGGAGGCCATACGGTGACATAGAATATCCTCCTTCATCATCACAGTTTCTGCAAAAGCGGATTTAATCCTTGTTTCAGGCTTAATCCTTGCTTCAGGCTGGAGAGTTCCTGCTGTATGGAGCCCAGTGCTGGACAATAAGAACGATAAGTAAGAAAGCTGAGCAAATATTGGGAACCTTCGAGTGCAAAATACTTCTTCGGATACTAGGTCCCTTATAGCTTATAGTGAGGAGGGCGAATGGATTAGAAGATACAACCGCGAACTCTATGAGCCGTACCAGGATGTGGATGTAGTCCAAAAAGCCAATGGACAATAATGCTCCAATCAAGAGGATCTTCGAATCCCAGCCCCCAGATTCGAGACGGCGAAGAAGACCGAACCTCCGGTACAAAGTCCAAGCTGTCGCGGATGCCAGAAAACTTGGTCTTCACAACTAGAAGCAGCGTGCCCGGGATCGCAGAGGATGGAAGGCAACGATGTCTACGGCAGGGACTCTACAAGGGTCGGGAGCTCTTTAAGTAAGTAAAGTTCAGGCTGAAGAGTGCAAGGCCATACAAAGAGGGATCGGATGGATTTTATTTAGATAGCCTTCTCTTGCCGATTTGTCTGCTTTTTCATTGCCTGGTGGTCATTCATGTCCAAGAACCCATAAGTTCTTCGTGACAGCAGTTCATAGGCCGCTTAATTCACAAGTCGCCTGATCACAAGCCAACTGATTCACAACTTGTGTGTGGAATCATATTTTACTTCCATCTGTAGGATTATGTGGTCCATTACAAATCTGTCAAGGGCTGCAAAATGATTTTTTTCCAGTTTGGGTGGTCTTCTCAGACTGCTCTAGGTTCTGGGAAAATCAACAGTTGTTGGTTGCATCGAATTCTATACTTGAATTTGATTTGACTTCAATTGTTCTGTTCCAAGTGTAGCCATGACGGATTCCACTGCATACGCTATATGGAGTTGTCTTCATGTCGAAGAAAAAGCTTTATCCTCTGAAGAGTTGTTGTAAACAATTCCTCAGGATTGGTCAGTTCTACACCTATAAAGTAGAATAGTTGAATTGGAACTCCCTCAGCTTGGTTCTTAAGCTAGGAACGCTACCTCCTCAGACCTCGAATAGCATGTCGATCATAGCTTTCTGCTGTCCACCACAATAAACCGAATCCACTTGGAAAAGTCAAGGCAAAAATGTCCTTAAACTTTCTTATATGTAAAAGATGAAAGTTCTTTGGTTTCTTTAGTTCTTAGATTCACTGACTGACTCTTGTTTTGGCTGCATTTCTCTTTTAGTCTCACTTTGACTCGAATTCAACGTTTTGGGTCATTAAAGGAAGGCAATCATCGTAAGTATAGTCAAGCTCCATCTCTACTAACAACCAAAAACAATAGTGATAGCAGCATGCTCCCCTGAAGAACTGCACTTTAGAAATCGTCTTATAATATAAACGCCCATAGTAGGCCAAAACAGAGCATCTGACAACTATACATGTTGTGTGTGGTATACATTTCTGCACGTACAGAAGGGTAGTTTATGCCAACGACGAACAGCAGAGGGTTTTTGAGAAGCTTTCTCATGAAAAAATACTCTTGGCTGTTTGCCAGACGCTCGCAAGAGGTCCTGCCTTCGAACTTGGAACACTGAGCCACGGCACCCACGGTACAGCTGCACTCTTCGCTTCTATACTAGCAGTATAATGGAACATATAGCGGCGGTCTTCCTGATGAAGAATTTCTTTGCTGCTAATACAGAGACTTGAGATTCTTTGCACCGGCGGAACCTTGATTGCCGGTATCTGGTCAAGAACTTTTTTTCGGGATAATGGACCTTACCACGAGCCCTCTACTGGCTCATATGACCCTAGTAACAAGTTTGGTGATGAGTTTTATGCCAGTGAAGTATTTTTTCCAGGACAACTCCGTTAAATTTTAATTCACTGTGGTACCATCCATGATGATAGGCACCTTTTCTGATTTAGGATATGCGTAACATGCTTTAATGACAAATTGAGACTTTTCACAAAAGAAGGTCTCTTAACAAATTGATGTAATAATTGCATCCCAATCTCATAAAAAAGCCTCATATTAGTACCATATTTTTAGTGACTATTGTTCTTCTAACATTGTAAGCTACTTACAGACTGGAGTGTATTATTAGAATCGAATTAGATGCTACTTACATCACTAAGTGCTAACAGCAACAATTTAGTACGTAACACACGTAAGTATACGACTGTTGCATAAGAAACTATAATAAATCTCAACTCAGCTAATGCGGTGATATTCAGAAAAAATGCAAAAAAACATGTCAAGATACAGACGTTAGAGAATGTTTGTATTTCAACTGACAGATTGACACTTGGAATGAAATAATTGGCTTTTGACTCTAATTTGGTTGCGAAATGCAAAATAATAGCAAAAACGTCTCAGAGCTGATTTCGAAAATGAAATTCATTAGACTTGTTCACTCGATAATGAACTCCTCTCACTCGACACATTGAGTACATAGGTTCACTCGAATGAAGTTTGTTATTCGAGTGAAATCTTCTTCGTGGGAAATTCCGAATAAGCGTGAATATTTCTTTAAAAATTCTAAAATTAAGAGGGAATATTAAATAATGAAGACTTTAATTGCTTTTAATTGCATCAGTCATGCATATTTAATACTGAAGCCGAAATACTGCATTCGATAACGAGTGAGTGAGTACTCGTCTACCATCATAATATGTGTTTTCACTCGACTAGTCGACAGCATAGTAGGGTGTTTGAATGAAGTGACGCACTATAACGTGTGCTGTCATATAAAATTTCGATAGTGACTGCTCGATTATGAGAGCGATAATGACAAATCCTTATATATCGATGACGAGTTAACACGTTATCAATTATAAGGTCCGTTCGCGTACCTATCCTCCTAAAACAGCAAATTTTTATGAAAATTTGCGAATTTTCACGAAAAGCTGTTCGCGTACGGAAAATGTTCGTAGTTTCTCGCAGAAGAGAGCGCTCACGAGAGAATAAGAAATTTCCCCATGCTTCGAATTTTAGTGCAAGAAATTTCTGTGGACTCGTTTATGAAAACTGTCAAAGTTGTCAAACCAGTGTATTTTAAACTTTTTTTTGTTCAACCCGTTCGTTTACTTTTTCGTAGTTTTACCCCCACTCTTCGAAGTTTGATAATCTGCGAATTTTAGTGCAAAAAGTACGCGAACAGACCTATTGTAATTCAGGCCCTGATTCGAGTTCTCTTCGTTTAAAGTCCCAACTATAATTGAATTGTGTGGGTGCCGTGGCTCAGTGGTTAGTGCGTTGGACTGCTGCGCAAGGGATTCCAAGTTCGAATCCAGTAAAATACCATCAAAAGTTTTTTCACGGCCTCACCTCTTCCGAATGCCTGACAAACATTCAAGAGTATAACTGTCATGAGAAAGCTTCTCAAAACCCCTCTGCCCTTGGGATACGGCGTAAAACTGTAGGTCCCTTCTGTATGTGCCATAATGTATACCACGCACAACATGTACAGTTGTAAGAAGCTAGGCCTTGGCCCTCTATGGGCTGCTTACAGCCTAATATTTTTTATTTTTTAATTGAATTAAGCGTGCGATAGCTAATGTCATAGTTGAATGAAAAATCCGCTAGCGAGCTGTCAAATTGAATTTGTCTCAACTCTTCGTACGGAATGTGCGAATGGACACGTTCCGCATACTAGGCACTAGGTAGTCAAACGCTTCTGATTGGTCGAGAGATTCACTTTTGACTACAAAGTAAGGCATTTCTTTTTGAGGCAGTGGACTCGATTTAAAGGTAAGAAAATTATCCCTACCTTTGAAGTCAAAGTGCAAACTGTCAAAAAATCATTTGCCGTTCTATATGTTAGGCATTACCTCAAAAAGTAGAATTCCTAGAGTTCGGAACGTGCCCAATCATATGCACGAACTGTCACTCACTTTTTGTGAATGCAATGGAGTCTTTTGAGGCACATATGTATTTGTTGCTGCCCAATAAAACATATTTTGCTTATTATCAAAGGCATTAAGCTCCTCAAACTCTAAAGAGGATTTTGTTCTTCAAACTTTTGCAGATCTCAATCAAAGCAGTTTTGACGCCTCCAATGATTCAAAGCCTTTCGTTCTTTTGAGTTTATTTGATCTTGTAAGAGTGTAAGTCAAAATCCTTAATTAAAATTCGCGACAATGTGGACTGGGAGATTCTAAATTCTTGTGAATCTAGAATCTATTGATTTTGAACTGGGGCTGTACCATGACCGGTTATCTCAAGAAATGGGCCAGTCGATTGGGCGCCTCGTTCGTGCGATTTAACGCCGCTTGACTATTTTCTGTGGGGCTACGTTAAGTCATTGGCTTATGCCAACAAGGCGACGACGTTGGAAGAGCTCAGAGCTAATTTGAACGCGAAATAGCGCGCGTTTCCGAGCCGTTGAATATTTACCGCTGCAAACGTGTCCGCGGTGGCCATATGAACGAAGTCGAGTTCCATTCATAAATGTTTTGATTTTACTTCAAGCCGATATTAAAGTTTTTGAAATATCTCAAATGGTTTGCGTTTTATTTAAAAGGAAAGTTGTCAAGTCCTTATTGGAAAACCCTTATACATATATGTAACAATCGCAATCACCTTTTTAAAGTTAGGAAATCCCTATTGGAAACAGCCCTTTACAAATTCATTGATTAACAGACTTAATCTTATAATTAACATAATCAATTCACCGCTAGTGTTCAACAAGTCATTTGTTTTTATTTAATCGTTATCATCATTACTGATTATTTAGTTTGTAAAACTTACATGTTTACTTGTGAACTTGTACAATGACTAGACAAAAATCGATCACAACAGAGTACATCAATAAGTTTTGCACTTTTCCGCCAATTAATTTAAATTAATTTAAAGTATTTTAACGATAGTGTACCGTTATCATATTATAATCTAGTTTCAAGTATTTTTATAATCACTTAACCAAGTTCAGGTCTATTAGACGTCCATGAATTGTAATCAAATGCATATAATTATTTACATATTTATTGCCGTCAAAACTGATTTAAAGCGATATGATTAAGTACTTATTTGCCGTAAGTAGTCATTAACAGTGTAATAAATCGATCCAAGTGTTTATTTATATAATTATGCAACATTGAACGGAATGTAATATACAAAGTGTAAGTTTGGCTAGAAGTGGTTGATAGGAAGGGACGATGCAAGTAGGAAGATTAGATTAGACTATACCTGACTGCATTTACTCTGAGCAGTGGCAGCTATCGAAAGCAAGTTCAATGGTTGACTAGGATAGATGACCACCCGCAATAAGTCCAAGTAGGGTTTATGGTGTAGTCACACGGGTCTGTTGAACGTTCCTCCTAGAACCATTTTGATATTATTTTTATAAGTTTTTCTATTTAAGTATTGACCGAGTAGAGAATATCTGTAAGTCATTCAAAGAATAAGCTTCCTTGTAGAAGATAATGACGAGCTGCAACTAGGGCTAGGGCCCTTACAACGCCTTTACGTATGCGGTTTCTGGAAATTTGCCTAAGCTCTCCCCAAGTCATTCTCAGTTGCCGTTCCTTCATCTCGCCTGTTCTGCGCCATGTACTCTTAGCACGAGCTTTTTCTTCAATCCACCTCTCATCTTACGAGTTATAGTGCCCCGGAACATCAGAGTGTTTAGGTACCTCCAGCACATAGTTTGATAGCATCGATATTCATCGCGTTTTGTTTTAAAAAATGTTGCCTTAACACTTAGCTGCCTGACTGGAAGTGTAGAGAGTTCCCATATGAAATGAGGACCGCACTGTCAAAGTGCCCTGTTTTACCACCATGCTTATACTACTCTGTTTGGAACCGCTTTATTGAACCTTTTCGATTGGAACCAGCTTATTAAACTTTAGGGCAGTAAGTGTCCCGTCTTACACAATGGCAGAGTGTCAGAAGAATTTTAAGTTCAAAGCGGAGTACTTCAAGGATGCATACTGTCACCGCTGTTATTTTTAGTGGTTATCAGTGATGTTCTCCGTGCAGCATTGACTGAAGGAAACCTTGGAATTCGCTGGACTATGACATCTTACCTTAAACACCTAGACTACGCTGACGATGTTTGTCTACTTTCACATCGGATAATGGACCTCCATCTTATGGTCCAGAATCTAGAAGCTGAGGCAAAAAAAAGTAGGGCTCAAAACAAAAGCCGTGAGCACTTCTAACACCAGCGGCCAACTCGAATCGGGAAGGCCAAAGCTGCGTTCGGCATGCTGTCCACCATCTAGAAAAGCAATGTTATCAGCTTAAGAACCAAGCTACGACTGTTTCGCTCCAACGTAGAATCGGTACGGCTCTATGGGTGCAGCACCTGGAAGGTGGACACCATTAACACACTCCGGCTGCAAGTCTTTGTAAAGAAATGTTTAAGAGTCATCTTGAGGATCTTTTGGCCGAACCGTATCTCCAACGAACAGCTTTATACAAGAACGGGCCAGGAACCGAAGGAGAAAGTGGCAGTGGATTGAACACATCCTGCGGCGTGACGAGAACTCCATTGCGAAATATGCCATGCAGTGGAATCCGCTCACCGAAGCAGGCAGAACAGCGGGACGCCCTAGTCAAACGTGGCGCAGAACAGTCGAGAAGGAATCGATCTCTTTAGGAATGAGTTGGAGAGTGCTCAAACGCGTTGCAGAAGTACGAGCAAGATGGCGTGCAGGCGTTGTTGACGCCCTATGCCTTCCGAGGGGTTAAAGGACCTAAGTAAGTAAGTATATGTGCTCCATGTTCCTTGAACTAGAATCGGTATAAAGCCATTGCTAATGAGGCCTAGTTACTTCGTGTGCTGAGAATCAGAGAATCGAAGTGGTTATCTCCTTAGTATAGATGGCGTTATTACGGAACGAAGACACATTGATAGAGTTGCACCTTGTCACGTCGCACGCTATGCTGCACTTCTAAACAAAGACTCTCTTTGTTCTCATACTCTAATAGCATACTCTAATAGCTGATGCTATCCTCAGAATGTCGCACTCGTCTGTTGAAACTATTTTTCACACCCCTTCAACAAGTGGTAGGGCTGGCGGGAAAGAAGATGCTAATTGCATCCGCATCCACACCATGCTACACTGAGAGATCCTTTAATCTGTCCATGTTGTTGGATTTTTCTGCTTTCGTGAGATCCTCGAATTGCAGCAGTAAGCAGTCACACACTAGCTACCATCAGATTGCGATCTCTCATGGTGAAGTCCTAGGATTAAACCACTCCTTTAGCATAAATGACGACTGCAGCGTCTTTCAAGCCGTTTACATTGCCATGCAGCTATAATAAGGTCGAGGGTTGTGAGAACATGCAAATCAATCTTAAAGTGTGACCCTAGCTGGTTACCAGGACATATGAATGTCGAAGAAAACGAAAAGGCTGACGAGCTCGCTTCCTATTATAGTACCCTCAATCAGTTCCTCTCGGAAGATGTTAGAAAATGAAGCCACGGGTTAGGCAAACAAGCGCTGGGTTCCAAGGAGATATGCGTAACGGCCAGGGCGCTATGGGCGGCGAAGAAGGAGTCGAATCTGTTCGTCACCTGTTGTATGATTGTCCTGCCCTAATCGTCAAAAGATAGAGAACTCTTAGTAATCATTTCTTCTCGGAGTTGGACGACTTAGGCAATGTTTAGCTGATGGACTTCCTGAGATTCATATCACTTTTTGGGTGGTTATAAAAGTGCACTTTCTTTTACAACTTTTGCAGGGTTAAATGACTGAGCACGATAGACACGATTTGTTGGTCTACGTGACCCTCTTGTTCGTCCAACTAACCTAACCTATCTCGTATTATGTCTGTGTTGGACTTGCAGGAGACTTTTTCTAAAAAGGTGATTGAACTTATGTGACTTTGTGCTCATATTCCTTCCAGAAATTTGCAAACCTTTTGCCGCTATCATTGCAGTCATCTAGTCCCTACTTTTCAGTCCCATGTTTCAGTTTGACCTCTTCGCTGTCCTTGTCTACTTTGGCTTTCAACTCGTTTGATGTCTGATACTCTGCTTGAACGTTTTGTGACGTACTTTAGTCCGAAACCCGGCCGAAATTATCCTAGACTAGACCTTGAGGTGGAAACTGGTCTCCTTATCACTACGGCCACTATGGGCCATAGCCAACGTGAAATTGTCTTGGATGAAGAACAGCTTAATCCATATTGCCATCATCTCACAGCAATTCATTGATACAGCAGATCCAAATGCAATCTAGCAAATTGACCGTGACTTTTTGACATCAAAATTTCATGTTTACTTGACGAGCGATTCTTCAGCTCGTAAAAATCAGAAAAACAAAAAACCCAGCTAACTTATCATTAGCCTTTGTAATCTTTTAACAAAAAGTAAAACCATCCTACGACAATAAGAATGTAAAATTTTATATAAGCACATCTCATGCGATAATTGAAAAAGTGCACTGCGTATTGTTGTCCAGCTGAAAACAGCGTGCAAGTTTCGATAAACTTGTTATTTCATTACGCTCTTCAATCTAAGAGCCAAATGAAGTGTGATTGGAATTTGTTTCCCTAGTTTACGTTTAAATAATAACCACTCTCATAGGTGAACGTGCACATTAGCTAGAGGCTGCAGCACGCGATGTGTATACAAGTCGTTCGACAGACTATTTACTCTATAAAAGTAGCTGATAAGTATCTTTTACACTTAGTTGTAACCGAAAATTGTTTGAAAATTAATCAGTGTAAAAATATTAAGTTCTTGACGGGGATACTGACTAAGGGAACAAGTGAGTGTGCTAAAATCAAGGTGCGGTGCCTGCTTTTTGTGGAAAAAAAGAATCCGAATCTTCAGTGTGATCACTGTAAATGTGTCAGTTTTCTATTCCTTGGCATCAGTTTAACCAGTGAAGTGTGAAAAACTCCTTAATAAATCCTGTAAATTTGAGCAGCTAGCTCGTGTAAAGAAAAAGCAGGACCCAGTGCTCCTCAGTCCATTTATCTGTCAGTCTATAACAGCGTAGAAACTTTTGGACCTTTTGAAGCTATAAGACGAGGATATACAAATTGTTAATTTACTTAAAGCCCTCTCGACCATAGGAGAGTCTCTGTGTAAGACATGGCTACCATTCTTTCATATGTATATGCCGATAAAACCTCCTCTTCAAACTACCAACTCATAGTCCTTACATAAGTGTTCTCTAAGGCCATGGAAACCATTGTATAAATTCTCAACTCATGTGATATCTCGAAAGATATGACTTCTTCTAAATGAACGTCAGTACGGGCTCTGGTGGTGCACCCAACAGAAAAATGGAACCAAAGTGCATGACGGCTAGTTGCTCTTGATAACTCTAAAACTTTCGGCGCATCTTTTCATCATAGATTGCAATCTTTTTGAGTAATCTATCAATTCAAGTTTTATAGGGCGAATACCTATATTCTCTACCTCATCCTCAACCAATATTGGTGTACCGCAGGGCTCAGTTCTTTCTCCGACGCTGCTTTTAATATTTATTAACGAATTTCTATGTCTTACTCGTAATCGAATCCATCCAATTCCATGGCTGAAACCTCAAGCTGTGTCTACCGAGCTCACTGAAATATTGATGCAATCAACCAATTGGAGTTCAATTCGTCAAAAACCCAGTGCTGTATCGTGTCTCCGAAGCGAGATTGTGGAGTAGCCAAACTACAAATGAATGGAACTGATATTGGGGAATGTAATGGCCTGTGAATGCTTGGCATGCAAGTTACCCCGGGCCTTTGCTGGAATCACCAGATTCCCGAGCTGCTTAAAGTGGCGCTAATTGCCTGGGATTTCTCAAGAGGTGTAAATAGCTTTTCAGTCCTGCAGACCTTACTTACTTACTTATGTCCTGTATCCCATTGTGGGTCCTAGGGCCTCTACAATGCCTACGAGCTAACGTGTGCGATTTCTGGAAATGTGCCCCACCCAGCTCTCCCCAACTCTTTCTCAGTTGCCGTACTTCCTTCTCCACTGTTCTGCACCACGTACTACTAGGACCGCCGCATATCCTGCCATCCTGGGTAAGCGGGTTTCATTGCATCGCTTGGTTAGCTATGGATCTGTCACCCTTTCGGAGAGTGTGACCAATCCACTGCCACTTTCGTCGTCGTATGGTTGGGCCTATAGGTTCAGGGCCCGTTCTCATTTAAAGCTGTTCGTTAGAGATACAGTTTGGCTTAAGGATATTCTGACCAAACCGTCCTGCAGACCTGGCTACTATCTATAAAGCTTATTGATCGTGTCCAGGATCAGGCATGTAGATTGATCGGAGACCTTTCAATTTGGGACCAAATCTCTTCGGTAAAACACCGTCAGAATATTAGATGCTTATTAGTCCTATACCGTCATTTCTACCAGAATTGTGCAGATAAACTCTATAGTTGTATGTTATTTCAAGTTGCATAGTAAAATTCAGAAGCTCGTTCTTTAGCCATTCAACACGGATGTGGAAAAACTTGCCCTCCTCAATATTTCCAACGCTCATGGTCAATACTTTGGTCACTTTCCTTGACAGTGAGGGAGCATTCAAAAACGTTGAGTCCGTAGCAATTATAACTGTCAAGGCTTGGAATTGGGTCATCGATTGGCGATTTGGTGTACCAGTTATTTACAAACAGAGTCATCAACTCAAAGCTGGGCGATGCCTCGATTCGGAGGTTTGTCAGCAGAGGCACCCCCCAAGGAGGTGTCATCTCTCCTCTGCGCTGGAATCTAGTGGTGAATGAGGTGCTTTTAATCCTGGAAGGGGAGGATTTCAGGGTAGCTGCCTATGCGGATAACGTTGGGGGATATCACCATCTTTACTGACAGCCAAGCCGCGATTAAATCTTTAGATTTGGTCAGATTCAACTCCAAAACTGCCCTCGATTGCCGCCTATTTCTTAACCAGATGGCTGAACAATTTTTTTTTAATTAAACACAACGCGATCAACGCCACTAATCGCAGGTGGTCGAACTGTACTACTTGCTCCATTGCAAACAGATCTGGCCCAAGCTGGATCCAAAGCGTTCCCACAACCTAATTAAGGTAAATAGGTCTTAGTAGTACTATGGTAGGTGTTTTTTGGGAGGCACGCAGAAAGACTGTGCCTTCCTTCTAACGACTTTGGCAGGAGCTACATGGACGAAGAGGAGGAGGAAACTATTTCCCATCTTCTGTGCAGCTGCCAAGCGTTCTCAACCCAAAGGAGGTTGCATTTAGGTGAATACTTCTTCGACAATTTAGGCTAACTCACTGAATCAGACATCAATCGTATCCATCGCTTTATAATAAGCTCCTGTTGGTTTCAAATGGATACAATGAGGACATTCACAATGGGCCTCCCTGGCTTAAGTGTGGCTGCCACCACTGCAGTCAGCCGTTCTAACCTAATCTAACCCATGGTCAACTAAATATCTTCCTAACAACTTCTAACTTCCCAAAGTAGTTGGCGTATTTTGACTTTTTGGACTACATCTACATCCTGTTACAGCTCGTCGAAGTTCGGGGTTGAATCTTCTCCTACATTCACCCTCCAATGGACTATTTTTTGCTTGACACTGCTCAGCTTTCTTACTTATCGTCCAGCAACTTGACTCTATACAAATTGTTATTATGATAAGAGATAGCATGTAAGACCATGAGTCTTTTGCTTTTTTCAGCACACTTACAATATAATGAAACAAACAATTGTAATTTTGCCTTACTATCTACAAAGTAAAGTACCTAAGAAGTATACTCTGATAAGTCAGAGACTATAAAGGTTCAAACAAATTTTTGTTGCCGATTTAGTTACAAATGTGTAGAACTTCTAATCGGTCGATTCAGTTGTAAAGTAAATATTCCATTTTTTATCATTCACCTGACCTTCTAAGAGTCTGGAAAAAAATATATTTTAAGTTTATGAATGCCTACCTGGCGGACTAAGTGACTTTGAAGAGTTAACAAGTTCAAATCGGTTGAGTGTTAGTTGTGATAGAGTACTTTACACAAGAGAATTTCTTTTGGTAGAGTCTCCCTTTGTGTCAAGCCTTTGGTGAACTAAAACGGAAATATAGTCGACTAAATACAACTTTTCAGACCACTAGTGTTTGGCACCAATGTCTCTTAAATTTTTTTTTTTAAGTAGTAAAAACGCTTTACAACTGAGTGCATATATTTAGATATCCAGAACTCTCCGTTTCCATCTCTTCCTAGTGAATAATCAGTGAGACAAATTGACTGCAAATGTCCTATCCCTTTCCTACATCCAGTTGGGTGCAAAATTGGACCAATAGTACCTAGTTACCTGTTTTATTGAAAATTACTCGATAATTAAAACAACTTCCTCCAAAATTTCTTCTAAATGTGAAATTTTCTCAAAAAGTGTGTGTAGAGTGGGTGCATTTTGATTTTTTTGAATATATACCGAACTTTGTAATAAACAATTTATAATATTCGAATAAAATCGAAGGAAAACCGATTTTCAATAAAAACGCCCTTCAAAAGTGGGCGTGGCTATATTGTATTTAAGATTTATAGAATGAATAAATATCTATATCTGAGTTGTCAGAAAGTCAGACGATTTTTTTCGGAATTGTAAATGTGCATTGTGTTTAGAAGCAATATTTTTTTGAAAATTTGAAAAATTTGGAGGAAATTTTATTCACATAATTAGCACAAAAGTGCCGTTTCATTGCCACACACTCATGTAACCTAGACAGATGTAAACTGGCGTGAAAAACCTAGTGAAGAGGAAAAGAGAAGTGATTATTGAAATTCACCCGGTAACATTGAAAAAATTAAAATAAATCCCCAATTTTACCCCTCAAAATCTGTTAGGGTATTAATAAAAGGGTTTGCCTGGCCCTCTGGCCCAACCTAGAGCTGGGCATTTACAAAGGACAATAATGGTTGCTTCCTGTTCGGTGACGATATTGCAGCTGCGGCACCTAAAGCCTATTCTGGCCGCATGAATCTCAATGGACCAGTGACCAGTGCTGATCGAAAAAATTATTGCAATATCGGCACGGTTTCTATCTAATAGTTCTTTTGTACGCTTGAGTTGGTATTTTGGCCACATCTGCCTAGATATGACACAACTGCGCAACCCCCGCCACCTTGTATCAGCTTTCGATAGGTAGTGCGCAAAAATGTTTCCCCTGGTGACACCCATTGGGACGCGCCGTCAAGGGTAGAACCCCTCCGCGCTATTTCGTCCGCTCGCTCATTGCCCTCGATGACCAGGCACACAGAGAAGACAGATATTCAGCCTTTGAGCCAGCGCGGAGAGCTCTTTTTTGCACTCTTCTACCAGCTTCGAAGATGTGGTGGCAGATATAATAGCCTTGAAAGTCTCCTGGCTGTCAATAAGGATGACTATATTATTTGAGGGCAAGTAGACGGCAAGCTTCACGTACAGCAAGTACTTCAGCCTGGAAGACACTGCACGAGTCCGGAAGCCGGTAAGAAATTCTCAGGAATTCAGAGGAGGTGGCGCTACAATTCACGCTGGGGCTGGGCATCAACCAACAAATTTCTCTAGCAAGTTCTAGGTATGAACCGGCCCCTGTACTGCCTTGCACCACCTACAGCAAGCCATCTCTACTGCGTTGTCTATCGGTGGTGGACTCGAAGATGTTTTAAACTGGAACTTTTGATTCCATTTGCCCTAATCACTTAGTTATCTTGGTGACTGTATGCGAATTCTTCTCGTCAATTCTTCTAGTCAAGGTCGTATTGTTCGGTATTGTATTTTCTTTCCCACTGTTGTCTATGCAGACAGACCCAAAGATAACACGACGAACACTTGTCTCAAAATAACTAAGGGCATCTTCATCCGATTTTGACAGAGTCCATGCCTCTATGCCCTACAGCATGACTGTGTTTTATAAAATGTAGTTAGAGAAAGGGCTCTGTTACTCAATGGCGCATAGAAACACCGATTGATTCCTCGCGGAGCTCACAAAGTCCTTTACTAGCTCGATATTATGTCTGTCCGTTTTAGCATTCTGTCCCAGATGCCGAAGTTGAGTGTCCTTTTTTGTAGATAGCATATATTTTGTCTTGTATTCATTTAACACTTAAGCCATCCTTACTTGGTGTTGACTTGTTAGTTCCGTTTCGTTACGAGAAAACGTCACCATGTCTGAGATCTTTCCTGACATCGAACAGTTGAGTGATGTTCTTACCGACTTTGATAGCGAAGCGGAAGTTCTCCGTTGCTATTCTGCACAGTCGGACGAGCCAAGATTAGACATGCTTCTGTATAACTCTTTTCTAGTTTTTTGGCCAATTGTGGACATTCCGGGTATAATATCGCACCCATAAGGACCCAGCAGGTCGTGGATGATCGGTTATAGGCATACAGGATCTTATATGCGATGTCAAGAAGACTTATACCCCTGTAATTCGCGCAGTTAAGAGGATGTCTTTTCTTGAGGATCGGACAAAAGTTGCTGTGGTTCCATTCATTGGGCAAAAGCTAGAGCATGATTCCTACTAGCGCATCCCCTCCTGCTTTGAAAAGTTCAGCGGCAAGATCGTTGGCTCCAGCGGCTTTGTTGAATTTAAGTTAATATATCGCTATCCTCGCTTTATTCTGATCGGGTCGCAGGAATCTTGACTATCATCGTCACTGTTGTATGGCTCTTTTTGCCTGAAAGTGGAATTTCGATATCCTCAACCATATCCTCAACCATCGCCTTCGCCTCCTGTGCTAATTATATCATCTTATTTCAGCCCAGCACAATGATAGCTCTCACTGAAGTGCTTCTGTTCATCGCTTCGGTTCTGGTAGCCCTTTACTGTTGGGCCAAATACCATTATTCATACTGGCGAAGGAAAAATGTGGCCTACATTGAACCGCACCCAATCTTTGGTAGTCTCAAGGAAATATGTACAATGAAATCAAGTGCTGCCGATCACCTGAAATCCTTGTACGAACATCCTATTGCCAAAAACGAACCAATCATCGGAATGCATATCTTCAACAAACCAACTCTTTTGATCCGTGAACCAGAGCTAATCAAATCAGTGCTTGTGAAGGACTTCAACAAATTCTCCGATAGATATTCATCCTCAGATCCCCATGGCGATGCTTTAGGATCGAATAATTTGTTTTTTATCAAAAACCCTAACTGGAAAGAGCTGCGAACAAAATTAACACCAGTCTTTACCAGCGGAAAGATGAAGCAGATGTTTCCACTTGTCGAGGAGGTAAGGTTCAAACAAATCATTTAACGAAGGCTCACTTCTGATAACCCTCCTGATCAATAGATTGGCAGAGAATTGGATAAGTACTTGTGTGGCCTTCCACTTGATTCCAAGACGGGCTCTGTTCATGAGCTCAAGGAAATAAGTGCTCTCTATACCACCGATGTTATAGCTACCGTGGCCTATGGTGTTCAAGCGAATAGCCTTAAAAACCCCAATGGGGATTTCCGACGAAACGGTCGAAGGATTTTCGACTTTCATTTGATGAGAGCAATAGAGTTTACTGTAATATTTTTCCTACCCCAATTGGTGACATTGCTGCGTTGCAAAGTGTTCTCAAAGGAATCGACAAAATTCATCCGGGATACCATAAACTTCGTCATGTCTGAAAGGATAAGAATTGGAAATAACCGAAATGATTTAATTGATATTTTGGTAGCCTTTAAGAAGGCAGCAGAAGCCGAAGGCGATAAAAGCCACTTTGCCATGAACAATGATGTTTTAGTGGCACAGGCTGCGATTTTCTTCACGGCGGGCTATGAGACTTCATCCTCAGCGATGTCCTTTGGTTTGTATGAGCTTTCGAAGAAACCCGAACTTCAAAATCGACTAAGAGAAGAGATTAAGCAAGCGTTGCTTAAGAACGATGGCAAAGTGACTTATGACATGCTAAATGAAATGGAATACTTGAGTATGGTCATTCAAGAGGTCCTGAGGCTGTATCCACCACTTCCATTCCTGGATCGAGAGTGTACGTTGCCAAAGGGAGAGGAGGAGTTCTCCTTGAAACCGTACAGTGACTTTGCTATACCTCATAAGATGCCAGTCTATATTCCAATTTATGCTATCCAGAGGGACCCTAAGGTAAGTCGTCCTGATGGGGAAACCCTTGTACTTTTGTAGGTTAAAGATTTCCCTTTCAGTATTTTCCAAATCCTGATGAATTCGATCCGGAACGGTTCTCTGCTGAGAATAAGGCGAATATAAAACCATTTACCTACATGCCATTTGGAACTGGCCCTCACAATTGTATTGGGGAACGCTTTGGCATTCTTCAGACAAAGATTGGACTGATCAACTTCTTGAGAAACCACTATGTGACGACTTGTGAGAAATCCCACAAGAAAATGATACTAGATCCGATGGCTTTGATCATACAGTCGAAGGGAGGAATCTTCTGTAAAGTTGTGAGGGATCCACTAATTAAGGCTTAGATTATGGTAAGAAACTTGTTAAGTATCGGCGCAAATAGAAACAGGGATTAATAAAGTAGAATATATTAAGAATACGATTAATGGTTTTCCTCTTAATTAAAATCAAGTGAAAGAGCGGCCAATAGGGTGCCGTGGCGCGGTGGTTAGTGCGTTGGACTACTGCAGAAGGGGTTCCAAGTTTTTCACGGTCCCACCTCTTCCGAGTGTCTGACAAACATTCAAGAGAATAACTGTCATGAGAAAGCTTCTTAAAACCCCTCTGCCCTTCGGATACGGCAAAAAACTGTAGGTCAATTCAGTTCGTGCAGAAATGTATACCACGCACAACATGTACAGTTGTGAGAAGCTAGGCCTCGGCCATCTATGGGCTGCTTACCGCCTGATATTTATTTTTGAAAGAGCGGCCAATGTTTGATGGAGTAAAAATCTGCAAAAGCCGAGCAAGCCTTCATTCGAAAAACCCTATTTCAAGTAAGATTAAGCACGATCGGGTCACCAACTGACTGTTTGGAGAAGAAATCCAGGCGCAAAAAAGACAGACGAAAAAGCAGCAGGATCACAGAATAACCAAAACTTGTTCCAAAACCGAGAAGCCTGCCGGTACTTCCCGATGTAAACTGACAAGTCCTGCGACTTGACATTTGAGTTCAGCAAACTTTGAAAAATCATCTGTATTTTGAGAATCGATCTTCTCGTTTTGTTGGTCATTTTGGTCGACCAATTAAGTTGTAAATAAATTTCATACCATTTACAGTGACGTAAGGCTATGGGTGAAAGATTCCGTGCTAAAATTCCAGCCATATCCATTCAATTTCTACAGTAACAAAAATTACAAAATTCGCATGAAAAATAATGAGTGAAAAAATACTGTGAATTACAAATGAATGCAAAAAAATCACATAAAACTCTCCGTGAACAATTTGGACATCAATAAATATAAGGTCCGTTCGCGTACCCTCCTAAAACTGCGGAGTTTTACGAAAATTTACGAATTCTTACGAAAAGCTGTTCGCTTACGGAGAATTTTTGTAGTTTTTCGCAGAAGAGAGCGCTCACGAGAGAGTAAGAAATTTCCCCATGATACGAATTTTAGTGCAAGAAATTTCTGTGGAGTCGTTTGCGAAAACTGTCAAACCAGTGTGTTTTCAACTTTTTCTTGTTCAACCCGTTCGTTTACTTTTTCGTAATTTTAGCTTTTTCTGAGAGAATTTTACCCCCACTCTTCGATTTTTGATAATCTACGAATTTTAGTGCAAAAAGTGAACGCGAACGGACCTATATATACGTCAACTGAGTTCAAGTACCATTACACCATTTCTTTCCTGTCCCTTCTTCTCTCTTCCAACTCATTCATCGCCCGTGCCCTGATTATCAGTTTAAGAGTATTAATATCCTCCTTGGTAGGCGCTAGTTCTAGCTGTCAAACGACTGATCGACTTCCGCTTACGTTTACGATATCTACGATATAGGACTCCGTTGATTTAACTCAATGTATCCAAAGACGCACGTACGCGGCATTGTGTCTTGAAAGTTAAGTGAATATCAGATCAAAAGTGTAGTGTAAATTTGAGATGACACTTCAAATGAGAAGGCTAATACAATCATCAGGAACTAATTATGCGTCGGTTTTTTGAAGGTTAACGTAGGGCACCAAGCTCTGCTCACAACATGGAAGATGCTGCCGACCATCACAATAATCAAAACAAACAACAAAATGAACTACGATTGATTGAAATTACCGCAATTTATATACGTATGCTCACACGCACACGAGTGTCAACAACTGGTTTTCCTCGAAGTGGCTAACATACCTAAGGCTATTCTATTTTCAGCTCACGTTCAATATAATCAGGAGTTTGTACGCGATGATACCTCAACATACATGTATATGTACATATGTACATTTAAATTGGAAATACTCGTAGTAAACTACTAGTTTAAACTTTTTTAGGTAATTCATTTGGCGCACAACATAAAGCGGCTTATACACGTAGCAGCGAGTCAAAATTATTTGCCATAATGTTGAGCGCATTAGTTATTGGAAAATGCTCGAGGAATACTTGAAAACTACTCGTCGAAACTCAATACAATTTTCAAGTTGAGACTTTTGTCTTCAAAATGGTCAGAAACAGCGACATGGATCTATTGATCAAACTTGTCTCTTCTTTAGGTTTGGTCATAAAAAGTAACCATGAAAGGTTAGGTCTGGGCCCTTGAAAGTAAATGCAGGCTGTCTAAATTTTGGCTTGTGAACCGATGCATTGTCGCGCTACACGTCGGATGAGTCCACGACTTTTCAAAGCGATGCTGTCGCTATTGCTTTTTGATGAGGCATGTACATATGAATAAGAAGTCCACGTAATGGAGGTTTTGTGTGACTATTCTCCTCGCTTTCCAGTCATTCGTCTTAAATTGGCGAATTCAGGGTTTTAGACTTAAAAATTAAGGTCATTGTTTTCAAAAATACCACGGAATTTCAGGTGGAAATGTTCACTATTTTGTTAGGAATTTAAACGACAATGTACCAGGTATCCACTTTATACAAAATTCGATTCGATGGGCGCACAGTGGGACAGAATCGTCTCAAAGTTGGCATGAAATCAGGCTTAAGAAAGATTGGAACTTTTAATTTTTCCTGATCTTTGTTGAGCTGTAGAAGTGTATACATTCTTAAAATTCGCCCACAGACACGCCCACTTAAAAATAAAAGATGTTTTTTTACTAATTTCACAAGAAACACGAACAGGCTTACTCACACAAATATGTAGACTTTCACTTAGTCTACAAATCTTCCATACATTGTGTACGACCATGCCCATTTTTTAGGGGTGATTTTGTTGATGTTTATTGACCGGTCCGAACGGTAACTCTTTTCAATTTGCGAGAAAGAGGATGTGTTTCAACAGTCGACTCCAAAAGGGACCAGGATAGATGACCAGTTGTTTCGGGGTCTATTAATGGGACGCTCACTTGTTGGCACGTCCTGAAATCCCATTGGGAAATGTGTGTGTCGAGTGTCGGTGACTGTACAATATTGAGGTCTTAAAGGTACAAACCTGTCGAGTACGCGTTGAAGCTCAGTTGTAAAGGACCCAACGATAACTAGATCATCAACCAAATGTAGATGATTCTGTCTTACATCTCGCACTTTGCCCCGTCTGTGCTGTAACATTCACTCCATATCAGAATGATGAAAAGAAGAAGTAACAAAAGTGGTAATTAAAATAATAATAGCAACATATACAAGAATATTATTTTTTTCCCAAAGTCTATCAAATCAAAAATATTACCATCCCCACAAGGTATGTCCGTGACTTCCACCGGCTTTTTCTGCAACTACAGACGAAAACAGTAGTTAGGAACACGTACATATGTGTATGGGCAGCTTAATATGAATCCGGTACCAGAAAGATCTTAACAAACCGAAGCTATAAGTCTGGACAACTAACCTCGATAAGAATTAGTAGCAAATTGAAATTCAAACTGTTGACGCGGATAACTAATTTACCGAAAATAAAAATAAAGCATTTTGAGTGAGTGAAAAAATCGATTTTTTTTCCCAAATTCAAGTAAATATGCTGAAAGACGGTGATGAGATGTGAATTAGTGGTTAATTGTTGCTCTGGGATCGAGAAGCGTATGAGTCCATTTCGATGGTCCCATGCAGAATCATACTTATAGGTGTTATTAGGGCTATGAGTTTTTAACATTGCTGCAAAATTGTAGTCAATTCAACTTTAAAACATTAACTCCGTTCTAGTTGCATGCAACTTTAAACTAAATAGTATGACTTAAGTGTTGTTCAATAATAGACACTTTTTAACGCCCTGCTAAAGACGCGTCTCCAAGAGACACAAAAATGTTAAATTAAGTGTCACAAATTTCGCCCAACATTATTCTTGTGAGATAGACAATTTTTTTTTTCAGATATTTCATTCTGTGAGTATAAGTTGTACGAGTAGGTGTATTCATTGTTTACACTGTTTGTTGTCCTTTTTTACACAACACTTAGTAGAAAAATGTCATTTATTGTCTTTGAAAAAATAATTACAGGCAAAACACAATGTGGCGTTCGAGCGCTCGCGCGGTATGCAGACATTCTACCGACTTACGGTAATATTTATCACAACGCGCGACTTCAAAATTCCCAGCACCAAATGTGGCTTAATGAAAACAGTAATAAGCTGTCGTAAACATAAAAATAAATAAAATAAATAAAATAAAATCATTCTCTTTCACAATCGACATATACCATTCGTCTCGACTAACTCAAATATGAAATTAAATCAAAATCGTTAAATTAGATTTCGAGAAAATCTACTCTTTCTAAAATTACCATAAAGTTAAGTACCGTTAATAATAGGGCTAGAACAAAAATTCCAATACAACTTCGAATTGTGACCTTAAACCACTGAGATATGAAGTTTAAGGTAATTCGGTTCAGTCATCTTCGAGAAAGCTTACTTTTTGTACAATTGGCCATTAATACTGCGTTGTCACCGAAGCAAAATCTCGAGACTTCGATGAACTTTTGCCGAAATCTCGTAAACTGTGAGAACACCGTATAAGACTAAAACGAATATTTCAATTCTTCAGTTAGGGATAACCCTAAAGATCCCATATAGGAAGTTCGATCAAAATCAATTCATCCGTTTAGGCTGTAGCCTTGCTGACAAGCACACAGAATTTTCAGATTCACTTTCGACTTCTTTATAAAGGTCGTGTCAAAATGTCGAGATCGAAAATTTTCACGAATCCTCACACTACGTATCATTGCAAGTAAAAAACATTTTTTCCAAAAGTGGGCGTGTCAGTAGACTCAATCGACTTAGTGATGTTAATAATTTATACAGGAGTCTTTTTATAATATTTCTTTTTAAAAAAAAAAAAAAAAAAACGATGTGTCAAACTTAATATACCCTTGGGATAGAGTACAGTAAATCAATAATTAATTTAAAAATCGGATAATGTCTTCTCTACTGTACTCATTGCAAACGTAACTGTTTGCCTAGCCTATTAATATTGCCACTAATCTCTTCACTGAATGCGATCAACACTTATCGGGCAGAGTTCGGTTTTGTTGACTACATATAATAGTCTAAGAAAAATTCTTGTTTGTTAACCAAAAACAAAACTCTATGTAGCCACTAATTTAGTATTCGCGTTAGAAGTCGACTAATTAAACACTTAGCCGCGTGCGTCCGTGTGAATTTTATGGTGAATATACATACAAGACTATCAAGCATTAGACTACTTATCAATGCGAGTTTTTTGTTTTTAACTAATAGGTAGGTACATATGTATCCGTCCTTATAAGAATACTTGCGGCGACGCGAATACTTCATTTAGTTTAAAGCAGTGTAGTCATAACCAACAATAGAAGCATTTATCAACAAAATTTGTGTTCTATCTACTCTCTGACAGACGATGGCTCTTACGGAGGTGCTTATAACGATTTCCGTGGTTCTGGCCACGCTTTACATTTGGGTTAAAAGGCATTTTGCCTACTGGCGCAATAGAAAAGTGGCTTACATTGAACCCAATCCGGTGTTTGGCAATCTGAAGGAAATGATTACGATGAATTCTTGTGCTGCTGATCATTTGAAGAACTTATATAACCACCCGAATGCCAAGGATGAACCTATTGTCGGAATACACATCTTCAGCAAACCGGCCTTACTGATCCGTGAACCCGAAGTGATCAAGTCAGTGCTGGTCAAGGATTTCAACAAATTCTCCAATCGCTTTTGTACCTGTGATCCTCATGGCGACTCTATAGGATCAAACAATATGTTCTTTGTCAAGAATCCCCTCTGGAAGGAGGTACGAACCAAGTTGTCGCCAGTCTTTACAAGCGGCAAGATAAAGCAAATGTTTCCATTGATTGAAGCGGTAAGTTTGATAGCAGACACATTCATAGATTGCTGTGCTTATAAGTCCGATTCCTTTTAAGATTGGCAGAGATTTGGACAGATACCTGTGCAACCTTGAGATGGATTCAAAGACCAAGAGCTGCGTTAGGCAGATTAAAGATATCAGCGCCCTCTTTTCGACAGATGTTATAGCTACAGTAGCATTTGGCATTCAAGCTAATAGCTTCAAGAATCCAGATGGCGAGTTCCGACGGAATGGACGTCGGTTTACCGATTTCACTGTTCCTCGAGCCATAGAGTTCGTTGTGATCTTCTTTTTGCCGCATTTAGTGAAGCTCTTTGGCTGCAAGATATTCTCAAAGGAGGCCAATGAATTCCTTCGAAAGACCATAAACGTTGTCATGACTGAAAGGATACGCAGTGGAACCACTCGAAACGATTTGATAGATATTCTAATAGCCTTTAAGAAGGAAGCAGAGATTAGTAAAAAGGAACTGCATAGTGATGTCCTTGTGGCGCAAGCTGCTGTATTTTTCACAGCTGGTCATGAGACTTCATCCTCGGCAATGACTTTTACTCTGTATGAGCTTTCCAAGAATCAGGAATACCAAAATCGTCTCCGGCAAGAGATAAAAGAAACCTTGATCAAGAATGACGGGCAAGTTACATATGAAATGCTCAGCGAAATGGAATACCTTACTATGGTCATCCAAGAGGTCTTGAGGCTGTATCCACCACTTCCATTCTTGGACCGAGAGTGTACATTGTCGGGAGGCGAAACGGAATTCTCCCTAAAACCACACAGTGACTTTGCTGTGCCTAATAAGATGCCAATTTATATTCCTATTTACGCTCTTCACAGGGATCCCAAGGTGGGTTTTTCATCCAAAATCAGTCTTTCGTAATTAAGTAAAATTTTGTTCCCTTTTAGCACTTCCCAAATCCTGAAGAATTCAATCCGGAACGTTTCTCAAAGAAAAACAAACCCGACGTGAAGCCTTTTACATACATGCCCTTCGGAACTGGACCGCACAATTGCATCGGAGAGCGTCTAGGTTATATTCAGACGAAGATAGGCCTCATCAACTTTTTAAGGAATCACTACGTCACGACCTGTGACAAAACCCTTAAGGAGATGGTACTCGACCCGAGGGCACTGATTATACAGTCGAAGGGTGGCGTTTTCTGTAGAGTCGTAAGAGATCCTTTAATTTAGGACTGAAATTATTTGTTTATGTCTTAAGGAAATGGTTTATATTGTGATTGTTAAATAAAGATCTTTATGTTATCATTGATCTATTGTCATTTAACCCTGGAATCCGCTGCTAAAAGAACGACGGGTGTCTGAACCTTCCGGTTAGTGCCTCTCTGGAGGCTCATCAGCTCAACGTTGCCTAGATCTTGCAGTTCCGAGAAGAAGTTCTCCTTCTTTGGACGAATAGGGCAAGACAATCACGCAGCAGGTGACGAACAGATTCAATTTCTTCATCTTCATCGCTCCTCGGCAGGAAAGCTTTACCAGAGAGGGTTATCTTCTTGCTAAAGGCTGGCTTATTCTACAGAAGTCAGTATAGGGGAAGCCCAGTCTTTGGGTATGCCTTCCTATGGAAACGATTTTGGAGAGGGTTCCTCTCTTATGTTTCAGAAGTCCGATGGACCTGGTTTCATTTAGCGTGGGCCAGAGCAGCCTTCCAGTGTTACAGTTGTCAAGCTATTGCCACTGATGGTTGGCTTCTCTCACCGCATCGGCATGGAGAAGGTATTTAGCATAGGATGTTGGTGCCTCGATGTCGGTGACGTTTATGCTGTTTAGACCTGAAGAGCCTCGTCGGGCCAGTTCATCAGCTTCGCAATTCCCTGGTATATTACAGTGACCCAGCACCCAGCAGAGGGTGAGGTTGTACTGTCCAACTATCATGTTCTGAGATACGCCGCAGTCCTTCACTGCCTTGGATCTCGTTGTGCTGGATCCGAGGGATTCGATGGCCGCTTGACTGTCGATGTATATGACAATATCTGATCTGATACTGCATTAGCCGCCAGCCAGTCAGCTGCTTGGGGAATGGCAGTAAGTTCGGCTTGGAAAATAATGCAGTAGCTAGGAAGGCTGAAGGAGAGGTGGATGTCCAGATCTTTTGGTAAGATACCAGCACCGACTCTATTGGCTCTTAGTTCGCCTCAAGCGAAGTATCTTCTTCAAGACAAGAGCACCCACATGAACTTGAATTTCAATACACTTTACAACGTCAAGAATCAAATTCATTCAGTCGATAAGGTCTGTCATCTTACTGATTACAAGACTCGGACTTCCACTTAATTTGCGATGTTTCAGCGTGTAATCACTCAGTTTTGCGTACACTTTCAGACGTAGTAGGCGAAGGCCGTATCAGGAAAACCTTTACTTAAAATCACGTAAGATAAGGATGAAACTTGCGTCAAAGCACTTTATATTAAATGAAGTGTCGCACTGGAGATAGAAAAAAATCTCATGACACTGAAAAATGCAGTGAAATTCCGTTCTATTTAATGGAGAGATTCGGGCTTTGAAAACTACTAGTATATTTTGGGCTTCTAGTGTGTATGAACTCGTTCATTACTAGACCTTCTTTGGCACTATTTTCTTCAAATTCTGTGTTTTGTTATCAACATAAGCAAACGAGTAAGTCACCTTGAAACGGTTGAGCACTTCATTTCATGTAAAATAAAAAGTAAAGGACAAAGCATAGACCCTTGCAGAGTTTTATACTGCACTCGGTGTATGCAGTTCTTCAACTCTAACTTTGGGATAGTCCCTCAGCTGGTTCATACTTATTTAAATGGCTCCCGATCTTTTCAGAGTGGCTCAGAGTCTTTGCCTGAGACACGACTGCCTTTCATCCTTTGCAGTTCAGGGCATGGTGCCTTTAGTTCGATTGCCTTAAACGCCTAAGCGACAGCTTGTTGGGATATGTCGTCTCGTTTACGCCTAGACATTGTAATGCTCCTAGAACTCACAAGGGCATATTGGACATAAGTAAGAAGACAAAGAGATATGTCTGACAGATATATGGACAGATCTGTGAAATATAGTTCCTTTCATGTTCACACCTGTTATGTGTTCCAAAACGATATTGAAGAACTCACATGGCAACGCATCTCCTTGCTAGAATCCGGTGCACGTTTGGAAGAGCTGAAAAAAGCAATTTCCAAGTTGCACACAGCATCGCGTATTGGGTGTCTAAATAGAGTTTGGTGATATCCCGAATTGGATCATCGCATGGTAGAGCTCAAGACGATGAATGATATCATAAGCGCCTTCAAAATCGATGAATAGGAGGTGGGGTTCGACTTAAAATTCGTTGTTCTTTTCTAGGTTTTGTTGAGGTGTGAAAATATGGTATATGGTCTGCCGATTGCAGAAAGGTTTAAGGCGTTGACACAATACGTTGGATAAAACGACATTAGAAGGGATATGCCTCAGTAGTTCTTACCAGATATAGGATCGCCTTTTTTGAAGTTGTTGCATAAACAGCTCATACTCCAGTCGTCTGGTACGAAAAAACCTCCTTGTTCAATTGGAAGCACATCAGAGCCAGCGACTGGGTACTAATGTTGGTTCTTTATTGACAGGAGGTGGGTTCTCTTCTCGCCATATCGATCTCTCTATTTGCAGCTCGTTTAACAACTGCTAAAAGTCTTGCAGGCTCCTCGAAATAGTAAAAGCATTTCGGATTCAAGGCCAGCTGCTTGGCTTTCCGAAAAATTCCGGATGTTGTTGAGTTCGCTTCTCTGCCCTTCTTTTGGTCCGATGGTCCTCTCTCGCTGCTCTTGTTTTGCTCTGCAAAGTTCCTCGATTCCTCGGTGCTCTTTGTAGGCATCTGATTAATCTAAAATAACTTTACTTATCTAAGGCTTAGAAGGTTAGGTTAGTAACGAAACACCTCCGCCGCACTCAGGTCAGCACTGACCCATTGTGTCACCCATAAGGGGGTTTAGAAAAGTACCCTTTGCCCATTTAACCCATAAATATCTGTAACAACTGCCTATGGTTGTACCTACTCGTAATCCGTGCATACAAACCGTGCTGATGTTCTGATGAAGTTCAATAACATGTCGGTATTGGCGTTGGAGAGTTCTCCTTGATCCTGAAAGAAGTGTTTGCCGAAGAATTTGTACCTGGAATGTTGGAGTTCAGGGCACTGGCAGAGGATGTGGGTAGTGTCCTCTATAACATCCTCCTCGCCGCATCCTCTGCAGAGTTCTTCTTCCGATCGACGTAGTTTCTTGAGGTGGTAGCGCAGAGTGTAGTGAATCGTGAGTATCCCCACGAGCATGGACAGTGAATGTCTGTCCTTGCCTTGTCAAAAGTTGGCCATAGTTATTTTGCAGTTTTGAAAGTATCTAGGGACTTTCATCTCAAGTTCGCCTCTCTCATAGCCAGTTTCTCTGCTTCAAGCCTGAGAGCGCATGGGGAGGGCTTATAGAGAGGTCAGTCAGTTCCAGTGGGTCGGATTAAGCTTTTCTTGCTAATTCATCAGAACACCCTCGTGCCCAAAGACCCAGCAGAACAGAACCTTGGGCTGTGTTCCAAGAACCTTAAGCTCTTCGCGATAGCACTTGACAAGCTTGGATTTTATTTCGATGTCAGTAATTGCTTTGATAGCTGCCTGGTTGTCGATAAAGAAAGTTATACCTTCAGGCAGTATTATGTTCTTACGGCAGACTTACGGGCAGCTGTTGTCAGTGCCAGAACCTCCGCTTGGAAAAAACTGCTGTGGTCTGGGAGTCGTATAGATCTGGATATACCCAGTGATTCGGAGAAGATTCCGGATCCTACACCAGTGTGCATTTTTGATCCATCAGTGTAAATAGCTTTGGATTCGGCATTCGGTCTTCTATGCGAGGGTAAGCTAAGGTAAATGGCATTTTGAAGTCAAGATAAGGCGTAGTGTAGTCTGTTCTAGGTACATGGCCGAAAAATCTGCCAAGGATGGTCGCGTACCCTATCGTACTTGACTTCCAGGACACAGTCTGACTTATTCTTAAGGCACTGATGGCTGCCGTTGATCTCGTGTAAATGTCTAGCGGAGGCAGGTTGAGAATCGCCTCAAGACCTGCAGTTGGAGTGGTTCTCATCGCACTGGTGGCACCAATGCACGCTGTTCTTTGTACTTTAGGGAGCTCTTTCAGATAGGTGGACTTGGTCAATGCTGGCCACCATACAAGGCCACCATATGTCACGATGGGTCTTATGATTGCCGTGTACATACAGAAAATTGTTTTTGAAGAGGGTCTCCAGGTCTTCCCAAAAATTCTGCTGCACGTGTAGAAGGCTATGTTGGCCTTTTCAACTCAGAAAGTTCCTTTATTTTAAAGGCTATTCCTCAACTGAGTCTTGGAGCATTACCTACCTCTATATTTTTGTTATGAAAACTCTTAACAACCTTTACTCTATGTGCCTTGATAAAAATAGTTTAGTTCTATAAACACTTCAAGTCTTATCTGTCGGACTGGGGGTAAGATATGTCCGTTATTTTTTGGTAAAATTAGAACTAATCACCTAGTAAAGATTGTTTTCTTTTTTGCAATCAGACTGACAAGAACAAGTTCGTTTTTTATTTAGTTGATAAGGCGCCCAGGCGACTTTGATTTATCAGCTTAAAATTTTTAACTTTTAGATTATTTTCCATAGATTATTGCACTCAGTATCAACAAGTTTTTGTTTTTACCCTCTCGGCACACGTGCTAGCTTAGCTTTATAATCATAGTTAATGTTTAGCACTTTTGTATGTACTTACCTATAAACAGATAGTACATATTTCTAATCTCAAGTATTATTAAATAGCGTGCATAATGTTCAACTAACAACAATTTGTTTTATTGACGTTTCCCTCATAATGGAGTGCAGATAATGGAATATTATTTTGATAAGTCCGAGACTATAAAAGTTTACAGCGAATCTAGTTGGCAAATCAGTTTCGCATCTGAATCTAAAGTGAGTGTTTTAATTTGTTGTAAACTTGACCTACTCAAGGCTTTGGAAAGGTAATTAATTTAAAAGCGAATTCGACCTAGGACTTCTATTGGCCTGGAGAGGGCGTGTCGTGGTTTAGTGGCTCAGTGCTTAGATTCAAGGTTCAAAACTCAGAAAATAAAAAAGGCCCGACTTCGTGTGACCACCCTTCAAGCGTACACTAACGAAAAAGCTTCTTAAAAACCATCCTCTATACTTGGTGTTGGCACCGCGTACAGCACCTTTAACATTGTTGGCGTCAGCGTCGGGGCTCTTTATCTATATTTTACATTGAAGGCTGAAGTGGTAATAAAAATTTGTTATCATCACAAGTGCACCTTCTGTCATGAGTAATCGAAACCCATGAAGTACTTATCACTTACTATTCATTTGTTGTAGATAAGATACGTTCTGAAACCTGAACTACTTCAATGTCCGAGTAGACTTCTGCTAGCTTCTGCGACTAATAAAAATCATGTTCAGGTCCCGAGAGTGATCATCAATTATAGTGAATAGTGAGAACAATTAGTTACGAAAATTAAATACAAGTAGAAGCTGAGGGTTTATTGCTGCAGTAAGCAGGACTTCTAGGAGTCAATCAAGTAGATCACTATGCACTATCCATTAAGCACTTCTTATCTTTTAGTTTAAATCAAACAATTTGCTAGTGAGATATCATTAAATTTTTTTATTTATTGTGAAGGCCAATATATGCCATTATGTACGGAATATAAAACCATTTAAATATCGATCGCGACTTTGGTGGGTACTGGGCATCCGAAACGTCCACTTTTCCAAACTCTCGCGCATAAATCAGGCTGAATTTGACCAATATCATTGATTATGTTGGCTTTCAGGGCCGTGGTGGTTTGTTCGCATCGACCTGTGACTTAGGAAACCTCCACAAAAAGATGTCTAAAGGGATCAAATCGCATGATCTTAGTGACTACTTCACATCGCCTCCGCGTAAGATAACCAAGTCCGGAAATCACTTTTGAAATCGTTTCTGGATGGTTCTGCTGAAACCAAATGTCATCGGTGTCCATATGAACCGACCACCAGCCAATCGGAGGAGTAAATGGTTATCATCGACCGATTGCGATCGCCGTTGGCATTGATGGCCTAGTCAACATCGTTCTTAAAGAATCCGAAATCCAAACAAATCAGTGACTTTCTTTACACTCATTCCGACTCATTGGTGGATAGGTATCGTCCCAAGTACGACAATGGTTGTCATTCATTCAGAAATGGGCCTCATCGCTGATTATGATTTTTCGACCTTACTCAACAGCAAACAGTTTGATATGGTCTCACCTTTGATAACCTCTGATACTTATTTCAAGCCCCCACATGTTGATGTTCCAAATATAGATCACCCCCAACTAACCCACAGCACTTTTCATCTTTTACTAGCTCATCACACAACCATGGGTTCCTCCGAATGGCTTCTGCTTCTATCAGGCGCACTTACCCTTCTCTACATTTGGATAAAACATCACTACGCATATTGGCGTAGAAAAAATGTTGCATCAATCGAACCGAACCCGATCTTTGGAAATCTCAAAGAAATGGTTATCATGCAGTCCAGTGCTGCTGATCACATGGTAACTCTGTACAACCACAAAATGGCCCAGGACAAAGCCGTCGTTGGGATTTACGTCTTCAATAAACCAGCTCTGCTAATTCGAGACCCAGAAGTGATAAAATCCATCCTAATCAAGGATTTCAATAAGTTCTCTGATCGGTACTCAGCATGTGATCCTCATGGTGATGCTCTGGGATCATACAATCTATTCTTCATCAAGAATCCTTATTGGAAGGAATTGAGGACAAAATTGACTCCGGTCTTTACCAGTGGTAAAATGAAGCAGATGTTTCCTCTGGTCGAAGAGGTAAGTCTTGGAAACCTTCAACACAAAACAAAAAGTTATGGACTTCTTTTTTTAGATTGGCAGTGAATTGGACAAATACCTTTGTAGTCTGCCACTCGACTCAAATACCAATAGCTGCGTCAGGGAAGTCAAAAACATAGCCGCTCTCTATACAACAGATGTCATTGCTTCGGTAGCCTATGGCGTTCAAGCCAACAGTCTGAAGAACCCAGACAGCGAGTTCCGGCGCAACGGAAAGACAATTTTCAACTTTACCCCATACAGAGCCTTTGAGTTCTCGATTATATTCTTCCTGCCACATTTAGTGAAGCTATTCAGTTGCAAGATATTCCCCAAGGGAGCTACCGCGTTCATTCGGGACACCATCAATTTCGTTATGGCAGAAAGGATTAAGTCCGGTGTAGTGCGTAACGACCTTATTGACGCCTTGGTAGCGTTCCAAAAAGCCGCCCAAACGAACAAGGATAAGGAGATTTATGTCCTAAATAATGACATGTTAGTCGCACAAGCGGCAGTTTTCTTCACGGCCGGCTTTGAAACAGCTTCGTCATCGATGTCCTTCGGCATGTATGAACTCTCCAAGTGCCCCGAAATTCAGAAACGCCTGCGCACCGAAATCAAGGAGGCTCTCACAAAGAACGACGGTAAAATCACATACCAAATGCTCGAGGAATTGGAGTATATGAATATGTTCCTGCAAGAAGTCTTGAGACTGTATCCACCACTGCCATTCTTAGATCGAGAGTGTACTCTGCCTAAGGGGGAAAAGGAGTTCTCCTTGAAGCCGCATAGTGACTTTGGTGTGCCACATCGAATGCCAGTTTATATACCCGTCTATGCTCTTCACAGAGATCCAAAGGTAGGTTATTCTAAACAGCAATTTTGCCTCTTCTATATAGTATCTCTCCTTACAGTATTTCCCAAATCCTGAGCAATTCGATCCAGAACGATTCTCGCCAGAAAATAAAAAAAACATTAAGCCCTGTACCTATATGCCCTTCGGTGTAGGTCCACACAATTGCATTGGGGAACGATTTGGATTCATTCAAGCAAAGATTGGCCTTATAAACTTTTTAAGGAATCACTACGTGACGACGTGCGAGAAGTCTCTTGATACAATGGTACTGGATCCGAAGGCTTTGATCATACAAGCGAAGGGTGGTATCTATCTTAAGCTTGTACGTGATCCACTAATACAATATATGTGAATATGTGATACAAATTGTATAAAGGATATGAAAAAGGCTGTTCTGTGGTAAACCTTTAAAAATGTAAAGTTTTTTTTAATAAATTATGTGTTATTACTTATGTTTATGTGTCCTGACATCTCAGATTCTTACAGTGAATCCTTGATTACGAGAGCGACAATGCCAAGTCTTCACATTTCGGTGACGAGTTACTCATTATTGTTGTAATACGCCACCAACAAGAATATCAAGTCCACTTTAGATGCTCGGTATCTAACCCTTTTATAGCCACATCTGGAGTGTCCCAACGCAGTTATCTTGGCCCTCTTATCTTCATTTTGTCTGTTAATGATGTTGACTATGTCATTGAAAACTCTTATTTATCTTTCTCTTCAAGCTGACTTGAACAACTTTTCAACCTAGTGCCAAAAAACTTTCCTTGAGCTGAACGTTAACAAATGGCAAGCCATTACTTACTCCCGCAAGCGTCTTCCACCTCTCTCCAGATACTACTTTATCTGTGACGAACCCGTACAGTCTCTTGGAAAACGTCGTGAAATTGCCGACATCCTCTTTACCCATCAGATACTAACAGGAATCATTGATAGCCCCGCTCTTCTACATATGGTATCCCTCAATGCCAACTCTCGAAATCTCAGATCTGCCCCCCTCTTCCGCCTCAACTTTCACCGCACCAACTATGGCTGCAACGAGCCAATAACCAGAGTGCTGCTAACCGGCATAGCTCTTCTATCTGACGTCCACCTTCTCTTCCTCTTCTCCTTAGTCCTTTATTGTTATAAAATCCGTTGGGCCCTCAGGTTTGGTGAGAAAAAGCAAAAAAAGTAAGGTTAAGCTTTAAATAAATAAATAAATAAACTTTTGGTCATTGTCTTATGTAGGATTTTTGAGTACAAGATTGACAATGTGTCCTTACTTCTTCAACCTAGTTTTAGTTGACAAGTATTCCTCTGACATCATGGGCGGGCTATTCACTTTCGGTCATAGAACTGATTCTCATGTATGGGGAACTTATAGAGAGTAACTTGACTGAAAAGCAGGGTTGGTATTTGCCGTGTTTTTTTGAAAACTTCGTAGGCAGTAGAGGTAAATTTCACTCGTAAAACAAAAATAATAACCTACTGCCTACAACTATTGATATCATCCACAGTAGGAGAGCTGCTGCCTAGGAATTCGGCAATATGATAGTTGAAATCAGTGCTTTTATTTACAGACGTTGGTTTCACTGGGAAATTCATTCGTTTCAGTGGGGAGTGTTCACTGTTGGTTGGTTGGCTGGTGGTAATCGAAAACACATATCTATTTTTCGAAGCACCTCACCGAATCGTCGTCTAAATTAGATGCTAAAAAAGATACTGAAGTAGAAAATAAATGGAAGAAATAAGCAGGTCTAATACTTGAAAGCTTTTATCATTTTTGTTTCGTTAATAGAAAACTATCTATCCATTTTGGTGTACATTTGAGTTGAAGGTTAGAAGAGAATGGTCAAAGAACCATAAAAATAGTTATAACTTACGACAAATATTGTCGTACCAGCGAAGTCAAACGTGCCAACTTGGGAGTATACAAATTTCGCTACCAATAGTTTGCTGTGAAGTGTCCAAATGAACTGCTTGCTACGGAGGTTTAAAAAAATACTGCTTTTGATAATTTTAAGGAATTCGTCTACGGCTGACAGCGTTTTGTGCATTCTGATTAACAGAAAGTACACATGAAGTAATAGCAATGATGTCAGATTTTTCGTTGAGATTCTAAATTTTTGGGGAAGTATTTAAAAAACTGTCCCAAATTGACTTCATGTTGGAATCAAATGAATTGATATAATTACACGACCGACATATGTATCTGTCACTATTTCTGTCAGTAAGTGTCAGTACCGCGCAAATGACCTTGTACATAATATGTATGTTCATGTTTGTTATTACCCATCTAACCATGTTATGAACGCGCTGATTTGTTTTAATCTTATGTGGAAGAAGAATATTTTAGGAATGCAAATGGTACGCTGTTTGTATCATGTCTGTGCTACGTTCCACATTTCGGCCGTGCTCTTCAGTGCAAAAAGGTGTTGTACCATAATAATTGTGAACTGAAGGCCGTACTTCTCTATCTCACTGAAAAACACTGTGTTGACTCCATGAGTGATCAGCCTTATAAATGAAAACATGTCACTCGCCCTTAAATACAGTTCTGAGAATGTGGCGAATATGCGCAATGTACAACTGATTTTTCGGGAATCTTATTTGGAAGCTAACTAATAAGATGACCGTCCCATCTTTTTTTTTTTTGGGATAGGAAAAGTTTCATTACAGCACTCAGACATCAACTTGTCCATTCTACTACCAGAAAGCACCTCGTTACATCCCCTCTTGCTGTATAATTTTTCTTTTTTTAATGAATTCGAGTAGACGCTTTAGTGACAAGAGCTTACATTGACAGCATTCACCACCTTGAATCTCAGCTTGATACGAGCAAAAGCAGGACAAGGAAGCGTTCCGCAGTGTCGTTACCCTCTCCCCAAGCGTTGCAGTCAGATGTTTACCTTAAGAAAATAAGTTATCTGCAGTCTTTTCTGCTGAGGGACAGTAGGAATGCCTCTGACTTGTCACTAACATCTGGAAGAACCCTTTTAGACAGCCTTCATCCAGGAGAAACATGCCACGCATAAATATGTTCATAAGAAACCCCATCATCAATGGAAGCACTAACCGTTGATGCAGGAAGACTAAAAGCAGGTTTGGGTCCTGAGAAACTCTCCTCTGAGCTTTGTCTAGCAATCTCATCGGGTGTCTCTTTTCCCGTGATACCAGTGTGACCTGCCACCCAGATGAGAGTCAATAAATTGAATCTTTCAGCACAGTTTTTAAACTCTCTGTATTCACCAACTAATTTGGATGAGGTTAAAGGGTTGAGCAAGGCCTTTTGCACAGCTTGAATGTCACTACAGACACAGATACTACGACCCTTCCTAACGATGTGACTCGGAGCTATTAGCATTTTAAATATCTCCACCTGGAAGACAGAGGTCCGCTTACCCAATGAGTATTGCAGTCTTGTGTTATCCTTGATCGGTTTTGGAACCATCTGTGAAAATACGCCTACACTTTATTCCTGGCTTAGACGCTGGCGGGGTTTCATGTTCTTCTATCGGGGACCTTATAGCCACTTGCGTGTTATTTTTACTTTTTGGGCAGCAATTTGACTTTATTTCTACGGCCCCCGTATTACACTGCATCGAACAGTGCGAGGGCTATTGCCTGCAAACAGTCAATTACAGTCAAGCACTCCTATGCTCTGACTGCGATAAGTGTATTATGACATTGAATGAGCTCACGAGTTGCATGTTCGAAAACAAGAGGATACGAATGAGAAAAGGATTGCTAAACGGTTAAAACCTGAAAATGTGCAAAGACCCTAAAGGTGGTCACCCAGCTATACGAAGAAACCATAGACTTTAGACGTACTAAAGGAGAACATTCGACAGCACATTTTAAAAATTTGCTGTCATATTCTTATGTTCTTAGCTGGTTATTCAAAAATGTAACAAATTGAATTTTGAAAAGACAAATTAATCCAAACAACGACTAACGACAATCGCCTCAAACTCACAAAAGTATCCTTTAGTTCTATTCAATACTGTCCTTCGAATTAAGTAGCGGGTCGCGTACCACTTTCACATGAATTCCTCCTTTTGGTTGTATAACTAGAGCCTTTGGTTCGAGCATCATTTCCTTAGCCGACTTAGCACAAGTGGTGACATAGTGATTCCTTAAAAAGCTCACAAGTCCAATCTTTGCCAGGATAACACCAAAACGTCCGCCAATACAATTATGTGGTCCTTTACCAAAAGGCATATAACTAAATGGGACTATATTCGTTTTCTTTTGGGGTGAAAATCTTTCTGGGTCAAACTTCTCTGGATCGGGAAAGTACTGTAATAAAATTGATATTAAATTTGGGCTAAGGGGTCCTTTAGACTGGCCTACCTTTGGGTCTCTGTGAATGGCGTAAATTGGTATATAAACTGGCATCCCATTAGGTATCCCAAAATCACTAAAAGGCTTCAATGAGTACTCATCCTTAGAGTCTGTTGAAATGAACTGCCGATCGAGGAATGGAAGTGGCGGATATAGCCTCAAAACTTCTCGAATAAACATATCTAAGTACTGCATTTCATTGATGATTTCATAGGTAATCTTTCCATCACCCTTTATCAAGGCTTCTTTGATTTCCTCTCGGAGACGGTCTTGCAATGCACGGTTTCGGGAAAGTTCAAACATTCCGAAGGACATCGCCGAAGCTGTTGTCTCAAAACCCGCAGTAAAGTAAGTGGCCACCTGCGCAATTAACTTGTCATCGGTCCACTTAAAGTCTCCCTTATTTTCATTGCTTTCAGTTGAGTTTTTGAAGCCTACCAGGATGTCAATTATATCGTTTCGTGTTTTGCCAGATTTAATCCTTTCGCCTATTACCAAATTGAATGTATCACGAAGAAATTTTGTAGTCTGCACTGTGAATATCTTGCAACGGAACAGTTTCACAAGTTTCGGAATAAAGAATATAACGGCAAACTCGAAGGACCTATACGGTGTAAAGTCGAATATAGCTTGGCCGTTTCGATAGAATTCACTGTCGGGATTTTGTAAGCTCCTCGAATGAACACCAAATGCCAGGGATGCAATAGCATCAGTTGTGTACAGTGTGCTGATGTATCTGACCTCTTTTATACAGCTTTTGCTATCCGCATCCATGGGAAGAGTGCAAAGGTATTTGTCCAATTCATTTCCAATCTGAAACATGAAACTTATGTGAGTTGTGAATATCATCATCCTGAAGGACTTACCTCTTCCATCAAAGGAAACATCTGCTTCATTTTGCCGCTACTAAAGGCTGGTGTCATCTTTCTTCTTAGATCTCTCCAGGCCGTGTACCTGACAAAGAAAAGATTACTCGATCCTAGAGGATCTCGGTGAGGATCACAGGCTGAAAATCGGTCAGAGAATTTGTTGAAATCCTTTATCAGAATTAATTTGATTAGTTCTGGGTCACGAACTAGAAGCGCTGGTTGATTGAAGACGAATATCCCAACTACAGGCTGTTCCTTTGCTTTTCTATGATTGTATAGCTTGGTCATATGATCAGCGGCACATGATCTCATTAATATCATATCCTTGAGGTTTCCAAGGATCGGCAGAGGTTGAATAAAGGGAACGTGTTTCCTCCGCCAGTATGTGAAGTGGTATTTCATCCAAATATAGACAATTAGTAAGAGCCCTGAGGAGACCTGTAGCCATTCGGAGGGGCCCATGATTGAGCTCTAGAGAAGGTGGCCAATGTCTCACTGAGCGATAGCTTAACAACTGATAAGTATCTGAAGTTGTTTGGCTCTTTTATAGGTGCAATTGAATAAATTTCTGTTATCTTTTTGCATTTTGAATGAAACTCTGGTGCAGGCGAATTATTTGTTCACTGACTTCTATATCAGCAAGCCAATGAACCGATCTAGTAATCTGTCTAACCTTGGACTACTGATTTACTGCGAATTATGTTTCAGAACTTTTTGTCTAAGCGACCAATACCGGCGAGCTTGGGGACTGTTCTGTCTACGTGATTGTCTATCGGGTCTTTCTACAGTCTGAGGCGACCTTGAGACACTGTCTTATCTACACTGTTGCCTATCTACTGTTTATACAGAGCTGAAAGGCTTGATGTATATAGCTAGTCCAGGAGCCACACGACTTGTCAATCTTTTTAAACAAAAGCACTAATATCCATCAAAAATTTATTTTAAACTTTTTATAAAAAAGATGCCTTTACAAGAGAGGGTCTCTGATAACCTCAAGGAATATTCCTTCCTCGGATTGCAACGTGAAAGATTTTGTACAGTATTTCATTTTCGTTGGAGTGCTCGAGCTCGGGGCAACGGAATGGTTTCGCAGGAAGCTAATAAGACCCACTCTAGATTGTACCAGTCCCAGACGTTCACCAATGCAATTGTGTGGACCCGTTCCGAATGGCAGGTATACATATGGATTGATATTGGCCTTGTTCTCTGGTGAAAAACGTTCGGGATCAAACTTTTCTGGATCAGGGAAATACTAAAAAGGGAAAGACAAAAAATTAATTCAAGGCCTTCAAAGAATAATTAAAACTCACCTTAGGATCTCTCTGCAAGGCAAAGTTGGAAATATAAGTCGGCATTCCATTTGGTATACTGAACTTGCTGTAGGGCTCCAGCGAGTAGAACTTTTCTCCAGCGGGCAGTGTACATTCTCTCTCCAACATTGGCACAGAAGGATACAGACGCAGGGTCTCCAATATAACAGCATTTAGTAGCTTCAGATCGTGAATCATCTCGTAGGTTATCTGTCCATTGGTCTCTCTAAGTGCTTCTCTGATTTCCTCACGTAATTGCTTTTGAACATCCAGATTTTTCGATAGTTCATACAAAGCAAACGATATGGTGGAAGAAGATGTTTCAAAGCCAGCGGAAAAGAATACAGCAGCTTGGGCTACCAAGAAATGGTCAGTACCGAATTTCTTCTTCTCAGGATTTAAGTCGGCTTCCTTCTTGAAGGCAAGCAAAATATCAATCAAGTCGTTTCTTATAACGCCTGACTTGGCGCGTTCCTTTATGACATAAGTGATGCTATCCTGAAGGAACTTTGATGATTCCTGGGAAAAGACCTTGCATCCAAAGAGGGTCACCAACTTGGGAACGAAAAATATCATAAAAAACTCAAACGCTCTGTATGGTGTGAAATTGAAGATCCTCCTGCCATTGACACGAAAATCGTTCTTGGGATTCTTGAAGCTGTTCACTTGGACGCCGAATGCAACGGTAGCGATCACATCATTGGAGAAAGATGCATTGATTTCCTTAATCTCTAATTCCACTGATTTCGTTTTCGAATCAATGGCGTTGGAGAGGAGATATGAATCCAGTTCCTTGCCGATCTGAAAATACAAAACATAACCTTTACAATGGACTATTTCGAGAGCAAGGAATCAGCGCATACTTCAGTGATAAGAGGAAACATTTGCTTGATCTTTCCACTGGTAAAAACTGGTGTCAATTTAGCACGTGTTTCCTTCCATTCTGGATTCTTGACAAAGAATAGATTTTCAGCTCCCAGCAAATCACCATGTGGATCAGGTGATGAATTTCTGTTGGAGAACTTGGAAAAATCCTTGACCATGATTCTTTTGATCAGTTCGGGTTCGCGTATGAGGAGTCCTGGTGTGTGGAGAACATGGATTCCAAGGATCGGCTGATCTTTCGCCTTTGGATGGTTGTAATTGTTAGCGAGATGTAAGCCAATGCAATCTTTCATGTAGAAGATCTCCTTTAAGGATCCCAAGAAGGCGATCGAATCAACGTAAGGAATGTTATGACGCTTCCAGTATGAGAAGACATATTTGAACCAAACGTAGACAGCTGCTAGTAGGCTGGTAAGAACCGCTAAAACGTATGTTCCATAGACCATTGTCGACTGAACTGAAATGAAGAGAAAATACTGATAGAGAAACGAATTTGGTGGCGCAGTGGATTCGATAGTGTAGGCACGGGCAGACAGCGTCGCATTTACTTATTTATAGAATACGTAGAAGATAACGAAAGTGTGGACAAAATTTGGCCTCTCGAATATTTTTTAAGTCAAAGGTCTCACGTTTACACGATCAAATGATCAACGTGAGACCCTATCATCTGCCATCAAATTCCCCACAACCCTTCTACAATTACTCATTCACTTACAGATCTATCTATTTACGGTTAAATAATTTAAAAATACCTATCCGACTTGATTAGAGATGAAATGAAACTAAGCGTTTTTCGTTGAATCCTCTGGCCTTTATAGAAAAAAACTAATGAAACTTTTTTTTTTTGTGAAGACTTAAAGAAATTTGCAAAATCATGCTTCTTATCAAGGTACCAGCAGTCAGATAGAAATATGTAGAACCACATATTACCACTGATTAGTTAAAGCCACACACACTCGCGTATCGAAAGTTGATTTGTTGTCAAAAATTAAACAATAGTAGGGGTAGTATGTTTACTCTTTCTTTAGTGATTGTTATTTTGCCTTTGGGACTTAAGTGTGACCATTTTATTTGTAAGCAAAACTTGTTTCTCCAAATTTGAGTTTTAAAACGTCGAACATCTTATAAAAGATATTTTTGTATCTCTTTCCTATTCTATCTCAAGCCTATATATGTATTTGTCTATGGATTTTTCAAATTTCTTTCAAAACTAGTTTTCAACGTAAACAAAACTTTTACGTGAATTTTCGTTCGAAAAGTGGGCGTGTCAAATCCACTTTACTCTCTCTATTCACATCATTTATTTATACAAAGTATGTTTCAAACTTAATATAACCAGTGGAACGTCTTTACAACAATAAATAGCTTGAAAGACACGCCCACTTTTTTAAAAAAAAAATCACTTTTTTCAATAGTTTCACAAGAAACTTGAAAAAAACTTTCCTAAGACAAAATGTAAGTATTAAATTTTTCTAAAAACCTTCCCTACATTGTGTATGGCTACGCTCACTTTTTAGGAGTGTTTTATTTTCGAAAAAAGGAAACAATTTCCGTCGACTTCCTTAGATTAGAATCAATTTTGGATCAAAATATAGTGCACTTGGAAACATTTTAAAATCTGCTCATTGACACGCCCACATTTTGGAAACAAAATCAAGGTTTTTGAGCAATTGGTAAGGAATTTCTTAAAATATTTTGTACTTCTTAATTTCAGCTTGACGTATCTTAACACATGAATAATAAGTTTTGAAAAATGTTAAATATAACAGTGAGTAACTTTTTATACAAAGAATAAGGCTCAGTAAAGAAACAGTTGCAATCACAATGTTAATTAATCTTGAAAAATTTATCAATTTTGACACAAAGGCATACTTAATTTGATGGACATACATATGTATGTATGTAGATAAAAAAAAAATAATCTAAGAATTCTTTTAAAATAAACTTATCTCATGAATTCGAATTAAATTGATTTAGGGTTGTTTACAATTTTGCACTCCAAGCTAAATAAGAATAGAATATAATCCACACGGAATAAACTGTTGAATCCTGACATAATCGTTAGTGGTTAACAAGTCAGGGTTTTGCGGAAAAACCATATATTTTCTCTAGATCAGGGATGTTAAACCTTCTTGCTTCAATATTATTATACTAGCCATATAGCTGACATGAGCCCTGTTTTTTTAAACCTCCGCAGTCAGCAGTTCATTTGGACAATCGGCAGCAGGCTATCGGCAGCGGAATTTCGACACCCCCAAGTTGGTATGTGAGACTTTGGTGCTATGACATTAGCTGTCAACAAAATATATGTTAGTGATTTGTAACCCTTTTTCTTCTTTTTCTTCTTCAAAAATTATTGAAGCTTTAAAATATTAGACCCACAGGTCTTTGGAAATTCAAAATGATGTCTGCTTATTGCTTTTATTTATTTTCTACTCCAGCGTCTTTTTAAGCACCTAATTTAGACGCCGATTCGGTGAGGAGATTCGAAGAAAAGATACGTAAAACTTATCTTTTCGATTAGCACCACCCAATAATGACCATTGTACAAAACTGCCTGCGGAGGTTTGAAAAAACACGACTTTTGCAATCCAAAATAATTAGTTAGTTAGATTAGACTTTAGTGTTCAGTTAAAGTTGCAGTTTAATGGTACCTTGGACTTTTGTTCCAAATGAAGATTTGTAAGCATGTTAGAACATCAACAGATTCTAATACGGTCGTATTGCAGTTCTCTGTTTGCGAACTTAGACTTATGTATTAGAAGATATAGGCTTCTAGCTTTTCTTTGGGATAAAAATCACTTTTATCTGTCTAAGCTATTCTATAATATTCTTCTTCCGTTCCACGCTACCTTCTTACGCCTCATTGAATCTTGCTTCGGGCCCCAGTTTTGACACCCCTGCTCTAAACAGATACACACAAGTTCATGCAAATAATATCTGTATTATTGTCTTCCAACTATGGAAAAATAAAACCTACTTCAGTCACATGTTATGGCTTCTAAACTTATCGCTTGTTGATAACTTTATAATTAGTTCACTGACCTAACACAAGGTATGACAAGGCAACATTTCATTTAATGCAATTTCATTAATCTTTTGCCACAAAAATACTCTTCCCAAAAGGTTATCAGTTGAGAAAATGAATTTGCAAATCTAGTATTAACTGATTAGAGTAAGCATGCGTACGCTATTGCTCGAAACTAGAGAATGAATTGAGAATTTTGATTTGAATATACAAATTAGGACATTATCAGTTTAAACGATGTACCAGTACAGATGAAATAACTTGTATGTATCTCTAGAAGGGGCAAGGGTTGGTAGAATAGATTCCTAATGTTGGCTGGTATATTTTTCCTTTCACCTATAATATAAGGCCAATACTAAGTAGTTGCTCGAAGAAAAACGATCAATCGATTCTGACATTACGATGATCGGAAAAGTGGGTCTATCTATTCTGTCTATCGATCTGTTTGTAAGTACGCCGCAAACTTAATATCTGAACTCTATAGGGTCAGAATTTAAGGCAAAATCGAAATATTTGTTCACTTTGTCTCTAATTTGCTCGGAAACTGCTCCAACAATTTTAATAGATTTATAATATACACGATATCGTGTGATACCGCGTTTCTTTGATATGTGTAGATCATTGATACATTTATTTACTTAAGATATCTTTTTTTCCGAATTCCCATACTCAAAATATCAAAAAGTCGGCCATTATTTTCCGACAAAATGTCATAATTTAGCTAGCACTGTTCATGTATTATACAAAATTTGTTGCTACGTTGTATTCTGTTAAACTAAGCTTTCAATTTTTTGATTTAGAAATTCTGTCATTATTTGTCATTATATGTATGTGACTAGCGTAAATCATTAGTCATTATTTGTCATTATGATGTGTATGTCACTCGTGTAAATCTAGCATAAAAAGGCTATTTAAGTGGATGAATTTTGAAGAAATTGAAAAAAATATTGTCATTTATTCAAGGTGTCCCGGATTTGGCCATAATATGTAATGTCGTCTGCAACACTCCATATATGTACATTTGGGAATAGGCGATGCAATAGTTGTAAAGGGTGATTCATTTAGAGATACTTTGTTTCCTATGAATTTGTTCATAAATGACGCGTAAGTCGTGTGAACTTGTAATGGTATTTTGTTCAGTATTGTACAACATTTTATTATGGAAAAACTTTGTCCGTAGAGCAACTTATACTCTGATTCTACGATTATGAAAATTGAAGGGTTACCATTACATCCAGATAAATCAGCGAATCAGTATGGTGTGTGAGCTGGTGGAATCATCGGTCTTTGCATTCGTTGTACTCCCCAGGGTTGCCATAGGTAGATGTTTCTCAACAAAGAAGGAGGTTGCAGGAAAAATTCTGGGAGAATAAGAAAAATGTACTTAATAGTACAGAAAAGAAATTATAGTTTTCTTTTAAGTTCTTATAAAAAAAAATCAACAATTTGATATTCAAAGGAAAACGGTTCTAAAAAGAGGGCGTGGTCGTACATATTGTATGAAGGATTTGTGGGGTAAGTGAATATTACATATAACTTTTCTTGAGTTTCTTGTTAAATAAGGGAACAATTTTTTTTTTTTTTCTCAAAAGTGGGCGTGTCAGTTGACCAATTTAAAAAAATTGTGCACTTGTGTTATCCAGTCTTTTAAAGTCTTCGTCTTCGTATATAAATATTCGGAATATCTCGAGATTTCACAAAATTTTCAGAAGGCCGAAAGATTAGTAAAAATAATCGGATAAAAAACTCCCCGAATATCGGGAAAACTGGCAACCCTAGTACTACCTAGTGACGGCTGTATGGTGCCGTATGTTTCTTGGATATTGGGCCAATCTAGCATATTTGAACGATGCAGATTCTTTAAAAATTGTGTACTCCACTTCGCCCTTATAGAAGCGTTAAGCAACTGTCACAATCAAATGAAGTTCTCTGTGTTGTTCTATTATATTTACATATGTATGTATGTCGGTGTGTCGTCTGTTGAAGTTAAAGTTTGAGGTTAGCAACTCCCTTCGCTACATTGTTACAATTCTTTTTCTTTTCAAAAATTTTATTGCAATTCCAAAAGTGAACTAAAGCCCAAAATTACGTTTTGAATCTTTATGCGTAGGACTTTATTTCATGGCACAAAATTACCCCTAAGTCAGCATTTCCAAAGTTTTGTCGAAATTACTCGGTTGAATGAGCGCTCTATTGAGTGTTGCTTTATGTGATGAAAACAATTTCAAGTTTTTTCAATTCACTACATATCTGGTCAAGAATTTGTTTGTAAACAGTGCCCAACGCATGCTGCCTCAACCGGCGTCACACGAACGTAAACAATACTCAATACATTAATGCTATTCGATAGTGCGTAGCGAACTTATGTTTCTACTACATAGACACGAAATTTGTATATCTATCAGAACTTTAATTTCGTGAGGTAAGCTGTGTAGACTTTTTGATTAGACTGGTACAAATTATTAGATCTTTATTCAGTCTTAGTCAGTATCAGTCTGTGTTTGAGTCGAATAAGAGTTTAGAAAGAAAGAGGTAAGAGTACGCAAAAGTTGATAGACATACATATGTATTTCTGTCACGTTAGTAAATAATTGTTAATTGGTTTTGATATGCTTATTATTTTGATCAGTAATTCACTAGATAAATTGCTAGAAATTGTATCGCCATTTCAGACATGATCATTGGAACCTATCTCCTAGCAGTGTTTGCTAGCCTCTTGGCAGCAATCTATATCTGGTTGAAGCGAAACTACTCATACTGGAGGCGAAATGACGTTCCCTGCCTCGAAACAACGCCCTTTTTGGGTTCTTTGAAGGATATCTTCTTAATGAGATCATGCATAGGTGTTCACCTTGCTAACCTTTATAACCATCCGAAGGCCAAGGATGAGCCCTTCATTGGAATTCACATCCTCCATACACCAGCACTGCTGATCCGTGAGCCCGATCTTATTAAAAGAATCATGATCAAAGACTTTGCCAAGTTCTCGAACAGATACGTATCGCCCGATGTCCACGGTGACTTACTGGGAGCCCAGAATCCCTTCTTCGCCAAGAATCCAGAATGGAAGGAAACTCGTTCCAAGCTTACGCCTGTCTTTACCAGTGGAAAGATCAAGCAGATGTTTCCACTTATTACAGAGGTATGATTGGATTCAGACTAAAGGCCTTCTTACTAAAATTTTGCTTTCAGATTGGAAATAAATTAGATTCATACCTCCTGTCAACCGCCATCGACCCTCAAACCCAATCAGTGGAACTAGAGATCCGAGAAATCAGTGGATCGTTCTCGAACGATGTGATTGCTACCGTAGCCTTTGGTGTTCAGGTGAACAGTTTCCAGAATCCTAACAACGACTTTCGAATCAATGGCAAAAGGATCTTCCATTTCTCTCCATATAGAGCATTTGAATTCTTCATCATATTTTTCGTACCCAAGTTGGTGAGCCTCTTTGGCTGTAAGATCTTCTCAAAGGAATCGGCGAAATTCTTTGAAGATACCATTACATATGTCATAAAGGAACGCGTCAAGTCGGGGATTGTGAGAAATGACCTAATCGACACTCTGCTGGCTTTCAGAAAAGAAGCCGAGGCAAATCCGGAGAAGAAGAAGTTCGGCACCAATCATTTCTTGGTGTCCCAGGCAGCTGCTTTCTTTTCGGCTGGATTCGAGACTTCTTCGTCGACGATTTCTTTTACTTTGTATGAGCTCTCCAAGAACCAAGAGATTCAACGGCAATTGCGTGAAGAAATTAAGGAAGCTCTCAAGGACACCGATGGGAAGATAACATACGAGATGATTCATGAAATGAATCTACTAAACGCTGTCATATTGGAGACCTTACGTCTGCATCCTTCTGTGCCGCTGTTGGAGAGAGAATGCACATTGGCGCCTGGCGAGGAGTCATACTCATTGGAACCATTCAACAAGTTCTGCATCCCGAATGGAATGCCGACTTATATATCCAACTATGCACTACAAAGAGACCCAAAAGTAAGCTATACCCCTTCCTATTGAACGCCTTGAAATACATATATTTTTTGTTTGCATTTTAGTACTTTCCTGATCCAGAAAAGTTTGATCCTGAACGTTTTTCACCAGAGAACAAAGCAAACATAAATCCTTACGCGTACATGCCATTTGGAACTGGGCCACATAATTGTATTGGTGAACGTCTGGGACTAGTGCAGACTAGAGTCGGAGTCATTAGTTTCCTGCGGAACCACTATGTTACACCGAGTCCGAAGACTCCTGCTAAAATTATGTTAGACCCTAAATCGTTCACCCTGCAATCAATTGGAGGAATTTTCCTAAATGTTGTGAGGGATCCTTTGTTGTAAAGTACCGATACAAAAATATAATTAATAAAATTGTACCTAGGCTTTTGATTAAAGGAAATTTCTGTCTAATCCCTAGGTTAGGTTAGGTTAGGTATGTGGGCTGGCAGGAAGAAGATTCTCTAGGTCAATGAAGAAGTGAAGTGAGGCGTAGTGGCATAGGAAGTAGGTTGTTGCTTCGATAGCTTCCTCATCACCACAACCTCTGCACAGCTTTTCCACCACCAAACCTGTGCCCTCTGACGATAGGGTGGAAATGTATTTCCGGACTTTTCGAACAAGTCTCGCGGTTCTTGATTTGGCAAGCGGGGGCAATAGTTTCATTGTAGCGACTCAGATTTCTATGGAGTTCCACCTATTATCTGCCTCTCTCGTGACTTCATTTTTAGCTTCAAACATGAGGGCGCAAGACATATGTATATCGAATATGTACACAGACTCATTTCTCGGTATTCCTTCGACTCCAGTAGAGTTCAATCGTGTGCTGCGTACCAAGAGCCTTAAGCCTGGCTGTCAACAAAGAAGGTGATATCCTCAGGAGGTATTGCCTTTATCGCAGACTCACGGGCTGCAGTTGTCGCTTCCAGAACCTCCGCCTGGAAGACACTGCTGTGCTATTCTTTGCTATACTCGTACTCGTTACTTTCAGATGATTCCGTTGATTTAAAAATGCTGTTAGAAACGCCTAATCGACTCCATTGCGGTGAAACTATTTTGAGAGAAAAGCTATGTTTCCGAAATATACGTCGCCAATGGTCAGAATGAAACAGAGAATATCGTACGACACTCTTCTGCTTTTAATTAAAGATACAATTCATAGCCAACTTACACACACATAGAACATAAATTGCTCGCAATTAAACGATAGTGTACATACAATTTCGCTCTCACTTTCAACCGACGAACTTGCTTCTAATTTAAAAGATACTGGTATCACACTCATTCTCTGTTTTGTATATTCAGTCGACGCCGGCTTCCATTACGTCATTATTTGTTTACGCGTTCTGCTATCTCATGATGGTTTAAATTTACGAATCAAGGTTAAAAGCTATCCACACCAGTTGTATACAAAAGATTGATCACTGGGTATTCAACAAGTCAGTCTATAAATATCTGTAAGATAGAGAAGACGGTTCTGATTCAGTATGAATCCACTCACTGAAGTTCTTCTGTTGTTGAGTTTTTTATTTCTTCTACTCTATTTATGGACGCGACATAGATACTCGTATTGGCGGCGGAAAGGAGTTCCAAATATTACACCATACCCGATATTTGGAAACATTCAGGACATCTTGTTGAGGAGGCGAAATGGATCCGAACACTTTGCCTATCTTTACAACCATCCAAAGGCGAAAGATCAACCAGTGGTCGGACTTCATGTATTCCTTACACCGAGTCTTATGATCAGAGATCTTGATCTGATTAAGCAGATTTTGATCAAGGATTTCAACAAGTTTTCGAATCGATTCGCATCAACTGATCCTGTACGGGATGGCTTGGGTTGGAACAATCTGTTCATGATAAAGAACCCCAAATGGAGAGATCTACGATCGAAGTTGACACCATTTTTCACCAGCGGTAAGCTAAAAATGATGTTTCCACTTATCGCTGAGGTTTGTATATACGAATTGTAAGACGAATAAATCTAATAAAATGCTTCTCCCTCTTTTTCAGGTGGGAAACCAATTAGATCAGCACCTTTTGTCGCTTGAAGAGGATCAGTCAATTCAAGATCTCCGTGAGCTAACCAGTGCCTTTACAACAGACGTAATCGCAACTGTAGCCTTTGGTGTCCATGCGAACAGTTTGAAGAATCCCAATGGAGATTTCCGTCGGCATGGCCGCATCATTACAACCTTCGATCCTCGCAGAGCCTTAGAAGTCCTGTCGATATTTTTCTTTCCAAAAATGGTCACCCTCCTTCGTTCTAAGCACTTTTCAAAAGTCACATCGAAATTCTTTCGAGCAACCATAACCTATGTGATGGACCAACGTGAAAAATCCGGTCTGGTGAGAAACGATTTAATTGACATCCTGATATCGTGGAAGAATGCTGATGACTTTGATGGAAATACAGACTTCCTGGTAGCTCAAGCTGCTCTCTTCTTCACGGCTGGGTTTCATACTTCAGCTTCAGCTATAACGTTTACTTTGTATGAGTTGTCGAAGAATCAGCAGATTCAAGAGCGATTGAGGAAGGAGATCAAGGCGACTCTCTCAAAGGATAATGGAAAGATCACCTATGAAGCGCTTTCTGATATGGAGTACCTAGGAATGGTCTTAGACGAAACGCTGAGACTGTATGCTCCCCTGCCTTATTTGGATAGACAGTGTCAGTTGCCGGTTGGAGAGGAGGAGTATTCCTTGAAGCCATACAGTGATTTTGGCATTCCACATGGAATGCCCGTTTCAATTCCTTTCTTTGCTATTCAAAGGGATTCAAAAGTAAGTTTTGGTCTAGTCTATTGGAAGAAGATTAACTCATATCTAATTTCAGTACTTTCCTGATCCACTAAAATACGATCCTGAACGGTTTTCACCAGCGAACAAGGCCAACATAATACCCTTTAGCTATATGCCCTTTGGAGTTGGTCCGCGATCTTGTATTGGCGAACGCATGGCTAAAATCCAATCAAAGATTGGCCTTATTAGTATTCTGAGAAATCATTACGTCACTGCATGCGACCAAACTCCGCAGGAGATGATTCTAAATAATGCATCGCTTATTACACAGGAAAAGGGTACTGTGTATGTTAAATTTATAAGAGACCCTCTGTTGAAGTAAAAGGTTGCATAAAGTGTAAACAAGGAAAAACAATAAAGAACTTAACAATTGTTGTTTGTTTCTGCTCATTTGATTAAGTATTTGCTCCTGGAGTCAAAACGGGGAGTTTCTTAAGAAATGAACCTTAAACCCTTTAGGATCTGTAAGGGATGATCTACAAGATGTTATGGAGATGCGATCCGTTGAAATAGTAGGTACTTTTAATTATAAAGAAAGCATTACCTTTTCTATACTTTTCAATGCCTTTCAGTAATTTTCAGTACTTTTCAATACTTCCTAGCACTTTTCTTATTTTTATCCACTACAGAGACAGACATTTGGTATCCTGTATTGGTTTTATGCAATATTTATCAGTCCCAATCAAACTGTATTGGATTGGTTTTTTACCGCACATCTGTCGTTCATGCACATTGCTGCACGTAGGTATTGTGTGACAAAGAGAAAAATATATTGATGGTTAGAGTGAAAAAGCTATGCGCTAGATCTTTTTACGAAAAATAGCGAATTCCTGTTACCGTAAGTCAAAGTTTCGTAGTTTTTTTTACAGAAGAGAGAGCTTACCTAAGAAATTTCCCCATACTGTGAATTTTATCAGTCCAAGAAATTTAAGAAATTTGGCAAGCTGCGAATTTTAGTGCAGAAAGTGTGGAAACAGACCGTAATATCACTTCCAAAACAGTCCGAAAAAAAATGTTTCTAGTGTTCCGGACCTTAAAAGGAAAGACGGAACACTTATGGGTTTGATACGGTGTCTGTCTGTCAGTCTGTCCGTCAGTCTGTCACAGCCCTGTAACTTTTGAACCGTTAGACATAGAGAGCTGAAACTTTCCCTATGTATACATTGTGTTGGAGCTCGCACAAGATGGCGGAAATGAATTTCATTTTGGGGGCCCTTTTTTGGGCACCTTGTATGAAGGGCAAAAAAAATTATTTTGTTTCCCATCATGTGGCATATCAATATAAAGAGAATTTTGCAAGGGCTTCATATATGTAAAATTTTTTCTGGCAAAATCTGTTCAACAAAAAACCTTGCCAAACATTTGAAAAAAAGTTGTTAAATTTTTAAAACTCTAAATGCCGTACTCTTTCGGATGTCAATTAATGCCAGTGTTTTGCCTTACTTAAACCATTAAATAAGCAAAGTACCGTTACATTCTCCATCCTACGTGAAGGAACTCTAAGGGTAGGGCTACAACAAAAATTTCAATCAATTCAATAGCGCGATCAAAGCATTTAAAATCTTAAAAGCGGTTAAATCGATGGGTTCTTTAAGCTGTACCAACAACATCAGTTGATCTACAGGTTGCACTTTTGCAGTGCGCAATTGTAGAGCTGCTTGATGCGGAAAAAAAATGTCGAATTTTCATAGATCGAATTCCTCGAAGAAGTAATTTTAATTGACAATTGCTAATCCTGTCGGTACAGGTCACGTTCCAATTAGAAAAACTGGTGGCCGGCAATTCGTATAAATAAAATAGTCCCGCTCAAGTTCTATGTAAGCAAAACTCCAAAGGAAAAGAATATTATTTTTCAAACTTTATTTTCTTGCTCCTATTTTAAATTTTCTATGATGTCCTATTCATTCGCACTGTCAACAAAATAAAGCAGTGTTTTATTTTATCTGAAAGCAACTCTAATCATTAAAAACAAATCAACAAGCAAATGTATATTCCGCTTCTGACAGCACTCAAAATAAAAGTAGAGTGACCAGATTAGTGCTGGAAGGGACTTGTAATTAAATATGCATTTATATTATTTAATATTTTTATTCTAATATTAAAGGTATACAAAACCTTTTTCATATAAGTTATTACTTCAATTTCGTCGTAAACCGCGTCAAAGTATAACTAATAAGAATAATTCAATAAGAAACAGAAGAGTTCTCACGCAAAGAAAACAATGTATGGTCAACCGGTATGAAAAAAATGTCAAACAGCTGACTTTGAGGGTTAATTTGTTTGAATGCATTTTGCGGTATCATTCGAATCTTAAAATACACAAAAATCTTTCGAATGAATAGTCAAATCTTTAGAAAGTTTCTATCTTAAAATAAGCATGACTGTTTCTAAAAAAAGTTTTGCGCTTTCAGGCTCTCAAACACTGAAATACCAAAAATCTCTCGAGCGTAGCGTTTCGCCCTGATGTAGTAGTTGGGCTTTTTAGTGAACGACCTACCACATCTAGTCTAGACGCACTGTTTATCCGACGGATACCAACAACAACAATTAGATTTTCTTTAAGAAATTCGAAGATATTATAAATAGCCTTGATGTGGTGGCTGGGCTCATCAGTAGACGACCTACCACATCTTATCCTTAAGACACAATAACGATTAAGGACAGTCGATTTCAATTTTATGTCCGTTAGAGCTTATCCAAAAACCGAGAACTATATACAAATGCATATGTATGTAGTATATAAAAAAAAAAATCATAAAATATAAGAAAAAAGTGTATCTTATCTTATATACTCAAATCCTTCACCTCCTAATAAAATACACTAAGTCCACCGAATTTTAAAGTAAAATAGATAGATAAGAGATCGATCGATAAAATTCAAAAGTCTTGTTCGTAGGGAGGGTGAAATCACGAAATCTATAGAATTTTCAATACCTTGTATCCAATTGTCTACGAAAAACGAAACAAAACCACGTTCTCAGTTACGAAACAAAGATAAACACTTTTGAATGCGTTTATTTCCCACGACAAGTTTTAACAAAATTATGGTACCAATGCATGATTTTCAGCAAATAGAGCTCTAATTGAAAATTAACCGTGCAATCAGTTTTCGTTGAACTAAATTTTAATCGAAAAATCTTACAAATTTAAAGGTGTCCAATTCCCTTTCGAATAATACTACGATCGGGTTTTCTTAGAAACGAAAAGTTCTCGACTGAGTTGTACAAACTTCCACATATAACCAATGATCTATACAACAAGTTTTTTGAGTAAAACTTTCTTAAGTTGGCTATAAATAAGGTACCATTGGTACCAACTTTAGCTAAAAACGTGGTATGCGATCTCATAGGACTTCACTAAAATTAGTTTGAATATGAAAATTTACACGAAATCACTGGAGCAGTTTTCAGAAAAAAAATACATTTTGATAAGCAATTGTACCATTTTTAAAATTTAAAATAAAAAATTCATGGTACGCTATTTTATAAAACTTTACCAAACTAGTTCAAATAAGAAATTCAAAGAAAATTGAAAAGATTAGAGCCAATTTCGTGTAAATTGGCTTAATCCTTGAAAAGTAACGTTACAGAAACGTTTGGCCAAACATTTTTTAAGGCATTTTATAGCATTTGTGTTTTGTAATCTAATTAAAGAACTTTTTAATGAAATTGCTTAATCCCTTTTAAAAAAAATTTAATCGCCTTTTATCCAAATTGGCCATAATTACTGTTACAACAGTTTTTAGCCAAAATAAGGTACACCATATTATTGCACGTGTCTGTACTAGTCTCAGTGTGGAATTTGAACGAAATCATTTAAGCCAAATGATTTATAAGCATTTTTTTATTATATGTTGTTAACAATTTTAGTAAAAAATTTTTACCCGTCATCTGATTGGGATTCCCTAGACTAAATTGGGTATGGGATATAAACAAAATTGTAGGAACCGTTTTCCAGCAAATCGTTATTTTTTACGAAAAGTACCGTTAATATTAGGGCTAAAATAAAAATTTCAATTTCTCCTCTAGGAATTACCCAACAGACCTCAGATACCAAGTTTGATCAAAATCCGTTCACGCGTTTAGGCTGTAGCCCCGCGGACAGACAGACAGAATTTCTAGACTCACATTTTTCGACGTCTTTTTAAGGGCAATGTCAGAAAACCTCGATATCGAAATTTTTTACGAATCCAAAACTTGCCCTATACATAACTATGTACGTATCGGTGCGAGTAAAAAATGCGAAAGACACGGTTTCCACGGCAGGCACACAAATACTCAAATTCTATAATTGTGTATAGTTGAGTTAATATTATGGTTTAAGTAAAAATTGAAATTTCGCCTAAGAACTATGATATAAGGTTGTAAGCAAATTCATCATACCTTCGGGGTCCGTTCAGATATTCAAAAACATAATTTAATTGGCTGACAACATATTTGAAAATCTTTTTTATAAATTATAGAAATTATCAGACAAATTTTTTTTTATAAAATTACAACGTGTCAGAAAATTGTGAATTTTAATAAAACTCTAAGTACCTGAACGGTTTGTTCTGACAAACACTCTATACGAGTCTTATGAGTTAAGCTTTATTCTTCATTCATTAGCGTTATTCACCAGAGTGTTTTTTAATGACGTACTTTTGTGGTATTAGAGACTCCGTTTCAAATGTTATGCGCACTTAAAAGTTTGCCCGCAAAACTCTTTGGTTTTTGATTTGAGCGATCTTAATCTAAAATCTAACGACTATTTTCGGCTTATAAATATATAATATATAAATATAAAGATGTAGATAAATAAATGTAAATAAATATAATAAAAAATAAATATAACAACTCCACTACAGTTCGTAGGGAGGGCGTTCTCCTGAAAAGATAAAGCAGAAATATCCCACCAACAAATGTCCTAATCCCTCTGCACTACCGACACCGAAAGGCAAGCTGATAAACTTCGACCGTCTTAAGGGCGGTCGATTAAATTTAAAAGAACTTGCTTCTTTCTTATGAAGGCTTGCACTTTTATAAATGTTTGTCGAGCGATTTTACCCTTTTCTCATGAATATATAAAGAATAAAAGAATATATATAACAACTCCACTACAATTCGTAGGGAGGGCGTTCTCCTGAAAAAAAAAAGAAGAAATATCCCACCACCAATTCAGATACCTATTCTAAAGCCCTAGTCCCCCTCACTACCGACACCGAAAGGCAGGCTGATAAACCTCGACCGTCTTAAGGCTTCCACACACCGTCGTGATAGCGATCTTTAGCAATACGTCACGCGTGTATTGAAGTTTGTGCATGCACACCGAATTCGAAATATAAATTATATGGGCGACATATCTACCGTTGTATTCAGCAGTCGATCATTTTATCGCGCAATGGTGAATATGGAAAAAATAATTCCCTGTGCGATAAACTATTCAGTATTATATGATTTGGATAATATTTGTACTTGCGATCGCTATCGCAGCGTTGTGTGAAAGCCTTTAAGGACAGCCGATTAAATTAAAAGAAAAAAAACACTCTCTTTAGCCTGGTTTTTGTATAAATGTCTGTCGAGCGATTCTACCCTATCCTCATAAATATATGTATATATAATAAAAAATATAGAACAACTCCACTACAGTTCGTAGGGAGGGTGAACTTCTGAAAAGAAAAAGAAGAAATATCCCACCACCAAAAGTCCTAATCCCCCCACACTACCGAAACCGAATACCGAGTAGAACTAGAATTATCTTGTCCGTCTTAAGGACGGCCATTTAATTTAAAAAAAAAAATACACACACACACATACTTTTGTTTTTTTTTTAAGCCGTTCGCTAATTCCCTATGCCCCTTAATAAATAAAAGAATATATATAACAACTCCACTACAGTTCGTAGGGAGGGCGATCTCCTGAAAAGAAAAAGAAGAAATATCCCACCACCAAATGGATATTCCCACTTCAATTCACAAGTCTAACCAACGACAGTTTTCCGAAAAAAAATTACTGCTCTTCGTAATGAATCGTAAAAACTTACCGGCGACGTGAAGTGAGGATCCAAAAATATAATAAAATATAAAAACACACAACTCACACAGATTTTTTATGCTGCTTGCTTACTGCTTACACTGCTTCAACTCCTCTTCAACAGCTTTCCTTAGTCATCCTTATTAGTTGTTCGTTGTTCTCCTCTTGAAGTGCACATCCAGTTGCAGGCCACAGCTTCACTCCACACACACGCGTTAAATTATTCGACCACCGCGACATCGTAGTCGAAAAATAAAACATTAACCAAGAAATTCTTTCGAAAAAAAAATTATTTCTACGAGTATTTTACGCACACAATTCACTGTTTGTATGTACAATAACACCCACAAAAAAAAAAACACTCACTAAACTGCACTCACGACTGAGTCCGAGTAGCCGGCCACTAAACCGATCTGGACCACCCGAAGGTCCATGCACGACCGCACTCCACGAAACTACACTCACGAGTGAGCCCGAGTAGCCGGCCACTAAACCGATCTGGACCACCCGAAGGTCCATGCACGACCGCACTCCACGAAACTACACTCACGAGTGAGTCCGAGTAGCCGGCCACTAAACCGATCTGGACCACCCGAAGGTCCATGCACGACCGCACTCCACGAAACTACACTCACGAGTGAGCCCGAGTAGCCGGCCACTAAACCGATCTGGACCACCCGAAGGTCCATGCACGACCGCACTCCACGAAACTACACTCACGACTGAGCCCGAGTAGCCGGCCACTAAACCGATCTGGACCACCCGAAGGTCCATGCACGACCGCACTCCACGAAACTACACTCACGACTGAGCCCGAGTACCTGGCTACTAAACCGATCTGCACCCCACGAGGGTGCACCACCGACTGAACCCCATCTATGCACAAACTTGTTTGTGTGGATGTTCTTGTCTGAATTTTTTTTTTTTTTTTTTTTGTATGGATAATTTTTTTTAAATATTTTTTTTATCACAATCGAATTAATTTGCTTTTTTTTTGTTGTTTTTAGTGTTCCGGACCTTAAAAGGAAAGACGGAACACTTATGGGTTTTGATACGGTGTCTGTCTGTCCGTCAGTCTGTCACAGCCCTGTAACTATTGAACCGTTAGACATAGAGAACTGAAACTTTCCCTATGTATACATTATGTGCGAGCCCTTTTGGGCACCTTGTATGAAGGGCAAAAAAAAAATATTTTGTTTCCCATCATGTTGCATATCAATATAAAGAGAATTTTGCAAGGGGTTCATACATGTAAAAAATAAATAATTTAATTTAAAATAAATTTTCTGCCAAATATTTGAAAAAAAAGTTGTTAAATTTTTAAAACTCTAAATGCTGTACTCCTTTGGATGTCAATTATTGACAGTGTTTTGCTTTACTTAAACCATTAAATAAGCAAAGTACCATTACATGCATTTTTATCCAAAAGGTTGGGTACGCCTAAACTAACTGAAATATGAAATTTTATCAAAATCGTTGGAACCATTTTGAAGAAAACTCCTTGTTTGTAAAAATGGTGCTACGTGAAGGAACTCTAAGCTAGAACAAAAATTTTAATGTCCCCTTTAGTGGCCAAGCAATAGCTCCCTAATATGAAGTTTGAAATAAATTGATTCACTCGTCATACAGACAGACAAACACAATCGGCAGACACACTATAACAAGCTTTTCTATCAGCGTAATTTCAGAATTGTTTAATATCTCGAGTTCCAATTTTTGCACGAATCCTATATTATAGGTCCAATTAAAAATTAGATGCTCGGACTAGCGCGATATTCGAATTAAAGGTGATTCGGAATAGTGAGACATTACTGAATTCAAAAATTCCAATCAGATGACATACAAAATTTATTACCAAAATTGTTAACAGCAGTACTTTACTTATATTTTTTTTTGCAAAAATCTGATTTACGCGAAAACGGCTCAAACGATTTCACTTAAATTCCACACTGAAACCAGTACAAACACATGCCAAAAGATGAGGTACCACATTTTGGCCAAAATTGGTCAGATCGGTAGCTATGGCCAATTTGGCTAAAAGACAATTTTCTTGAAAACGGATCAAACGATTTTTTTTAAAGTTCTCGCCTTAGATTAAAAATCGCAAGTGCTATAAAATGGTTTATAAAAATGGCGGCCAAAGGTGGTAAAAACGGTATTTATTTGAATTACTTTTATACAGTCCTATAAATTGGCGTAGCACGTTACCACTTATAGCCAACTTACCAAAGTTTTACTCTAAAAATTTATATTAGTATTTCGTTGGTTCTATGGATCTTAACTGCATAAAAAACTTGTAGATATAGGGTGCAAGTTTGCAAAAGAGAAATTTTTAAAAAAATCGTTTGCTCACTCGTTTACATTTTTAAAACAATAACTACGATTTAACGTAGTTTTGATTGTATGCGCCTTTTTTTTTGTTTTTTTATCTGCTTTCCTACTAATAAAATGGTAATATTAAACATAATGTATAATTGATTAACAGTAAATTTGATTGCTTTTGTTAAATCAAACATTTTTTATTTGTGTGTGAATTTTTCGGCATAAATGGTAAATTTTCATCCATCGTGTGGTATTTTCCCTGAAAAAAGTCTGTCAGCACTGCTGTACAATTGATTGATTTTTGTACCCTACCATCCAAATTCCAAGGAAAAAAACATACCTACAAACCCATTGATTTTCATTCTCATAATTTTTTCTTGCTTCCTTGCTTATTGTTTGGCTTCATAAAAAAAATATTCACGTACTTATGTATAGTGGTTTTAAGGAGTAATAAATATGAATTTTTTCATTAAATAACCAGCTCATTCTGCACTCATAATTCGATAATCCGAATACCCCCTTGCAATAATTAATTCGGATTAGCGAGACATTACTGTATTAGAAAAAAGTTGCTTTAGCAAGTACATTAGTGGCAGAAGGAGCTATTTGTTTAGGAAACTGATAGGGTATCATACGATCCGCTCCTTGCGAATTGTAGCATTTTCATATGTTTTATTTTTACGCAATTTACTTTTGGCAAGAGAACTCTTTTTAGGTAAACAAGTTTGTACGTCTTATCGTGGCATTCAGTAAGTTAGACAGTAAGTTTCTCTTTCCCCGGTATGTTATTGAATGACTAGCCGATCGTGCACTTGTTTTGTTGATTGTTATTGTTTAGACTTTTTGTGATGATAATAAATAAGAACGGTGAACTTGTGCCTAAGATTTCAACGGTTTGAATTTGTTTATAGACGGACGTTAAAGTGCAATACCAATTGCTTAATAACACTGTTTAGAATAATTTAATTATTTGTTTTTAATTTTTATTAATTGACCGTAGAATTATGGTGAACATAAAGGAATTTCAATGTAGTAATCTGGAAAAAGTTTTGCTTTTCTATAATTACAAAAACATTTGCTGCTAATTGCAACCCAGTTGTCTTAACTTTCTGTGTACTTATTTTCATTTAATTTTAATTGCAAACTGCTCTTCAAGTTTTGACAGTTCTTTGACAAATCATTATGAAAAGACTTACACCTTAAAAAAACATTTATCTATATCTTTCAAAACTTATCAACCAACTGAACTCGTTATCCGTGTGTAGCGGATAGATTAATACAAATGCACACAGGGTGCGCCATCTTTTATGTCGGTATGAAAATGCTACAATCCTCCTGGAGCGGACCGTATGATACCCTATCCCTTTCCTTTATACATAGCTCTTCTTCCAGCAATATACTTGCATAAATTTTTCCAATAAGTGGGCAGGTTTTGAAATTTTTTCAACATAGTATTGTGTTCCTAAGAAGTGATATTATTCCAATGAAACCGTCGAAAAACAGTGGACGTGGCCATACATAAGGTATAGAAGATTTGTAAACCAAGTGATTTTTTGAGAAGTGGGCGTATCAGTGGGCGGAACTGAACATGTTTTACTCTTGTATTGCTTACTCTCATGAGTACCTCGCATACAGAATTTCATCGATCTAGCTCAAAATGTAAAGCCCAAAAACTGGTAACATACGACGGGCGGATAGACAGATGAACAAGTCTTTTTCCACTATCCTTCCCAGTAGTATCTGACTTATGCAATTTCCATTTGGCTATGCCATTTTGTAGATCATCCTTTTAGAAATCAAGCCCTTGTTTCATACAATCTCTTAAGTTCTTCCAGATAGAGCTTTCTAAAAATTGCCCTATAAGCCCCGAAAATAAAAATAAAAAATGGTTGGCAAGGGTTATTCTTCGAAAAATGTCCTCTTTTTTTCAGAACACACCACGGCTACATTTGAAGGACTGTATGAGAACAAAAAGATGGGTTATAAATCCTTCCCGTTCCACTATATTTTAATTAATTTTTACCACCGCATATATATGCATGTATATTTGTACGTAAAAAACAATTCCACAAAAATTGTTTGGTCCTTTTTCTTTTACTTTCAGTCAGAGTAGAAGTTCTGCCAAATCAACATTAAAAAGCTGTGACGTAAAGTAGTCATCCGATGCTAAGTTGTCTCTTGTCGTTTACACGCTAATGCATTGATTCCGCTCGAAAAACAACACGAACATGCTCCGTAAAACGCATGACATACATACATACATGGGAAGCAACTAAGAAACCCTAATCCTTGTCATTATCTACCAAACGTCACTCAAAATTACACACCACAAAGTTGAACTGTCGCGTGCACAATATCTAGTTTATCCCCATTCAAACTAAGTGGCAGTGCCAATCTCTAAACAAATACGAAATAAAATAGCAAACTGTCCAACTGACCCCTATACATATCGAGACAAGTACCTGCCAAAGTATGTGCTTTCCACCCCCGCACGCTAAGCTTATTCGATTAGCCAAGCTATGGCTTCTACTCCCCCGAAAAAGTCTTAACTAACCGCACTGTTAATTTACTACAAATTACTTGTGTGCGTTCAGATTAAAATCGATACAAACAGCTACTGTTTTTTTGTGTTTCTGTCCCCAAAACTTATCAAGACGACGCGCGCGGGGGCTAGAGACCAGTGAGAATCGGAAAGATTTCGAGGCGATGAAGTGCATTGCGAGGCGCACACATTTCAGTTATTCAAACAGCGACGACACGACAGCATAGGTGCGCTACAGATACTTTGTATCTCAGACTAATTAAAACTAATTATAAAAGTGCATACTTTTGGGGCGAGGAAAGCAGAATCAAATACTTATGGCCCAACTAAGACCATTGCCGCCAAAGTTACAAGAACGAGCAGTGAATGAGTTGAACGAGGTTCCTGAACGGCTAGAGGCCGACATCCAGGCTCTAAGGGAATGGGCTGAAAAGCAGCCTCACCTTCGTTCAAGAACGTCTGATCAGTTTTTGGTTGCATTTCTGAGGGGATGCAAATTCAGCCTGGAAAAGGCTAAGAACAAGTTGGACAGATATTATACACTTCAAGCTGGAATACCAGAGGTATTTAAGGATCGCTTTGTTGACGATGAAAAAGTCCTGGAAATCATTCGAATGGGGTGAGATACTCGTACATAATTGTTTTTCATAGAAAAATGACGGATCAACTTATTTTCTTTAGAATCATCTTGAGATTGCCGCTTCCCAAGGACGATGAAGGACCCTGCATGACCATAATTCGTACCACAATCTATGACACAGACAAATACAAATTCGCCGATATAATTCGAGTTGGAGCCATGTTTGGTGAGATTATGATGCTCGAGGATGATAACTCAGTCATCAGTGGATATATCGAAATTATGGACATGAAGGATGTCGGTGCCAATCATCTCTTTCAACTACAGCCTGGCCTACTGAGAAAACTCTCTGTATTTGCTGATGAGGCTAGTCCAATGAGACAGAAAGGCACTCACTTCATTAATGTTCCACCACCATTTGAAGTAGGTTTCCGAGGGATTAAATCCTTTTTCCCCGAAAAGGCCACAAAGAGGGTAAGCACTGTAAGGATACATGTAGAATTTGGTCATTTTCTTACAAAATCTGTTACAATTGTTCTTTTTAGATTTTTGTGCATTCAACAGAATCTGAAGCTTTGTATGAGCACATTCCAAAGAAGTATCTACCCGCTGAGTATGGCGGTGAGAATAAAACTATCGCTGAAATTACCGCCTGGATGGAAGCGAAGCTATTAAGTTATAGAGAGCATTTCATAGAGGGCGCTAAACTGGGTATCTCCGAGGATTTAAGAGAAAATGGAAAGCCAGTAAATTACAATAGTATTTTTGGAATCGATGGATCGTTTAGAAAATTGACACTCGATTAAAGTTTTTGTTACGGACTTAGGTTAGACCACTAAGATATTTAATAAATGTTAGTATTGTTAGTATTTGCCTTATCAACTACATATGAGATTAGGATTAGTCGCTCTGATTATGCTTATAAATCGTTGCATTCCTTCAAAGTGGCGACATAAAATACACAAGTGCATGAAGTTATCTTATCGTGTTTATTATCCCCAGCCAATATTTATTTTATGTAAGTATTTATATCTTGTCTTAGGCTGATGTATATTAATATCGAAATAGATTAAGATTTTTAGTTAATACCCAAGACTTAAGTGCTAATTACTCTGAAATCAGAAGAAGTATACAACAATCAATTTGGATTTGGTTACCATAATTTAATAAAAGTCCTTGAATTACTTAAAGTAGTATCTAGGAAAGTGTGTTGGAGTAACAGTGTTTACTTATTTTTAGCCTTATGATTTGAAGTAAATATTATGTATTTTCTTTTCAAAATAAATAGAAAAAAACCTTTTTGCATAAACATATCTACCTCTATGTAGTTTTTATTTCACTCAATGGAAGACCTTACTATATTTCATTATTATTTTATTTAGCGTAATTTTTGGATTCATTATATGCATAAGAACCCAATAAAAGAAAACGAGCATAGTACAACGTCCCGAATCTAAAAACTAAGCCGCAATGACGGGAATTGAACATATGCCATCATCCCATTTTGGATGTGCGATTCAGTTGATATTTTTTAGAGATACAGAGTTCATTTGCAAGCTAATTAGTTCAACATGTATCAAATCCCAAGTTTCCCAGCCCAAAGCCCAAATTACAGCTGACCCTTGATTATTTTGGGAAAATGGGCGCACTCGAGTAAAAGGCTAAAGGATGATCTACAACAGATGCGTATCTGTGGCACAATTTGGGGCATGTGACAGCCACAATCCTCAGTTTGTGAAAGGAAAAGTTTTTTTTAAATATGTGACTACATTTTTTCAGGCCACAGTCTAGAAACCTAAAAGCCCGAACTCCAGCTGACCCTTGATTATTTCTGGCAAATGGGCACACTCGAGTAAAAGGCTTAAGCCGAAATGAACTCAAATCAGATGATCTACAACATAGGCCTGCCTGTGGCACGATTAGGGGCATGTGGCAGCTACAATTCTCAGTTGTTTCCCAGCATCAAAATAGTCGTTGTCTTACAAATTTTTACGAGAAAGAGGGTCGCCATATAGGTATGCACTGACCAACAAGCCCATAGTATAGTGCTCGATGTTGGAATTGATATGGCAATTTTAGTTGGGTCGTTTGTCGTTGGGAGGGTTCACCTGGCAGAAATAGAATACCATTTTTGGCTTTGCCCACAGACAGAGACCCTAAAGTGATAAACTGGCATTGAAATGCATTATAGGTACCGAAATTCGAAGTCATAACAATGATACGAGTAGATAAGAATTTGTACAAATTTTCAGGTAAGGGAAGAGTAGGATAAGTTTACTAACAACTGCAAGTTTAATACTAAAAACTTTACGAAGCATATAAAATTGAGCACACATTTCGACTCTCTAAATGAGTTAAAGTTCCTAATTGTGAAGACTAAATATAATACAACGAAACGGGAATTACGGTTATGTTGTTTAAAATATATCTCCTGTGTTTAACTTACTAATTTTATTATTAGATGAATCTACTGAGGTAAATAACACTGTAAGTATAATTCAAAAGTAAACGTTTCCCATCGCAATGACATGCATCATCTATGTTAAGTCACACTTAATTTATGCATTCGATTAAGACCTTGCATCTTCATATTGGCATTCAATCAATTAAGCCCAATTAAGTTTGATTTGATTGGCAGTTTTGAATGTGTAGTACCGACCTACATCAAAGGGAAAACTTACAAGGCATGTTTAAACACACATTGGGGGTACAATTCAATAGATGAATTCTTTCCTCTGCCTCCGTGTACAAAACGAGTTATATGACACAGGGGTTTGATCCCCCCCCCCACTTCCCCCTAAGAAATTCTTAACAAGTGCACTTTTTATTTTCAAACGAGAGCAGAGTAAAAAGTAGGCAACATTATTTTGTGCCAAGAAATTCTAGTAAAATGCAAATCCGAACAGAAATTACCCACTTCTGCTAACAGTGCAGTAATTTCCCATTTACCAAAAAGGCAAATAGATTCAAATCAAATCAAGCTATAGCATTGACTTTTTTTCAATTAAAAGTACCTAAGCGCCGCACCGTTACATACAACAAAAGAATATGATGTGTTGAGTATTGATAAGGACTGTGAGAGCTCATTTAAAGCTTCTTGTTTTTTTTTTTAAATCACACACTGCCATTGTGTAAAATTTTGCAATCCGTTTCTTGTGACCTAGTGGCAGTAAAGCTAGTTTTTAATACGTTTCGAAAAATGCGAAAAAAAATGTAAAGATATTTTTGAGACTGCGCAAGGCCTTTTAAGTATTGTGGATGAAACTGAAACCCTGAAAATTCCACGAACAGTATCGAGGCAGCAGCATAGGGCCAATGTAAACGAGTCTGATCCTGAAAACTTTTATAGGATAGTTGTTATGATTCTCCTTTTGGATGACTTCATAACTCAGCTCGAAACGCGGTTCGACGACCATAAGACCATCATTATATATCTTGATCCCGTCAATATTTGGTAAAAGCAAAACAAAATTTAACAAAGATAATTTTAAAGATTTTTGGATGAAGAATGAGTTTCTACTATAGAAAACAAAATGTCATGAACAACCATAGGCACAGCGTTCAAAGAACGCCTTAGGACACTGCAGTAAATATTTTTTTCCCAACATACTTTTTACTTTACTTACCAGTATCGACATGTATACCAGAAAGAACGTTATCGACGATGAAACGCTTAAAAACTTTTTTTAAGAAACTCTACCGGTGAAGATCGACTTACTGGTTTAGCCTTAATGTCAATTCATTGGGAGATAGAAATAAATACTGACAAAATACTTGATGAATTAGCAGCAAAGAGGGCCAGGCGATTAAATTTAGTTTTATGAAATAATTCTTTATTTTGTTTTGTTAAATATAGTTAGTTTTCTTAACCTACTTTTGTTATAATTACTAGGTTACTAGTCAATAAAAAAGATGAAATTTGAAATTTAACATTATTTTATTTTCCTAAATCGCTCCCAACCTCAAGAATAAAAAAATATTTTTCAAAGATCGTATCCCCTCCCGAAATATTTGTCTGACTACGGCCTTGGCTGTAAGCAAAGTACCGTTATTAACAATTTTGGCCAATAACGTGGTACGCCATTGTATAGGACTGTATAAAAATAATTCAAAAATGAAGTTTTATTGAAATCGTAAGAGCGGTTTACATGAAAAAGGACATATTGTTAAGTTATCTATAAACAAAGTACAATTATTAACAATTTTGGCAAACAATTTGGTAGACTATTTTATAGAACTTTACTAAACCAGTTTAAATAGAAAATTTAACCATTTTCGAGCAAATTGGCTAAAACCGCTAAATCCTTAATTAAGTACCGATCCGCTCCAGACGGATTTTAGCATTTTCATATGTTTTTCTAGTATTTTTTTTTTCAAATATCTTTTAAAATTATTCAAAAACCTGAGTTTTCTCAAAAACTGGGCCTGCTACTGGGCGGATTTGAGAATTTTTCAACATGTATTTAATATTGTTCCTATGAATTATTCAAATGAAAACGCCGAAAAACTGTTTCTTTTTTTTAGAAAACCGCGCTTAAAAAGTGGGCGTGGGCACATACAATGAATGGAAGATTTGTAAGAGTAAAGATATCTCTACATATTTGCTTAAGTAAGTTTTCCCGAGTTTCATACAAAAATACTGAATACGGTGAATTTTTCGAAAAGTGGGCGTGTCAGTTGGCGTATTTTTAAAATGCTTACACTTGTATTGCTTACTTTTGAAAAGACCTCGTAAACAAAATTTCATCAATCTTGCTAAAAATTTAAAGCTTAAAAACTGGTGACACACGGACGGACATGGCTCAATCGACTCGGCTAGTATAGTTGAGTACTTATATATATATGCTTTATGTGGTATATCGATAATATTTCTCTATGTTACAAACTATGTATCAAACTTAAAAGGGTAAAAACAACAAGCAACGATAAAATGACAGTGATCTATATAATTAAACCGCTAACGCGAAAGTTTGTAATCCCTCTAATGGAAGTGTGTGCTTTTGATTTTGTTTTTACATAATAAATAAAATAAATCAAATTATTTGAACTCTTGTGTCTATTTATTTTATTTGCTTTGTTCCATGAGAGCTGGTCACACTAGTTCTATCATTTGAAACTCTTTTTTTTTTTTTGCACCATCAATGTAAAACAATGCAATGTCTTCTATCTACTACAAATGGGGCGCCAACATACCTATCATACATATCTCAACTTCGTCCACCTAGTCTAGATTAGATATCTTAGCTCCTAAAAGTTCACTACAATCTCATAAAACTATTTTACCAGTTTACGACGGGCCGCTATGCCACCATTAAACGAAAGTCATTCTGATAACGATTTAAAAAAAAAAATTGCACAAAAACAAATATAATAAGTATAATCGTTTGCTGGAGACCTTTCGATTAAACAAAAGAAGTCAACACTTGTGTCTTTTAACTACCCCTACGTCAGTTTATATGTGACACAAAAAAAAAAAATAACGTGCTGTTAGACTTTAACGACTACTTGGCCACTCAGTCGTCAGTTAAACTTGAAACAGATCGGTTCTTACTATATCAAACAGCGCGATGGCAAATATTCGACCGATTGGCCCTGAACTTGCCGCAAAGGCTCGCGATGAACTACACGAAGTAGAGAGTCGTATTCCGGAGGATATTATTGCCCTTCGAACGTGGATTGAAAAGCAGCCTCATTTGAAAGCAAGGACTAATGACCAGTTCTTGTTGACTTTCCTACGGGGGTCCAAGTACAGTTTAGAGAAGGCAAAGCAGAAGATCGATTACTTTTACACTATCAAGAGCCTTTCCCCAGAGATCTTTCTTCAGAAGACTTTAAATGATATGGCCCTGCGAATAGCCAAACTTGGGTAAGAAAGGAATTCTTTTTTGGTAATCTTTTATTAAACTGAGTTGGTTTTTTTTTTTTTTAGACCCTTTGTACCACTTTCAATACCACTAAAGCCTGATGGACCTCGCTTACACGTGACTCGCTATGGACACATTAATCCCAGTGAGTACCACATCACGGAACTTTTCAAGTATCAGCTTCGAATCTTCGATATGGAAATGCAAGAGGATGACAACAGCATCATAGGCGGAATTATCAACATAATCGACATGAAAAACATGAACTTAGGCTTTATGCTACAGTTTGATCCTGTTTTGATCAAGAAATTCGCTGTGTACTCTGAAAAGGCGATTCCATTTCGTATCAAGGGTATGCACATGGTGAATGCTCCCAAGGAAGCTCTAACCATCATCAATATCTCCCGAAGTCTGATGGGTAAAAAGCTAAAAGAGAGGGTAAGTCGAATATGTCCCTAAATCCTCTTCAATGCTTACATTGTATCTTTTCTTAGATGCACATCCATACATCCTTTGAAAGCCTCTACGAACACGTACCCAAGGAGTACCTCCCCGAGGAGTATGGCGGCGAAAACGGCAAACTGCAAGACGCCGTTGATGAGTGGGAAAAGCGTCTATTGAGCTATAAACAATTTTTCGAAGAAGACCTAGAATACGGAGTCGATGAGAAAAAACGTGTTGGCACCAGAATGAGTTCGGAGTCTTTATTTGGCTTGGACGGATCTTTCCGAAAATTAGAAGTAGATTAATGTGTGTGGTTTCTAAGGTAATTTGCTAATCAGTAGGAACCCTTATCGATTTTATTTTCATTTTTTTTTTTCTTAAAAATAACCTAAACGATTGCGATCTAAAGAGATAAGCTAAACGTAAGCGTGTATATATGTATCTATTGCCATTAATTATTTTATTTCGTCTAGAGCTAACTTTTTTTTTTTTATAGGAAAATGTTTATGTTTGTGTTTTTGATTGAGCCAAAGATATACAAATGTATTATATTTTTTTTTGTATTTTATGTGAGAAGTTTGTTTAAATAAAAACGTGATCGTTAAATGTGATGGAATAATGTTCATTATCGGAGATTTATTTTTTTTTATTTTTTAGCAGTTGTAAAAGTATAGATATATATATATGCATACATACATAAAAGTTTATGTTACTAATTTTACTTCCGTAATAAGGTTTGGTGAATTCAATTTAGAATAGATCTGCATGGCAATTGATCAGGGAACTACTGATTACCCAAAACATGGATAAGGCCAGTAACGTACACAGCGAGCTCAAAGTACAGTACTTCTTTTATATTTTTGTGACAGCCCAATGCGAGCATAAATTCTCATATGTCGAGAGCACTACACTAGACATGGTAGCATGTGTCAACATTTCAGATACTGGAGAATGAAACTATGCATCCTCGATATCTACTCGAAGAAGAACCATAGAGAACCAAGGGAGAAAACTCAACTAAGTCATGAAGTTAGCCAACGAAATAGACGAAAATAGTTTTTCTAACCAGGAAGCACATTCCTACACAAGTAGAGTTCCACATCGGCCCAGATGTCATCACCAGTAAGGGTAGAATACCTGTGGATGTTACTTAACTTCTGGCAACAGATTAAGTCAGCATCTGAACGAGCCTCGAAGGTTACAATATCGCCCAGCAAGATAATGGCAAACGTTGGACGTCCTACCAGGAGCAAGCGCGAACTCCTCATGTCCATCACACACACTGTTTTCCTGTGTGGCTGCGAGATCTGGGCAGACGCGGTTAAAAAAAGGAGAGGAACAGAAAGCAGACGGCTGCAGTACAAAGACTGTGTCGGAACCAGACGTAATCGTGGTCGCAGAAGTAGCTTCCATCGACCTCTTAGCGGCAGAAAGGAAGTACGTTCATGCTGGCAAGAAGCTACATAGGCGAAAGAGATAACAAAATAGAAGTGGCAAAACAGGTAGAATGCAGGAACGAGAGAAAGGTGGACATCAAGATTGATAAGAAAAATTACCGCATGGACGGAATGGGAACCATTACTTAGTTCCTAAACGGACATGGTTACTTCAATTGATACAGGGCAGGAAATTGATGAAAACCGCAAATCGGGAAACCAGAAATGAAAAAGCCGGTCCCCAAAGGGCAAAGAACACAACTTTTACCGGTGGAGACTGCCTGGTAGTGACAAACTTTCACGTGGTGTTGAACCTATTGGCATTAGGTGATAAAAGTTTTCTCATCTGATGAACTATCGGACCACTAACAGCGAGAATAAAGACGAAATTCCTACATTTTATTCGAATTTGATTACGACTGCGATTGTAGAAAACCCAAAGAAGGTGAGGATTGTTTTTCTCCTCTTCCTCATCCCTGCAGCTTCTGCAAAATTCGTTTGTGAAAAGGCCCAGCCTTGTTGCGTGCTTGCCTATTAGACAGTGTCCTGTCCAGTGATGACACCTATTGTGGTGCTGATGTGCAACCTGTTGAGAGAAAAAAAAGTTTTAGAACGTTTGAAATCCAGCTTAGGCCATATTTGTTCAGTCGCTGGACATGTTGTACCACTTGTCCACCTAAGATTTGTACTCTCGATTGCATCCAGCGTGAATTTTTGTTTACATGTAGCGATTGGTATACCTATGGTGCTCTTTTCTATTCTGTCGAGTTCATCGGTCTCACAGTTCCCTGGAATATCTCTATACCCCGGCATTCAACAAAGGTGAATATTGAACTGGTGTCCAATCTACGCAAGAGACGATCGGCAACCGATGGCTACTATCGTGGTATCTAGGTGAGACCGTGAATAAATGTGAATAGTATTTTCTGGTATTCAAATTTGTGATTCCACACGCAGTAGTCCAACGCACTAACCACTGACCGGTGACTCAGTCACCGTGGCGACATAACGAAGTTAAGGAACATCGGTGGAGCTATTTCTCCAACTTATTGTGAGAACTTGGGAGATTGAAAACTTTCCAGATTAGCGGAAGAATCTTGCCGCAAAAGGTAACCTAATGAAGTGCAAAATTTGACAAACTATCTGTGAATCGACGAACACGTAAAAAATTACTCGGTGCCAAAAAAAACAGGCAACAGTTCTGAATCCTCCTGTATCAACTATATAAACACCTCGTGGTGCATCATCAAATTGTTAAATATCGATCGCCACTTCACCTGTAGGTACATAGATTAGATAGATTTTGAAAATTTCGTTCAAACTCAACGAAACTCAAAAGAAACGGAAATTTATAGATTTTCAAGGGGACTTTACAAGAACCTTACACAAATACTGTGTGAGTGTGAAGGCATTTCTAAAAAAACACATCCATGTACATCAAAGGCACTTCTTCAGTAAGCTAGAAGAGGTGAGTTTAAGGACCCACTGAAGGATTTTTTCAATTACTGTAGGAAAATCAAGTGCTTGACGACGTGGCTTAGGTTTTTTCTGCCGTTAATCATAACTTCAGAGCTAACCTGAGCTAACCTAAGCTAACGTATATGTCTATACACTTAAAGCACCGGCCTAGGCTTCACATTCAGAACGTTGTATATCCCCAACCACTCATCTGGTCAACTTAAAATATTCATTCCATACTGAGCGCCGAGCGAACTAACCTTATTTTACTACAAAAATGGATGCGCAAACTTCCGCTAGGGGAACACACTTGCATGATTGCAAAGTTTTATGGACCAAGCTATTTCTAGTTCCTTTGATTAGATACCCGGTTGGTTATGAAACCTATTTTTATGACCTCACCTCTCCACCAGCTCTCTTTGCCCATTTACAAAATGTTCAAATTAATATCCATAAATGATGACTACCAGTCCAAAAAGCTAAGGTTAATGCTACATAATAGCAATTTTTGAACCAATTTAAACACAACTTCAGTTTTAAAAATTCATAAAATATACTGACTGACCTTTTAAGTTCGGGTTAAAATAATTGATACATAATAAATATGCAAGAAAAATAAACATTTAAGTAATTAAATAATTTAACAACTTATAATGCAATTAAACTAAGTAGATACCTAGTCTGAATTCTTGCCAGCAAATAAAACAGACAGCAGACAGACCAAAGATCAGTTAGGGGCATATGTACCGACATTGTGAATGTCATTCACACTTATTAACAGGGCCGACTGGAAGTCGAAACGGGCTCCAAAATAGTAAAAAAAAAAAACAAAAAAATAATAATTCTAGATTATGTACTTAAAAATAGTCTACCTTCTCTCTCCTGCTGGAACCGCTGTAATGCGAGTTATAAGGTGCTTTCGTTCCTCAATCTTCCTTTAGGTATTCTCGACAAGCTACGCCTTATGTCTTGCCTTCGATCGACCTATAATTCGATCCGCACCGGTTGTAAAAACATCTTTCGCATCGCTCCAATGGTCTTAGATGGCGGTGGGGTATGAGCTTCTGATGGCTTCCCCACCATGAGAAAGGTAATTCCTTATTTGTTATCGGACAATGGTATCCTTTCGATATTGTAGACGGGTATTATTGTGGAATATTCAAACTAAAGCAGTGCACAGTCGCGCGGTAAAGTGATCGATTTAATTTGAAGTTTCTTGACTGGCATTGGATACGCAAGTGACTTAACGGCAGGCTTGAGCTTAAATATTGTGACACCTATGACAAGACGATTGGAATTGCGAAATCTACAAACCTCTTGCCGCTGTCATTACGGTCGCCAATCCATATAATTGAGACCTTTGTTGTTGTTGCGTACCTTGACATATCCCTATAACTATGAACATCTACGTTTAGTGTTTGTAAAACACGATACTCAGGTCAAGTAGATGGGTGCCTTGTGACCAGAAGGTCACTGCTCATTTAGACACACAATTCGGTTGTAACCAATTGTTTAACCCTTAGAACGCTGTAAGAAGGTCCGCTGTTAGAACCACCCAGATAGTAATATAAATCTCCGGAGGTCCACCAGCTCAACATTGCCTAAGTCCTCCAGCTCCGAGAAGAAATGACTGCCAAGAGTTCTCTTTCTTCTAACAGATAGGGCAGGACAGTCACACATCAGGTGACGAATAGATTCTATTTCTTCTTTGTCTCTGCAGCTTCTACAATAGACATTATGCAGCACACCGAGTCTCTCTGCGTGAGGGCCAATGACACAGAAACGACCTGAGTCTTATGACGACTGAGTTTAACCAGAATTGATGATCTCTTCTTGCTAAAGGCCGGCCATAGAGCTCTAGCCGTTACGCATGTATCCAGATGAATCCAGCGTTTGCTTGCACGATCGATGGCTTCATCTTCTACTTTTTTCTTTAAAAGAACTGACTGGGGCTGCTAAAAAGGGAAGGGCCCGTGATATGTCGACCCTTTCCTAGCAAGCTCATCCGCCTTCTCGTTTCCTTCGATATCCATATACCCTGGTACCCAACTGAGGATCACCGGATTGGCTCTGGATATCTCGATTTAAAGTGATTTGCAGGTTCTCACCAGCCTCGACCGAATTATAGCAGAGTCCAGAGCCTTAATGGCAGCCTGGCTGTCTATATAGACAGTAATCGTTTTTCTGACGATATTACTCTCGCGTATAATTTCAGCAGCCTGCGTACTGGCAGTGACTTCGGCTTGAAAGACGCTTCAATGGTCGCTTATTCTAAAGGAGCGGTTTATTCCTAGAGCTTCATAATAATCTTAGAACCGTCGGTATAGAATGCCAACTCCTTTATCTTTTTAGTCTTCCAGTTCTTCCAGTAACTTCTATCAGGAATCCTTGCATTGAATCTCCTTTCGAATGTTAGCATCGGGTTCATGTGATCTGTTTCCGTCAATCCATCGGTAGCCTCCCATCGGGACAAACACGACACTCAGTTGGTTGTAGAAGGTCTCCTTTCATCATCAGATGAACCCTCTGCCGGAGCGTAACACTGAATAAAGGTAACGTGGCGTATTCTTAGTTAGAATCCGACCGAGAACACCCTTAAAACATGTATCTGCCAGGATATCATGTCCTTCCGTTAGCAACAAAGCCGCACCATGTTCTAGTCAGTTTAACGCTCATCTTCCGGAATAGATCAGCATGCAGTATGCCATCTTTTCATAATTGTCGAAACTATCTCGAATAACGTTAACGTTACTCAAATCACGTTTCTTAAAATCGTTTGAAAATAAATTGTGTATACAGTTTTTTGAAGCATCCTAAAGGCACTCTACAATTTAACAAAAAATATCAATTCCACTTAAATCCCTAGACTATGCAATATCTAATCTCTTCTTTATCTTATCATTCTTATCTTGTATCTTTTCGTCTATTTTTCTAGCTTTTTTACCACCACGTTAATTTATACCTTTCAAATAATTTTCTATAATATCAGTTGGACACAAGCTCGTCTGTTTCCATGTCTAACTCTATCGGTCGGAAAGTATTTCTTCGAACCTAAACAGTAGTGCGTGCGAAGAGCTAGGAAATCGTGCTTAAAGTTTACTATTCTACTGATTGGTTTTGTTGCATTTTATTTATAATTGTATCTGAGTGATTATCAGTTGAAGATACTGTCACGGGTTTTAAAGTGAATTTTAAGGTAATGAAATTTCTCCAAATTTTTCGTATCTTTTAAGTATTTTTTTTAATGTTCCTTAAAAGTGCAGAAAAGAAACTACATATGTACATCGATCAGCTTATGACATGTCTTTTTGGGTATCAGTAACGATTATCGATAGCCGCAGTACATACGGATATCTAAGTAAGCTTGAGATACAGACGTGCCGGCCGTACTAATCAGCAATTATTTTATTTCATTTCTATTATTTCAATGTTTATCGAAGACTTGTGAACCATAATTTCCATTACCTGTCTATTGATTGTCTCTCATAGAGCACAGTGTGTATTCAATTTCAGTTTATGTTAACGACATACTATGTACAACTAAACGCAGATTAAACAGCCACGAGTATGTTTTTTAAAACAAATCACCATCAATTAGCAAACTTGCTCAAAAACTACTCAATAGGTGTTAATTTTAAATCGTATTTGATAGTCTTTACTCAGCAAACCAATAATAGAATCGTTCTTAACCAATTATTAGTGAATACATCTCTATGAAATGACTGTCACTAACTGATACGCTTCATATACTTGCGGATTAAACTCGGACGTAAAGTCTGTTATCACTTACATATCGACAAGGTGCGTGATTAATTTATTATTTTAAAAAGTGGTGAGCAATGGCGCCAATTTCTCGATTGTTTATAAAAGAAACATGGATTTAAGCAAATGCTTTAGTGCTGAAAATGTTTCCCCGAAATATATGTTTGATAAGTTACCACAATCACTTTACTGATTAAGTACGTTGCCAGTACCACTGTGATTCATGAATTATCCACAGGCCAGTATAAATCGTTTAGACAATTCATACAACTACATAAATTATGTGAGAATAGCCATGTTTTTTTGGAATCTTGCTAGTCAGTAGTATAGTTCATTTTATTATTTCGTTGCATTCTACAGTAGGTACTTACTTACTTACTTAAAGTTCTCCCGATCCTTGTAGAATCCCTGCCTGAGACATCGTTGCCTTCCATCCTCTGCGGTCCCGGGCACTCTGCTACCAGTTGTGAAGACCAAGTTTTCTGGCATCCGCGACAGCTTGGTCTTTGTACAGGAGGTTCGGCCTTCTTCACCGTCTCGAACCTGGGGTCTGGGATTCGAAGATCCTCTTGGCTGGAGCATTGTTGTCCATTCGGTCGATGTGGCCGAGCCAATGTAGTCTGCGTATCTTGGCTTTTTGGACTACATCCACATCCTTTTACAGCTCATAGAGTTCGCGGTGGTATCTTCTCCTCCATGAGATGAGAGGATTCTATAGAGCATTAATTGGGTCCTTCGAGCTGGGAGTTTGCTAACCGCGAACTAGGCCTCAACCAAGAAACCTCTCCAGCTGGCCCGGTTACGAACCAGATCCGTCTTATTGCGCACGACAAGTTGATTAAGGTTCACCAACCACGAAGTCGTTTTCTACTTCGCGATGGAAACGAGACATTCTTAGCGAGAACCTTGATCTTAGTCGCTGAATGCGTCCGCTGCCTTGTATAGGCCGTACAGCTCGGCATTCTTTCTTCTTTTCCACTCGCCGTCTAAGTAGATGGGATAGAAAACAAGTCGAAAAACTTTTCTCTTAAAATAACCAAGTTCACCCTCATCCACGACGCCATAAACATGAGACTTACTTTCTTTACTTTTTTTACTTATGTCCTGTATCCCCTTATGGGTCCTACGGGTGCGATTTCTGGAAATATGCCTCAGCTCTCACCAATTCTTTCCCAGCTGCCGTGCTTCCTTCTCCACTGTTCTGCGCCACGTACTCCTAGGACCGACGCGTATCCGGCCATCCTGGGTAAGCGAAGCGGGTTCTATTGCATCGCTTGGTTAGCTATGGATCTGTCGCCTTTTCAGAGAGTGTGATCAATCCACTGCCACTTTCGTTGTCGTACGGTTGTGCCTATAGGTCATCATGGCCCGTTCTCTGATAAAGCTGTTCGTTAGAGATACTGTTTGACATGAATATTCTTAAGATGTAACGTAAGCACCTATTTGCAACTTCCTCGTGATAGTGACGGTCACTCTCCAGGTACCACATCCTTATAGCAGCACGGATTCTACGTTGGAACGGAACAGTCGTAGCTTGGTGTTTAAGCTTATTGCATTGCTTCGCCAAACTATGGATAGCATCCCGAACGCAGATTTAGCTTTCCCTATTCGGCTGGCTATATCTAGTTTGGTATTTGAAACTCTCTACTCTCTCAAGCACTCTCGTCCAATTGCTAACCAATCTCATCGACATGTCTATTTCTAAAAGGCAGACTATCTGCTTCAACCGGAATCATAAATATCATGTAGCCTAATTTAGCTCAACCTTCTAATATGAAAAAAAAAATCTATTTTTCTAGACTAACCCACTATGGCAAAAGTACGTCCGCTAATCACTGAACTAGAACAAATAACAATCGCGGAGCTAAATGAAGATCCGCAGAAGACAGACGAAGAAGTTGAAACAATTCGCCATCTAATTGCAGTACAACCCGGACTTGGGAAATATCAGCTCTCTGATCAGTTTATCCTCAGTTTCGTAAGATCATGTAAACACAATCACCGTATCGTTGGGAAAAAGCTGCCAAACTATATTACAATGCGAAAGATATCGCCGGATATTTTCGGTAATAGAATGGTCAATGAACAAATGATTGACATCATTCGAACAGGGTAAGGAGTGCATGCATTAGACACACTTACTGTGCTATAATGTTGTTGTTTCTAGAGTCCACATACCATTACCCCAGCCACTGGAGTCAAATTCATCACTTCTTCACATTTCCAACTATGGCAACCTCAATCTTAAGCAGTATTCAATCTACGAAGGGATAAAACTCTTCTACATGATGCTAGAAATCAGATTTCTAGAAGACGATCGAAGCTCAATAGCAGGGTTCACAACCATCGAGGACTTCTCAGACCTATCCTTTAGCCACATGATTGCCATGAACATTGGTGTTCTGAAAAAAATACTTGGCTATGTGCGAACTGGTATGCCATATCGGGTGAAAGGAATTCACGTTATCAATGCTCCGTGGTTTGTCAATGGCATTTTGGGCCTATTTCGGGATATTTTACCTCTCAAGATTAAGAAGAGAGTAAGTTGTAAGAGAGTGATTTTTATAAGACTTTTGCTGAATACATGTTCTTTTTCTTTTTAGTTTTTTGTTCACAAGAAAATCAGCGAGCTATATGCGTACGTGCCACAAAACCTACTGCCAGAAGAATACGGCGGCCAAAACGGATCCGTAGAAGAAATAATCAAAACCTGGGAAAAGAAAATCCAAGAGTACGCAGATTATTTTGAGAATGATTTGAAATACGGTACGGATCCTGAGACTGACTATGAAGTTGTATCTGTACTATAGAGAGGCATATATAGAAATTGTATTTAGAAATCCTAAGACATTTCACACAAAGTAAGAGACCAAAGAAATACATGCATTGTTAAGTTTACAGAAATATTCTTTAAGAAATATTACCTACATAGTGAGATCAACGCATTTAACACCAAACGAATCTTAAGACTCAAAAGGCCAAAGCGCAGTATGTTTTGTGTTATGCTTTACCTCCTGGTCGTAGTCCCGGGGCAACTAATTGTATAGAGCCTTATACAAATAGGTTAAAATTTCTAAAAATAGGTAACGTAAGTCGGAACCCTGCGGTACTTAAAACACCAACTACAGAAACCAAAATACGCCTCGGATAATAAATGGTCATATGTTGACGACTTTTGGCTACTGCATCAGGGTTTTTGAAATTTGATTATGCTTCTCAACTCAGGTAAAGAATGTCCCCCTGCCCCCTGTAACCCCGCTGCTTGGGGTCATTGTTGGATTTGGAATAGGTTCGAAGTTGGGTATATGAAAAGTTTCTTTTAAATCTAAACAGTCTTTTGGACTATTTCACTGTTTCACCAAGACTCTCAGAAACAACAAGACTGTATGACTTAACAGTATACTAGCGAATGTCTTAAGATCAGCGCCGAGAACATTTGCTAAATTAATTTGTCGACTTAAGTAGATGGTTCGGTTAGGAAGCTAAAAGGGTTTCTAACGAGTAGAAGAGAAAAATGATGGTAAAAGTCTGCTTAGAAAGTGTACCTAAAGGAGTGCAAACACTGAAGGAATACATATGTGCTTACTGTCGGCTCTAGTTAATGAAGTTGCTAAAGTAATCATGGATCGAATAAAAGAACACTTCTAAAGTACACACGACGCCGAATAAGAAGGCACCTTGAGGCTATCATAAGACCCATCCTGACATATAGCAGCCTTGTATGTTTGCCAGCGTTAAAGAAGTCCACCTACCTGAAAGAGCTCACTAAAGTACAAAGACTAGCGTGCATTGGTGCCACCACTGAAATAATAACCACTCCAACTGCTGGTCTTGAGGCTATTCTCAACCTGCCTCCGCTAGACATTTACACGAGATCAATGGCGGATATCAGTGCCTTAAAAATAAGTCAGACTGTGTGCAGCGCTACTATCCTTAGCAGATTTTTCGGCCATGCCACAACAGACTACACTACGCCTTACCTTGACTTCAAAATACACTGATGGATCGAAAATGGCCACCGGTGTGGGATCCGGAATCTTCTCCGAATCACTGGGTATATTCAAATCTATACGACTCCCAGACCACAGCAGTGTTTTCCAAGCGGAGGTCCTGGCAGTATCAACAGCCATCCGTGAGTCTGCCTTAAGAACAATACCACCAGAAGGTATCACTTTCTTTATCGACAACCAGGCAGCTATCAAAGCAATTACCGACATCGAAATAAAATTCATGCTTGTGAAGTGCTGTCGCGAAGAGCTTAAGGTTCTTGGAACACAACACAAGGTTCTGCTCTGTTGGATCCTTGGGCACGAGGGCGTCACGGGAAATGAAAAGGCAGATGAATTAGCAAAGAGAGCATCATCATACCCACTTGAACTAAATGACCTCTTCATAAGCACCCCGCCTCGCGCTTTCAGGTTTGAAGCAGGGAAACTGGCTATGAGAGAGGCGAACTTGAGATGGAAGTCCCTAGATACTTGCAAAGAACTATGACCAACTTTTGACAAGGCAAGGATCGAGAAAATTAATCGCAAGGACAGACGTTCACTGTCCTTACTCACGGGTCACAACAATCTGCGGTCTCCTAAAGAAACTACGTCGGACGGAAGAAGAACTCTGCAGAGGATGCGGCGGGTGAGGATGTTATAGAGGACACTACCCACTTCCTCTGCCAGTGCACTGGACTCCAACATTCCAGGTACAAATTCCTCGGCAGATACTTCTTTCAAGATCTAGAAGAATTCTCCAACGCCAATACCGACATGTTATTGAACTTCATCAGAACGTCGAGATGGTTTGTATACACGGGTAACGATTAAGTACAACCATGGGAAGTTGTTACAGATATTTATGGATTAAATGGGCAAGGGGTAGTTTTCTAAACCCCCTTATGGGTGACACAATGGGTCAGTGCTGACCTGAGTGCGGCTGAGGTATTTCGTTTCCTCTGCCAGCCCACAAACCTAACCTAACCTAGGGACTATTATTGTGCAGTTGTTTAAATACACATGGATTGTATTATTAATCGAGCGCAGCTTTGTTAAAGCGAGCTGAAGGACTTTGATAGACTCTTACACCTTACCAAATTCGCTGCATTGCCCGCAATTGTTATTCATTAACGCAACGTGCATTCGCAACGCACATTTGTAGATCCTATGTAGTTTTAGTTTTTGTTTACCAAAGGAGGGAAAAGTCAGACATAGAGGCACTTTAACCACAGTTTGTACATAGTAAATTTGTCCGAGCTCCAAAAGATAGCCTCAGATTTTCTTGGACAAATTATGAATCGAATTGTTTTTACTACAAGCCCTAAAGTATGCACCATCTACAGTTGTCTATGTTATGAAGCCTCTTAGCAAAAGCTCTGCTTCCATTTAGAACAAACCAGTTTTTAATTTATGGATTATTTTTACGTCAGAAAAATACTTGTACACTCCCACAGACTGACTTTCTCGTGATACTCCAATGCCGCACATTGCAAACAGCTGACAAATCGTCGTCGCCGCGCCGCGTGCTTAAAGCCTGCGCTACTCTCCAATCGAACTTGTTTTTGTTATTTTATTTATTTTTACTTCTCGATAAACAACTTCAAGTTAATCGAGATACACTCTCTCGAGTGAAGTCAGTTTATCGTTCTATAACAGGCCGTAGATACACAAGGTAAAAAAAAATGGAACACATTTCCAGTCTTGTCTAATCTTTTGTTTTGATTGTACGTTCTGAATTATTCCTCATTGTGCGACATTCCATTCTTCTCTCTCTCAGTGTGTGACAATTTTCGGAGTTTTTTTTTTTTCATTCACTCAGTTTCTTTTTTCAATAAACATTTCTTATTGTTTGAAATAAAATTTTCTTCTGAATGAGATTATTGTTCTCGTAGATTAACTACAACAAATGTGACTTCAATGTTAGCCTGGTGTTTTGATTCGCTTCAGTGAGTTTTTGTGTTTTGTTGCTAGTGATTATGAAATTGATAACAAATTGTATAAAATTAACTGCAACTAGAAGGGGACTTTTATCAAAGCAACCATTCAATTATAATTGTTTTTAAATTAATGCATTCGATTCTTATATCACAAAGTTGAACTTTGTCAGAGAGGAAGGGCATTTTTCCTCTGATAAATTGTTTTGTTTGATTTAAAAATTAGGAATGTCTATAAGAAATAAGATAAGTAAATATTAATTCTAGAAATAAGATTGAAATAACTACAACTTACCACTAACCCCATTCTAGTGGCATAAAAACTTTTTAGTATTTTTCCACCACAAAATATTATTGACACAAACCACAATAATCATTATTGTCCCAACGGGATAGAGAGTTGATGACATTTTAACGAATTTGCGAGTGAAAACCCTGAGAATAAAATAAATGGAATTCGTTTAAAGTGTGACCAGATTAGTGTGTGTCTGCGATTAGGTACTTAAGCTTACATTAAATTATCGGAGTATTTATTTTAAATTTCATTTTTACTTACTCATAATACATATTTAAGACTCTAAAATATTAAGTATCTATCGAATCCTTTGATACTAAATATACACCCAAAAAATGTGCTGTAAAAATAGAGCAAAACACTGTAGATTCTACTGCATTTATTGTCAGAATTGGCCCGACAATTTCTATTGTTAATTTTACAGAGTTGTGGTTGTAAATGTAACCATGAAAATGACAGCTGAAAGTGTAGATTTTACAGCACTTTGCTATGAACTTGTTTAAGTTTAAGTTTTAAAAATCTAATTTATTGCTTTGGTGCGCGAAATGGGTGGAAATAGCTTTTACAATCCAATCGGATGGTTCTTGCATTATATAATTGCACTGTGAAAAATGTTTAGATCTGGCTGGGGGTTGAAAGTGGAACCTCTCACTCGGTGACTGCATACTCTACCATAGCCTTTGAAAATTATCATGCGAATATTCTCAAATAGTATCTAATTTTTAAGTTTTCGTTATAAATGAAAAAAAAAATGGATATAAAATTAAATGAAAAAAATTGCAGAGAGTTCGCTTAAATGGGACTGATTTCTTATATCTATCTTTTGACTTATATCAGATTGTAAAATCGAAACCATGTTGTAAAAATAAAACAATCGATTGATTGTTCTACAACTCATTGTAATTTCTACAGCTCCTGATGTAGTTACCACGGTAAATAGCTGTTGATTCCACAAGCTTTTGATGTAGATTTTACAAATTCATATCTGTAGATTTAACAGCCGAAATTAACAACGCGCTGTTGATTTTACAGTTGGGGATTGTAGTTGTTTTAACATCTTTATTGTAAAAATTAATGCATTCGCTTTAAAACCTACAAAAATTTGTTAATTTAAACAGATTCGTTGTCAAATACACAAATCTACAATGAATTGTATAATCTACTGCCTTTAATTGTAATTTAGATATATCGTTAAGTAGACAGGTTTACTTCTTGCTTAATGACAATTTGGCGATATGAGGTTTGCCGTTACCCTGCGTAAAAAACCCATTCTATAGACACACAATTTTTTTAAATGCTGTTCCGAAATTGACTATTCGGCTAAAGTTAATAACTGATTTTAATAAGGATTCAATAACGCAATACATTGGACTATAACGAAATATACTTTGACATTGCAAACTTAGTCTAATTCAAATCTCAGCAAACTTTAAAGCCTGCACCATAACAAATTAATTGACGCGTTGCAAATCGTGAGACTTAGAGGAAAGTTAGCGGAGTGGGTGGTAGATTATTTGAGAGACAGGTACTTCGGGGTAAGAATAAAGGACTGTTGCAGTAATTAAAACGAAGTGAAGTATGGGGTATCACAGGGTGTAAACTTTTTATATTGTTTGCTGAATTGTCTCAAAAAAAATTCACCCTTTTGCGTACGCTGATGACATGGCAATTGTGGGATGTCATAAATCCATAGAAGAAGCGACAAGGTTGATACAAGAGAAATTCGAAGAATCCGGGAAATGGTTTCACGACAACGAGCTTGTTGTCAATGGCTCAAAAACCAACCTCATGCACATTCGTAGCCCCGAGTACCCAGTACTTAATTGAGAAAGTCAAACTTAATAATAAATAAACTGAATTTAAAGATAAAAAAAACGAATTTAAAATTGTATGCTTAAACCCTATTTAGCACTTTAATAAAAATTGTATCATAATATTTGCACTTCATTTTGATGATAGAAATTAATTAATAGAAAATAACCTCCTGTACGTTGGATTACTGCGCAAGGGATTCCAAGTTCGAATCCAGAAGAATACCATCAAAAGTTTTTTCACGGCCCCACCTCTTTCGAGTGTCTGACAAACATTCAAGAGTATTACTGTCATGAGAAATCTTCTCAAAACCCGTCTGTCCTTCGGATACGGCATAAAACTGTAGATCCCATGTGCAGAAGAAGCTAGACCTTCGCCCTCTATGGGCTGCTTACGGCCTGATATTTATTTTTTATTTATTTTTATATTAAGCTCTTGTAGATAAGCCTGGTAGCTTCGTAACAAATTTTTAGAAGTAAATAAAATAAAATTCAATTAAGACTAAAATAAAATAAAGTTCCTCTAATTACCGCAATTACTTATTCAACACAAGTCACAAATTGTAGGTACAAATGTACAAATTTGCAAATACATACATATGCATTGCAATTAATTTTTCTTTATCACTCTTCATTTACATCACTTTGTGTATGATATTGTATTATCTACCTGTCTTTCGCAGGCTATTACCTTTAACTGTCTCTATTAAACAGTCGTTTGATCTTTGAATTTTATTATCTTGTTCTCCTGCTACTTAATATTGCAATTGGTTGCCGCAAAAATGCCGTTAACTTCTCTGGAGATATAGAATGCTTTTTGTTCGGGGTTTTGCAAAGGGATTAGGCTGCTTCTAACTTAAGGCTCAACCATAAATGAATTATGCCTCTGGACGCTGCCATAAGAAGTCATGCGAATACACATAATTTGTAGACTACACTCATAATGTCTTTTCGGTCAGTTTTGACGAGTTTCGTTCACTTTTGCTTCTATACGTAGAAATGGTTTTCATACGCTCGATTTCCGTACGGAGCGCTGAAGGTGACAACATCATGTGATGTTGAAAATATGACATACGGTCACGTTTTCAGTAGAATTATTGTTGGGCTCGGATTTTGACAGCACGCGAGCAGAATTTTCGCTCGATTATGACATTAGCTGTCGCACGCTTAATGCAATATTATGGTTGAGGCTAAATGGACTTAGATGAGCTTACGCCAGCGCAATGTCATGTCATGTCAAAGGAATAGTAGTGCATAATAATGGGAATGTGCTCAGTTTCTTTGACTTTTATTGATTTTTGTGGGCTTAAGGAAGTTTTAAATGGAATGGGACATTCACTACGGAAATTTGACAGCTCACACAAACAAAAAAGGAAAAATAAACTAAGCAATCGAATTAAGTTGTAAATAAGATAATATAAATATATTTTAATTCCTATGGTGCAAGTATGAAGTTTGCCTAAGTTAAGTTCATTATGCTTAGAGCGGTTGGAAAAAATTGAGTGGGCTTTTCGTTCGATTAGAGCGAAAAAATTCACACTTTCGGCAATGAGCAAAAATGTAGAAAACGTAACGAATCAAACTTGCTACCCAATGAACTTTAAGTTTATGGCTTGTACTAAGGTTCATAAATACGTAAATTAGTAATAAATTATCAAAACCTCAAGTTCCAATTCACTTTTCTATTGGCAAATGTGTGAAAGTCAGAAGTCAGTCCATTGAGTGAATTCCAGTTTAAAAATCCTTACAGAGAGCGATACAAATTTGCATTAGTACCATTAATCTTTAAACAAAAATAGCATCAAAATTTGTATACCTTTTCTCTCCATAGCCTTCTAAAATGTTCAAAATACGTCCACTTAGTCCCGCCTTACAACACATGGCCATCACAGAACTTAGCGAAGACCCCAAGAATATAACCAAAGAAATAGAGTCTGTCCGTCAATGGATCAGGGAACAACAACCAGAGCTGGGAAAATATCAACTCTCCAATCAGTTCATTCTAAGTTTCCTTAGATCATGCAAATACAATCATGAAACAGTCCAGAGAAAACTTCCCAACTACTTGACCATGCGATTAGTGTGCCCAGAAATATTTGCCAACAGAAAAATTGATGAAGATATGATGGATATTGTTCGACAAGGGTAAAGCACTATTTAAAAAAAAAAAAAAAAAAAAATCCAATCTAACACATTTCTTATATATTTCAGAATCCACCTCTCCTTATCGACCCCAATGGATGTAGACCACTCCCGTATTTACATATCTCAATTTGGCAAGCTTGATATAAAACACTATCCCGTATCTCAGGGCCTGAAACTCCTCTATATGATGTTTGAAATAAACCTCCTCGAGGATGACCACACTGCGGTAGCAGGAGTCACAGCCATCGAGGACTTTGAAGGTGTAACTTTTGGCCATATGATATCCATGAACGTTATGGTGCTAAAAAGAATTTTGGATTTCACAAGATGCGCACAGCCACATCGAATCAAAGGCATTCACATTGTCAATGCTCCATGGTTTACTCTTGGATTGCTTAGCATATGCCGGAGCCTTTTGCCATCAAAGATTAAAAGTCGAGTACGTGCATCAAAATAAAAAAAAACATAAGGCGCACTCAACTATGTAAATCCCCTTACAGTTTTTCATTCACAGAAAGCTTCAGGATCTTTATGTACATGTGCCACAAAAACTATTACCTGCTGAGTATGGAGGTGAGAACGAAACTGTTGAGGATGTCACCAAAGTGTGGGAGAAGAAAATGCAACAATATCGGGAGTACTTTGATCATGACTTGCAGTTCGGAACGGGCTGCGAAAACTAAGTGTAAAATCTAGAATCTATACACATGTATGAGTAATTTAGTCACAAAATGTTTCGAGTCAAATTTTAGTCTTTATTCAATTAAGTCGGTACTTAAATGATATTTTAGTGTAAATGGGTAGAAAATAAACGCACTTATGTATTTGTTAAGTTTTTATGAATGAGTTTTTACTGTTGAATGGTTGTTAGACATTCAAATTTGAAGTGTTTCAAAAATCAGTCTGGAGCGGATCCAGAGATACCCTATCCCTTTCCTATATGCATAGTTCCTTTTTCCACCAATATACTTGCTTAAAAAGTTTTTTTTTTTTCAAATACCAAAACAGTAGAGGGTGAGTGTTTTTGGGCCAACATCTGTGCCGGCTAAATTGCTTTTCAACATTTTTTAAAACAAGTGTACGATTGTGTCAGAAATGCTGATTTATTTAAAGGTACCTACTTTTTAGCCCTGATAACCTGTCATGGTATGTATTTTTGTTAAGTATTGTTTGGCATTTTATCATCGAAAGTTTTAGTTTGTCTCGGGTTCACAGGAGCCTTTCCGAGTACTCAGGGCTCTGCTCTAGATGCAGTGCTGAATCTCCCTCCTCTTCACACTTATAGCATGGGGTGATCGCTAAAAGCTATCCACAGACTCACACAACTCAGACGTGGTGGCTTTTGGTATGAGATGCACTGGAGCTTTAATAATCTGGTTCGACAGATGCTATTACTCCGAGGCTTCAGTTGGGGCGAAAGTATGAGGTCGACTTTTGAGGTTTTCAGGACTGGCTACCGACAGCGTCTGAGCTAGGAATGGAGTGTAGTCGTATTTTCACAGTTGGTTTCAAAACCGATCAGGATCAGGAGCTGGTGTATTTGTGGAAGACGATAGCACAATACTGCAATACTCATTGGGTAAGCATGCATCAGTCAAGAGAGCTTTAAACTGTGTCGCAAGATTCAATTTATTGACTCTCATCTGGGTGCCTGGTATCGCGGGAAATGAGATATCCGATGAGATTGCTAGACAAGGCTCAGAGCTAAAATTTGAAAAGAAAATCGATTTTATCTTTTCATCATAATATCGAATATCTACACAACTGTAATGGAGGTGGGACAAACCAATACTAAAGTTTTATTTATTGGGTGCCGTGGCGCAGTAGTTAGTGCGTTGGTCTACTGCGCAAGAGGTTCCAAGTTCGAATCCAGAAAAATGTCATCAAAAGTATTTCACGGACCCACCTCTTCCGATTGTCTGACAAACATTCAAGACTATTACTGTCATGAGAAAGCTTCTCAAAACCCCTCTGCCCTTCGGATACGGCATAAAACTGTAGGTCCCTTCTGTATGTGCAGACAATGTATACCAAGCACAACATGTACACTTGTGAGAAGCTAGGCCTTGGCCCTCTATGGGCTGCTTACGGCCTGATATTTATTTATTTTTAAAGTCTTATTTGCGATCAGTTCCCACATACATAGCTTTTCTGTTACACATGTCCACGTGGGACAAAACAATACACAACAATGCTGTATGGAACAAAAAAAGGCGACAATTTGTCTAGACTAGCTCAAATATGAAATTTCAAATATTTCAAATATGAGATTTCGGCTGAAATGGTGACCCTACACAGCTCAGATATGAAGTAAATCGGCACAGCCGCTTAGGCTGCAGTCCAGCGTACAGACAGACAGAATCAGCAGACCCACGAGCTTCTCTATCATCGTAATGTCAGAAATCATTGTTATCTCGAGTTCGAATTTTTTCACGGATCCAATACTTGCCCTATATTAGAGGTGCCATCGGCACACTGGCTTCAATGGCTGAAGAAGCAGCGAGCAGATAGGACTCTTTATAGTATCACCAAGGAGCTCACTGGCGGTCGGAGCTCCAAACAACACCCGTTGAAAAGTCTAGACGGCAGCCTTCTGGTTTCGGATTAGGATCAGCTCGTTAGATGGAGAGAACATTTCGCCACAGTATTAAACCACTTAGACGATATCGATATGTTCTCAAATTTGAACGAGCATTCCGAAGCAACAAATTCCCGAATCCGCACCGCACCTCCCAGTAAGAACGAAATCATAACAGCGATCAGGTCCCTCAAGGAAAACAAAGCGGTTGGTATTGATGGCATCCCTGCCGAACTATTTCAAGCGGTGCCAAATATATCGTCAGATTTGCTGCATCCGCTAATACGGAGAGCTTGGCATAGCGAAGAGTTTCCGCAGGAGTGGAAAAGAGGGATGATCATCAAGCTTCCGAAAAAGGGAAACCTGATGGATTGTGGAAAATGGAGAGGTATATGTGTTCTGCCAGCCGTAGCCAAAATAACTGCAAGAATAATTCTGGAAAAGATCAGCGAGTATTTAGATTCAACTCTCGACGTTAAACAGGCAGGCTTTCATGCTGGATCCTCCTGCATCGACCATATTAACACTCTAATGATCATAATCGAGCAATGCGTTGAGTACAGGTCTCCGCTACATCTGCTGTTTATCGACTGAGAAATTTAAACTTATAAAAGAGTTGGAAAGTGGAGAGAGAGAGACTTAAAAAATCAAGGTACGAAAATGTGGATAGCACAATAAACAAAGATGGTCATAATAATGGATGGGTCAGAAAAACTAAAACTACTCTTGATAGGTGAAAGCAATCAACCTCGCTGCTTTCAAGCTATTAAATGGTTACCTCTCGATTATAAGCCAAATACAGAGGCTGACATTAGCACTTTTTGAAGAATGGCTGCTAAAATTAAACAAACATTTTGCAAGCATGCGATTTTGCGGGCTGTAGCTCACGAATTTCTTGGATGATATTGGCCTTAAGTACCAATGTTTCCAATGTTTCCCCACAAAAAAAATTCAACGGGGTCAATTCGCACCTCCGAGGCTGACACGATTCCAAATCCATGTCTTCAATTTCACTAGAAAAAAAAACCGGTTAACATGGTTCTTTAAAGCCCACCGTTGCGTGAAATGTTGAGGTTTAGAGATCAATGGCTACTACTGCAGCCACATTCTCGTCTCTGCGTCTGTCTGGGGCGGTGAAAAAACTTTTAATAGTGTTTTTCTGGATTCGAACTTGGAACCCCTTGCGCAGTAGTCCAACGCACTAACCACTGCGCCACGGCACCCACCCTTTACATAAGCAACTATCCATTTTACAACTAAAACACAAAAATTTGGAACAACCTCTGACTCTAAACAAATGAGATTATTTTCAACTGACGTCGCCAAGCATTTAGGTAACTTTATATACGAAAAACTATTAGTCTTCATTAACAGTACTACTAAACTATTCCTATCCTTTACGACTCCATAAAACACTGAATAAATAATGTGCGCTATAAACAAACTGGTCTAATGTAAATCCTCGACACAATATTGTCCAACCAAATCATGTACAATGTTGCCTGCTACATTCAACAACGACTTCTACGATTTCATTCACCACATGCTTAACGTGAAATAATAGCAAAACAATTAATAACATCGACAGTTTCCTTAACTTGCGCAACTGCGTATCCTTTTTTTTTGCCTACTTATATGTATATTTCGCTTTGCATGCTGATTGTAGACATCGTTTATGTAACACTTACTGGTTTGCCTCACGTGCAACAGCACCATTATCCAGTAACACCATTATACCATCATCTTTCACCTGCAAACTACAAAAAACTATAAACATTTCACTTGAACTCTTCGCGCGGATGGTTATATTGCTTCTCTCCTATGTCCAAATGAAAATAGCAATTTGCCCATAGATATGTATCACACGGCTACGCATTTTGTAATCTCAACTCTGGCATGAGATACATCTACTTACCTCTCCACCTAACACATGAGGAATGAGAAATTGCAATGGCTAGCCTACCCCTAGCCAAGGTAGCGCTTGAATCCAGATGTGCGTCTTTGAGTATACCCACAGGGTGCATAATTCGTGGAACCACAATTCCATTATTTTCTCTGTCAATGGCGATTACTAATCACATTGCAAGCCTACCTACATACATACTAAAAGTATCTACTAACTACTAACTTCAGACTAGGGGCTCCAAATATTTAAGACGCGAACTTGCATGTGCGAAGATGGGTGGCTAAAAGTTGACTTTAGTTTGTAGATTCGATGCTATGAACAGTTGTCGTTGTGCTATCATCTGTATCGGTTGGATTTTGTTTTAAATCGGCTTGAAGTAAATTAAATTCGCAAAAAAATATAGACTAGTGTTAAAAGTGCAACTAGAGAAATCGTTTAAGTGAAGAGGTTAGTTTTAATGAAATTTATAAGAATTCTGATATTTTTAAAAATTAATGTACGAACCTGCGTGGTACTTAATTGACTTTATTTAAATTTACACACATTCTAGTTCACATTTTTGTAAATCAAATTGTACGTGCTATCGCAATAATTATTAATGGACGTTACATTTTTTTTTTTTTAAATGGGATCATAAAATTTAACTCTACCCGATGTCTTTAGAGAAGAAGTCAAAATTCTCAGGAGTTCACGAATAAATATTTTAAGAAGTTTTGCTCCTATTAATTACATAAAAACGGATACATTTTTGAAGGAAAAAGTGTAGTTAAGTTTTTTACATATCACCAATTATTTTACAAAGTCAAAATTCTCAGGAGTTCACGAATAAATATTTTAAGAAGTTTTGCTCCTATTAATTACATAAAAACGGATACATTTTTGAAGGAAAAAGTGTAGTTAAGTTTTTTACATATCACCAATTATTTTACATCATTCAATTACCTAATAAGGATCATAAACAATTGTTTTAAATAATTCAGAGAATTATCTATTTATTATGTCACTTGGTAGGGGTGATTTTTGAACGAATTTCATTTATTTCTCGAGTTTTTAAATAGTCTGCATTCTGTGGCATTAATTCTATTTTTTATTCAAATGTCACTATTATTTAATTTTTTACTTGTTTGTATTTTATCATTCTTGTTTATATTCTTACGATTTTGAAAGATAGTAAAAACTACATTGGAATTGAATTCTCTAAAGTAATTCAGATAAATCATTTATAATAAATTATTCTTCCTTTTTAAGGAACACATAGGTGCATAGATATCTGCAAATCTGTTTTTTTTAGATAATTTCATAATAATAAAATAGAAATGATTTTCACAGATTTTGCCGAAGCATTCGACAGCGTAAATCATAGAATCTTGTAACATCAGCTTTCTTATTTAGGAATTCATTCCAATGTTCTTAACGGGACGAACTGAAATAGATAATATTTTATCTGAACATGTTCAAGTCACATGCAGTCCCATCTCTCAGGGTAGTCATCAGCTAGGCCCATTACTTTTTCTCTTTCTTTTTCAACGACATATCGTCAATTTTATGCTGATGACCTAAAGCTGTATCGTAAGAAGACATCTGACTTGGACTTCGTCAGAAAAATCTTAATAAATTAGTTCACTGGTATTATCTATGCATGAATGTCGCGCTAAAAGTCAAGCCTTTTCCTGCTCCAGAAATTAAGAAAACCAAATTCATTTCAGACGCATCAAATTTTATTTGCTTCTCGTTATACTTAAGGGCCAACCATAATCAACATTCGGAAGCATAAGCTAATGTCATAACTGACCGAAATGCTTTCTTATGTTCTGTCAACTCCATCCACTGAAATTATTCCCTTCCCTGAAATTATGTAAAAATTAATTTCATTAAAAGCTTAATATTAAAATATATTATTTACTCTAGCTTGTTAAAAATAAATAAAAACAAAATAATTCTCGGACAACCTTAACTAGGACTAATTTTTAATTTTATTACTATCCGCACATGCCAAAGAGGATATGAATACACTTTTACTGATCAACACGGCATGGGCGTTGTTAGGTTATTTGCAAAAGAGAAAAAGGGAAAGGAAAGAGTTGGGTCAGATTATATTCGGTTTCAATATTTATTCAAAATGGGTGGCATTCAATTTGACTGGGGAGAGAATTATATGTGGTTTTTTCATTCGTTTGTTATTCAAAATATTTTTTTCGCTCATATTGAAATCCTGAGCGAAGTATATTACTTTGAATAGATCACCAATCCTCTGATTCAACTAACTACCACTACACCGTGGCCACCCACGCACCGCTGAACAAATTATACGTACGTATACCATGGATGCCGTTTTCCAAATTCGAAGGGGAATATTTTAGAAGCTTACAGGGGAGTATTTTGTGTCTGGAGGGAGTACAGAGGTATAGTGTTTTGTTTGAAACTTTTTTTCTGCTTACTTTTCCACTTTGAAGTTTATAAGACGCTTTAAAATAATTCCATCACTTTCAAGCTATTTTACCCTGCTACCTCGATGTGCATATCTCTTATTCTCATTACACACTGGATGAATATTGCGGGGTAAATTAAACGACTTTCATTGCAGTAGCATTTTGTATGACAACTTGTGTATGTATTAGTTTTAGCCCACTGTTCAATTCCTTCAACATTGGATCAAGATTTTACCCCGTTTCTTACTTTTCATTTCATCTCTCTCTTCTATAAAGTGAATTTTACGCCGGGGTAATTGCACCAGTGTATGATGGCTTGTTCAACGAAATAAGGGCGACAATGTACAAAAATGTTTTTAAGAGAGTAAAATCAGGACGAGTGGAGTACGGGAGTATAGACGATGAGGAGGGAGTACGAATACGCCCTTAGTAGTACCATCGGCAACCCTGACGTATAATATACATAATAAAATTAGAGGGGCTAAAACTTCTTCCATCCATAATTTGGACAAAAAGCGAAGATTATTCTTCAAGAGTATGCCCGAGAAAAACGTTCAGCTTTTTACACTACTGTCGCCATCTGAGGAGAAGTTTGTAGTCTAAAACAAACAGCTGGCCTATAGCATTGTTAATAAAATTTGATGAACATATCTCTCTGTCTCCGTTCTTCTTTTCAATTATCACCACTTTAGTCTTATCTGTCCACCACCTTGTTTACTTGGCGTGTTGAAATGGCTACAAAATGGTAATTAATCTGAGTCTCACTTCCACCACTGCTGTAAGTGATCAAGTATCGGCTTTGTATTAAGCGCGATCAAATCGCATGACTTGGACATCCTTAGGATGTGTTCCTGAAGAATTTCTGATGCCGTATATCTCTCAAATCAAACCTCCGCCAATAAACAAAAGTTCTTCCTTGGGAGGTTTCGATAAGGTTCCATCCAGAATGTATGTTATTCTCTCTGCCCGCATTCGATGACGGGAGCACATGTACTGACAATATTCTACACCTTACCTTATATGAACTTTTTATTATGAGAGACTTCAAAAACTCACCGGGCCTTAAATTGGTCCAGATGTCCGGTAAAACGTAAGGTAGGCAGAAAATCAATTTTTACCCAGTTTCGATTCATATTTGATCTTTTTTGTCCGCCATTTTGCCCCGAAAATACTGTCACCGTAATTATAATTCAAGATTTTCGAAGGCTTAGAAGAAATGCAAAATCTCGTCATCGTCTAGCTCAAAAATTCAGAAACAATTCCCATTGAAATGACCTTAACCTTCTTCCGACTTTAGAGTACAACAAACATACATATGTTCTTTCAGTTCATATAAGGTCATTACCATAGACAAACCTTGGCACACAGGCCTCATTACGTGCTTTCATTTCAAGTATGAAGAATTATGTATGTCTTAAATATCACATTAAAATCAAAACCAGGAAGCCAAAGAAACACAAAAAAGATAGCCAGCCACTCAAGCATGAATAGGGTTCGGTAGCATTGTTGATCTCCACAATTTGATAGCAAATGGGCAATAAATATTTTTTTGGCGGAATAATTAATGTCAATACTTGAGTCATGCAAAGTAACGAAATAAATAGAAGCCTCTTTCTGATCTTATAGGTAGATATTTTTGATCATTCCTTTTGTTAAAATACATAAGTCTCAGTTGGCGATAGAGCGATAACTATTGAACTTTAATTTATAGCACAACTCTGGTCATATGTCAGCCCTTTTTATTGACAGCAGAAAAGTACATGCATATGTAAACGCATGTTAGTAGCATTCCAATAGAAATCACGTAAAGGATTGCTTTTATTTCATAGTGGGATGGCACTCTAAAGCCGGTATTCATTAAGCGCTCATAAATCGATTTAAAATTGAGTGTAACAAACTTCCAAACTTTTGAAATGTATGAAAGTGGTTAATATGGGTGCTCATTGATCCACCCAGAAAATGCAAATGCAAGTAAGAATACAAGACCTTTACACATAGTTTTTGTTTGGCTCTCACACGATGTCCTCATCTTCAGTGTTCTGTACGGAAACGCAATTTGCGAATGAAACCGACCTCTTCGTATAGAGCCAAAAGTGAACGAATATACGACAAAACTAAACCACCAACTAAAATAAATTTAAAGGAAAGACATTACATTACATGAGTTTCACAATTTACATAAATTCTTATGTCACCAACAGCTCGAAACGTCATTTTTCGTTTCAATTCAAATCAACATGAACTGACACGGCAATATATGAAATTCGGTTGAATGACAGTGGTGCCATCTGTCGAACATTGGTTGTACCAACTCGGAAACCTTAGTGGGCTCATGCACAACAACTTTGCTAAAGATCATCACATGATCAAATTTATAGTTTACGATTCTATAAAGGACATACAGACAAACATTCATTTTGATATACATATACTCGTATATAAATATGGCGGATCGATTTCGGAATCCATTCGAATCGAATGCCTGATCGGATTCAAACACAGAATTTTCTGGGATTCGATTCAAATTTTGCATATAATCGCAGATCGAAAGATCGAGTTTTACAGATGAGGAATGAAGAGAATGTAAAAGGGCTGTGATGTGAACATTATTTCTATTTATGTCTTCATCTTTTGTGGCCATTTTGAAATATAGTTTGGCATCGATAAATTAACATGGCGACTATTTGGCAAACCTAACAATTGTTAAACTAGATCAGATTTGTTTCTTACTTAATTCGATTACCTACAACGAAAACTCAAATTGAAATCGAATACATTCCCAATTCAGTGTCTCAATGCAATCATATACACGGGGTGTATCAAATAAATACATAATAAAGTGCACGACTGGGTCGTACAAACTTGCACCTATATCTATAAGATTTTTATGCAATTAGGATCCTGAGAAAACAACGAAATACTAATATACATTTTTAGACTAAAACTTTGTTAAATTGGCTATAATTAAAGTACCGTTATTACCAACTTTGTCCAAAAACGTGGGACTACAGAAAATAAGTCCAAATCTAAAAATTAACCAACACTGTTCAGCCGTTTATATGAAAATGGCATTTTGTTAAGTTGGCTATAAGCAAAGTACCGTTATTAGCAATGTTGGTCAAAAACTTTACTAAACTTGTTTAAATGTGAAATTTAAAGAAAACCGTCAGAGCCATTTTCGAGCAAATTGGCTAAAACCCCTAAATCTTAAAAAAAAAAAAACATTATAACCACTTTTGGCCATAATTTTTTTCAAACCATTTTATAGCATTGCGATATTTAATGTGTGAACTTTAATAAAATCGTTTAATCCGTATTAAAGAAAATCGTCTTTTAACCAAATTAGCCATAAGTACCGTTACAACCACTTTAGGCCAAATTGTGGTAAGTCATCTTATTGCACATTTCTGTACTAGAATATGAACGAAATCGTTTGAGACATTTTCGCGCAAATAGGCTTTTCAAAAAAAAAATTATAATTAAAGTACTGTTGTTAACAATTTTGGTAAAAAAATTTTTTTATGTCAACTGATTGGAATTTTTTAATCTTAATTGAATATGAGATTTAGTCAAAAACGTTTAAGCCGTTTCGAGAAAATCTAATTTTTGTGAAATTGGCCATAAGTAAAGTACCGTTAATAATAGGGCTAGATCAAAAATTTGAATTACTCCTTAAGGGATTATCACACAGACCCTAGATATGAAGTTTGATCGAAGTCCGTACATCCGTTTTACAGACACACAGACAGACAGACAGACGGACAGACCTACTTTTTCGAGCTTCTCTATCATCGTAATGTCAGAATTGATTAATATCTCGAGTTCAAATTTTTGCACGAACCCAATACTTGCCCTATGTTATAGGTGCAATTAAAAAAGGGAATGGGCTATTGAGAATAGGTAATTCAATCTACTGTCTAAATTGAGTTAGATTAAATATCTATCGATTCACCAGAATTAATGTTAAATACAAATAATTATAAGTTTCCATCCATTCCTAGTAACGTTGCATTTTTCATCTTGTCAACCTCAGAAGCCACAGATCAACAACAATTGTCGTAAGATTTTTCTCACAAAACAGACGATTTAAAGAAATCATACACATTAGGCGATGGAAGACTTGCTACAAATTCTAAACACAATTAAGGCAGCCGGTTAGGTAGATCAAATATGTACATCAATGAACCACCGACATGGATAAAGTTGACTGATTTCTATTACACTGCCAATGTAATGTCAGCCCTGGTATTTGGCATCAAGGCTATCTACCTTTCGCACAATTTGATTGACTTTGCAAGACCTCATAGTAATCGATATCAATCTTTTTCTCTTTTCTTTAGTCATGCGCAATTCTAGACCACTATCGGCCGCATTGGCCAAAAAAGCAGCTGATGATTTGAACGAGAATCCAGATGAATTGAAATTCTATCTAGATTCAGTTAGAGACTGGTTAAGTCTGCAGCCGCACTTAAAGTCACGTACAGAAGATCAATTTTTAATCAGTTTTCTACGCGGCAGTAAATTTAGCTTGGAGAAATGTAAACAGAAGATCGATAGCTTTTACACGTTCCGTGATTTGTATCCGGATATGTTTAGGCATCGCGATGTTGATGATCCAAAGATTTATGAAATCTTAAGACTCGGGTTAGTAGACGATGACATCATTGCACCATTTGTACTAAAATGTATACATGTATCTGCAGCACGATGTTGCATCTGCCACAACCAATAGCGGAGGATGGCCCGCGTGTTCTTATGCTTCGCGTAGGTACAGCTGACTTCAAAAGATACGCAGTCTTGGATTTCATCAGGGTTGCAATAATGATGGCGGAAATATGCCTTTTTGAGGACTATAATGCGATCATTTGTGGATATATTGTAGTTATGGACCTAACCGATGCAACGCCGTTTCATATGCTCAAATTTGATCCATTGCTTGCTAAGAGGGTCATTGACATTCTAAATAAGTGTATACCAACGCGAATGAAGGGGTTTCATATTATAAATATGGCGCCACCATTTGAATTATTCTTCAATATGATAAAGAGTGCTATTCATGAGAAACTAAAAAACAGAGTGAGTATTGCTACATATGTACACCGTACAGCATTACTTTCTAAGTGGAACAAATAATACAACTAGCATACTATTCTGCTTACTATTTTCCCTTTAATTTTCAGATACATTTCCATGGTAGTGACCTGAGCACTCTTTATGAACACATCCCTAAGCACTGTCTTCCAGTGGAATATGGGGGAAAATGTGATACCATCCAGGATATTGTAGGGATTTGGGAAACTAAATTTCGAAAAAACAAAGAATATTTTATTGAAGAAGAAAATTATGGCTGCGATGAAAAGCTACGAGAAGGAAAGCCTAAGGCTCAGGAATCAATGTTTGGAATCGATGGAACTTTTAGAAAACTCAATGTTGATTAGTAGAGCGGTAATAGTAACTTTAAGGCACAGGTTAGGTCCTAACTAACCTAAAAACCTACTTTAAGGGAAACTCAAATATTCATACTATGTATTGTTTTATAAAAAAAAAATTATAATGTTTTATTTACGCCTTGTTAGTAGACATTATTTATTAAGGATCAGAAGGTAATTGATAATAGAAAACGTGCAGGATATGGTAAGCTAAAGCAAGCCCCGCACACACGCAATGACCTAAAGGTGCGTGTCCACTTGAGAGCACTTTCGCTAGTAAGCTGTCAAGAGTAACCCTCGAGTACCTTTTCATATGAGAGTAAAATTTGTATGAGCATTGTTTGAAAAGTGCGAGTTGATTTCCGGGAGAAAGATAACGTCTGTCCATTTGCGAACAACTCTTTAAAAGTTTGAAAGCTGAGAGTAGTAAATCAAGTGGACAAGCCCCTTGAGACCTATCAGTCTATCGTATTTCATGTTGAGAACTTTGGTACAGCTCTGTACAGGGTTATGTCGGGCATAGAAAGATCGCTCCACTTGAAAAACGTGAGGTCTGACGCGATTCTGAACAGCCTTCCCAGAGCTCACTTCTCTGCACAGATGCTGCAATTCACATCGGAAGGAAGTATTACTCTCCGGAAAAAGGTCAGTGGAGAAACTCCCCAAGGAAACTAGGTATAACAAATGAAAGCCTTTGCAGATTCAACAATGAATCCTAAAGTCGTGTGGGGCATTGACCCACAAAAGCACCAAATATCAGCAGAGAATATGCCAGCCGTGGACCCATTCTCATTCTCAGATTCTTAAAAGAAACTGGTCTGGAGAGAGAGCTCTAAAGGAAACTGGTCTCGCCTAGGCTAGGTAAGAGTACATGACCCTCAAGTACAATTCCAAAGCAGCAATGGAAACCATGCTTCAGGGCTGTAAAAGAATGCAATCATTGCGAAATGCATACACATGATATACTAATAGTTCACGTAGATTTGTTTCAATTCAATGACATCAATAAAGACTTCAGATTGAAAAAAATAAATCACCATTCATTTTGAAGTCATGACTGCAGCAATCAATTTTAGCATTCAGAATGCTAAAGTCAGAAAGAATACAATCTTTTGCAATCTCTGCATTCTTTGAAGTCACTTGAATTAACTAGCATTCACTGATTGCATAAGTCAGTTGAAGTCAGTTAAAGTCTTTTAAGTCAGTGATTGCAATGTCTACCCTGACTTCAAGTGACTTCAAAGGACTTTAACTATGTGAGTGCAATCATTGACTTCAAAGACTTCAACTAGGTAAATGCAGACACTGACTTCAACTGACTTCAAGAAATGGTCTATATTCCAGAAATCACAACGGATGAGCTATACGAAGCATGCAGGAAAATAGGTGACAATAAAGCGCCTGAACCCGACGGCATTCTAAATATTTCTGTCAAGGCAGCCGTCCATAAGAGACCGGACCTGTTTATAGCAACGATGCAAAGGTGCCTTGAGGGGATCTTCCCTGAACCATGGAAACTCCAGCATCTGGTGTTGCTACCAAAGTTAGAACCTTCGCCGTATCCACCAATATACCTGCTAGATACACTGGGAAAAATCATTGAACGCATCATATATAGCAGACTACTATCAGCGGCGTCAGTTCTAAGACCGCTTCTGTGGAATATCATGTACGACGGTGTTTTGCGCCTAACGCTACCGCATGGAGTTAAAGTTATCGGTTTCGCTGACGATATCGCCGTGGTGACTCTGGCGAAGCATATCCTTGAGATAGAGTCGGATTAAATATTGACTTGACTGAGCCGACCTCGAACTAGCTGAGCACAAAATAGAAGCCATCCTAATAACCAACGGAATGACTGCGGAATATGCAAGTTTTCGGGTCGGAAACTGCACAATCCGGTCTACAGGGGCACTAAAATACCTAGGAGGCATGCTCGACAACAGGCTAAATTTAAAGTACATGTAGAGTGTTCTAGCAAAAAGGCGACACAGATGCAGGCACCGCTTTCTCGGATGCTGCCAAACATCGGAGGGCCTGGATACGCAAGGAGAATCTTGTTATCGGACGTGGTGAGCTCCATCCTTCTGTATGCTGTTCCAGTCTGGGCGGCTGCACTCTGAACAAAGGAAATAAGGAGGAAACTTTCGTCTGCTTACAGGCCCTCCGCAATCAGAACAATTTCGGACGAAGCAGCCTGTGTCATAGCTGGGATGATACCTATTGACATTCTCGCCAATGAAATGCAAAGGGTTTACACCAGGTTTCTTGCGAATAGACAAGATACCAGGCTTACGAAGAGCGTAAAGTAGGAAAGGAGAGTTACGAAACAGAGTCTCTTCTAACTCAGATACATATTACAATACTTATGATTCGACGCCAAATTGGAATGGTAATTCCCATTCATTCACAAAAAATATGAACACCTTTTGTAAAGAAAAAGTCGTTATCAGAATTGATATATATGCCCCCCTGCAACTCATAAATTAGTAGCACCCCTATGTAAAACCTGACACTTTCCTTGTCATCGCAAAGCTTTTAAACACTTTAACTAGATATCAGTCGAGTCTTATCGTATTTAGATAAGAAATTGCAACAGCTAATGAAGTCCTGCGGGAATTTTTTTTGTCAATTTAGTCATTAATTGATAGTGGAACGGACAAGACCGCTTTGAAAAACATGTGATAACTTACCTAAGTGTCACCAGAAAAAAACAAAAAATGTCTAAAGACGATCTGGTAAATTTAGGACCATAACCATTATCCTTGTTCGCTAAACTTTAGTCTCCCCTATTTTAGCTGGATTACAGTAACATAAATTTCCCGGAAGACCGTATTTGGTATCGCATACCAGAATGGGAGGTCATCCTAAAAGTGACAACTTTCATACCAGTGATTGTATTTGGAATCTGTGGGAACCTCGTTATAGTCTATTTGATTTTTCAAAACCGAGCTTTGAGGACCCCAACGAATTTACTAATTGCCAACATGGCAGTTGCAGACACGGCGACACTACTCATCTGTCCAATTATGTTTATGTTTAATGATTTCTATCAGAATTACATGCTAGGAGCGATAGGATGTCAATTAGAGGGATTCCTGGAAGGATCATTGTTGATTACGGCTGTTTTGAATCTATCGGCGGTGAGCTATGACAGGTTGACGGCCATAGTTTTACCCACAGAAGCTCGTTTGACAATGAAAGGTGCTAAAGTGGTTATGGGACTCACTTGGTTGGCCGGATTTGCTATTGCTACACCCTTAGCGGTCTACAGAACCTATAAGGTTTGTTATTTTCAAAATTATATTTACTTGTGCATAAGTTGTGTGAAATTTAGGTTCGAGTTTGGAAAAATTTTACCGAAACCTACTGCAAGGAGAATCCCAACATATTGCCAAAATACTGGTACGTCCTTATATCAGCTTTGGTTTGGTTTCCATTAGGTGTTATGCTAATATCCTATACAGCTATATTTATCAAGGTTAGTTGAAATGAATTTTCAAAGATTTGTATCTTTTTTCGAATTTTTGTCATTTCAGCTGGATCTCTATGAAAAGAAAATCCTCAACAGAGATCATCCTCTGACTGTATCGTACAAAAAGACAGTCGCAAAGACTCTCTTCATAGTGGTGCTGGTCTTTATTGTCCTCCGAGTTCCATTCACGGTTCTAGTTTTCATGCGAGCTGATCTTTTAGGCACCTACACAGGTGGAGTGAATAGTAGCTATCGCATACTATGGTATACAGCTCATTATTTGATGTTTCTAAACTCTGCAATAAATCCTTTAATTTATGGATACACAAATGATAACTTTCGAAGGGCCTATGACCAAACGCCTCTGTGTAAGTGTTTTTGTCGGCAAAGGATCACTACTAAATCACACAAGGTATTCCATGAAGTAATCTCTAATTGGATTGTATTATCGATTTTATTGGTGACTTTCAGAAAAAACTTGAAAAAAGCTCATCTTGCTGCTGTGGCTGGCTTTGTGAATGGGCAAGTTTTCGAAGTAAAAATGTAGAAATCAACAGAAATACGACAAGGACTACTAAAAGCCCACTGGGGATAAGGGCGGTAACCAAGGAGACTAATGTGGACTCTAGACAAACATTTAATTACATAAACGAGGTGGAAGATGAATTTATTTAGTGTTGAGTTAGAAAATAAACAAAATTTATTTCAAAATATATTGTACATTCGTAAATACTCGTTTTCTCAGTGCATAAGGTCGTTCTTCCACTTCTACTTCTCCTTAAAAGAAAACGCAGTGTGAAAGCTGAAAAACTGAGCTAAAAATTGGCTAGATACACGAGTCACCTAGAACTGATTACAAATTAGTTACCAAGCATATGCCTATCCTTGTAATCCCAAGCCTAAGTGGTCAAAGAAAGATACCAGCAGTCTGTCCCCCACTTTGATTCATTCAGAACGAGCATCGACAGAAGTGACCACGTCTTTGCTCAGGAATACAGAGAAAACGAGTGGTCTCAAGCTGAGTGATTGGTACTCAGGACTGGGAATATATTTTCACTGATGGCTCCAAACAAATTAAGATAATGTAATACTGGGCTTAAATGAAAGGAGGCGTCGATACTGTCGAATGATTCCTATATAGTTATAGATTCTAGCTGTTGATATAGTCGATATTGTTACAGTGAGCTCGTCATCACTCAAGCCTGTAACTGCGGACCTAGTTATCCACTACCTGAAGTGCGAAGGACTGGAGAAATTTCCCCGAAACCAAGGTAAGGCCCGTCGCGTTAAAACCGTACTCCTTCAGTATTAATCGAATCTCATCCACTCCAAGGAGCTATATTGGTGGGTAAAAAACTGAAAATGACAAAATAATCCTTCCTTGAAGCATCTGTGCAATCTATGATAATTATAAAGGCTTGTGCAACGGTGATCTCTGTGCAGGCTGTTCAGAATCGCGTTGTCGAACGCCCCCTCAATATCTAGAAACGCCTTGAAGTGATCTTTCTATGCTCTCGATGCTGAACAGGCGTGCTTTCGTGCTGGGTCCTCCTTTATCGATCAAAAAAACATCTCACCAATCATCATCGATCAATGCCAGATTTCTCACTAGACATTTCTCCCATTCGATAGACGATTTGGTAAACACGACTTTCATGCGAGTTTTACATATTAACTAAGGTCAGTAAGTATTTCAATAACTGTGTCATGGTTGTGGAATAGAGATTGTGGCAGGTGAACCCTAAATAGGCCTATTCACCACGTTTTCCAAGCTGTATTTAGTAGCGATTACAGATTTTCCAAAGGGCCCCAGTTTGCCAAGGCACTACCCAAAAACTAGTTCTACATACTTTACTCCATATCTTTTACTTGTCCTAACAGTAAAGTTATAACGAAAGTGTCGTTAGAAAACGTACGACATGGCAACCAATGTGTTAATGATTAAAGACGGAGCACCTTCTGAAGCAACACAGTGTCTTTCAGTGAGAACTGTTTGATCTAGAAAACTGGATGCTCTAGAACCTCTAGTTGGAGGCCTAGAGTTCAGAACATGCCCAATGAACGAGCCCTAACAAATTTCTTGCATTGTTTATCAGATACTGACATTTACTGGCATCAATACTGACAGATGTGTCAGTTGTGTCGATGGTAAAATACGAAACCAAATCAACCGAGTGGTAATTACCTAACAAAGATAACCATCCAAAATTTGAGTGTGCGCAACTTCTGAGGGTCATTCTTCGCAACTGTTCTGTGCCATGTAGTTCTCGGATCGCCACTTGTCCGCCACGTTGAAACTATTGGCCCTTTCTCTGACAAAGAAATTTTTTTTGACATTGAGGTTTAGCTATAAAAACCATATGATACCTAAAAGCACTTGTACGTAAACACCTATAAACGAACGTTTGCATCTTCTTCTGTTATAAACGGTCACTTTCCAATAATCACATCGTTGTCATAGCACGGATTTAATGCCACATCAATTCGCCAAGTAAAAATGCGTAGTCAGCCAAGTCTAGGTATTTGAGTGCGGATGTAAGAGTTCATCGAATTTCCCGACAACAAAGCCGCATTTGACACATCGCTAACTAAACGGTTTTCCACTAAGTATATTCTATCTTTAAATTTAAATAATACAAACTGTGAGTGAGATACATACATAAAATTTATTTATTTAGAAGGCACATATATGCCATTATGTATGGAATATAACATCATTCAAATATCCTTCGCGGCTTCGCTGGGTGGCGCGTATCCGAAACGTCCAAAATTCCATAACACTGGCGCATGAATCAGGCTGAGTTTGACCAATGGAAATAGTGTGACATGTAACACTATCCTGTTGAAACCACGCGTTGTTCGGGCCCATATCCTCCAATTAGAGCCAAATACAATTGAATTATAGGCTTAATAAATGACAGATGTCATTTGACAGATGTAGCTTCAGCAGTATGAACGCAATCACCTGAACCCTAAAACCGTGTCTGGGGTGCTGTACTCCCCAATCATTGTCATTGATAAAAATAGTCAATATTTTCATACACACTAAAATCATTCTCCTCGTTTTCAATTAATTGTACCGTTAGCTTGAATTTATTTTTATTTACAAGTACAAATCACAAATAAAATTGGTTAAGCGATAAACAATTAAATGCCTTAAATTATTGCTGAATTTTGATATGTATAAAATGTGGTGGGGAGCAGAGCTTCGCAAAACACGGAACTGTGGTAATCGGCTGATACACGGTTCTAGGGTTAAAGTTCGGAAATCCCTATTGAAAAACCCTTTACCAGTAAAAAAAAATATTGATGAAAACACCCTCATTGTCGATTTCTGCACTACAATTCATAATACAAGATCTTTATATAGAGAGAAAAGAGTACTCAACATGATGCCAAACACGTCAACAACAATCAGCTGTCAAAACAAAACTAAAGACAGTATCGCACTGAAATTTGACATGTCTGCCTAAATATGAACGGACTTCAAGGCACCATAACCTTTCTTGCAGTAGCAGCGCATTCTGGCGGTCAAGGAGGTTACTTTTCACCCCACCTAGTAGTATGTCACTACTTCTTCTTTACTAAAATGTGCTTAACATTACTTCCCGAATACCTACTCTAAGCACTCTATATTTGGCTATTGTGGCACTGTATATAATCTATATACTTTTATGTCCGCATGCAATATCCAAAATTACATAATTTCCTAGCAGGACAAGAGATGTAAACTGCAATTATGGTCATAAGCTTAATTTATACTTCCCAAAGAAATTATATGAAGAATTCTAAAAAAAACATGACGTCACAGGTTACCCGGTAAACTTATCTCTCCAGCTGTTTTACTTTTTTCATGTCCTATCCTAAATCCGCTACAAAGCTCTAAATTCCTTCACGTAAATCAAGAAGCCATCAGTCTCGATTGGAAGTTCCGTCCAAGCACAACTAATGCTTCTACTATCAAAATGTTACTCTCTTTTCGTCTGTTAACGTTTCTTGTTATATTTAACCGTTTATCAATTTATACGTGTCTCAAAGTGAGCTTCAAAGAGAACCATAACATCGATGTGGATGACTTTAAAACTCGCATAAACAAACGCGATATTGCACAATTCTTTGATAAAGGTAACAACAAAAAAACAAACTTGTCAACTTACAAAAGAAAGTGACTTTATTTAATTATTATGCATATGTTCATATTTCCAACAAAAAAAAAAAAATTGTAATTCTATGATTTTTCTTCAAAGCCAAATAATTCCTTCTTGATGTAGCCCGATTGGTGTTCCTCTAAAAATTTCATAAATTGACCCATGCTTATTCTTTTACCCTCCTCATCGCCGGTTTCAGAGTAAAACTCCTCCCGGAATCCATTGAACCGTCTGAGTTTATCAAAAGACTCCAGGGGTTTTGAAGCGTTTTCAGTTTTCCTAATCGTGATCTTCTGCCACGTCATTGCTTTGACAGTTCTCCAAAACTCTTCAGTGTTGCTTTTCAGTCCTTCGACGCATATAATACCCGGCTTACCAGGACGTGAAAATCCCGATAAATTCAGATCACGACATAATTTAACGATCTCCTGCCGCTTGATTTTGCTCTTTATATGATGTGAATATATCCAAAGACGTTCGAATTCAAAGAGCCGCGGGAGATCATTCGCCTGTTCAAGTTCAAGATCACTTGTGTCCTTGTTCAGGAAATTATCGATCTCTTCCTGAATCCAAGAAATTACTTGAAAAATATACGTCTCAGACTTTTCCAATGAGTCTATATATTTTTCTATGGCAGATTTGACGAAAATTTCTTGAGATTTTTTCAGCAACGCACTATGGATCGTCACGACCGCATTTTCTATTGTCGGGTAGAGGTGTGGCAATTCGACACGGATTTCAATTTTATCACCTCTGGTTGTTAAAATTTTTATAGCAAAGTCTAAGTGGGCACCAATACTACTGAGGGATCCTTTCAAATATTCATTGAAATCGCTGATCACACCAGGATCGTAAATGTGCATTTCGCCGGGATTACAATAAATCGAAGAGAGCAGGTCAACTTCCTCTAGTTGTTTTGAAATGCATTCCATATACAGTGTTCGAGAGTTGTCCAAATGATCCATTTGGGAGCTTTAAATAAAGGAAATGATCTTGCAATATATTTTTTTTTATATTTTTAGCATCCTACTCGTTCAATGGTTTCAAGAAAATCGAATCATTACCCATCATATTTCCACTTGATATATGTATATTTGAAGTCAACGAAGTTAAGCACTTCGCTTGCTTACACGTGAATAAGGATGGTGAGAGACATTTTGTCATTTTTCGAGCACAGGTGAGTTTGATGTCGAATGCAAGATCATTTTAAGTAGGTCATGGGATTGAAGGATTTCATAGCGATCTTATAAATAGGATCAGCTCGATCGAGAGTAGGGATGTTTCATCGGATAAGATCGCACTTTTTTTTATAGAGATCACACCAGCTAGACTCAAATGTCCCATGATCGCTTAGTCAACCAAATCTAAGCCCGATTGCTTTAAAAAAATTGATCCAATTGAAATACCTTTCAGAACGGAACTTACGAGAAACTTATCGACCAAGAAACCCCTTTAGCCATAAGTATGGATTGTAAGACCTTCGGCGAAAAAGGATTCGTTGCGCTTGGGTTCAATATAACATCTTCCGTGGAACGTGCCAACAAAGGATCACCGATCTTTCAAGTCGATACTGAACGGGTTAAGACAGTGCAATACTTTGGATCGCCTAATTTAAGAGCAGTGTATCTACGGACAACTGCGAATGATCTGTTTCTTCTGCAAACTTTTGTTAACACCAATACCTCGTCGAACCTATTCTGTCCCTACTTTAAGTGGTCTGGCTATGGGTTTAACAAACTTGGAAGAATTCCCTGCAGCAATGCACGACACTTAGAGCCGTTCTACATCAACACAGACAGTTATGTTGCCGTGGCAAATTATGCAGACAAACAAGGTCGAACAGAAACAAACTCGGAAATCTATAAGTACGATCGTGAGAAGAAAAAGCTGGTCTCCTTTCAAAAGATCAAAACGAACGCCGCTGTTGATGTTAGATACTTCAGTGTACCATTCAATGAGGTTGAAAAGCACCATTTTTTGATTTTTGGAAATTCGCATTCTGTGAATGCAGGCCAGACTGATCATTTAGAAGCAGACTCAGTGATCTACAAATTCGAGAAAGGAAATTTTATACCCTACCAAATGTTACCGTTGTATTCGGTACAGAAATTTCTTCCTGTGGAGGTAAGAACTTAGTTAGGTATTTAAAATTAAAATCTTTTCGAAACACTTTTCTGCTAGAATGTGGACCTGGAGAAATTCATTCTTTTAGTGGCATGTTCCAATCAGGATATCAAGATATACAACTTAAACGATTGGAAATTTGAGGAATCTAAAGCTCAGTTTACAGAGGGCGCTCTAAGCAAAGGTGTATCCAATATGAGAATATTTAAGCATGATGATCATAGCTATTTGGTGATCGCTAATGAGAGGATGTTGGAGAATGAAACCAATGTCTTTCTACCGATCTTCACCCAGGAGGTGCATGCTAATACTCTCAGACAACAGATCATAGATTGGACTTTAGCTACTATTGATCATCTCAATAAGTTTGATGTCGAAAAGCTAAAAGATAATGTTGAGGCGGCAGCTAGATCACTTAATGAACGCAAATCTCCTAACACCAATGAGATTCCCTCAGCTAACGTTGAGATTGCCTACACACGATCAGTATGATAAGTTATACATATATTTACCGGCACTCATTTTAATAATGTATCTTTATAGCTCAGTAATCCAGCTCGAAATTTTACAACAAGCTATTGGACGACCCTATCCTATGCATACCAAGCGATTGAAGCTCTGGAAATCCGTGCCAATAAGAAACTTGCTGTAAAGCGGGATGCCTCTGATGAGGAAAAAACTGAATACACTCACGAAACTCTCAACATTGGAACCTTGGTAGTTCGAAATAAGCTAAAAGCTAAGAAAGTTAACGGAATAGATACACAAAACATTCAACTAAAAACTATATCAGCTCCAAAGGTCATTATCAATGGAGATTTCCAAAGGCCACCAGAAGGCAGAAGTGACATAACCCCAGAATTCTTGGACACTCTCAGTGTAGACCACTTAAAGATTACAGGCAACTTCAACAATCTTAGCTGGGACAATCTTCAAGCAAACACACTGAAAAGATCTGGACAGCAGTTCCTTAAAGCTCCCGTCACTATCGGTAACTTACAAACTGACACCCTTGTTACCTCCTCCGACACGTTAAACGGTCAGAATCTTTCGAAATTAGTACTTATCGACGGTGGGAGTTATGTGATTAATCAGGACATTCAGTTCACAAAACCAATATATGCGAAAAATTTAACAATTAAAGATCGCTTGAACAATATACACGTTCTGCAGGATAAGTTAGACGTCCTGCTTCTCAATTCCAATGACACTCAACACATAACTGGAAGAAAATCTTTTCAAATCATGAAACTGCTTGAACTTGTAACAATCCAGGGGAAAACTTTTGGTGAACTCGACATAATGTCTCCATTCAAGCAAATACATCAGTCACTAAATCTCACTGGCGACTACACGATCACTGCTGATGTTACCATCAAAGAAATGCTATCAGCTGAAAATATTCTAGGAGCTTCGGGTGCAAACAGTTTTAAAAGAGTACTAGATGAAGGTCTGCATGCTTTCGGGCCTTTCCATGGGTTCAAACTAAATTTTGAACAACCGATCGAGGCAAATAATTCGGTTCTAACATTCGCTAATGGTCATGATCTTCATCGATTGGTCCGAACTGATTCAGATGAAGTGCAGATTATTGAGGGTCACAAGATCTTCAAGACCGATCTAGAAATCTCGAAGGGATTTGCTGAGGTAAAAGTTCTCAACAACATCGATATCGATCAGTTGGAGAAGAAAATTCTTATGAACACTGTACCACAGAATTTCACTGCCAATGCCAGATTTAAAAAGATCTTCGCTAAGAGGTATGTTAAGAGCATAGGGCTTTTGTTTTTTATCTCAAAGTTTTTTTTCCAGAATTACATCGCCGTCCATTCGATTCAAGGGTAAACCCCTTTCAAAATTTCTCACAAAAACCGGAGATCAAGAGTGTGAAGGATCGTTAAAAATAGACAAGCTAAAGACTCAATTTGCAACTTTTGATAATCTTAAAACGGAGAAAAAGGTATTCAACGGTCTTTTAGATACCTTAAAACAGAAGGAGGTAACAAAAGCAAACACAGACATTTTTCAAAATTACGAAGGTACCATACAAGTCGAAAACCTCAAGGTAGGAGGTTCTATAAATGAAAATTCTGTCGAAAATATCGAAAAGCTGCTAACCCTACTGAATGGGAACGTCAAATATGTGGGCGGAATGAAATTCCACCACGACATGAAGGTATCCAATCTTACATTCACTGGCAAGTTCAATGGAATACCTGCTGAAGAATTTGGCAACTGTTGGCTGCAACAGGGGTCGAAGCAGGTCTTCACAGCACCGCAGACTTTCGCAAGTGTATCCATTCCAAAGGGTCTTGCACTAAGCGGAACTTTAAACGAATATGAATTTGAGAAATTTTTATCGGGTATTTATAGAATAGACCGCGATGAACACATAAAGGATGCTGTTTTTGGTAAGACCCCAAATAAATTTGGCAAACACATTATTCTGAATATCCTTTTTATTTAGAGAGCCCCATCCAAGTCGAAACCAGTTTGATTGCATCTACAGTTAAAGGACTACACATTCCAGAAGACATTCTCGTACTAAACTCTGATGAACCTCAAATTCTTAAAGAATCTATGATCTGTTCCAAGGACGTTTATGTAAAGGGGAATATTCAAAGGCTATCGACTGTAAACAACATGAACTTGGCACTTCTCAATGAGTACCTGGAAAGTGATTTGGAAACAATAACCGTTGAGCATGTGTCTTTTGAAAATCCACCAAACTTTAAAAGGCTCAACTCACATAGTATTAAAGAAACCATGGATACTGTTTGGTTTGCCAATGCTGATGTGGATCTACAGCATCATGTTGAGATAGCGGATGGATTTTTTGATGGTCCACTGAACTTTGAAGTGCGTTAAAGTATAATATATCGAGTTACGCATCTGTTTTAAATTTAAATTATTTTTAGGGACCAATCAATGGAATGAACATGAAGTATTTAAAGGAGAACTACTTTAGTTTGTCGAAACCTCAGCAAATATCAGCAGAGATGATATTCTCCAAACCAGTTTTCTTCGAAAACGATGTTGATGCCGAAAATTTGCACGTTTATGGGCCAATTGTTGATGCATCAAGGTAAATTTGGTGTTCTGCTTTTTTTCCATTTTCCATAACCAACAGAAGATGCGCTATCTCGCTGTCTTATATAAGTAAATACCCAAGCAATATCCAAGATCATATGCGATGCTGCACATCCAACGTAAGATCAAGTTGTGTCCCCAAAGACTTGTCTTGCCTTTCCGATAACGAGTGTCAGCAGTTCATTATAAGAAGAGAACTACAGAACAGTAGCACACCAAACAGATACTGTGAATTACAAACAAAAGCAAAAATTTCACACAATTTTCCCCAGTTAATCTGGTCTCAGTACCGCTTGTACTTATTCTCTCTTCCAAATTAAATTCTTCGGGAAAAAAATTGCCACACTTCTTTTCAGATCTTTGAATACATCTGGATCTAAAAGTCAGTTGAGTCTTTATAACACGTCCTGAACGTCAATCGCTATTAAAGCCACGTAAAGTCAGAGCGTGACGCACAGTTGTACCCAGTATTTTTTGCCAGTAGCCTTGATAAGGTTAAAAATTAGACCCGAACAATGAGTTTCTTGTTAAGGGGACTAGATCAGTTTTGTGGAGATTGTAAGAATTGTAAAGAACGTAGTTAAACGTGACTCCCCATATGATTGTTGTTTCTATCGAAACCTCTGGAATATACCCTTCCACTCTTTAAAAAAGCGTGCATTCACACGATCCACCTACATATTTTGAGTGCCAGGCCATAAAGACATTCCAGAAAACTGGAAGGCTGACGATATTGGTAGACTGGAATATATTCTCAATCAGACCTTATCAAATGTAAACTAATCCTCGAAATGGATGCTAATCCCCAGAGCATTGCGGGCTAGTCTAAACCCGAGATCATCTACTGAACTGTCGTCATTAAGTCACCCAGACCTCAGCACCATTATCGTTGGCCTTACGGGACACTACATTATTGGTATCTTCAAACGATTTTTGCTGAAGCTCTAGGAGGAGGATGAAACGAACTCCCATCCCTCTGCAGCTGTCTTGCCCTATCTCTCAGGCGAAATCTCCACCTAGGTTCATACTCCTTTTACGACTTCAGTAATCTGACCAATATTCCTATCAGACAGGGCTCCCAAAGGCTATCCCCTAAATAATTTATTTACGAGATTTGCCTTCTAGCTGAAATCTAGTTAGTTAAAGCTATACACAGTTTGGAATGAAGAAGACGTGACATCGCACAGTATATACTGGACTCTTTCGGTGTCTTCAAGACAAATAAAATGAATAAATTTTAAGCCGGAAGCAGCCCACGGATGAACAAGGCCTAGCTTCCAAAAACCTCATCGATCTAGCTCAAAATTTAAGGTTCAAAAACTGGTGATACATGGACAGGCACACTGACGGATATGGCTCAATCGAGTCAGGTATTTTTATCAGGAGGAATGTATTCAGTACAATTGAACAAAGCACCGATAACGCAAATTTCTATGACGTTTATCGATGACTACCGAAATACCGGAAAATATCAGTGACATCTATCACGACAATATTGAAACTATTTGAATGTTATTAGTTTTCACAGTCAGTACACAAATTCTTATGGTGGACATCAAAGATTGGGTATACATATGTATTTTGATAGTTAATTCCCTTTCGAAACAAAGGCCATTGTGCACACATCGTATAAACAATGTTTGACACTTCTGAATTTCTACCAAACCTCACGCACTTGGGTTATATTTTCATGAAGTTCCCCGAAAACAAATAGATATTTTGTTTAGATTTGAATTACCTAAGACTATTCAAATCAATTAATAGTTCGGCAAACCCCACAGGCGGACCAGTAGGAATATGAGGAGGGTTATGATCTACCTACTCCGGATCATAACCTAGCCTAAAGGAAAAGAGGAAGAAATGAATTAATATTTACACTTGGCAATGGATAAATCACTGTATCATAGGATGCATTTACATTGTTTACGCAGAGCTATGATACAGAAGAAACCGATTTTCTGTTAAAGAATCTTCGATCCATCATTGATTTCGAGAAATAGTTAATCGCCATGGTAGTGCACTTGTACTTCTACTTGCGTATAATAGCCTATTGATAGCAAATAGTAGTCTAAAGTTTTAACTTGCAACAATACTAGTGAACTCTATTAGTAAGACTCCATTTGAGATTTTTAGAAGTAGCCACTTCACTGTGTCTATGAATGCAATTCATCAACAAAGTCCATCCGATTCTCCATATAACATTGAACAAATTCGAATTGTATTAGGCTCTGCTACATTATACTTACAGTTTATGTTTACCTCCAGTAGTTTGTATTAGTTTCCTTTTAGTTAACTTGTTGAATTAAACAAAAAGAACAAAAAAAAAAGGTTATTTACACACCATCCACCCGCACATAGCGATTTGTTTATTTCTGGATCTGTCAACATTAAATGTCAAGTGCAAGCAAACAGGTGACGACAATAAACACTATCCATCAATAGATGTCGCTCTATATCATTTCCTCACCAATAAATACGGATTTCCTTATATTTTTAAATTGAAATCACAGTGTTGTGATTGTGAGCATAGAGATAAGTTCCTTGTACCGAGCATCAAATAAACAAAACGAATGAATTTGGCTGAAAGTTTAAATCGGAAATCGAATTATGCTGAAAATACATGTGCTACACGCACATTACTTCATTTTAAATGCTAGGTATACATTCCGCACATTTGATGTACATAAATATGTACCCAATTAGTTTACTTTAAACGTGCACCCTTATTGAGTCTGCCGGGGAACAAATGCGCTTGCATTTCTTCTTCGCTATCATTCAGATAGTTCGATGGGAATTGCCCACTTGTCCGCCTACATTTGGAACTAATACCTACATATTTTCTGTGAATTATCTCATACATGCCCATTCAATCGAGGATATTTCCCTGTCTTCTTCGAAAAACATAATAATTATAGTAAACTTTTGTTTATTCTTCTTTTTTTCATTTTGACAATTTATATTTGCAGCAATTCTGAATTTGAGTTCACAGAATTCGCCCGTAATTCTCTCCTTAAATCGGGTAAACAAACAATCACTGGACAATGGAAAATCTACGAAGCAATAGTTACTGGTAAGACAGCCCAAAAATACTCATCATTGTAGTACAATTAAAAATATTATTACAGGATCTCTCACCAAGATGCGCATAAATGATTTAAATCTTGCTGAAGATGTGATACGTCTAGACGTACCTATCAATCAAGTAACAGCCCCAAAGTACGCTCAGTCCGCCAGCATTAAGAACCTTTACAGTGAAGGTCAAAGTACGGTAAATGGTGCAAAACTCCTAGACTGGGTACACAATGCCGTTTTTGTCTATGAGAACTACACAATTCAGGGTAAAACAACTCTTGACTCGGTCATTTTCTACAATGACGTTCAAGTTAGTGGAACAGTGAATGGCATCAATTTTGATGAGAACACCTTGCTTTTACGCGATAAAGACCAAGTGATTCATGGAAATGTTCAAATTGTGACGAAATTCCCAGAAGAAAGAAGAATTCTAGCAAATTCATTCGGCGAACTGAACGCAATCAGTTTAAATGGTCTGAATATCGATGAATTCTTTAGTTGTCAAGCTGTAGACTCTTCTATAACATCTATTAATGGTTCTGTTATGTTCATGAATACTGTAAATGTTGAACATTTTGATGCTGGACCAGATTTTGGGGATTTAAAAGCAAGTAAAAGTGATTTGAATACCATGCATGATAGAACTGTAAAGGCTTTTGGCGACTTAAAGGAATTTGTACAAAATATTGAACAAAGCTATCAAAGTAAGAGAAATAAGATTGGAATTGGATTCATAGATTAAACCGATTTATTGCATTTTAGGTGAACAGTACTATTTAAGTCATCTCGAACACAAGCAAACAATAAATGCTGCAGCCAATAAGATCATCAGTTTAACTCTACGCATCGGAGAAGATTTTGTCGATGTAATCGGAATATTAAAGGAAGATGATACCAAAGTGCTCTTTTATCGTTGGGACTTTTACCAGCAGCAGTTTGTTATTGATAAACGTGAGTATTTCAGTAGATTAGAAACTCTTATTTGTGTACATAAGCTGATGGTCTTAAAGCGTGCACTGATGCTTTTAATCGGTAGGAATTTCCTGTCTGAAAAATTTTTCCTTTGCGTGTCAATCTACCTGCTTCGTTTGTTTGTTTGTTTTTTTGAAAAATCAGTACTCACGAGTTTGTAACTTGTTTAAGGTTATGCCGTTACCTATGGGTCTCAGCTTACACAAATTTATTGAGTGCTTTCGCTTTATCATACAATATCTTAAAAAACTAGTTGACATAAAATTATTTCATGTTTACGAAATGAAAAACAAAAAAAAAAAAAACATTTTTTTACAGTTATATTGTGCCTTTTTCGCTTAGAAATTTACGAATGCCAAAGTAAAAAAGCAAATGAGGATGAATATCTAAATCAAAGAATAGGTATACTCTATAAAATCAAACGGAATACTTTTATTTTTTGTAGTCAATACAATTGGGGAGGAAAAAAAAAAAAAGATAAATGTCCATAAAAAGAAATTGATTAATTACGTGTAATTACGACCTACAGCTTCTCCAGCTCTTCTGACTGAGCTTCTATAATCGACTTGAGAATGCTAAGTTCTAGCTTTGCAGCTGCCCTGCTACTGACACGATTCATAACGTTAGCAACATACAAGCCCAACGCTTCGTGTCTCTGAGAATTACAGAGATTCTTGAAAAAAGTCGGCGGCAGCTGATTCTCAAAGTTGCCGATGTTAATTATCTCGCCGGCTGTAGTGGACGGCTTGGTGCTGTTGTCAAATATTATGTCCTTTTGGAAATCAAGTGTGTTGAAACCATTTGTTTTTATGGTTGTGATGCCGTTAGACAGATCCGTGCTAACTGTTTGTGGATTTGAGGGAATTGTGATTACATTGATGGGCTCACCAGTGGCATTGGCCAGAGATGCTTCTACTTCGTCGACTACTTCTTGTTTGATTTCAACAGATGGAAGTGTTGGAATTGTTGTTGTTGTTGTTGTCGTTGATACTTGTGTAGAATTGTTTACACTGGCGTTACTCCTTTTTGCTGGTAGTGATTCTTCACGTTTTTCAACACTTTGTAGCTTGCGTTTCAGGTTCTCGGAAAGTATCATAGATCGTGGATTTAAGGCGCCTTTAGTGGGTTGACTTGCAGTCATTGGTGCAGGCGGTCTTAATGCTGGCGAAGTAGTTTTGCGCATGCTGATACCCTTCTTTTGAAGAGCATTTGTAAATGCTGTGCTCATTGGCTTCGATTGTGTTTGGGCGCTAGAGTAGTCTGGCCGGGTTTGTGTGCTTTGCTGTGGAATCATCATTTGTGTATTGAGCAGCTTCTGTTCTGGTTTAGCTTCGACACTGTGAGCGGGAGCCTCTTTTTCCGGTGAACCTGTTGAACTATTGCTCTTCAGCGATTTATCCTGATTGTCGCTATCACCTTCGTAGTCTTCGTCATCCTCACGAACTTCAAGGAATTCGACAAATGATTCTTCGTCCATTGGAGTTGCCTCTTCGGGTCTGAAAATATATAA